>CM061350.1:197462500-198178000 GCA_030867105.1 Liasis olivaceus
CATGTTGTCATTAAAAAAAAAAAAAAAAATTATTATTACATTTATACCTTGGCTTTTTATTTACCCACCCTCAAGGCAGATTATAATAATGAAAAAGAATATTTTTGTTACAGGATCTACTTGTGTTCATAAACTTAGAACTTTGCCTTCACTACGCTCCTTCACAGTTCAAGCTTCTCTGCACTTAATCTGGCTGTCCCATAAAACAGCCCACCAGATGTGTTAGCTTTCAATTCCCAAAACCTCTTATGCTTCTGGGATTCTGGGAACTGAAGTCCAACCTGTCTCCAAAAACTCCAGCCACTCTGGTTGCTCAGATTGACCCTAGCCCGCTCACACCTTCCACAACTGATAGCTTCCCAAGGTCTCAGATGCTCACCTTGCTGTGAGCGTAAACCACCGATCCCAGAAGCTTCCAGGTGCCTCCTCTGCGGTCCATTCGGATCATGCGCAGGATCTGCAGGAAGCGCAAGCTTCTGAGGGCCGAGGTGGCGAAAACATTCCCTTGGGATCCAGCGGCCAGCACAGCAATGGAGGCAATTAACACCATGATGTCTGCATAGAAGGAAAAGAACTATATCAAAGAAACATTTGCTCATTCAATGTTTCTCCATTTTTCCATCATGGGACACATAATGGTCACTTAACCCCAACATTTTTTATGCTTCCACTTCTATGCAAGCTTTGTTCGGAAGACCAGCATTCCCCAAACTGGTGTGCCCCAGTTCTGTTCAGTCAACAACTCCATACTGGTTGTAAATTATGGGAAATGCAGTCATAACGTATCTGGCCAGACTCTGATCCTCTCCTGAAGGGAGACTGAGGTGAGCATCAACCAACCTAGCCACGAAACAGTTCTTACCAATCACACAAAAGGGCTTGCGGGCGAATTTTAATCTTCCTCTCCAACCTCGGTATCGACAGCAGCAGCCAGCAGCCCAGATTCTTACAAAGTACTCTACTCCGAAGACCACAATGGTGACAATTTCCTGCAGCAGAGACAGAACCTGTATTTCAGCAGGATAACAACACAAGACAATCCTGACACCTCAATTCTCTGTCCGTATTTGGTTTCTAAGAAATCCCTGCTGCATCTGAAACTGATCAACGCAAAGGTGCTTTCAGAATAATCCCAAGGTTTTACAAAATCCAGTTCAATTTTTTCTCTTCTTTGCAAACTAATTCAATCTCTTCCCTCTTGGCTTTATAAAATTCCACAGGAAATCTTTTCAGTGGGTTATTTACGTTGTCCACCTACACATATAATCAGAAAGAAACGGTATGGCTTCTGGATCTCCAAAAACCTAGAAAGTGACCACAGGACATTGCTAAATGTTGGCGACTTCTATCAGGCCTTTCCAAAACCAGTCACAATTGTTATGGAGCTGTCTTGATTCCTTTATCCTTCTGTCCATAAAGATGCTTAACAGAAGCAAGTCATTCTCTTTTTTGAATCCCCCCTTTTTTCTCTCTCTCTCTGAAATACTTCTAAGAAGGAGGTCTTCTTTCTGAGATTTTGCTCAATCTTCATGTTAAAAATGGGATTATCAGGGAGGCATGAGGCATCCTGAAGGCCTGTAAATTGACTACATCAGCAGGAAGTTCCATGTTACGGGGGAAAGGAACTCCAAGCCCTTAAAAACTTCAACTTCCACTATCTGAAGTGCAAAGGATGGAGGAAGACAATCCTGCCTCAGTTTCATTGCTTTGGGAGCACACCAATAATTAAGCCAGACAGTTCCTAATTGTTGATCACTAGGAAAAGCTGAAGTCTACCTCAAAAGATTAACTCTGGGTGACTTCACATAGTTCATATCTGTGTCATTTTCTTAGCAATATTACAGAATTGGGTTGCCAGTGTCTTCTCTGTGGATACTTGTTTGACTTCCCAGTCTAGCCTACAGCCTTTGAATTACCTGCAAATCTCCCTTAAAGCACTACCCAGGCCCGGCTCTACTTAGCTTCCTGTATTTTTTTTTTTAATTCCCTCTTCTTCCTATTAATCACAGCTTCATCCTGCCCCAATCAGATTTGGCTACGTGGTGACATCAAATGAAGGCAAACAAAGCCAGTTCCGAGAGAAGGTACAGCCTCAACAGTGGTCATGAACTAGCTTCATTTTCTCTCAAGAACGGTGTCAGAGTCCAATCTGATTTACACAGTTACAAGGATGACTACTTGGAAATCAAAAACAAAGTTGATAGGGGCAGCAAACAGACCCACAATGGAGGTCTGTCGCTATTGTGCACATATCCAATACAAGAGACCCATTTTCTCTCCAAAGGATTGTCAGCCACAGCAAAATGAATGTTCAAAAATCAATTGATTAGTAGGGCTGGGTTGCACTTCAGAGGCAAAAAGGTGCCTGGCAGGTTCAAGAACTGTGCCTGCCTGCCTGCAGCTCTTTAAAACAGCTGCATCTTTTCCTGAGCTGTATAGACAAGTGATGCTTGCCTGCCTTCGCATTTTCTGAAACACCTTCTTACATTCAGGTCTGAAGTTCCACACAGCCCAACTGCTTAATAAAAGAGGGGAATATTAGCTAAATGCATTGCTTTCCTCCCTGGATTTCAGTCCTATCCAAATTTCTACATTTAGCATCAAACTTACCAGACTGTAGAGGGCCCATTCAGAACTCTCCTCATAATCATCAATGGTTGAAAAAACAGAGAGGACTAAGCAGGAGAAAACCAGCAGAAAACTGGATGGCACAGAAACAAAACAGAAGGAGAAGAAAACATTAATCGACAGATTTTTATGTTCTATTTTTCTTCCAGGCCATACAACATGCTTAACTCGATTAAAGAGTTAACGCACCTTCTAAATTCACACAAAATACTGAAAATCAAAACTCTTGGTTGGCAAATTGGACTAAGCCACAGAAAACTAACCAAGGTTGACACTAACCAAGCTCAGCATCTGGTACAAATAGAGTTTTTATGTCAGCCCTTCAAGGTACACCAAACTAGGAAACCAAAGTGGTGCATGCTAATACTACTTTTATTATAAGGTTAGAGTAACAGATCTTGCAAGCCTGAATGTGCTTCCCCCCTCCCTCCCTTTATCTTCATGAGAACTAGTGAGGCTCACATCTGAGACGCTTTCTCAGATTACATTTCTACCTCAGACTCAGATTTCTTTTATCTGACTGTTGTCTTGGTTGCAGCTCTTCCTCCTGTTCCTCAAGGTTATTCCTTCTGCCCGTTACATTTTAGGACTTTAGCTGACCTGGTTAGGTATACTACATGATCCCAGCCATTTCATGTCCAAATTTTAGCTCCAGATTAAATATGACATGCAGCCAAGATCTAGAAGTAGAGCTACTATAATGAAACAAGCTCTGTATTTTGGCGGGGGGTGGGGGATGGGGGTTATGCCATGCTTTGCATTCTAAAGAATCCATGACTCCTTAAAACAATTCTGTCTTTTTTCAGGATAGGGCAGCTGCTGCAAGGAGTCCTCTGCTGTAGCTGCACAATCCTTGAAACCAACATGGCTGTTTCATTGAGTTGTCGATGGGTGGGCTTGCATTTCTGCATATTCTGAAGCATCTCTTCTCCACTGAATGTGAACTACTGCACAGCCCTAATAACTGAGCTTCAACTTACTTTTATAAGCCAGGAAGGACAGAAGTAGTTTCAGTAACTCCAGTCTGACAAATCATTACTCTATAAAAACCTAACAGCCCTTTTGGAAAACCAGAGTTGGCACCGTTAGGCCTACATGAACTTTTTCTATAGCTCCATTTTTTCCTTCCTTCAAATCCATTCCTCCTCCAACTATTCCTTCTCCCTGTCTCTGGTTTTCTGTCTGTCATGTTTGGTCCTCCTTCCTTCCTTCTCCACAATATCCAGTAAACATATTCCATTCTAACATTAGGAGGAACCAAAATGATTTCCATGTATGGATGCATGCATGCATGCATGCAAAAGAAAGCAATTCCAAAGATCATCAACAGAGAGACGAGACCAAACATGGCATCCATTCTGTGTTTAACAGTTGTAAACATTAAGCATTTATATATTCTTGTGAGGCTCACCAGGTCAACCGATCAGCTGCTAGTGCCTTCTCAAGGAATCACAAGGCACAGTTAAAGACCATCTGCAAGCAGATGAGTGATGAATCAAGACTAATGACCTGACCATAGCTAATTCTCAATAATATAAGCAGATTCAAAACCATCTATTGTATTCCCCTCTAAACAAGATTGATTCTAGTTCCCATTTCTCACAAACACAACTCTTGGAAGCTGCAGAACCTTTGCATTCTCACAGACCTTCTCAGAAGCACATCAACCTTCACTCTTTCTAATGCCCTGAGATCATCAAACATAAACATTTTGTTATACATGCACGAGTGAGGAGTGTTTCATTTTCTTCTACCTAAGTAGTAGCCGAACAAAACACATATCAACCTACAAAGTGGCCGATACAAATAGAGAAAGACATTTAGAAAGAAGTGCTATAATTTATAGAGAAAAACAAAACTGTGCACTGCCATGATGGTGTCTGCAACTAGGTGACCTCAAAGGTTGCTGGTTCTGTGTGCCCACTGGATGTTGTCCATCCACAACATGAAAACATTTTTTTTTGTAATATTTTTATGAAAGTTTACAAATACAAAGATAAAAGACTAATACAAATGGAGGGAAATATAAAAAGTGAAGTAAAGGAAAAAAGTACAGAGAGAGAGAAAAAAGGAAAAAAAAGAAAAGAAAAGGAGAAATATATAAAAAAAGACTCCCCCATCCCTCCAGACAAGAATAAACAACTTCAATAACTTAATACCTCCTCTAGTATTTCAGTAACTAAAAAAAAGTCGTCTTCTCATATCTCATCTCTTATCAATAAACAAATTGTAAAAACTCATCATTCAATCTTATTCAGCAAAAGTCCATTAAGAGTTACCAGAAATAACAACATATACATTTTAACCTTAATCAAATAAATCCATTTTGTGTCCCAACTTATCACTTTCTCTGAAGAATAAAGCAAAAGAAATCTCTCCCCATTTATAAACAAATCTTCAAAGCCTCGTCATTCAGTCCTGGTCAAGAAGAAATTCCATTAATAGCTACCAGAACCCACAACATATCTATTTTAACCCTGATCACATAAATTCACTTTATAGTCCTTCCGTTTACTCTTTAAAATGTTGGTCTTTAATCCCTTCAAGTAATATCCCACAAGTGGATTTCTTATCATTTTCTCCTTGTCTCCTCTCAGGAACAGCTTCAGTAGTTTAACATACCCCTTTGGTAAATCCAAGATAAGAAGGCTATTCAAGTCACTCTTCTGATTTATTATTTGTATATCCCCTTTCATTATTAAAACATCAGCCAGTTCCATTTGTAAATCCATTGTGGCATCTCTTTCCATATCACTCTCTTTTAATCTGTCATTTTTAAATCCATTTTCAAATCCACATATTTTTCTATATCACTCTTGAAGTCTGGCATTTTTTAAAAATCCATTTTCAAATCCACATCCAAGTCAGATCAGTCTCTATTTTGTCCAGTGAAATCTGTTCCTCTTCTGTAGCCTCTGTTACATCCATTTCTATAGTGGCAGACAAACTTGGAAGTAATTTCTGAGTATATTGTTTCCAGACAGCCTTAATTTCTTCTATAGTCAGACAATATTGCTCCATTGTGTTAATAGGTCTCTCCTCCTTTAATTGTAATCCTTAGTTCTCTCTGGTTCCCTCTAGTCAACCTTCAAAATCCCCTCTTATCATATGTTTATTTTCCAATCAGCAAAACTTTCCCACTGGAGGATTTCTTACAGTTAATTTCAAAACCTTCATATATACTTTGATACAATTTTAAACAACCCACAGGAAATATTCTTTCAAGTTTGTCTGGCCCCTTAACTTTCCAAAATCAACCTTCTAGTCCCTCTTTTGCTGTTTTCCAAAAGAATTTTTTTTTTTCCTTTTCAATCCTTAAACTTACATGAAACTTTTTTCCTCCAGGATAGAAGGAAGTTCTCCCAGCATAATGAACCTTGCCCTTCAGAAGGTTCTAAACATCCAAAAGATCAGTAACAAGCAATTTCCTAAAGTAGTTAAGAGAGGAAGTGGGCAAACCCAGTATCCATTCGAACTGTGGCTTGGGCAGAATGATTTTCCCCTGGCTCCCAGAGCTCTCAAACCCGCTAGAGATCGCTATTTTGCAGTCTCTTCGCAAGTGAGCTTCTGTATGGAGCAAATTTATGAGTAATCCTAATCCTCTCCTTGATCCAGAGAGGGGTTCCGAGGAGCCAATACATTCACCCACTCCTCTTTCCACCACGGCTGTCAGCTCCACTCTTGCAGAGCTATCTTCAGTCCTCCATTGCTTCCCCGGAAGTCCACAGCATGAAAACTTGGGACTTACAATTCTCCATTTGCTGAAGAATTTTATATTCTAAAAATGAGAAAACGGAGCAATATGGTCTAGCTTAATTTTACAGATTGAATTAATTTTATATTAATATCATACCATTCCTTTTTTCTTAGTTTTCTCCCCCTCTTATGTTTAATTTATATTAATCATTATAATGGATGTAGTTTTTATTGTACTAACATTGGTGTATTTTTTTAATTGTTTGTTATGCTTCACTAAAAAAAGGAAAAAGAAAATTCATTTTCTAAGCCAACTTGGACTGGACAAGTAATCAAGTCAAGGATGCCTCTAAATAGAAAACTGTCCAGCCTGAAGGAGAAGAAAGCCGTGGTTTATACCTCACCCCATTTCTCCTTTCCTGCTCAAATATATTAATCTTGGGTTTTTTTTACATTCCTCAAACATCTGGAAATGTCTTTCTTGGAAAAGTGCAGTAAGTCAAATTGCTTGGGGTGGGAGAAGGGAACATTTGGGGAGAAGGATGGAAAGATGGCAAGATTCTTCATCCATGGTGTCTTTTTGCAAACCCCCGGGTACTTTCTAAGGGACTGTCCTTGAGTTGTGTCCTCAATTGCACAACTCAGCCATGGACAGCTTATCATTTCCTTCCTGTGAAGGGAGATGAAGAAGCTTGAGCTCGCGAAAAGAGAGTTGGGGGGTCATGTTATGGGGCAAAGAGGGGTGTGAATTTTTGCATATGCCTGAGAGAGAGAGTCTGTGGGACCAGATAAGATCCTAACAGGTTTATTTGCACAAACCTTGCTTAGCTGGGGGAGGGGGTGCCAAATGGTGCAAACCCAACCCGTTTCTTTAGTTTACAGGACTGCGAGAACCCAGACAATGGATTAATTCAGGATCCAGCTTACACATAAAGGATTAACACGTCCTGCATTTTTATGCCTAGGTAGGAGGCATACATGCATGAATATATATGCATATACATGTATCCTCCCACACTCAAGAAGGCAACATATAAATATAAATGTAGGAGGGGCAAGTGTGCTACCGATGACAAGGGAGGTGCTAAGTTAATGCATGCATGCACACACAAAGATACAGCTAGAGGTGCGCAAAGTATTCCAATTTCTAAACATCTGAGCTTGAAATATTCAAAGTTCCAGCTCAGGAAATAGTTGTTTGGAGCTTAAAATACTCCCAGGAAGGTCAAAAGAACTCTTCTGAAGTCAGAACAAAGCAATCAGAACCTGAAATGGAGCATTTTGAGCCCAAAACATTCTGAATCTCACAGGTTTTGTAGACCCCTAGACACCAACCTTGAAAGACTGACCAGCTATGTATTCCCCAAAAATTGCTCACGGGTTGATGCTACTCATCTCCTAAGCAGCCTTTCCAAGACAGTGGTGTTCGCTACAGTTCCTGTCATCTTCAGTAAGACTTGGTCATGCTAGCTGTGGGTGATATCAGCCCATAAGTAGCTCTTGCATGGCTCGGAAGAGCATTGGAAAAACTCTTTGTGGCTTTGGCACAGCAAAAATGGAAGAGACGTACTGTATCTTCTGACACCACAACATTTCCAGCAACTGGTTCCTTGGCTGAGAATGAAACCATCCCTGCCTTTCCAAAAGTGACATCAACAACAAGCAGAATGAGTCAAGAACCCAAGCAGAACAGCCACAAGACAATGCACCTTCTGTGTATTGTCGAAGGCTTTCACGGCCGGCATACGAAGGCTGGTGTGGATCTTCCGGGTTGTGTGGCCGTGGTCTGGAAGTTCTGTTTCCTAACGTTTCGCCAGCATCTGTGACCAGCATCTTCAGAGTACAGACCTGTGCTCCTGTACTCTGAAGATGCCGGTCACAGATGCTGGCGAAACGTTAGGAAACAGAACTTCCAGACCACGGCCACACAACCCGGAAGATCCACACCAGCCTTCTAATGCACCTTCTGCTCAGAAAACATGAAAGCCTCAGCTTCTGCAAACAGCATTAAAGCATTACTCCCTCTGGTTTTGACCAGCCCTTGCTGCTAATTCAACTTGGAATATTTGTGAGATTCTCAACATGTGTTTGGTTGGGACCCTAACAATTTGAAGTTGATTTTTTAATTCCCTCCAAAAAGAAACTAACCATCATATAGGGCAGCATTTCTTAAAGTGTGGTCTGAGGATCCCTGGGGTCCCCCAAGACCCTCTCAGAGGTCTACAAAATCAAAATTATTTGCCAGATATTAAAAATATTTGCAGAATTTAAAACAATGTCACTCTTCTCATTATATGTGTTTAAAAATATAGGGTTTCTCATGAAAAATGTTTTATTTATGTTAATATCTAATGGGTTTTTTATATTTTTATATGATTCAGTAAATAAATCTTCTACAAATACATCAATTTTAATTTTTAATACTGTAAACATCAATAAATATAACCCATGCAAATAAAAGCTGTTTTAGGGTCCTCCATAATTTTTATAAGTGGGAAGGGGTCCTATGAGCAAAACATTTTAGAAACACTGACATAGGGAGTGTAAGCATCATTGTGAAGTGCAAGGCACCTTTAAAAGATGCACGTGGCTGGAAGAACAGAGACAGAAATGAAAGCTTTTTGGAGGAGTAAAGACCCAAAGCTTGTCATAGCTTTCAATCTTCCAATCGGCAGTCTCAGGGGAGGAGATACCAAAAAGAGGTGGGTGCAGCAGCATAAATCAAAATTCCTGTCACTATTGTGGGATGGGTGGCCATGTAAATCATATAAATAAATAAAATCTAACATATGTACAAAAGGAGTGGAACGCTGACCGGGCTGCTGCATATCACCTTATCTCTTCTGACTTCCTCTGTGGACATCACTGCATCCAAGACTTTGAATATCAAATACGTAACCCTTTTTCCCTCTTAATCTCTGCCACGGAACAAGGTGAATTTACCTACAGTGGGAGGACAGTAGAAGAATATCCATCTTCTGGTGTGATGCAAAGACTTCAGGCTGTCCATTGTTCAACAGGAGCAGCCACCTGCCCATTATTCATCACAATCACAAACTTGGCAGCCATCTCCCCAAAACTTTCAGGGCGATTCCCAGTGACCAAAGATCAGTTGCCCAAGATTTGGCTTCTATAACAGAAGTCACCAAACAAAGAGAGAGAAAGCTAGAGCGCTCCAGAAAAATATTTTTTTTAAAAAAAAGGATACAGGCAAACATGCTCAGGTCAAGCTCAACTCCATTAATGTAGTTTCCTAGCAGCTGTATAAGTGGTTTGCTATTGGTTTTTCCATTATATATTTTGAACCTCCCAATTTGGTTAACAGTTCTGAAATCCACCGATGGTCCCCCTATTGAAGTACTAACCAGGTCTAATTCAGTTTAGCTTCCATAATCAATCAAGGTCAGCTAAAGTGCTGAGGGAAGCTACAGGGAAGATGGTCGAGAACTATCTTCCACAGCTATAGAAGTAACACTTGTATGTTACCACTATCTAGATTTCATTTAAATATAAAACTTCCTGCAGGTTCTAGTACTCAAAGTCAAAAAGCACAGTGAAAAAAATGGGACCAAGGTTAAATATTAAGACGACCAAATGAATGACAACCGGTAGAGGAACCAGCCTTAGAACTTAAAATGAAGATATTGGTGGTGGATAGCTTCTATTTTTTGTATCAACTATTAACAGTAAAGGAACCAACAGCCAAGAAATATGCCATGTACTAGCACTTAGAGTAGCAATGAAGGTCTTGGAACAGATATTCAGATGTCATGCCAGATACCTACAAAGATCAGTATCATGCAGGCAATGGTTTTCCCTATGATACTCTATAGAAGCAAAACTTTTCCAAAGCCCTTCATGGTCCTACTAGGGACCATCTCCTGCAATGATATCGCTGCAAATGCAGACACCATGCACCATTCTGTTGGGAAATTATCTTCTGGCTTGCAAAGATCTTCCATGTCTGAAGTCATCCTGTTTTCTTGAGGCCTTCACAATTCATTTTGTGTCGAAGTCAAACACCCTGAATACCATAACCTGGTTTGCAAACTGCCTTCAGCCAGTTTTTGTCAAACATTTTGCAACTATGGAACAATAAGCAAATATTTGCAAAATGTGGGGGCCACCCAATTAAACAAACACCTCTCTTTGCATTTGTGCTTGAAGAGCATGGATGTTGACATTTTTTTGGTGAATAAGATCATTATAGTTGCATTTGTATATGCTTTTCCATCCCCTCCATTCTTAAGACCCTTATTAAACTAAATTTTACATCAAAGTTAATCTCAAATCCGGTATGTATTTACCAGTTTACCACCATGACACAACTACAACTCAGGGCACAAACTTGCTAGCTGAGAATGTTATTTCAGAGGAATCTCAGAATACAAAGGGGTTGGGTAAGTGGATCTCCAACCCAGTAAAATACAATTTTTAGATATCTCTCGTCATATTTCCTATTCAGACCATAACAGTGAGAGGTGGTTGATTGTACGGGACCACAGCTCCCTTCCCCTTCATGGATCACTGCCTTGTTGTGGCGAAGGGGCTTGTGTAACTCAGTGAAGCCATGAGCTATACCGTGCAGGGCCACCCAAGACGGACAGGTCATGACAGAGAGTTCTGACAAAATGTGGTCCACTGGAGAAGGAAATGGCAACCCACTCCAGTATCCTTGCCAAGAAAACCCCATGGACAATGTTAAAAGGCTAAAAGATATGACGCCAGAAGATGAGCCCCTCAGGTCGGAAGGTGTCCAATATGCTACTGGGGAAGAGCGGAGGGCAATTCCAAGTAGCTCCAGAAAGAGTGAAGCGGCTGGGCCAAAGCCGAAAGGACGTTCAGCTGTGGATGTATCTGGAAGCGAAAAGAAGGTCCGATGCTGTAAAGAACAATATTGTATAGGTACGTGGAATGTAAGATCCATGAACCAAGGCAAGCTGGATGTGGTCAAACATGAGATGACAAGATTGAACGTCGACATCTTGGGAATCAGCGAATTGAAATGGACGGGAATGGGTGAATTTAATTCAGATGACCACTATATCTACTACTGTGGGCAAGAAACCCTTAGAAGAAATGGAGTTGCACTCATAGTCAATAAGAGAGTGGGAAAGGCAGTAATGGGGTACAACCTCAAAAATGACAGAATGATCTCAGTGCGTATCCAAGGAAAACCATTCAACATCACGGTAATCCAATATGCCCCAACCACTGATGCCGAAGAAGCTGAAGTTGACCGGTTCTATGAAGACCTACAACACCTTCTAGAACTAGCACCAAAAAAAGATGTCCTTTTCATCATAGGGGATTGGAATGCTAAAGTAGGAAGTCAAGGAGTAATCGGAATAACAGGCAAGTTTGGCCTTGGAGTACAAAATGAAGCAGGGCAAAGGCTAATAGAGTTCTGTCAAGAGAACAAGCTAGTCATAGCAAACACTCTTTTCCAACAACACAAGAGACGACTCTACACATGGACATCACCAGATGGTCAATACCGAAACCAGATAGATTACATACTTTGCAGCCAAAGATGGAGAAGCTCTATACAGACGGCAAAAACAAGACCAGGAGCTGACTGTGGCTCAGATCATGAGCTTCTTACTGCAAAATTTAGGCTTAAATTGAAGAATGTAGGGAAAACCACTAGACCACTCAGGTATGACTTAGATCATATTCCATGTGAGTACACAGTGAAGGTGATGAATAGATTTAGAGGATTAGATTTGGTAGACAGAGTGCCTGAAGAACTATGGACGGAGGTCTGTAACATTGTACAAGAGGCAGCAACTAAAACCATCCCAAAGAAAAAGAAATGCAAGAAAGCAAAATGGCTGTCTGATGAGGCTTTACAAATAACTGTGGAAAGAAGGAATGCGAAAAGCAAGGGTGAAAGGGAAAGATATAAGCAACTGAACGCAGATTTCCAGAGAATAGCAAGGAGAGATAAGAAAGCCTTCTTAAATGAACAATGCAAAGAAATTGAAGAAAACAATAGAATGGGGAAGACTAGAGATCTCTTCAAGAAAATTGGAGATATCAAAGGAACGTTTAGTGCAAAGATGGGCACGATAAAGGACAAAAAAGGCAGGGACCTAACAGAAGCAGAAGAGATTAAGAAGAGGTGGCAAGAATACACAGAAGAACTATACAAGAAAGATCTTAATGTCCCTGATGTCCATGCTGGTGTGGTCACTGACCCTGAGCCAGACATCCTAGAGAGTGAAGTCAAGTGGGCCTTAGGAAGCATTGCTAACAACAAAGCTAGTGGAGATGACAGTATTCCAGCTGAGTTATTTAAAATACTAAAAGACGATGCTGTTAAAGTGCTGCACTCAATATGCCAGCAAGTTTGGAAAACGCAACAGTGGCCACAGGATTGGAAAAGGTCAGTTTACGTTCCAATTCCAAAGAAGGGCAATGCCAAAGAATGCTCAAACTATCGCACAATTGCACTCATTTCACATGCTAGCAAGGTTATGCTCAAAATCCTACAAGCTAGGCTTCAGCAGTACGTGAACCGAGAACTACCGGATGTACAAGCTGGGTTTCGAAGAGGCAGAGGAACTAGAGATCAAATTGCCAACATTTGCTGGATCATGGAGAAAGCACGAGAGTTCCAGAAAAGCATCTACTTCTGCTTCATTGACTATGCAAAAGCCTTTGATTGTGTGGATCACAACAAACTGTGGCAAATTCTTAAACAGATGGGGATACCAGACCACCTTACCTGTCTCCTGAGAAATCTGTATGCGGGCCAAGAAGCAACAGTTAGAACCGGTCACGGAACAACCGATTGGTTCAAAATAGGGAAAGGAGTACGACAAGGCTGTATACTGTCACCCTGCTTATTTAACCTATATGCAGAGTACATCATGAGAAATGCCAGGCTGGAAGAATCACAAGCCGGAATTAAGATTGCAGGGAGAAACATCAATAACCTCAGATATGCAGACGATACCACCCTAATGGCAGAAAGTGAAGAAGAACTAAAGAGCCTCTTGATGAGGGTGAAAGAGGAGAGTGCGAAAGCTGGCTTGAAACTCAACATTAAAAAAACTAAGATCATGGCATCTGGACCCATCAATTCCTGGCAAATAGAAGGGGTAGAAACGGAAGCAGTAACAGACTTCATTTATTTGGGCTCCAAGATCACCGCAGACGGAGACCGCAGCCATGAAATTAAAAGACGCTTGCTCCTTGGGAGGAAAGCTATGGCAAACCTAGATAGCATATTAAAAAGCAGAGACGTCACCTTGCCGACAAAGATCCGCATAGTCAAAGCTATGGTTTTTCCAGTAGTAATGTATGGCTGTGAGAGCTGGACCATAAAGAAGGCTGAACGCCGAAGAATTGATGCCTTTGAATTGTGGTGCTGGAGAAGACTCTTAGGAGTCCCCTGGACTGCTAGGAGGTCAAACCAGTCAATCTTAAAGGAAATCAACTCTGATTGCTCATTGGAAGGATTGATACTGAAGCTCAAGCTCAGATACTTTGGTCACCTAATGCGAAGACAGGACTCTTTGGAAAAGACCCTGATGCTGGGAAAGATGGAAGGCAAAAGGAGAAGAGGACGGCAGAGGATGAGATGGCTAGATAGCATCACTGAAGCAATGAGCATGAAATTGAGCAAACTCAGGGAGGCAGTGAAAGATAGGAAGGCCTGGCGCAATATGGTTCATGGGGTCACGAAGAGTCGGACACGACTTAACGACTAAACAACAACAACAACAGCTCCCTTGGAAAAGCCTACATGAAATCAATGAAATCACTCACTGCACTGGACTCCAGTTCACAACTCAGTTTTCTGAATGTTAGTTTTCATCTTATATTTGTATTATCATTGTATGTGTCAATAAACCAACTTTCAGCCACTGATCGGTTCTCGTGAATGGTGAATGCGGGGAGGCTGCCGTGGAGCACCTGGGCAACCTCCATGGTCTTTCAAGTGTGATTTAATGGATCAACCATAATTTATTCAAGCTAGAAAAAGGTTTCCGTTGATTATTTACAGAGTTGCACTGGAATTGCTATTTTTGTCTCTGTGTATGCGGCCGAGAGTTATTTCTCACCAGAAAAGCAACTGATATGGACATAAGTAAATGAACCTATCAATAAAATAAAAACAGAGAATTTTGTTCACTTTTAATGAGATCTGGGGTAAGAGTCAGGGTACATAACCAACTGCATTTCCTGGAATTATCCCACGAAATATGTTGCCACTGCTTATAGCAGTAAACCCATAATGCATAAGTTCCTCTTGAAACAACAGTAAGAATGTGGTTGGATAACTGTTGGAAAAGGTCCCCAAACATGCATCTGATGTCCGACAATCCCACAATTCCTTTAGCGATTCACGTGCAAAGCCTTTCCAGCTAGAACTGAAATCACTAAAAATCCCAGAAAGACCTTATGGCAATGTTCTTCCCACACCCTACAAGCCTTCCTAGCTGTTCTTGAAATGACAGGAAAGGGATAATCAACAGCCCAAGATAGAACAAAGACCAGAAGAGGTGAAGACAATAAATAAAGAAATGGATTGCTTCTGTTGATATTGCTAAATCAGGCGCCTTGTATTAGTGTAAAGCACCCTGGGCTATGTTATTTGACAGTAAGTACATCTGATGTGTCCTACCATCCTTGAAAAACAGTATCACTAAAGGAATCGGTTCCAATTATTTCTGTAGGGGGAAAAAAAGCATAATTACCTAAAGAAATAGAAACTGAAACTTCTGGCATTAACACTAAAAAGACAGTAATTACTGAAGGAAGAGATTGTATCTGGTAGCATTCATTGGGGGAGGAATGTATTAAATGAGCTTTCAGCTGAAATAGTCATAATGGGTCTGGACTACATGCCAGAGCAGGTGTACAGCTTCGCTGCTCACCTATGGTGATTCAAAACCTTCCTCAGGTGACTACTTAGGGAAGTTTTTGTAAACCAGAATGAAAAAGAGCTTTTTTTCCACAGTGCTCAGCAGTCTAGTAAGTTCTACAATTTCCTTCCAAAGTTGCAACAGACAGTTCTCTGCTGAGCTCAGGCCAAAGGATCATTCAGTATTACAGAGTAACAACCATTCAGAATGGCTGAGTTCACATAACATTCTTAATCAGGTCAGTTACAAACCTACTAGTTGTATCCATGCAGCAGGCTAGGTTTGGTTAATCGTTTTTTTAATGACTTAGCATGTTGCACAAATATGCTTGGCTTATGGTTCAATGAATTCCAGATATGACAACCCAGAAGGGGGAAATTGTGTGTGTAGAGGGATATGAGAAAATGCATGTGAAATCTAAAGGACTGTTTTAAGTATTTTCCTAGTTTCAGCTTCCTTTAAATATTAGCAAAAATCAGAAGTAAAAGGATGACTGCAAACTGCCTCTGTTGCAACTTTGGAAGGAAATCATTTCTACAGAAAATGGAAATGGCAAACCACTTCTGTATAGTTGCCAGGAAAACAACAGAAACTTGGCTGTGTAGAGTTACTCCAGGATGGAGGCAGTATACTGAATGATAGACAGACCGACAGATAAAAAGACAGATAGACAGATAGATTATATGCATGGCTGCTACAACTAGACAAGAGAGCTCACTACCTCCTGAATCAGAGGTAGCATCCTTTAATTTCTAGGTGATCTGGAGCAACAGCAGAAGAGGGCCATCGCCCTCTCAACTACATTTGTGAGTATAATTTTAATGTTTTTGTAAGCCGCCCAGAGTCCCCTATTGTGGGGGAGATGGGCGGGGGAGAAATCCAATAAATAAATAAAATAAATAAATACCAGTTAGTGCCCAGACTGAGAAGGATGTGGGAGACCATTTTTGTAAGTAACCAGCCACAAGCTCCTTCATTATCAGTGTGAATAGCCACTTCACCAGTTCACTGGAATGCAGTTAAAAAGAGACTTAATAAGCCCCCTGCCTTACTACTATGGGATATACTGGTCCTAGATGGGAAGTAGGTCAGTTGCTGGAATTCTTGTAATCCCATCTCAACAAATCTTGCTAAAGAGAATTCAGTGTGTCGATCCTCTTCACTGCAAAGTGCAATCAAGGAAGCAGAGTTCACACAGAGAATACTGAAACCCTCCTGAGTTGCTGAAGGCAGCCTTTGAACGTCTCTTTCCCAGGCTATTTCCAGAACCAACTAAGACTATTTGATAAGTCAGTAATGACCTCTTTCATCTGCTGACTGATGTATCTAGCGATGTTCCTCCTTTTCTCTCAGCTGTAGCACAATTCCTCATAATGAGAATTGTGCTTAGAAAGAATCATTTTGGGTTTCAGGAACATGGCAAAGACCCTGAAAGAGAGCTTTCTAAATGCATTGGGGTGGCCACCATTTGACCCAGAATGGTGGACTAGACTGATCTTTGGCCTACCTCAGTAGGGCCTTTCTTCCATTCCGATGCCTAATTCTGAAGCACTTACAGAGGATTAATGCCATTATTTTACATATGGCTTCCATACCATTAATCAGTTTGCTGTCCAAGCTTCCCAAACTCCTTTTTTTGTGGGATGTTTGCCCATGAGTAAAAGCATTGTTTGATTGGCTGAAAAAGATTTCTGGCCACCACATCCCTGTCTGAAGAACAGAATACTCCTTGGAGGCAATTAAAGTGTCTGAAGATCATATGAATCAGGAGAAAAAGATGCAGTGATTCCACAGCAGAAATATCAGAACAGGGAACATGAAAGGATCCCAAGATTTACAGCCATCCCATCCAAAACAGCTCCACCATCTAATACGTGATGGCTGTGATACAGCATCAGCTGGAATGCTGACAACTTATCTCCTGCAGAAGTTCAGCAGAAATCTTTGGCTCAGAAAATGCTCTTCAAGGCAATAAAAAAAGCGAAACTGTCATTTATAGCACACTTGGAAAAAATCTGCTTAGGTCTCCCCAATGCCTCATTAGTAGTATTCCAGACACAATAGAATATCAATAATTCATTAAACATCCTTTACATGGAAACTATAATAGGATGCATTTTATTTAGGGTTTCTTTGTGGAAGACCCAGCCCCAAACTGAGAATTCATTCTGCCTTTCACAAAATCATTACAGTGATCAATCAGACTTGAAATTGCCAAAAAGACCTGGCTATACGTTGGCTTCTCTTATGTTCCTTCATGTGTGTTAACAGTGACCAACAACAAAACAACTTTAGAATTAAAGTTCTTGGAGACAACCACAGAAATTTATGGAGACTCCATAAACCTTAAGCAGTTTTCTGAAAGGTCTGTGTTTGTACTAAATTAAGGGAACTGTTTAGTTCTGTTTCAGTCATGTTTTGATGGCACTGACTTTCTAAACACTTGCCGGATTTGGCTCTGAATTCCTTCCCTACCTGTTCCATGGCAGAAGAGTCTTTTCTGCCCTTCACAAATCCTACAGGCAGACAACCTATGAAGTCGCTGTAAGAACATTTCTCCCCATATGGATATACTCCACCTCTGTGGGTCGCAATCAAGAAAAATCAACATTTCTCTCTATTCTGCTTTGATCTGCACCTAGAACACTGCATCCATTTTTAGCACCAAATTTTAAGAAGAACAGAGAAATTGGAGTGAATCCAGAGAAGAGTAGCCATGATAGTAAAGGGCCTGGAAGGGAAAACTAATGAAGAATAGTACGAACTGTTGGATAGGAGATAGGAAGTAGGAAGAGAAGATGGCAGGGAGACCTCACAGCTGTCTTTAAGTAACTGAAGGGCAGTCATGTAGAAGGTAGGACAGTATTGTTCAGAGCTGTTCCAGAAGGCAGGAGCAGAAACAATGGATTTAAATTACAAGGAAAGGAAGTAGATTTCAGCTGGACACCAGGACAAATTTCTTAATAGCAAAAACTTTCAACATTGGAACAGACTGTCTTGCGAGATGATGGACTCACTTCACTGGAGATGTTAAGCAAAGGTTGGATGGCCATTTGCTGGGCTGATGAAGTTGTGAATTCCTGCACTGGACAGGGCTGTATTACTTCCCTTCTCATCCTTATATTTATGATTCTATGACTCAGTCCCAAAATGCTCATGAATGGAATTGCTGGCTGTAGAATTCCAGGACAATTCAAACCTACAACTGTAATTATTAACAATTAATTAGATAAGTGTTAGTTATTTACAATTATTTATGTATGTGCCTCGGAGCAAGAAAAGGAACTAAGTCTCAGTGTCAGAGGGCAAGTTTTACACAAAGAAAAGTGTCAGTTTCAGAATCAGACTTTCAGTTGTGAGAACTTGAATAGGAAGGTTAAGGCTTATTTTAACTTTATACACTGCTGGGTTTGTACAACTTGCTAAGATATGTTTTAAGCTATGCTGGCCTGCCTCACATATTACATAATGCCCTCAACAATGATTTGAGCAACCTGCAAAGCTGGGCTCACACATCACACAAAACTGACGTTACATTTAACAGTTGTAGCCACGTTCTTTTTAGTTTAGGTCACTGAGTAAGCCAAGCAGAACAAGGAAACTCTACTGGTGGTTGGGAAAAAGAGAGGGGAGACACAGCAGAAGTGCAAGCTACGGTCCTACATAACTTAGGCCTGCTTGAGGTAAGGTATCTAAATGTTAGAAGCCACCAAGATCCTAATCTTCAACCCTGAAATATCTTAATGGTTCCCCTTATGAAGTATTAACCACATCCAACCCTGCTTAGCTTAGCACCTAGCTCAAGCTGGATGATCTCCATTCTCCAAGGGGAGGCCTCTTCTGAGGTAGGCATTATCTTGCAATAAATTTAGTTCCTGGTCTGTCATCCCCCATTGCCCCATCACTCTGGCCTGTATACAGGGCATTTGGGCCATCAAGTCAGTGTTGACTCTTAGCGATCACATAGATAGATTTTCTCCATGACAATCTTTCCTCGACCTGGTCCTTCAGGTCTTCAAATGGTGCCCCCATCTCCACAGTAACTGAGTCCATCCACCTTGCTGCTGGTGATCCTCTTCTCTTTCCACCATTTCCACCATTATGAACTTCTCTAGGGAGTTACTGTTTGCATAATGTGTCCAAAGTAGGATAATCTGAACCTGGTTATTTGTACCTCAAGTAAGAACTCTGGGTTGATTTGTTTGATGATCTATTGATTTGTTTTCTTAGCTGTCCACAGTATTCTCAGGAGTCTTCTCCAATGTTCAAAAGCACCAATACTCTTCCTATTCTGCCTCTTCAAAGTCCAATACAGGGCACACCATCAGTTAAACAGACTGTGCCTTAACTTTATACACAATTCTTTCCCCAATTTGGGCAGTTAAAGAATTATCATCTAACTCGTCTGGAGGGGTGGAAAAGTTGGGAAAGGCTGAGTTACAAATTACCTTTCAACATTATTTATTTTTGCACAGAATGACAACACAAAAAGCATGCACTAATTTCAGATATTAAAAATCTAAAAATTATTAATCAAGGACACACTTCAGAGTTATGTTTAGCTTTCTGCAGCAACGGCTGTTTGCAAATATCACACTCCATTCTCAGAACTGCACTCTCTGCATCTGGAAAACTGGACAGCAATCTACCCTTAAGCCACTACAACATTCTTTGTAGTTTTTTAATATCCCAGAAGTTGGAAGACAAGTTTTAATGAAGTTATTATTCCGCTTCAAAACATCACAGAAAATGTGTTAAGAATTAGATCATCTTAAGAAGTGAGAAACAGAAGTTGGCAAGAAGTGACGACATCTGGCTTCAGCTTCAAACATTGCACTTTGAAGCAGCACACGCACTGTTTTCGGGATCCCCAAAAGTAAATGCAGATCTACAGAGTATTTTAGCTAAGACTCAAGTCACCAGGTTGAAGGACAAAGAGAAATAAAGGCTTGCAATGGTAGCTGCCAACAGACAGTCAAGCAAAGTTCACACATTATGTTTAACCTGAAAAAAGGTTCCTTAACATTTGCATTTGTACAACATTTAGTATCAACCTTGGTGTGCTTTTTCATAGCTTAGTGTGTGGTGTGAACTCAGCTGGTTTGGCTCATTTATACTTTAATATAAAATATAAAATGCAAACCCAGAAAATGCACTAACCAAGTTAAACCTAATGTGAGAATGCAGCCACTTAGTATCACACATATGTGTACGATATTCCGCAATTAACCAACTGATTGATTATTAATCAGCCTTACATAGTGCCAAATTTCACAAAAACTACAGCAGTTTGCAATAACCCCAACACAACAATACCTCCACAGTCATTGATTTAAAAATAATTCATTAATTTAAAGGCCACCCCGTTCCAAAGGACTCTGGGCAGCTTACACTTTACTTTAAAAAAATTATGAAATAGATTGCAGATATCCAGAAGACAAAAACCAAACATAATTACAAAAAGCAACCAACAGAGTCTCAGCAGCCACCCTACCCCAAAGCCAAGACAACCGCCACATTTTCAAAGACTCAGAACATCATTAGGATGAGAGCCATATGGGTCTCTGGGGGGATACTAATTAAATCAGTTTACATTGGATTAGAACTTCCACGCTAGCAATACTCAGTCAACCATTAAGATCTTTCGTGAAAATAACCAGAGTGTTATGAGACAATCAACAGACAGCATCATCTAATTATCTAGCAAAATATATCCAGAAGAGTTCCTAGAAACCTTTAACAATTTAGCCTGGTTCTATAGATCAGACCATGGAGAGACGTGAAAGACCAGGTTAGGGATAGATCATCTTGGAGAAAATCTATCTATGTGGTCACTAGGAGTTGAAAACAAGTTGACGGCACATAATCAATCAATCAATCTATAGATCAGTGTTCCCCAAACTTTTTTGATTTTTTGCACATGGGGACATCCATAGGATGGAGTCAAAAAAGTCAGGTTGGTGGTCATAACCGTGCAATCCAAGGCCTATCCCTTTTTATATCCATTGCCACACCTAAAAAAGGTATGGGGCTTCAACTACAAAGTCACAGCCTCCATCTTGACTTTTTTGATGCCTATGGATGCCCCCAACTGCACAACCTTACCAGTAAATAATTACAAAATGAGAAAGTGGAATGCTGCAAAGCTAGTGCCAGCCTCCAAGGTTGATTTTATTTCCAAGAAGTCATCTGGGCCTCCAATAGACCCCAGAAACGCTCTTAGAAAACAGAAATAAATAGGAAAAGTGGGCCCATGCCCATCTGATCAGAAAAAAAGGACAAAGGTAAGCAGATGTTAGAGGAATGGCTGAATAGAGAAGGAAGCAAGAAGAATTCTGGTCAATCCAGAAATGATCAGATTCCCCATCAACCATTTTGTGAGGGGACCCACATGTTCTCCACATCCCAGAGATGTCCACCAACGTTGGAGATTCCAACTTTGATCTATGAAGGGACCTAACCTTTTCTTTTCCCATCAAATGCCCAGTTCCACCACCTGATCCTCTCCAACAGCCCGGTGCAAGTTGTTTATTTAACAGCAGTGTGCAAAGGTAAGCCTTGTGGAATTAAGGAAGAGAAAGAAAGCAAAAGCGTGTCTTCTCTCCCCCAAGGGATCATTGTGATGGGAAAGGAAAACCCCACCAGATGGTTATGAAAGATTTTGACTATAGAGATTATTCATACTGGAGATCTCACTTGGGAATTTCAAACTTGTTTATCAACTGGAGAGGAGGAAAATGAACACAAATGGCTAGGTCTACAAAGCATCTTCCACCCCCACAATCCATTTGATACTCATCTCTTTCCAAAATGAATCTTTCACCAGCAGCTGGCTATGCAGGCCTCCGAGTGGATGAGAAAACAGCTAATGGCTCCCTCTGTGAACTAAAATTGCTGACATCAGCTTTCCCCAACTAGGAATTGTGAGAATTGAAACCCAGCTGATGCCCTGAGGATGGTTGGGTTTGTAGTTTCTACAATTCCCAATCAACATAGCAGCTGAGAACTTCAGAAAATGCATTACATTTCAACATACAGGACAGGCAACAAGTTGGAAAAGGGTCATCTCTCCCATCGGCCTTCCAAAAGTGGCATATCAAATCCAGGTCCAAATGCAAATAGTTTTATCACAACAGCCAGATTTTATATGGTGCAGAATCACTGTTTAAAATTGACAATGAAAATATTGAAGTGGTAGAGAGCGTCTGCCTTTTAGAATCAACCATCAACAGTACAGGAACAAGGAGTCAAGAAATACACCGTAGACTAGCACTTGGTAGGGCAGCCATGAAGGCCTTGGGGAAGATATTCAGATACTGTGATGTGTCTATACCTACAAAGATCAGAATCATGCAAGCCATGGTCTTCCCTGTGACACTCTACAGAAGCCAAAATTGGACTTTGAAGAAGCAGGAGAGGAAGAGTTTAATGCTTTTGAGCTTCGGTGTTGGAGAAGGCTCCTGAGAATTCTGTGGACAGCCAAGAAAACAAACCGATGGATCATCGAACAAATCAACCCAGAGTTCTCACTTGAGGCACAAATGACCAGGCTCAAATTATCCTACTCTGGACATACAGTATGGGCATACAGTACAAGCCTCAAGGATATCATTCATATTGAGACATCTTCATGAAAATAATGAGAAAATGACAAGAGTGATGGACAGTGACCATGTCACGTGCATCATCTGCAAGTGATGCCACTCCCCCTCCCTGGGGGAGACTCTTGGTAGTACCCCTTCATTGGATGAGTTCAAGGAGAGACCAGACAGCCATCTTCTCTGTCAAACACTTAGAATTAATGCATTTTGCAGTAGAGGTGGGAAAAGAGATATTTTCCTTTTGCCCAAACTTCAATAGGCTATAATGAAATGATGCCACTGATTAGTCAAACCATTACAAAACTGCAAGGCGACAGGAACAGAGGAGAAACTCAGATGCTAGAATTGTTGAAAGCCGCAATTAATCACGCTGGCTCATCAGCCAATTTATTTAATTCAAGAGAAAGTAAAATATGTTTTCAAACCTCTAATGCATTGCAGATTCAGTAGGGCCTGCTTCTGTTTAATTATATTTGCTCCCCTCTCATTGTGTCTTTGTCGGCATTTTATCTTCGCAGCATTCTCAATTCACAATATATTTGCTAGACCCGCCCACCCCACCTGAAAATGGGCTTGTGTAAGAAAAAGGGCTAGGAATCTTGTCTCCCCCAAACCAGGGCTAAATAACTTTTGGATGTCCAGGAGTTTTTTTTATGGAAGCTGTGGGCCACAGCGGGCTGACCAGTGATGCAAACGGGAGAAATCAGGGTTAAATTCCAGTTGAAAGGGGCCCTTTTGGGGATTGTCTTTGTTTTGAAGCTATAGTAAGTCCACTTTAGGGGTTACATTCCCGTTTTCATGTCTCTCCTCCCTCAGAATGGTGGGAAGCTGTGTTTACAATTTTCATCAGTAGATGTTGGATGAGATTCTAAGGCTCTTAAAAAAAGAGATCTTAAGAGACATCTAGACAACCAGTTCCCATCCCTGCCTTGAACCACAAAACACTTAGATTGCAGCTTGAATTGTAATCACAATTCAACCACAGCTTGAATTGTGATTACAGTATAGCAAAGGCCTTAACCTTAATGTACACCTCCAGTTTGTAGGTCCAGTTACCACAACTATAGCCGTATGTTGCTCAATAGCCTTCTGCAATAGAGCACAAAGCTGTCTTTCTCAATTCTGCACCTTCCAGATGCATGGAGATCATTCCCAACTAGCATCTTGAGGTCATCTAGTTGGCCACGCTGGGTTATAATCCAAGGGACAAATGACCTTGCTAAGTTAAGATCCTGTTTCAGAGTTCTTTTGGTGCAAATTGAGGGGACTCACACTTCATACTATGCCAGGGACTGTCTGAACCTTGGCTTGTAAAGCAAGCTATACTTCGTTGGCTCCAGGCAACACTCAATAAAATAGCTTGGAAGATCTGATTCAGGGTTTTCTAAGCGATTCCTTCAGTACCTGTTTGGATGAAATAGAGAGAAATCAGCCTGAGATACTATGTGGGGATCATGTTTTGATCTGGACAAGCCCGGACATGCTTTTGTTAAAGTCATGTTCCCATCCTGGGCAATTTCCAGATATATGGAGTTTCTGTTTAGCAAAGATGGGAGAACGGATGGAGAAATTTTAAGTCATGTAACTGCTGATAGAAAAGTAGTGGGTTATACATGGTCTGCTGCAAAAAAATGAATGTCTACCAAAGGAAGCAAAAATGTCTGTGGGAGCATATCTCCACTCACATGGTTAGTGAAGGCTGGGTATGTCAGGAGAAACCAAAAAAAACCAAAAAAGCGGAATGCAGTGGGAATAGGGCCCTTGTAAAACAAGAAGAGATGGGATCAAGAATGAATGGATGCTGAAAAACGTGGATTGATATAAAAGTGAGTGCCAAGTACCAAAAAATAGGTTGAGATGGCTTGGTCATATAGAGTGAATGAATGAAGGTCGTATTCCAGAGCAAACATGAAGGAAGAGTGAATGGGTCGAGAGGAAGCGGAAGACAGAGAAAGTCATGGTTGGAGTTGATTACAATTCTGAAAAGAGAGAAGGTCAGAGTCTAAAGAACAAAATACAGTGGTACCTCGGGTCACGAACGCTTCTGATCACAACCAATTCAGGTCACGAACAGCACCGTTCGCAAAATTTTGCTTCCGTTCGCGAACTCCGCATCGGGTGACAAACAGGATCCGCGGCCATTTTCCCTCCCGTGACACGTGGTCGTGGCTTCCTGTAGGGAGGGGGACTCTCCTTCCAAGCAGTAACCGCCTCCCCACCCGCCTTCCTGTCCTCCACGCCAGAAGTCGCCTCGAGCAAGGTTAGCGTTCTCTCTCTTCGTACTGTACTTTGTGTCATATTTTTGCGGTTTAAAAAAAAATACATATGGTTCAGAACGGATTAACCGTATTTACACTGAACCTTCTGGGGAAATTTGATTCGGGTCGTGACCAATTCGAGTCGCGACCAGAGTCGCTGAACGAATTAAGTTCGTGACCCGAGGTACCACTGTACGATGTACGATATGAGGTTGCGTATGAATGTGGGAGAAGTCAAGCAAGGACAGAAAGATCTGGAGAAGGATAGTGAATGGTGTTCATATCAACTAGATTAATTTAATTTCCCTCTTTCTCTTTGACTCTCTCTTACCCACTATCGCTGCCTCTTTTGCTGCATTTGCCATCATGCTCTTTACCCCCAGAGGGAACTCGGTACATCATTTCTGTGGGTTCCCCAACACACCAGATAACATGGAAAATGCATTCTGAAGCAGCCCAGGATTTTTCCAAATGGCCCTCTGCCCATTATCCGTCCTCACAGGCAGGTGGAACGGAAATCAATCAATCAAAGCATCAATTAGTCTTCATTGCATATTCAAATTGGGTGGGTTGTTTTAACTCACTTAATGGTAGAGCCAGCCTTTTCTAGAAATGTGAACATTTTGGAGGAAAAGTGGGGGTGGGTCTGAAGGAAAAGCCTGTTTTTTCCTACCACCCTTGGGCCAGTGTTTCTCAACCTTGGCAACTTTCAGATGTGTGGACTTCAACTCCCAGAATTCCCCAGCCAGCCAGGCTGGCTGGGGAATTCTGGGAGTTGAAGTCCACACATCTGAAAGCTGCCAAGGTTGAGAAACACTGCTCTTGGCACTCCCCAAAAAATCTCAGAGGGAAAAGAAGAATGTTTTTATGTCTCCCCCCTTTCACCCAGATTCACCTTTACATCTTTCGGTTGAATTAAGAACCGGGGAGGGGGGCAGCTTTCAGCGTTAAGAAATTTGCATTATTTTATGTTTTAATTAAGACCCTGATGCCCCCTTCGAAGGCAACCCCAGTTAGTACGCCGGTACAGACAAAACACCACTCTGCCTTGAATCCCAGGTTCTATTTTAGCCCTAAAAACTGGTCCGGTAAAAGAAGACGCCCATCTATTTTCTGAAGGAAGGTGTTCCTTCCCCCTTGTAATATTTTCTGGGTTTGGGGCAAGGGAGCATCTGAGCATTCAAAATCCAGCCTCTGAGCGCTCCCATAATCCAACTACGCTCAGTCGAATTGTGATAATCCGACAACGGCGATGTTCCCTATGCATCCTGGTTGCCATGGAAACTTTCCACTCCACAGGTCTGCTGCTTCCATGCGACGGGAGAAAAGATGAGAATACATTAATGCGGTGCTTTCATCTTGGGGTAGTAAGAAAAACCTGAGATATTTATGAACAGCAGAGGTCATAAATGAATTTTAAAATGCCACCAATGTTTCCTGATTGCACGATTTTTTTTTTTTTCAAATGGCTGTAAATATTTGAACTGGGCAGGCGACAGTAAAACAAGATTTACTCTCCTATTCACGTGGTCCATAATTTTACTTCTCCCTTATTTTCACATTAAGGCAAATCTTTTTCTACTCAGGTTTCCGCACCATCCGAAGACGGCGGATCTTCCAAGAGGACAACAATTCCACCTCCTGAAAGATGTGTAGAAAGAAAAGAGGCTGGTTGTTTTCACACCATACACATTTAACCAGACCAGCTTCCATTTCACAAGTCATGCAATGCTTGTTTAGCATGAATCTTGGTTATTCTTTTGGCTTAACCCAACATGCACACCAGTCCATCAGATAAATTATGGTTCAGTGTCTTGTGTGAGTCCAAAAGTGAGTTAAAACAGATCCAGGTTGAGCAGTGCAATGTGAACAGGGCAAATGTGCGCTGCATTTTAATTGGTAGCTGTATAAAGTGTCTAATTAACAGAGGCCCAGGAAGGGATTAAAACTTAAACAATAACTTTACAAAAACAGAATGCTAGTGCTTAAGGCCGGGTGGGCAACTTGTATCCCAATCTACCTCACAGGGTGGGAATCTGATCTCTAAGGAGGGAAGATAGGACATATAATACCATTTATCTTGGCACACCATTTGTGATCTCATGGTTTAAGGGGCATCCCAGCACGAAGAGGTGAAAAGTGAATGCCAACTGACACATTTCATTCGTTTCCCAAATTTTGATCTGAGCAATTATATTAGCACTTTGCTCCAAAATTCATTCAGCCTCACATTATCTTTGGGCACTGCATGATTCCCAGTAGACATTCATAAACTCTCCCTCAAGTCACAAATTTGTGTCTCAAGCACTAATCAGAGAGTTTGTTTCTCAGAACAGAATTAAGTTAATCCTTCTCCCTACAGAAAAAGCAATAAGAGAAATGCTGCTCCAGTTAAACTCTGAATTTGTTGTGAGACTGTTGGGGAAGGAACAATCAGCCCCACTGAACTTGGTTTATGGCATCTCTGACCATACGTGGCTTCTGCTGACTTACAAGTACTGGTGAATCAGGTCACAAAAGTGGGAAATTTTGAAAGAAGTTGAATCCATTGAAAAAAAAAATCATACTGGCAAATTCCTTTGATTCTGCAAACTTTAGGAATACAAGGTTATCATATAGGAAATGTGCCCCTAAGGTGCTGAGTTCATGAAAGTTTTAATTTTCCCAAGAAGCCATTGTAATAAAACTCTACATAATCAATTACAGGTAGTCCCCATTTTAAGAACGATTCCGTTCCCAAGGTTTGTCCTTAAGTCGAATTTGTACGTAAGCCAGAACAGCATTACTATATAATACTGTAAAAGTAGTATTGTGTAATGAACTCGAACCATGGTGTATTTAACTTGAATTTTGCTACAATGGGCTCCATTCTTAACTACGGGTCATCCTTAAACCAGGGGTTCTTAACCCAGGGACTCCCTGTACAGCATCTGCAGTTCAGCTAAGAAGCTACAACAGCAGTTAAAATAAGATGGAAATATAAAAGCAATAAATAGAGATGTCATGACAAGATGTTTACAGGTTACCAAAGGTCCAAAGAAGGAAAGGAGAAAAAGAAATAAGAGGAAGATAAGAGAAAGAAAAGATGTAATTGATTTTAAGTCCTATCTGTCCCTGCTTCTAGGATAAAATAAAAACGTGATGCACACACCAGGATTTAGCAACTACCTTGCGATGCTAGGACTGACCATATTAAAGATGCTACGTAGTCCCAAACAATTGTGGCAGAACTAGTGGAGTTGCTTAAACACTTTTAAGGGCCTGGAATAACTTCATTTGCTCAGCTTGGCCATTAGAACCTCAGCCTGTTCCAGTTAAGCCTACACTGGGGGAAAGAATGAGCACTGATAGAGTTTCACACATTTGGAGCAACACAGGTTGGAGAAGATCACTACATCCTTGATCTGCTGATTCACTCCATGTGGATTTGTGCAACACCAAAATGCAGTTAGCTTGGGTTGGTCCAGTGAGTCTTCCAAACTTAGGTAGCTACATCAATTCGATAAATCATGGCTTGGTTAATACTGGCTTTGTATGTTGGCAAACACAGTTGTGAATTCCTAAGCCAAACAAACATGGCCATTGTTTGGGGGGGGGGGGGTCTTCAAATTAGTGTTGACTCCTGGTGACTACCTGGACCCATGTTTTTCAACCTTGGCGACTTGAAGATGTGTGGACTTCAACTCCCAGAATTCCCCAGCCAACCATGCTGGCTAGGGAATTCTGGGAGTTGAAGTCCACACATCTGAAAGCTGCCAAGGTTGAGAAATGCAGATTTGGACAATCCATGCAATTTCCGGACAACGTTTTCAACAGTAGTTTGCTGTTTCCTTCTTTCTATGGCTGAGAGAGAGTGACTGGCCCAAAGTCACCAGTTAGCTTTGTGCCTAAGGCAGAACCTGAACTCACAGTCTCCCACTTTCTAACCCACTGCCTTTAACTATTACACCAACCTGTCTCTCCTTGAGATTTTGGCCCCATGCATTTCTGCACGAATTACCAAGGGGAATATTTGTTCTAGTGGAAACCAGTAAGCACAGAACAGAGGCTCATCCAGAGATCGCAATCTCTGTGTTTCTCTCTTAGACATAGTTCACTATGCTAATCATGCCCACTGATTTTTCCACCAGAACAGGTAATCCTACTGAGATACCACAGACAGCCTCCTCTGAGAGAAACACTGAGGGGTCACAAGAGTTTTCTTGGAGGGAGGACACAGATTTCTCACAGCATGTTGGTTTAACTCCCTGCCTCTAAGCAATGGAAAAACTGCCATCTGCCAGCCCGAAGCACTAATTTTTCTTTTTCCTTGTCTCTTTGCTTTATAAACCGAGGATGAATCAACTCCTTCTGCTTGTCACAAGACGCAGAAAGGAAAAAGAAAGGGGGAAAAAAACCCAAATGCAGTGAGAGCAACCCCAGAGGAAGTTGCTATCGTAACTATCATTTTCAGAGTTCCATTTTTTAAATAAACCTTGGTCAAGTTTGATCAAAGATTTCAGAGAAACAATATGCCCAGCAAGGAGAACAAGGGGCTAAAATTCAGAGGTGGGAATGGACCTTTTAATGCATACTGGCAGTAGTTCATTACAATAATTGCCAAACATCTAGACCAATATTTCTCAATCTTGGCAACTCGAAGATGTGTGGACTTCAACTCCCAGAATTCCCCAGCCAGCCATGCTGAAGTCCACACATCTTCAAGTTGCCAAGGTTGAGAAACACTGATCCAGACTGTCTCACCATCCTGTAGTCATCAGCCCATCTTTTATTTCAATTGTATTTGCATTTTATCTTTATAAGTATACCCCATGTAGCAAAGGAAGACCTAGGATGGCACCCCAGTTCTCCAGACAGGCAGAGGTTTCACAGATGCTCGAAGACATTCAAAGGGTGCAGGACATCTGCACCAATGCCTGCCAGCCCCTTTCCACCCTGGTGCACTCTTCCCCAGCACACTAGTGGTGTGAGCAAACCTTAGCATTCAGCCTTTCTGGGTAGACCCTTTCTAAAACACCATTTAGTTGGAATTCCAGAACTTCCAAACATTTGCAAGCTCACCCTTTTGAAATTAGCATCCCCTCTACTCCCACCCATCTTGTATCTCTCTCTGTTTCCTGTTCAAAGTAAAAAGAACATTTGTCCCTGCGTCTAGAGCAGTGGGTAATTATGAGCAAACATCCTTTAAAAAAAATGTCTTACAGTGGAATTTTTTCAGTGACATGTATTTTTACTTTCAGCATTTAGCAAGATGGAATCTCATGTTCTCTGAAACCCTCAAATGATTCCCAAAGGTATCTGCCCGGCGTATAAAACACTTGTGGGCTCAAAGCACTACCTTGTTAGGGGGAGAGGGAGGAGGAAGGGAGATAGAAATTAATGGGACAAATATTTGAAAATATAGATATATGTGGTCCCCTGGTTTGGAGCTTTTCTTACCAATATAAAATATATAACTGGAAGGAGCTGTGTGGCTACTATGGTGCAATTCTATCATCAAAAACAATACAATGGAAAAGAAAAAAATTAAATGTAAAAGACGCCCAATCTGATCACTTTAAAACGTGCTAGAAATCTGCCGTTCCATCATACCTGGAAAGGTTGAATCCACAACCCTGGCTATGTTCACACCTATTGCTAAGTCTTAAACCAAGTCTGAAAATCACAAGGACTGAGTTCATGCAACATGTGAAACTGAAGTACTGAACTTTGACAAACCATGAACAAATTCCAATGATGGTCCAACAGCCTCTGTCTGAAACAGACAAACATTCTGGCTTAGTACAAGGACAGCTTTATGTTCCTAAAGCAAGAAAGGACTTCCCCAGTATCTAAGGGATCTTTAGTAAAACCTCAGTTTAATGGACCAATCAAGGGAAAGGGTGTCCGTTCATCCCAAATGTCCATTAAATCCAAAAGGTATTTTTGCACATGCCTAAAATGTCTATCCAGGAGGGGCATATTATGGGTCCCATCTGCTAAAGAGTTCCTTCTGACGAGACCCAGGAGATGAGCCTTCTCTGCCATGGACCCTGCCCAGTGGAACATCATCTGCCCCAAGGTGAGATTGGCTCCAACCTTGCTGGTGTTCTGGAAATCCCTCAAGACTTCTGGCAGCATGCTTGGGGACCCCATGGAAGTGGGGAACCCGTGGAATAGCTTTATTGTGTGTAAGATCTTGAAGGCACTGCCCGTGGTTTTACTTATATTTATGTTTTCATTGTTTATTTTTTTTTAAGTTTTATTTTTCATTGTTTCTGTTTTATTGTACGTCACCCAGAGTCACATTCGTGAGATGGGCAGCTATATACATTTAATAAATAAATAAATAAATAAATAAATAAATAAAATGATGCCCATATGGAAAGGTACACACTAAACTGGTCCTTTCAAGCTGGGAAGTCTCAGCACTGTCCTTGCCCTCTTGCACAATTAATATCCCTCCCCATTCCTGCAAGAACATTATGTTCCTGGAATAACACTTCCTTGCAGCTAAAGAATCTACCTTCTTTGCCACCTCTGAAACTCACACCAGAGCCCAGTGGCTGCAAGGTCCATTTTCCTTCTCAACGTGTCACTTTTACTTTTCAACAACCCCCCCCACTGCCTACGTCAGAGTGTGAGACATCTCCTAGCTCACTCACTCACCCTTCCCACCACTGCTGCCCATCTTCCCAACGGCTAATCCACACCTCTGATCTTCTCAGAAACATCAGTAAAACCTCCGTTTAATGGATTTTGTTATTTAGGAGGGACCACCAAACTCAACTCTTGTTGACTGCTTCGGACAACCATTAAGTGGGAATCTGACTCTTCTGAACTTCTACCCCCAAATGGTTAGCACAACCTCATTTCTAGATTAGCAAAAGAGTTTGCAGAGGTGGATTGACCAAAAAACCCCACTCCTCCTCCTTCTCCTTCAGCTCCTTATAGGTGAACTTCCAACCAATGTGCAAATACAACTCAGCCTCTATTTATAAGATATATCTCATCTGAGACCTCTTTACAGTAAGTATCACCATCCCAAGTTGGATCCTTAAATATGCTAAACCCTACACCTGGTTTCATAAACCATAACTTGATGCTCACAGAAACCATAACATGGATGAAGAGGATGGTCGCTTCCCACAGCACACTAAGACAAAGGTTCTACCCTCATTCACCAAACAACAAACTAGCCCACCCCTTTTTTGCCTAGTCTAGCACCCTATACAAAAGCAGCCAATGAACCTTTACAAGTGCTCTGAAATTAATTGGGCTAACATAACATACCATGACATAACATACCTGAACTAGCCAGATGGCTATAAAAAGATTTCCAGCCACTATTTCGAATCGTTGACTGTGAAGGCTCAAATTTAAAGAGCTACGTTTAATTCAGAGCCGTACATTCACATTCGGCGCATATGTTCCCCAGCAAACGTCAGACAACCCTCGTCCCTTTAGGCTCTTATTGTGCGTAATCACAATTCACTCTTAAGATGTAATGGGACTGCTTTCCTCCAGGCACAGAATCGTAATGCTTAATTGGCAATGAACTCAGTTCAACAAGGAGTCTTCACTGGCATTCAGGTTCTGTTGGAAAGATTGAGGTTGGCTCATACAGGGGTTGTGTTTCTGCAGTTCCCAGGCCAACATCTCCAACAAAGATTAAAGTTTAATTCCCACCGATAGATACCGAGATTGGTAGTAAACCTCAGCCTGCAGCTCAGGCATCATTTCTTTTCTGAGTGGGAGCCATAAATCCAGTATAATAGTATAAATGCAGCACACAATTATTCTCACACATGCTGCCATCCCAAAGTAACATTTTCAAGCTTGGTTTCCACAGCATACTAAACTAAAATTTGCTTTTATTTTCTGCAAATTCAGGCAATGTGTTTGGGAAACTATGATTTATACTTTAATGTGTGGTGCAAACCTAAACAGCAATGGTGGTTTGTTCAACAACCCCCAGTCAAATACACTATGGCTTCATCTGTTGTGAGAACATTAAAAAAAAAAAACAAGCTTGAATCAAGTTGCAACAGTCCAGTTTAGAAGGAAAAAGGGATTCATCCTAACTATCCATACAGACCAATTCCAGGATATAATTAATTAGGTAGCATTTCAAAACTAGCCGCCTTTGCGTAAGATGCAATAAACCGTGACTTCTAGATCACAGTAACTGGGCTCCTAAAACACTTAAGCCATGCCTAAGCAAACCACATAACAGCTAACCCTGGGAGCTTCGACAAGGGACGCACATGCACGGAGGAACCAGTTCCGATGGGCTTCTTACGGCATCACTTTTCACTACTTTTGCCTTCACAGAAACAAGGTCTGAGATGAAGAGCAGGACATACTGTAGTAGCATGACTTGGTAGCACTGAATAACCTTGCAGGATAGATCCAAAATAATACAGAAGCAGACTCTACATCCATGCCCCATGATGATGGCACGTAGAATCAAGCCACGTGCTTTTTCCTGGGTGTTACCGTCACAGTTAGTGAGCAACGATAGCTACCAGCCATGTTTTTTTTTAAGCAGATCTGAGATACAAGAGAAGGTCATTAACCACCCCAACCGTATATTACACTGTTCCCCTGGTAAGCAGCCCGGTTCTGCTTGCATGGAGATCTAATGGCTTCTTCAAAAGATTCTCAGTGTCACTGATGACCTTGTTTGCCATGCTGGGAAGGAAGGAGGAAGCCTAAAGGTGCTTCCACGTGGGATTTCACTAACACAGGGATGCCCTGCGAACAGTCACTCATGCCCTTGTTATCTCCCAGATAGACTACTGCAATGGACTCAAGCTACCCTTGAAGAGTATCTGGAAGCTTCAGCTGGTCCAGAATGCGGCCGCACGAGCAATTTTTGGGGCCCGAAGAAGGACCCATATAACTCCTTTGCTCCATGAGCTGCATTGGGTACCGGTTTGCTTCCAGGTCCAATTCAAGGTGTTGGTTACCACCTTTAAAGCCCTACATGGCATGGGGCCAGGTTACCTGAAGGACTGCCTCTCCCCCACGATTTCAACCCGTCCCACCCAATCTCACAGAGAGGGCATGCTCCGGATCCCCGCGGTAAAAGAACTCCGACTAGCGGGGTCCAGAAGGCGGGCCTTCTCTGCTGTGGCCCCCGCCCTTTGGAACATCTTGCCTCCGGGGGTGAGACAGGCCCCCTCACTCCAGGCCTTTCGGAGGGATTTGAAGACCTGGCTCTGCCATCTGGCCTGGAGCAGGGAGGGAGGATATCAGAAATGGGGTTGGCTGGCCCCTTAGTGGCCTGGTGTGGCCTCTATCGGCCTCTTGGATCTTTTAGCCTTTTTATCTTTATCTTTGTAAATTCTGGTTTTTATAACTTTTAAACTTTTTTATAATTTTAATTATGTATTTCCAATTTTAGTTTGTTGTAAACCGCTCAGAGTCCCCCGTTGTGGGGAAATGGGCGGGGACAAGTCAAATAAAATAAATTTAAAAAATAAATAAATAACACTCCTGGAGCACCACTCTGACCCTTGGTTCCCAGGCTGGTATCTTCCATTTGAGTACCCATCTCCTTACTCAGGGGCATGTCCCCTTCCAGAAGTACAGGATGTCTCTGGATCACCATTGTGTCCTGAGATTTTTGCAGCCTCATTTGTTGTTTGGTTTGGTTTTTTGTCTCAAGGCCAAAAGAGAAGAGGAACACTGCCCACAACCAATTTCTGTGCTCCCTCATCGGCTGGCTGAAGGGAGTGTAGACCAGTTCTGGCTTTTCCTGCAACAACCAGGATGGGTACAACTGATGGCTCTGAAGATTTGAGGACTGTTTGTGGAAGGTGGGAATGAGGTTGGCCACGTGGAAACTTCCTTAAGATAGAAGCTCCCTGGATAACCCAGCCCAACTGACTTCACAGGCTTGTTGTACAAATAAAAGAGGGGGCTGAGATGCTACAAAGTAGAGCTGTGCGGAGTTCAAATGTGACTTAGAATCGCTTCTTCAAAAGTGACTTGGAAGAAGTGCCTTCGACTCATGTAAGCACAGTATCTCTCTTCTATCCATTAATACAGCCTGATTTTTTTCCTGGTTTTTTTTTTTTGTCCAAGCCTGAAAAAGAAGCATCAGCTTTAAGAGATCCACTCATTAAAGTGGATGCAACTCTTCGCGGTATCTTTGCTCAGATTCTTTTCAGAAAATCCACGCCTCTATAAAACCCATCTGGGAGTTGGAGTCCACCCATCTTAAAGTTGTCAAGGCTGAGAGACGCTGGTCTAGATACTACATATTCCACCACTAAGTAACAAACCTCGCTTGTCCAAGATTACAGCACTGAAGATGTTGCCTAGGCTGGTGATGATATCAGCAAATGAAAAACCAAACCCTGTCCATTCGTACAACCCAGCATATTTAAGCATCCCCGGCAAATGGTGGACCACGTTCTTCGTAAACACATCTAGTCTGGGTCACTGGTTCCTCCGTCACATTACATTACATTACTGTTAGGGCTTTTAACACTGAACCATAATCTGCCTCCCTGGTACTGAAGATCATCATTCTACATCCTACCTAATTTTTTTTTTTTTTTTTTACACAACACATAATTCAATTTTGGAATTTGCTACCCCAACATGTGGTGTTGGCTACCACCTTGGCTGACTTCCAAAAAGGGTTGGAGCCACTCATGGAAGTCCTAGGGATCCATGGCTATTAGCCTTGATGGCCGTGGGACTGCCTCTGAAGGCCATCTGCTGGGAGACCAGTGGGCTTCCTTGGGCAGCTGGTTGGCCACTGGGAGAATAGACGGCTGAACTAGATGGGCCAGGGGGCCGATCTAGCACAGCATGGCTGATGTTCTATGATCTAGAAGTGTAGAGAACAGGTCCATGGGGGTCATGATGTCATCACATGCCATTTGCGCAATGGTGTCATGATCCATGTGACATCATTTTGACATCACTCTGGCTTCTATCAGGCACCTATAAACAGATCTGGATCTTATGTTTTATGACCCACCTTCAGGGACTTGCAAAATGCTTTTAAGCCCCCCTCAGTCTTCTCAAGGTGAAACATACCCAATTTTGCCCTCTCTCTTCAGAGGACATTTCCAGTCCCTTCATCATCCTCACGGCTCTTCTCTGTACCAGTTCCAGTTTCTCTGAATGTCTCTTAAGATGTGGTTTTGGAACTAAACACAATACTTGATGAAGCGTTCAGACAATGCAAAAAAAAAAAAAAAAAAGATTACTTCCAGTGATTTGGAAAAGATACTTCTATTGATGCAGCCTAAAACTGCATTGGCCTGTTTAGCAGATGTGTGACAGTGCTGACTGCCGTTTCGAATTCCTTTTCACACATATTGTGGTGCGTGTGAAACACAGAGCTATATTCTCGTCCTAGATCTCTACATTTGTCCTCTCAATTAGGACAGAATGTTTCTGAGAGAGTTTGGGACTCAAGAGAGAGACGCAGATTCTCAGACACACGCGCTAGTGCAAAGTGCACTGATTTTATCTCTCGTGCCCAAACACAAAGGAGTGATTTAAACAGAGAGAGAAAGGTACTTTTAAACAAGGGGCAGAAATCAGGCAGCAGACAGCCAACTTGGAAGGACTGCCGATCACATCCTTAGAAGATGCGCTGTTTGAATCTTCCTGGGGAACATTCTCCAAACATGGTTAGAGAAGTGGGAACTATAATAAGACTTGGTACTTTGCTGAGTGTTGCACATGTTGGAGCCAGGCAGGACAACAGTTAAATAAATGTTCCTTTCTTGACACACAAGAGGCAGAATCTTAAAATAACAGAAGTTCCATAAGTTGCGAAAGCAGGTAGGTCTGTGTCTCTTTCCTGGCTTCCAAACTAGGAAGTGGGTCTCCCTCCTACATGGGGGAGGGGGGAGGAAGATTTTATTGGGGAGTTAGCAAATAAAACAAGAATAAAATCCTTCCAAAACTGAACCCCTAGCCATCTTCCCCTCCACCACCACCACCACCAACTCCCAGCTCTGCTCTCCGTCAGCATCAGATGCTGGATTTGGACTGGGGAGACCCAGGCTCTGGTCCCTCCTGAGCCACAGAAACTCCATTTTTCAGCCCAGCCTACCTCACAGGATTGCGGTGAGGAGGACAAACAGGAAGAGAGAGAAAATAAAGTGTGTCACAGAAAATAAGGGCCAGACCTGTGTAAGCCGCCTTGTGCTCCTGAAGGTGAGACAGTAATCTCACAAGTAAACAAACAATTAAGATTTAAGGGGAAAGAAACCCACACACACTATTTTCACATGTCATATGATACCATGGTTTGAATAAGCCTCCTCTGGCTGGGTTCATGCAGCACATTAAGCACACTGTTGGTGTGCAAACCATCAATCATGGTTTGCACAGCACAGCAGATGGTAATATGCCACAAACTAAGCAAAGAGGAAAATAAATGAACCCAATGGGCAAACTCAGCCATTTTATCCTGGCCTCTTTGGAAGAAGTATTATTAAAATTAAGAAGGGCATTTATTTGTCAACTGCTATTAACTGTCTTAATGAGGGGCCTCTCGTATTTTCTTAGGCCTCCACAAACCATAATATAAAAACCTGAGGCACTGGTCTGAAGATAGTACCAACAAAGTTGCAATGCTGTGCTACCCAAGTCCCAGCCAATTGGGCCAAATTTCAATGTCATGGTTAGCAACTATATCTGGCCTGTTTTTATATATTTTGTCTCCAACCTCATCTATGCCAATGAGCGGTACTGGGAGGAGTTTCTATAGGTTCTGTCTCCAAATTTGAGTCAGTTTCCTTACATGATAGGGCTGCAAAGAAGAAAGGATAATTTAATTTCAGCATGGATTTTTTCCCCTTAGACTTACTCCCTCAACAATTATTTCTTGTAGATGAAATGTAAAAACTGTCTCAGCTGTTTATGGGGAGGTTGTTCAGGCTTCTGTCACTGGATAGTTATAGACAAAGCAATAATGCTAAAGTCAGCAATTTTTTAAAGGCCAGTAAGAAGTACAATTTAAGATATTATGTCAGGAAAATGTTTCAGAAAAATGGCTAATTCAAACCACTTTCTATGTGGAAAATAAAAGGAAGGGAACCATAATTATCCATGGAGAGAAAGCTCTCCCAGATCTAGAACTGGGAAATTCTTGGACTAACAAAGTATCCTGAGATTTTTTAGTTCTCTAAAATGTTTCATTAGATCAGGAGATATAAAAGCAGCATCCTCCAGATGAGTTAGACTTCAACTCCCAGAATTCCTAGCCTGGAAGCCTGGGGAGGGGAGGAGGAGGAGGAAAGAAGGGGAAGGAGGAAGGAGAAGGAGAAGGAGAAGGAGAAGGAGAAGGAGAAGGAGAAGGAGAAGGAGAAGGAGAAGGAGAAGGAGAAGGAAAGTAGGGAAAGGGAGGGAGGAGGAGGAGAAGGGGAAGGGGAAGGAAAGAAGGGGAAGGGAGGAAGGAGAAGGAGAAGGAGAAGGAGAAGGAGAAGGAGAAGGAGAAGGAGAAGGAGAAGGAGAAGGGAGGAAGGGGAAGGGAGGAAGGAGGAGAAGGAGAAGGAGAAGGAGAAGGAGAAGGAGAAGGAGAAGGAGAAGGAGAAGGAGAAGGAGAAGGAGAAGGAGAGGAAGGGAGGGAGAAGGAGAAAGAGGAGAAGGAGAAGGAGAAGGAAAGAAGAGGAAGGGGAGAAGGAGAAGGAGTGGTGGTAGTGGTGGTGGTGGTGGTGGTGGTGGTGATGATGATGATGATGATGATGATGATGATGATATGCCACAAAGCAGAATCTCTAGAATGTTTTCTTTACAATAACACCTTTGGAGAGAGCCCAGCACTGGACCCACCAGCTAAAGTAAAGTAAAATCTTAAAGCCAAGCTCGATTCCTGGTGAGTATATGGAGAAATACATGAAGCTTTTTCAACACAATACAAAAGTGGCTGACCGCTGCCTTTTCTCCCAAAGTTCTTTTTCAATGTCCCAATCTAGCCTACTGGGATCTCCTGGTGGCCTCCTATCCAAGTCCTAACCAGACCCAACTGTACTAGCTTTTGAAAGTTTTGTTAGCTTATTTCCTCTCTACCACCTCACCTAAACAGACCCCCATACAGACACACCCAGAACTGAAGCTGCCTTTTTTCCATCAGGATCCTAACTGGATAGAGCAGGTAGATCTTCTGCAGAAAACGGTCTCCATTAACTAAAGTGCGTTTTTTAAGCCATGTCCTCCTCCTCTTTTCTACCTCCTCCTCTCCCTTTGGTTATTGGCCCACGTTCAGTTCCTGCTCCCACTCCGTTCAGACAGCTGCTTTCATCTTTGCTATCGCCTTGCTCTCACCCTCACGTTTCTTCTGCCCCAGCCCCGCCTAGTTCACAAACAGTCCTCTGCTTTCTCCAAAGGTTAGAGCAAGGCACATCCTGTGCTTTTCAGCGCTAGAAAAGCTGTCCTTGAATCTAGCCGGTAGAAAATAAACAGTAGACCTCTGAGCACGTGATGAGTAACCCAATTATTTTTCTCAACTAGGAAAAGGGAGCAGAGCTGCCTAACTGGGGAAAGTGGAAGGCAAAAGATCTCAGAAAGGAATAGGCAAAAACCTTGAATCCATGGACTGCCTAAGCTGAAATAGCTTAATTTGGTAATTAAACCTGCGTGCAAGCAAGAGCCACAGTTGTGAAAAGGGAACGTGCACTCATAACACCATTGGCCTCATCTTAAGAGAAGGCATTCCTCTTTTTCCTGTGATGGTACTTACTGTATCTTTATCTGAAAAAAATACAGACCTGCATTGTTTTTGTGTCCAGTTTCATTCAACAACACAACAGACTGAAATAAGCAAGCGAAGTCCGCAAACAATCTTCAAGGGCAACCCCACAGTGAATATTTTGCAGTAGTCCAGTCACAGAATGACCTGGCGAAATAGAAGTGCTGTGTGGCCCTTTGTTCCCAGCAGATAAAAAGCAACAGCACTTAAAGCAAAGAAAAGGAGCAGTACCAGACTGGATATATTCCCAAACTGTGTAATTCCCCCTTAATGAGAAAAATAGGCACCCAGGTTCTTCATCACTCCTTGAGACATCAGCATATTCAACTTAATCGGATTTTTTTCCCTTTTAGGGTGTCCACCACAAGGCTGCATCAAACACATCTAACTAGTAAAATTACTACTCAAAATTCTGAAGGGTTTTAATGATTAGTACCCCTTGCTACCAAAAAACCTGAACCCCACATTCTTCTGTTAAAAATGCTAATGGAGGCAGAGAGATTTAAAAAGGAGGAAAAAAAACTTCATCAGAACTAGCGACCTGTTTCTGGCACCACCTCCAACTGGGTTAAGTCAACAGGCGTTAGACACCAGCCCCAGTTCAGGTTGCTCCAAACTGAAATTATAAAATCAAAACATTGAAAGCGTTTTAAAGGAGCCAATACTTATGTCTTCTGCTTTCCACCACCATCAAAGTAATTTTGCAAATGTTATGACAGGATAGGCCCAAACAGCTGGGGTTGCAAGACCATCCAAGGTCATTAAGAATTGAAAATGGAGATGAATTTTTAATGCATAACCAAAAAAACCCTCTTTTCAACATGGACGATTAACCAGAAGCATATTTTTATTCTCACTGGATTATTACTTAATATCCATATAGTTTGGATGTTTCAAAAGTATGATGGCAAAGGCCCATTTGACTTCCTGGGTGCTGAGTTTTGTCCCAAGCTCACCAAGATTCCCAAAAGCAAATCAGAAACGTGGTACACTTATTCACAAATATCCATGCACTTCAGGATCAATTCAAAAGTCATCCACGTTTGCATCTCTGAAGTCTGGTGGCTTTTCGAGGAAACAACACATCGACTTGCCAAATTCACAGAGTTTGAAATTTGTTTGGATTTGTTTTTCTGTCTCTGATCCCTAATTACAACAGCAACATCCATAACGGGCATGATTCACTTATGAAGTAGCCTATAAATACTGGCAATTAAGAAGGAGGACAAGGACAAGAAGAAAATATTATTCACCATTTCCATACAGCTCTTGAGACATAACTTCTCAAGCAAACGCTTTTAAGGCTTGATTTGAAAAGCAGACAGCAACTTTGCAATTGGGCAGCAGGTCCACCAGATGTCCCTTATATGCTTGAAAAACTTTTCGCCTGAGGGGGAGGTTGCTCTGAAGAGGCTCCTAAAACTGCATAATTTCCCTTTCACTGAAACTGAGTTTCAGAAATATGAAACACAGCGGGGGCCAACAAAAGTCCTATAGACACATCCTGTGTCATCTGAAACGAGCCCACTGGGCCTTGGACCTCCATCATTCTATTCCTCCACATTTTAGGATAACTCTATCAGATATAACGAAAGACTTATTGAGGTTTTGCTAGTAATGTTACCGAACACTGACCAACAAGTTAAAATTCATCTGTCCGCTCACCATAGAAACCAATGAAATCAGAAATCATACATGTATTGTTAAAGGTCACCTGCTAGACCTCCATAAGTATATTTTTCACTGCTTTGCAGAACACCAGACATGTAGGGACCAAGCTTGCCTCTGGCAGCAACATATTCCATAAAGTGGGGGTGTCTGCCGCAAAGTGCAGAACCCCTTTCCCCCGGGTTCTGCCCAATAAGACCCCAAAGACGAGAATTGGCTGTTCCTCCTTTTATTGAAGCGCTTCAGGAAAAAAGGACTCCATCTCGCTAAAGGGAGAGCAAACTTTTACATCTATTTTTATACTTGTCGAAAAAAAAGGAATTAAACATACTGTAATTGGTTACCTTGAGATAAGAAAATAGGTATAATTGGTTACAAGGTTGCGCAGACACACCTGATTCCATGTTACATATGAGCATCCCATAATAAGCTTAGCATGTTCTATGTTTTCTAAAGTTCCCACCTTTGGGGAGTGTGTTTTGCTATGCTAATTAAGCAAAGGTTGCCTCTCGGTCAAGCCTCTAGCTTTGCCAATTAAGTGAAGGTTGTCTCTCAGTCAAGCCTCCAATTTTCTGCCTCCCTAACACTCCCCTTATCTCTAACATTCCTCTTTTATGCCAAGCCACCTGCAGTTTTTACATGATTCACACTTACAAATCTCATCTTCTGACTACAAGGTCTTATTGCTGCTCTCAGGGGCCACCACAGAGAAGGCCTTCTCCTGGTCCTCACCACTTTAACCTCTCCTGTGGACAGGATGCTTACCAGGCCCTCCATAGTTGGACAGTCATACTTGATATGATGGCTTTTCATGTACTCTATATCCAAGATTTATATGCTGTAGGATGATCAGGAGGGAACGAATTTGTGAAAAAGGGATGGATTTAAAGAACAGGGGTGAGGACAGATAAGCAAAAGCCCTACAGAAGCCACAGAGGTAGAAAAAAATGTATGCTTTTTGTAAGGCACATCTGACAAGGAAAGACCCAATTAGCCACTTACAGCCAAGAATCAAGATTCTCACAGTCTTCTTTAACCAGATTTATTGAAAAGAAAAAAGGATGTAGGTTACAGAAATCTTGGCAATGGGACACATTTCTTTTGGCACCCATATTGATAGGGCATAGCTTTCTTGATCCTCTTGCTAACCACCCACTGATGCACTGGGGAGATGGCTTCCCATTTTCCTGATAAAGGACAAAGGTGCAGGTGCTCTGCGCTTATAATGTTTTACAAATTAGTAACCTCCTTCCCAAGCTCTGAGAATGTGATGGAATGTATCTACAAGGAGGAGAGTGATGTGGGAGATCAAGGCTATCGGGAAGGAGGGGGTGCATTCTGGGAGGTGGGAGGAGGCAAGAGGCAGCATAGTCCACAGGGGGAGTGTGGGAAGTGAAAGAGGTTCAGGATAGCCACTCCATAGAATCTCCCAGGATATATCCACTAGTTGCTGTAATATAGATTTAGTTTGGCAAGATTCTGTCTATAAGGTGTAAGCTAATAAAGGGACTGGACTGGACTGGACTGGACTGTTTCATCGTTCTTGGGCTGGGCCTGACAGAGAACCCCATTATAGACTGTTCAAAATAACTGGCCAAAACAGGCTTCTGAAGACAAATAGCTGCTGTCACAAAGATACATGGGACGATGCAAGTCCGTACCATCAGCACACTGCAGTCCTCTCTCTCATCTCAAAGTCAGAGAAGTGCTGCTCTGAATGGTCATGCACAGAACTGTGCTATAATGCTGGGAACTTGTCACAGGACAGAGCCTGCATTGTGATGGTGTATTCAGCCCCACTTCAAATGTCTCTGGTCAAAGGTCTCTTTGAGCATAACAGACTTAAACCAATCTTTCCTGTGGATACTAGGAACGATCAACATGTAAGATACCTGTGGATATCTAACAATGCATTATCAAAATCCCCTGCTCACCAAATGTCAAACTGTGATGCTTCATAGCACAGATACACATTTCATCACTTCATATCTTTTGCAATAAATATTAAAGTTATTACTTCCATACTTGTGGATTCAGCCGTATCTTGGGGGAGGGGGGTGTCATACATTTAGTCATATGTTATGTGATGCTTTTGTCAGCCTTCCCAGGTAGACCAGATAGCAAACATGACCAGATGAGCTCATTCTACTTTATTGTAAGGCTACATTAACAGAAACTTGCAAGTCTGAATACAGTTCTCTTGCTGTCTCCTTTACAATCTGAGAAGTTAGGAAGGGTCCCTTCTAATCCTCTTTCTCTGTCCATTATACAGCTGCGGGCTATGCCCTCTCTTATCTGACCATTCCTAGGCAGCATCTCTTCGCCCTCTCTTTCAAGGTCTTTCTCACATACCATTACAGCTTTGGAGGACCTCCCCAAATATCTGCCAAATCCCCATGTTTATCTCTTGTTTTCCAAATCAGTTGTGGCCATTTTCCACCAGTTTCAATAAAGGCTTCTTCCAAAAGGGATCCCAGCCAACCAGGGATCACCTAGTGAATTTGATGACATCAAACACTCTCTAGCCAATCAGGCTTGACTATGCTGTGACATCACTAAGGAAAACAAGACAGATTTAGAATGGAGACTACTTCCATAATTGGATACAGGGTTCACACTGGACAAGCAAAAATGAAGAATGAGGAGAAAGAGGGAGGAAAATTATTTTTCTAGCTCAGCCTTATTTGTTTCTATTCCAGCATGGCCAACACAGCTCATGTTTTTTGCAGAAAATAACTGAATCTTCACAGGAGCCTCTGGAGATGCAACAAAGATGTCTATAAAGAAGCTTTTAAAATGGTCTTCATGCAGATACCAAGAGACACGTTATTTCTAGATGATGAAGCTTCTCTAAAGATGAAAGGTGACCTTCAACATCTTTATCTTATCAGAAGCTATGAATTGGCTGCTGTTGGTTGTTTGTTTGACTAAGTCCAAACCCCATCCAAATCCTTTTTTCTTGATTTAATTATGGTATCAGAAAGGTTCAGGGCCTTTGTCCTACTTTCTAGAGTGAATATTTGTCATCTGCTTCTCATCTGTGACAGTATCTGATAGTACTAATACATCATAATGTTAAAGCTTACTTAAAATAACCAAGCTGTAATTTTAATACACTGGGAGCAATTTTTATCCTCTTTGGGTCATCCCTATCCAGAAGAAGACCTCTTCCCAGGATGGACAGGACCATTGGAGATCACAAACCCAGGATCAACAGCAGAGGTTCATGAACACCATCCATGAACACCAGTGATGTTCCTCTGAGCAGAGGTTCTGCCAGGACTCTTTGTTTGAACCTACTGGGCCTGATGAAGTGGACAGGGTCGTTATGATTATGAACCTTGGCCACCTGTTCTTTAGATCCACACTCCTCCTGGCTAACTAAAGCTGCCAGCAGGGGAGTTGCGTGGGTGGGCTCTTGTAGCATTCATCTTCTTTGAGTGAGGGGGTTGTTCCTCTGCTCCTTAAGGAGGCGCTGGTCTACACCTTCCTCAGAAAACCATCACTGGACTGGAGGGGGGGCAAAATAAATAGAATGCAGACCAAGAGAGACACAAGACTGTTGGGCCACACTGAGCCAAGATAAGCTGAAGAACTGAACCAAAATCATAAACAGGGTTTTTCTAATTGAAGCTGAGTTTCAGACAAGGTAAGCTGCCATCGTTTAGTCCAATGTTTCTCAACCTCAGCTACTTTAACATATGTGGACTTCAACTTTAAGATGTATGGACTTCAACCCCCAGAATTCCCCAGCCAGCAGGACTTCTGGCTCGGGAATTCTGGGCACTGAAGTCCACCCATCTTAAAGTTGCTGAGGTTGAAAAACACTGGTTTAGTCCATCTTAGCAGCTCCTAGTATCTCTCTGTGGTTTATCAACTGAGATCCACCTAACTGCATAACTATGATTCATAACAGGCCCTTCTGACAACTCTGCTCCATGCGCTGCACTGGCTCCCGGTGGGCTTCCAGGTGCTAGTCACCCCCACTGAGCACGGTGCCAGGTTTTTGGCAGGACCACCTGCCTCCAATTCTTTCTGCCTGGCCCACCAACTCCAGAAGGGTGGGCATTTTCCGGGCCCTGTCTATTAAGCAGTGCCACTTGGCAGGACCCAGGAAGTGAGCCTTCTCTGTCGAACACCATAACCCCCAAATCATTTGGCCCTGAACCTGTTGGCCTTTCGCAAGGTGTTAAAAGACCTGGAGGTTCCCACAGGCATCTGGGTGAGAAGAGCAAGTGAGACCTGTTGGTTGGTACTTAGCTGCTGTTTCAATGAATGAAGCGGAACCATTTTTTTTTCAAATCCAGGCATGCAATATATTATGGTGGCTGGGTTGGGTGGCTGTTGTTGTTTTCCTGTATTTTTTTTTAATTTTGTTTTGTTCTTTTGGTTTTAATTTTTGGCAAGCCTCCTAAAGTCACACTGGTGAAATGGGCAGTTATAGAAATTGTTTTAAAAAACAAACAAACAAACAAACAAACAAATAGTTTTCCAAATTGACATCCCTCGCTATTCTTAATGTGACTCATTCGTGGAAAAGGGCTCGCATGATAGAAAGCTGTTCTGATTTTAGTGCTGCCAGCCTTGACTCAAATCACAAGCCAGTCTCAAAATTCAGTTTCAAATGCATAAAATAGGGATGCAACATAATCCAATACTATGAATGCAAACATTAGGGCCACCCTTGATTAAATTCCACCACTAAGAATATGTCTTGATGGATTATTCCAGTACTCAGTGGTTTCAATTGTAGATATGAAAAGGATCAATTATGCTAAAGCAATCAATAAGGAACTTTTTTCTTTGGCACAAAGCATTCAACCAGCACCATTTTAGAAGATGCATTCTTTCTGAGGGACAGAAGAAAAAGAAGAAGAAGAAATTCTTCTAAATAGCTGTCTGTCCCAGAGTATATATTACTTACTTACTTACTTACTTACTTACTTACTCATTCATTCATTCATTCATTCATTCATTCATTCATTCAATTTCTATGGCCACCCATCTCAATCAAGTGGCTCTGGGTGGCGAACAATCATAAACTCAATTAAAACCAAGTACAAACACAATACAAAAAATGAATCTATATAGCAGCCGAGAAAAATTATAACCATAGGTGTTAACATAAGCAGGAAATGGGGCTCTTAACACACTCGGGGCCCCGGGCCTGGGTGCACAATCAGGTCTTCAAGGCCTGACGAAAGGCCAACAGGCTCGGGGCCATCCTAATCTCTGGAGGGAGGATGTTGCGTAGGGCGGGCACCATGGCAGAGAAGGCACGTCTCTTAGTCCCCGCCAGCTGACGTTCCTTGGCTGATGGGACCCCGAGCATGCCCATCCTGCTGGTTCAAATTGGACAGGTAGAAACAACTGGGAGCAGACGGTCCCTCAGGTGACCTGGTCCCAAGCCATGAAGGGCTTCCAAGGTGACAACCGGTACCTTGAATTGCACCGGAAACACACCCGCAACCAGTGCAGCTCACGAAGCAGTGGTGTTATATGTGCCGAATAGCCGACACCATTTACCACCCGTGCCATTCTGCACCAGTTGAAGCTTCTGAATGCTCTCCAAGGGCAGCCCCATGTAGAGCGTGTTGCAGTAATCCAGACGGGAGGTCACAAGGCATGAGCGACTGTGAGCAAAGCCAAATATCTTAGAAGCAGGAAAGAAACAGAATGTCAGCAGGGGAGGTCAAAAAAGTCAAGATGGCGGTCAAAACAGTGTGATCAAAGCCGTGTCCTTTTGCACATGGGTGTGCACGCAGGTCCAAAGTTTGGGTTGATCATGCTGCTGCAACCACCATTTTAACTTTTTTTGATCCAACCCTGATGTCATTGCAAAGGTGGCTAATTAAGTATTAGGACTTTGACACACATGGGATTTCTGATGTAGCACCTATCTGCAACTCTTTCAAGCAGCTGTGTCTTTTCCCAGGCTGATACAGCTGCCTTCCAATCCCCAGAAAAGACCCACACAATTGCTTTAAGGAATTGCTGACACACAACACAAGCCCCTCGGATCCAGAAGCAACTTTTTCCCTTCCAATCTGAAGCACTGCGTAGCCCTACTAGTATACAGTCACACCAAGCAAAGCAGCACCTGATTTATTCTCGGATGGGAGACCATCAGGAGATCTGAGAAGTGTAAGATAAACTAAGATTTTTTTAAAAAATGGAAGAAGGCAATGTAGTCAATGTATATTTTCAATTTATATGGCCATCCACTCTCTAAGCAATTCTGGGTATCTGATATTTTTTGAACAAAAAAAAAAGGGAGTTCACAGGGGGTCAAAAAAGTCAAGATGGTGGGCACAACCATGTGATCAAAACCCCATCCCTTTTTACACATATGAAAAGGGGCAGGGCTTTGATTGCATGGTTGTGCCCACCATCTTGACTTCCTTGACGCCCTCCCTATAGACACCCCTCAAACAGCCAAACCATACAAATAATAAACATTCCAAGAAGAAAAGCAAATAATACAAGAAAATCACATGATGCCAGGGTCAACAATCTACTTCATGCATATTAACATACTGTTAACACTGATGATTTACCCAGCATCTTGGCCCAACATCGCAGGGCCAGGGACATCTGGATCAGAGTAGAGGGGTGGAATGATGACAGTGTAGGTACAGTGGCAGACAAGGCGTGCTTCCTGAATTTCCCCAAATAGCATTGACTAGTAGAGGGGACCCGGAGTATGCCAGCTCATCTATGCCCATGTTGTTGGATGAGCAGAGACAACTGGAGATAGGCAGTCCCTCAAATATCCTGCCCAGTGACACACTATGGACTTTGAAGGACAGTTGAAAGTGTATTGATGCTTTTGAACTCTGGTGTTGGAGAAGACTCCTGAGAATACTGTGGACAACCAACCATTTTTACTGTGAACAAATGGATCCTCAAACAAATCAACCCAGAGTTTTCAGCCAAGGCACAAATGAGCAGGCTCAAATTATTTTACTTTGGACACATTACACAAAGACCTGGTTCCCTTGAGAAGTCCATAATGCTGGGAAATGTGGAAGGAAAGAGAAGAGGATAGCCAGCAGCAAGGTGGATAGACTCAGTTATAATGGCGATGGAAGCACCACTGGAAGACCGGAAGATAAGGTTAGAGACAGATTGTCATGGAGAAAATCTATCTAGGTGATCATTTATGGCTGACATCAACTTGAAGGCATTTATCTACAAATCTATCTATCAATCAATCAATCAATCAATCAAATATCCTGGCCATGCACCATGAAAGCCATTGTAGGTGACAACCAGGACCCTGAAATGCAGCCAGAAGCCCACCAATAACCAACATAGCTCACACAAGAGTGTTCAATGAGTATACCGAGGTGCACCCATAACTGCTCTTGCTGCTGCATTCTGGCCCAAGTGTAGTTTCCAGATAATCGTCAAGGGCAGCCCCACACGAAACAGTAATCCAAACGAGAGGTGACCAAGGGATGAGTGACCATTAGCAGGACCTCCCAATCCAAGAATGGGCACAAGTGACACACAAGATGGATTTATGTAGAAGCCCTCCTGGCCACAGAGGCCACCTGCTCCTTGTGAACTAAAGACAGAAAATATGTTCATGAACTTGTTAGGGGCTGAGATTGGCTCAAGCAAGCATTTTATGTTTCAGACAAATTCATACCCCACAGCTCAGAACAAACCTAATTCTATTCTTAGGTGATAAAATTAGGAAAGAGAAATACATCTAGGGACAGGGAAGAAGGTCACCCTTTTTCAGTGGTCTCAGCAGGACAGCATTACTGCTTGGACCTCAACCATGCCTTCTTGTGGGTCAAAATTTCAGAAGGAAAAATAATAACTTTCCATCTTTTGAAATTTTAACCTGAAATTTGCTCTACTGAGCCCTTACCTCAATGAGGAAATTCAAAGTGGGTCAGTGGGCAAGAGGAGGAGGGTAGGAAAAGCACCAGAAAGAATATGTCCCTTCTTAGACAGAGTATCCCAAAACCAGAATCACTGCAAAAACCCCCAGATCATTAAGCCTTTGTGGAAGGCGAACCCAAAGACAGGCCCCAGTTTAGAACCTAACATCTGGGACGGCTTTCTGTAGGACAGCCATCTTGACCAAGGGACTGTGGAAGAATTTAAGGAATGTGAATATTAAGATCTTTTTAGCATAGGGCTCCTATGCTAGCGTTTCAAGTCCAGCAGCTGCAGTTTAGCAAGCGCGAAGCCCTCATCAGTTTTGGAGACTGGAAGAACAAGGCAGAAAGGAAAGGAAAACTGAAGCCGTAAAGAGGATAAAAATAAATTCAGAAGTTCCCTTTCACAGATTCTTCTCCAATAGGACCTCCCAGACAATTTGGATTTCAAAAAAAAAGCCTCTTAACCCCACTGATTCCAAGTCATTTTGAGACATTTAATGGATTGATTAAATATAGCCAGTTTTCAAGATACGGGCATTAGCCACTGCACAGGTTTAGCTGTACCAAGGGCAACTAAAGATAGAAGACCAAGATTTCATGTTGGTCAAATCCAGTGTTTCTCAACCTTGGCAGCTTGAAGATGGGTGGACTTCAACTCAAAAGTTGAAGTCCACCCATCTTCAAGCTGCCAAGGTTGAGAAACACTGGGCTAAATCACAAAATGACTAACAAACTTAGAATGTTTGAATGCAGCCACTAGGTTTGTGAGTGACCTAGTTGCACGTGCTGTTTTAAGACAACGGCAGAATTCAAGAGTATGCTCTGAACCTAGGATCTTTTCCCCAAATATCAGAACTAAACCTTGCTTGTGGTCCTCTCCCACAACCGATCTCTGACTTCATTTATTTCAGCAACCCAACTTACACGGCAATTGTCAGGAGCTTTCTCCTTAACCCAACTACAAATGGCTTAAGATCTATCAGCATCTATCTGAGCTTCCTTCCTTCCACCCCTGCATTGCAACTTTCTGAACTATGCAGATTCTTCGTTTAGCCAAAAGACAATTGAGGGGGAACATGATTAAGGTGAATGAAAGCATGCATGACATAGAGAAGATGGCAAAGAGAAGTCCTTATCCTTCTCTCAAAACATTGGGGCCAACTGGAAGATTTAGAATAGATACTGGGATAGATGGCCTAATTCACCTGGAATGAACCACCTCATTGCCACATGATCTGATGATGGCTACCAAAACAGATGACTTGAAAAGGGGGATTTTCAGGGATGACAACCCTCACAAGGCTCATGTGTCTTGAAGACTCACTGTGACTTCTGATTTGGGGGCAACATACCAGCTGCGGGAATGTCTTCATCTGCTGATTGTTTCTAGCTGGCCATTGTGAGAAACAAAATGCCAGGCCAAGGTGAGTTTTGTCCTAACCCAGCAGGAGTCTTCTGGTGTTCTTAGGATTGTAATGTTTTGTTTGTGTGTTTGTTTTCAACAATAACTCTGAAAATTGGATTCTACCCACTGGTCCATTTTGCAAAACCAAGCCTGTTCCTTCACACCCCAAAGGAAACAAATATTTCCACCTGATATTGCTACTCATACATGATTATTTTATCCAAATGCAAAAATATATACAACAGCAGATCTTTCACTCTTATGCATTCCCCCATCTCATCATTTCCAACTCCCCCATCTCGGAAGCATGAAGTTATGCTATTGCAGGGCAATGCAAAGCAACTGGCATGCAGATAACAGACCATCGTTCTGTCCCCAGATCAAAGAATTTCAGTGGAAAATACTTTAAAAGCTTTGCCGTTGAATCACTCTGCTGAATGCAGAATCCAGCCTGCATTCAGTTTTTTCGACCTCCGTTTCTTCAGGAATAACAACTTCTTTGGGATTAGTTAATAAATCATTTCTCTGGAACACTCTCATTTGCAAACTGGCTGAGCTCCAGAACGTAACAGCCCCAAATGGATCTGGAAGTCAGTGCCAACACAAGACCACAAATTTGGTATGAACACAGAGGACACCTGGATCAGCATATTTTTTTAAGGTTGTTTTTAAAATTAAACAGAAGGCAGGCAGGCATGGGAACGTCGACTAAATGATCTGTTCTGTGATGTTCGGTTTGAATGAGAAACTGTGATTCGAGTAAGAATCTGGAAAACTAACTGATGGGGTCCTGGGAATCCCAGGGAAAAGATATTTTCCATTCATAGCTATTATTTCCAATGCCTAGTAAGCACTTAGATCCCAGTCTCATGCGCATTTCCATGGGAGTAAGCAGAACCACAAAGAGCTTGCTTTTTAATAAACTGGTCAAGGAGTGGCCTATTTATGATTTGTTACTTCATCAAGCGAAAACTCATGCATGTACATTTTAATTCATTCTGGCTAAGTGCAAGAATTTATAGGTATGAGTGGAATGACTGTGTTATAAAGTACAGTAGCTATTCATTCGCTCCATGGCAGACCTCTAAAACACTTAAAGAGGGTCAAGGTCAGATCTCCTCTGTATTTGGATGGGAGACCATCAGGAGATCCCAGGCTGTAGGCTAGACTCAGAAGTAAAAAATATATATAAACCACTTCCATATTGTTGTCTAGAAAAATACCCAGACATGTCTGCATAGTCACTGGGAGCTGAACTCCACATGAGGAAATCTATCTCAATCAGCAGTTCTCAAACATTTGGGTCTCAGGACCCCCTTACATTCTTAAAAATGATTGAGGACCCAAGGAACATTGGTTTATGTGGGTTATCTCTATCGAAATTGACTGTATTGGAAATTAAAACTGAAACATTTTAAAGTATTTATTTGTTTGACTTTGCGGACCCCCTGACCCCCCCTCCCAGGCGTCCCCAGACCACACTTTGAAAACCAGTGATTTAAACGTATTTGATCAACACAACTCAATGATTGTTCAATATTATGATTTTACTTGCCACCCTTCTGTCTTTTAATATTTCAATGGCAGGGCCGCGACTCCCTTCCTTCCCCCCCAAAAAAGAGGGGAATGGCAGCCCCCACTGTTTGTTCTTTTCATCTCCCTGATCCTACAGGAAAAGCTTCTAGCTTGGCTGTCTTCTTAGGGCCATTCCCCTCTGCATTTGCCGTCCAAGGGGAGGGCCGCAGATGACAAAGATGGCTTGGATGGCAAAGGGGCTCTGTGCATCACAAGGAAGTAGTGGTGGGGAAAAGCTGCAAAATTAAAGCACACAACAGAGAGGAAATAAAGAAGAAATGCAGCTAGAGCAGGGCTTCTCAACCTCAGCAACTGTAAGATGGGTGGACTTCAACTCCCAGAATTCCCCAGCCAGCATGGCTGGCTGGGGAATTCTGGGAGTTGAAGTCCACCCATCTTAAAGTTGCTGAGGTTGGAAAACACTGACTTAGGGAACCATGTAGGTCTCCTGGCTGTTCAGCTGGGAAGATTGCTATGGAGATACATAGCAAAACACCTAGCAGCATTGTCCCACCACATGTGCAAGCTGGACCCACCCCAAAGTGTAACCACGCAAGTTGTTGCCAACCCACCACACACTCTGAAGGGTTAGCATTTCTGCACATGCTAAATCAGGACGAGGTCCAATGCTCCGGCAGGCACAACAGGGAAGGAAAAAGGGGGTCTCTCTCTCTGGCAACCCAGGCCCCAAAGACTGCATCTGGGGATCTCCGTTTTCCCCATCTGTACAATGGGGCTAAGGGTGGCGGATGGGAAGCGTGAGAACTTTGAGAGAGACAAAAGTGGGTGGTCAACATGAGCATCAGCGTGGAAGGGGGATTCTGGAGTGGCAAAGAAGCCCCGGCTGGTGGGATCAATCCTTGTGAGTTGGTATTTCCACCTGATTCATCCCCAAGCAATGGATGGGAAAGATGACACTCCACCAAGCCAACTTTTCCTGGCTGCGTTATGGGGGCCAAGCAGGGCTGTGGGGGAGGGGGGGACATGCCTCAGCTCTGATCCCCGTAAAGCCCCCATGAAGAGACCCAAACCCCTTGCAATCTCACCTTCCTTGCGTTTGTCCACTGGTTCTACTTAAAATCACAGAGGTCAAGGACTTAAGCAGATTTCCTGAAACTACCTACGCCAGCTTGGCCTATGGCCAGAAATATACTGAGGCAGTGAGTTCCACGGGCAATGAGTTCCAATTAAGGTTTGCAGAAATTGCGTAATCCTTTCTGGAAGGCCAATGCTTGTTTATCATTTTAAAGGATCACTCCCAGGGTGGTTTTTTTTAACGTTAGGATGGTGAATCCTTTTTTTTTTTTTTACTCTTCTCCTGCTCCCTTGCACTTCATCTCTCACCTTTCTGGCATTCCCTCAACTAGGGAACAAGAACTAATCAAGGGTTTGCAAACATGCACCCTCTGTGTCAGGCAAGGTACCCTATGACATGATGGTTCCCCCCTCCCCAGTCTGAACGTGTAGCTAACTGCTGAACGGCCCCGCTATTTGCACATGGGTGGGGAGAAGAAAAGTGGGGGGCACCGATCCAAGAGGGGAGCGTTTCTCATTTGGCTCCTAAAGCACACCTCTCACGGGAGGAAGGGACTGAAATAGGGTGAATATGGAGTCACGGGAAGCCGCAGGTTCCTGGCGGAGTAGAAGAAGAGGCAGAGTGGAGACAGGGATGTTTATAAGAAAGGGAAGTCTCCGGGGACATCTCTCGGTAGAGGGATGGAGATAAAGAGGCCAGGAAGGATGGGGAGAAGGGGAGAAGGGCCGGAACCTAGAGCAGGAACAGACCAGGATGGAGCCAGGATGGAGACCTGCAAAAGGGGGCCACGCACGGGGAGTTTCCAGGGAAGGAGGGATGGCAGCGGGAGGGCGGGGGTCCGCTGGAAAAGAAGCAGGACGCAGGTTCCGAATCCGAAAAGGCGGCGGCGGCGGCGGCGGCGGCGGGCGCAGGGCTCGGTCGATCGCGGCCACCGGCGCGCCCAGAGCCGCGAGCCCAGCCGGGCAGGCTGCGGTGGGTGGCCGGCCGGCCGGGGCTGGTGCCGGCGCCGCAGCTCCCGGTCCGCCCGGGGCCGCTGCCTTTACTCACACGTAAGCGTGGTAGATGAACGCCCAGCCGCGGGGCCTTTCCAGCACGTTGTAGAGGAAATTCTGGAGCTTGCGGTAGAAAGCGTTCCTCTTGGGCGGCTTGCCGCTGACGGCCGAGCGAGGCTTGCTGAGGATGGAGCCGCGCTTGCCGCCGCCGCCGCCGCCGCCGCTCTCGGAGCCGGCGATCAGCAGGGCCCCGTCGCGGGAGGACTCCGGGGCGCCGGGGTCCAGCCCGACGAAGCCCACCTTCTTCTCGCCCGACGCGCCCGGATACACGCCCCCGTTGCGCGACTTCTGCACCATCCTGCAGCGGCGGCGGCGGCGGCGGCGCGGAGGCCGATCCCGGGCTCAGAGCGGGCGCGAGCGGGGCAGCCGCGCCGGGCAGAGGCGCTGCCCTGGGCCGGAGCCGGGCAGCGGCATGGCAGCGGCAGCGCCCGGCGGGACTGCGGCGGCGGCGGCGGCGGCGGCTCGTTCGCTGTGGCCCGGGCGGAGCAGCGCGGAGGAAGCGCCGAGCGGCGCCCGCAATCTGCCCGGCCTCCCCTCCGCCTGCTTTGCGCAGCTCCGCCCGGGCCCCCCGCGCCCGCGCCCGCGCCCGCCGTTAACTCTTCCCGCGCCGCTCCTTGAAGGTGTGGCGGCGGGTGGGGGCGACGCGTGATCGGAGGGAGGACGCGCAACCCCCGAGAGCCCCACGTCCCCCCCCTCCCCCGGGGCTGCAGGCGGCCCCACTCCCGGACGTAGGCACGCGCGAGCAATTACTAATCGGCAACGCCTTGAATGATTATTTTTTAATTGAACTCGCCGTCTCTGGGCACGTGCAGAGCGCCCGGCTTTCGCGCGAGAAAGGAGCCGCCTTCTCCGCAGAAGCCAAAATCCAGTCTTCTGCGTCTTTAAGACGGCAGTCGAGTTCAGATGCTCGCCGGAGATGCACAGAGGCATACATTGATACACCAGGGCAGATATCGATCTTCCGAAAAAACCTAAATCTGGTTCATGTAAATCCCCGTTCGGATTTTCGAGTGGTTTAGTGTGTGCTGCGAACCCAACCTGCCTGGTTAATTGGGCGGGGGGGGGGGGTGTCTAATGCAATGTGTGAATCCAAAACAAGGGTTAATTCGGTAACTAGGTGACGCGTGATTCCCCACCCCCCACCCCCGGTCTCCAAAGCAAAGGTGCGGTTGGGTTGCAGATCGTCTGCCAATGGAAAGCTTTAACAGCAGCCACGGAATGAAGGGGAGGGGATCAGAATTCCCTCCCCTTCAGAATCAGGATCCCAACGAATCAGGAGAAGGGAGACTAAGAAGAGATTCTCACGACCACACGCGCATCGCATAAGCAGGAGGATGTAACTGGCCGGCCCCTAAGAGAATTTGCCCACTGGCATAAATTTTGGGCAAGTGACTTGCAAGTGTTTCCCGAACTTGACCATTTTCAGGTGGGCGGACTTCAAATCCCAGAAGTCCACAGCCAGCAGCCTCATTGATGAGAATTCTGGGAGTGGAAATCCGCCCACCTGGAACTGGGGAAACCTTACCCAATGGAAACTCAGCCAAGCAATCATGGTTAGAGCACTTCCTGCCTCGGAAGGCAAAAAGCAAGATGAAGCAGAGGTTTCAAGGGAAACAGCTGGGGAAGTCGTGGTCCTCGGGGTCCCTAAATTAGAATGTTATGCCAAGACTTGGGGTTGGTTTCATAGGACAAACACCCCCAATGCGTAAACTGTACTTACAAGATTTCCAGATTTCTTTAGCAGGCAAGATATGACTCTGGGAAGCAGGGAAGGAACTGGATGGAAGGGGGAAAATATCCCTAAACCCAGAACTAGTGAAAGAATCCATGTCAGCGATACTACACAACACACCCAACCGAACCAAATACATCCAGATCGAAATACCCAGAATCATGGACCTCATCAGCCCCTGCCTCACCAGCTATTTTCAGTTTGATGGACAAATATACCAACAAATCAGAGGCACACCCATTGGATCCCCACTGTCAGGACTCATAGCAGAGATCATAGTGTAACGCCTAGAAGCTATAGCCCTTCCACACATACAACTGTGAGAGAGTGTGAAGGGACTAAGGAAGTGACTAACTGCCCGAAGGGGGATTATCTGGAATTTATAGATAAGGAGGTAGAGAGATTAGGGAGATAGGAAGAAGAGTGTGTACCAAAGTCATTGTGCTGGGTGGGGGGTGCCAGAACAATGAGTGGATAACTCAGTCACAAGGCACAGGCAGCACATAGGCTTGACATGTCATGTGAGTGAGGGTGTTGTGTATTCAAAAAGATTTGGAAGGAAGAATGTGAACCAGGCCCGTTAAGGGGGAGGACAGAGAGGGTATAAAAGGAATTGATGAATGTGGATTGGGGTTCTACCTTGCCGGGTGGAACCTGCCTTTGCAAACGTGACAATAAACCTTCTGCTTGCTTATTGCAACTGAACCTTGTCAGCGTGTTTTCTGACACAACCCAAAGTATGTATTGGGTATGTAGATGACACCTTTGTCATAATAAAAAAGGAACAACTAGAGAAGACACATGAAACCATCAACATCTTCAAAGGAATAAAATTCACCAGAGAGGAAGAAAACAACAACACGCTACCCTTCCTGGATATCCTCATCAGCAGAGGAAACAACAGCAAAGTAGAAACCCAAGTCTATCGGAAGACAACCCACGCTAACCAAGTGCTCCATGACCAAAGCAACAACCCAACCTCCCACAAGAGGAGCTGGGTAAGAACATTATTCAGACAAGCACAAACACACTGCAGCAACCCAGAACAGCAGAAAAAGGAAACAGACCGCCTATACAACATCTTCCAACAAAATGGATACCCACGCAACTTTATCCGGAAGTGCCTGGCCACTCAACCCACTACAGCACAACCAACACAAGCTATGAAAAGGATCACACTGCCATGCATCAGAAATGTCTCAGAAACTACCAACAGACTATTACAACCACATGGCATCTCCATAGCATACAAACCAACTAAAGCCCTCCAAAATATCTTAAGTAAACCAAAAAACCCAGTAGCCCAAGAAGAAAAAACAGGAGCCATCTACAGCATACAGTGTAAGGACTGTAACAGCCACTACATAGGACAGACAGGCAGAAGGCTAGCTGAGCACATCCATGAACACCAACTAGCAGTCAGAAGATGAAAACTCCTTAATCTCACAACACATGGACAGACTCAACCATAGTTTCAGCTGGGAGACTGTCAGTATCTTAGACCAAGCTAAATCCAAAAATGCGAGGGAATTCCTGGAAGCTTGGCATGCAGACAAGGCAGCCGTCAACAGGCACATAGAGATAAACAACATCTACACACTATTCAAAAGGGACCATAAAAAAGACCAGAACATCTCCTCACCAGCAATCATCACCCAGATAAGCAGAGATTAACACCAAGATTATCACCAGACATACAATCAGCAGTAAACAATACCCTAATCAAGGAACTACCGGGGGTGGGGGTATAGAACAAAACGAAACCCCCACCCCCACCAACACCACAGTATATTAACAGAGAGCAAACCCCATTCCATTCTACCACTGAAGATGTTACCTAGCTGGGTAAGGAAACATTTGCAAAAAAACAGCCAAGCTCAGAAAACCCCAAGGACTCCAAAGGGGAAAAAGGCAGAGAAGGGGCAGAAAGACATTGATTTGATGACATGAAGTTTGCATAGACTTATTGAAGACTGGAGTGTGTTAGGTGACGTCAAGATGAGTCCAGTTCCAGGTTGGTTGCATGGGGAAATGTAACCTCACCTTAGAGCAGTGTTTCTTAACCTCAGCAACCTTAAGATGTGTGGACTTCAACACCCAGAATTCCCCAGCCAGCATGGGGAGTTGAAGTCCACACATCTTAAATTTCCAAGTTCTGAAAAACACTGCCTTAGAGCAATTCTCAGCGCTTCCAAGGATATTCCAATGATCTGTTTGATCTGATCAATCCTTCTTGTCCTCCCCTGAAGCCTCATTTTTTCTAATCCAGGGCTGGTGTCAGAAAAGACATAAATTAGATCAAGTTCCTGCTTAATTGTCTCAATTTTTAGGGTTCCTTGCATTTTTCTATGAGCAAAATTGGAGTTTAATCACGTGAAATTGTATCACTAATGCGGGAAGCAGGGATGTCCACAGGGTGTGGTCAAAAAAATTAAGATGGCAATCATGACGGACTGACATCCTGCAGACACCCCTGAATTTATTTGCAAACCATGGAGTCCAAGCTGATGACCAGCTCTGTTACACTCAGGCAGACTAAAGGTTTTAGGAGAGGGGGTTCTCATATCCCAGTCAAGCTTACAGATTTCCTGGTGGTGCTTTCTCCAAGTCTTAACAAGGACCATCCCTGGGTTGCGAGAATGCATCTCTCTTTGCCCTCCTTGATAGCTTAGCAATCTTCAATACCATCAACCATGGTATCCTTCTGGGCCAGCTGGGTGGGGTGGGCGGTTGTGTTGCCCCTCTGTGAGAAACGCACTCACGAGTCTCTCTCTGGGTTAGTCAGAAGTAAAGTTTATTGAAGCGTTTGCAAAGGTTGGTGGGCTTCATTGCAAATAAGCCCCCCCCCTTCTTACAGATTTCAGCATATTTTATACAATCCTATCCCAACACTCATTTCTCCCCATTTCCCCATTGGCTGAGGTACTTTTGAGGTTACACTCTTTCAGTCCGCCTACTTCTGGTTACCCCCCCTTCTACAGACCACTACATACTATACATACTACATACATCACATGCTCATGGTAAATAGGTGATTAGCTATGCGGGGTGTGGTTTTTATTAGGCTAATAAGGGTTGGGGGGGGGGGCAAGAGTGCATGCATTCCTAAAAGATCTCTACTAAGTATCACCTTGGACAGGTCAAACCACTCCAAACTGGTTTTATCTCACACCAGAAACATCTCCCCCTCCCCTTTTCTGGCTTCTTGGAGCCCCTTGGTAACCATGCCTCCTTATCTCTCACCAGTCTGAGGTAGTTTCAGAAACAGCAGCATAGACAGCTAGGTATGCTCAGGAGCTATGGTCAGAAAAGGGAAGTTATGCCTAAGAGCAGAGTGGGGCAACTTCAAATAATTTTTAACTGCCAACAATAACTTTTGGATTCCTCCTTTCCTCTCACCTCCTTCCACTGGGGCTGGTTCCAACTGGTGTTGGGGGAAGGAGAAAGGTCTAGCCATAGATCTCTGTTTTGCACAGGGCTCTGCTCCCTCCCTGCTTTGTTTAACATCTTCATTAAGCTTTGGAGTTGATCATGTGCTAACCAGGATTGGAGTTGCATCAATATGCTGATGACACTCAATTGTACAGTATGGCCCTAGCGATGTTCACAAGGTCCTTTCCGGCATCTGGAGGCTGAGAGGGCCTGGAGTGGGAGAACAGGCTTTGACTTAATCTTAGCCAAACTGTGTGGCTGTGGTTTTGATCCTGGATCTGGAAGTGTTGCATTACTGGTTCTGGAGGGGATTGTACTCCCACGCTCGGAACCAGTGCACAATTTAGGGTCCTCCTGGACTCACAGCTGTGGCCAGGAGGGCCTTTGCACCACTCCTTCTTACCCCCTGGTTGCACCTGTTCTTGGATCAGGAGGCCCTGCTGGCAATCACTTGTGCCTGAGTCATCTCCCCTTTGGACTACTGCAACATGCTCTGCATGGGCCTGCCCTTGAAGACCATCCAGAAGCTGTGATTGGTCCAGAATGCAGCAATGCAGATTATTTTGGTGCAGCACAATATGCCCATATAACACCACCACTTTGCAAGTTGTGTGGGCTCCCAATAGGCTTCCAGGCACACACTGAAATGAGCATAGTAGGAGTAATAATACAAAAATACTTTGTACCTAGGGAAATTGCTTGCCAAGCAAAAGACTTATTAAGAAAAATACACAGAAGAATTTATGCCCTAGGAAAAACGAACATGGAAACACTTGATCAGATTCATTTTTAAAGGTTTGTGCAAAACAGAGAAAAAGAATGAGAAGAATGAAAGCTTTAACAAGGAAGAAAAAGCTGCAGAATCCTTTCCAACCTTTAATAGTAACAGCATTTGGGATTGTGTTGCAGGGACAGACGGACGGACGGATGATAGATAGATAGATAGATAGATAGATAGATAGATAGATAGATAGATAGGATGGATGGATGGATGGACGGACGGACGGACGGACACAATGGACGGACGGATGGATGGATGGATGGATGGATGGATGGATGGATGGATAGATAGATAGATAGATAGATAGGATGGATGGATGGATGGATGGATGGATGGATGGATGGATGGACAGACAGACAGACAGACAGATAGAGATAGATACGATGGATGGATGGATAGATAGATATGATGGATGGATGGATGGATGGATGGAGAGAGAGAGAGAGACTATAGATGGATGGATGGACGGACGGACGGACGGATAGATAGATAGATTAGATAGATAGGATGGACAGACGGATGGACAGACAGACAGACAGATACGATGGATGGATGGATGGATGGATGGATGGATGGATAGATAGATAGATAGATAGATAGATAGATAGATACAATGGATGGATGGATGGATGGATGGATGGATGGATGGATGGATGGATACGATGGATATGATGGATGGATGGATGGATGGATGGATGGACAGACGGAAGGACAGACAGACAGACAGATAGATACGATGGATGGATGGATGGATGGATGGATGGATGGATGGATGGATAGATAGATAGATAGATAGATAGATAGATAGATAGATATGATGGATGGATGGATGGATGGATGGATGGATAGATAGATAGATAGATAGATAGATAGATAGATAGATAGATAGATAGATAGTGTAACGAACTGCCACCTGTTGATCCCAAATCCAGTAATTTTCCTTGCAACCAATATTGATTCAAAAGAAAGTTCATTTATTGAGAATAAGTGTATAGATCCAAAGCATTGCTAAGACTGAGCAAAAGCGCGCCAAAAGCTGTTTTTCTTACTTCCCCCCCCCCCCCCCCCCTTACATCGCCCTTAGTTCTTGGTCTCCTGATTCCCTTGCTGGCATGGCCTTGAGCATGCCAGAGCCTGTGATAAGGAGCCATCTGCTTTAAACGGTTTCTCATTCCTTCTCACCCCCCAGCTTTGACAATGGCAGAACCGCAGCATGTAAAAAGCCACTTTTTAAACTAGCCATATAATAATCTATTATAAAATCTTGCAAGGATTCTGACAGATAGACAGACAGACAGACAGAGATACGATGGATGGATGGATGGAGAGAGAGAGAGAGACTATGGATGGATGGATGGACGGATAGATGGATACTGTAGATAGAGAGAGATAGGGAGCCTTAGAATGAAGCAGTCAGTAGCGTTTGAAGCCACTGCCCACCTGTCTCTCCCATAGGGATGCATTGGAAGATTTTTTTTTTTCCTGGATGTTTTTCCTCTGCAGCCTCTGCTAGATCAGGCCCATTTTCAAACTCGACTTTTTGTGTCCTTATAGTGGCTTTTCTCCCTGCACCAACTTTGATCCCTTTCTTTTCACTTTTGGGAAAGTTATCCTGCTGATGGACAGCTGGATGGGCAGAATCCCGGCATAATTTCTTTCCAACATTCTACTGAAAGAATAAAAACGAGGTCCTAACAGCAGCCTGCGTGGTCAGATTGGAGGTTTGCAATTAAAACAACAACGACCAATGTCTTTGAAATATTATCTGCATTTGGGACTTCCGGGGGAGGTATGGCGAACTGAAGATGGCTTTGCGACAGCAGAGCCAATGACCGTGGCAAAGACCAGCAATAGACCGGTACTTCAGAACCTCTCTGGAAAGGAGAGGATGAGAGATTGCCCACATGTGCTCCAGATAGCTGCTCCTCACAAGGAGACCTCCAAACAGCAGTTTTCCCCAGTGAGAGTACCAGGAGACGACAGGATTAGCCAGAATGCGGTGGCAAATGCAGTGATGGGTCCCCTAGGTTTACCCCTACAACACTTCTGTTACGCAAGCAATTCAAGGAGCTGGTTATTACCTTTAAAGCCCTCTATGGCACAGGGCCAGGTTATCTGTGGGGCTGCCTCTTCCTAAGGATATCTACCCATCCTAGCAGATCAGATAGGGTGGACACACTCCTAGTCCCTTCCCTTAAACATTGCCATCTTGTGGGATTTAAGAAGCATGCTTTTTCTGTGGTAGCCCGTCCTCACCTTCTAAAAAGCACTTAAGACCTGGCTTTTCCCCCAAGTGCTGGGATACAGTGAGGTGGACAAGAGGATTTAGTGATGCACTGCATGTGGAAGCTTAATTTTGGTGCCAGGTTTTTAATGTGTGTGGTTTTTAATAGATATTTGTATGTATTATGTTGTTTTATTATTGATGTTGTTTTAACTGTTGGTTGGGAGCCGCCCAGAGTTCGATATAAGATAGGCAGCTATATAAATGTTTTAAATAAATAAATAAATGCTGCTTGCAACTGCGGCAGAAACTTTTAAAGGACATTAAGTTCATAAACTCAGTTTCTAATCATTTTCAGAAATTGCTCATTAATTACTTCTAAGCTGTTAGAGACTTTCGGACCAACAAGTCTGAAAATGCCTGGTGAGTTTGCCTTCAGTCCTGAGTGAAAAAAAATTTAATCATAAGCTTAAGAATTTAAAGAATCTGAAACAAACAGCAAAAAGCTAAATAAGAGTTTGATCTTAGAAAGTTATAAACAGACTAAGGGACCAGATAAAATTGGAATATCGAAACTTTAACAATAAGATTCTGGAATTAATTATAAAGAGCAAACAGTTTCTTGTAGGAAATAGATTCTGCTTTGGTTTTTACAAAACAAAACAAAGATAAGCAATTTTATGATTTCAAAAACTGAACACTAGAGGGGACTAAAGATTTGAGGTAGAGGAAAGATACACAGACCTGTTATGACAATAAAAATACTTTTGAGGCTTTTGAAGAAGGAGATTTTAAAAAAATGGAATCAGAAAATAGTACCCACAATATCAACAATGTCAGTAATGATGTCTGCTTCTATGGATAGATTATGTCCAAAAGATGTTATTGAAGAAATGACAGATGTAGAACAAATTTTATCTGACAGATAGAGATAGTATCGAAAGTGGGTTTACCACTGACAGGCCAAGAGAATGACTTAGAAAAGGATGTTTCGCTGGATCTACAAAAGAAACTGGCTGAGGTTTTAAGATTTAAAAAGGAAATACAAATGACAAATCAAGAGAGTGACCTGGATAATTCTTTCCTACTGGATCTACAAAAGAGGCTTCTTAAAGTCTTGAAGAACTCTGTGCAATGGGACAAAGAAGAAATGAAGAGAAATCTAATTCTATGACTATATTTAAATGAACTAAAGATTAAGACGGTTAATATAAAGTTGGTTTATTTGATCAAGGTTAAAATAAGATACTTTGTTACTTCTGGCAACCCTTTATGGACTTTCTGCTGACACCAGGACTGAAAAGATGATGTTTTATGGATTTGTTTATAGATAGGAGATGGGATCTCGGATGAAGAGATAAATGTTGGTAACCTTAGAGGGAGTGAAGAGGCACTAAATTTATTTATACTTGTGATGAAGGTTGGAAGTCACTTCTCTATATATTTCTTTTCTCCTTCCTTATTATATTCCTACTTTTCTCTTTCTTCTCTTTTTCTCTCTTTTTTCTTTTTCTTTTTTCTTGCACTTTTTACTCCTTTCTACTCTCTTCTTTTCTTGAAGTTTAATTTGTATTCGATTTTACTATTATAGTCAAAATTCTTAATAAAAATGTTATATGCTGCCCTAGACTGAAACTTTTCTTTTAAATAATGGAATGTTTTCCTTGAGACAGATGCTGTGCCCTTTAAAGAAGAAAAAGAAATAAATATAACCTGGGAGTCCTTCCACTTTTCCCAATTGTGTCTTTTCAAACAACTTTTGAATATTCCTCTCTATAAAATTAATCAGGAAAAAAGGACCCACTGCAATGTCTCTTTCCCTTTTATCTTCAATGAAAACTTTTCCTTCCTTAACTTTCTGCAGTTGTATCTTCAGTTGACTTCCTCTGAACCATTTGCAATTCCCTCCCTCCATTTTTATGGCTACCTTGAAGGTATCTTTAGATGGTGTCTACACTGTTCCATTTCCCTTTCTTCCAACTATTTAAATTTAGCTGTCTTAATCACTCTTGACTGCTGACAGTCTGGCCAAAGTTTCTTCGATCTTCAATCTTCTTTGTGCTGATCTGATTCTCTGAAATCCAAGTCTGCCATATTTTCACGTTATTTTCTACATAACTTAGGCAATGCGCTACATGGCACTTAACCTTTCATATGTTAAGTCCCCCCAATTATTCTGTCAAAGAACTTGGATGTGATAGAAGCGAACATTAAAAAAGTTCCAAGAAGGCCTTTTATATGTTTACAGGCAGTCACTTGTTCTATTTATAATGTATAATGTATAATGTAATTTAAGGGCTTATTTAAAATATTAGCAAGTTACCAAAGGCCCTCCCTCAGCTGCTCCACAGCTCAGCTCCACATAACATCATTAACAAAAATGTTTTACAAATAAAGATACGGTTTTCACCCACAATAATATGGCCTATTCCTGAAAAATGGAATGATGGGGCACTTTGCCAAAAAAAACCCAAAACTATATTTGAGAGCGGCATTGGCAAGCACAGCTAAATGTATTATATTGTTTTTAAGGAGTCTATTTATTTGAAATTTATTGTTACATTTCAAGTTCTAGCCATAGATAATCATGCTAGAATAGCATGAGGAATAAGTCAATTCCTGGCTTAAATTTCATAGGCTTCCCCAGTGGAGCAGTCCTCGCTATATAAATGCTGAAGAGTCTTGGGGAATCCTTCAGGTTAACGGAATAGTTATGGCAGTGTTGTCCAAACTTGGCCACTCTAAGATGAGTGGACTTCAACTCCCAGAATTCCCCAGCCAGCATGGCTGGCTGGGGAATTCTGGGAATTGAAGTCCACTCATCTTACAGTGGCCAAGTTTGGACAACACTGAGTTATGGTATTAGTTTGCAGAGGATGAATTCACCTCAACCGATCCTAAAGGAAGATGAAATATAATCAAGACTCAGAGTGGGAAGACAACTGGTAAAAGCTGAAGTCAGAGGGAACTGACTTGATCAGAAAGGGATAATCACCCACAGAAAGTGACAATTCACACAACAGTTGCTGAGCAGGACACAAACCTTCCTGGGTTAGTGCATGAATGACCCCTTGGAGTCTGCATTCGTACAACGTGCTTAATCTGGTTAATTAATTTACCCATTGTTTGGGTTTGCAGACAGTACACTGAACCCCAGACAAACCTATCTATTGTCTCCGTCTGCATAACACAATGACCCACTAAAAAAATAAAATATCCAGCCTGACCATGTTGTGTGAATGTGACCATGAATCTTTAACTGACCTGGATATGTCTGTTCTATGAAGAATGCTATAGGGTGATAAGAAAACATTAATCCATTTGAACCTCCTAATAAACCTTCGTGTGCTCCAGTTGTGCCCATTCCTGGACCAGGAGGCTTTGCTCACAGTCGCTTATGCCTTGTGACCTCCCGTCTGGATTACTGCAACACGCTCTACATGGGGCTGCCCTTGGAGAGCATTCAGAAGCTTCAACTGGTGCAGAATGGCACGGGTGGTAAATGGTGTCAGCTATTCAGCACATGTAACACCACTGCTTCGTGAGCTGCACTGGTTGCGGGTGTGTTTCCAGTGCAATTCAAGGTACCGGTTGTCACCTTGGAAGCCCTTCATGGCTTGGGACCAGGTCACCTGAGGGACCGTCTGCTCCCAGTTGTTTCTACCTGTCCAATTTGAACCAGCAGGATGGGCATGCTCGGGGTCCCATCAGCCAAGGAACGTCAGCTGGCGGGGACTAAGAGACGTGCCTTCTCTGCCATGGTGCCCGCCCTACGCAACATCCTCCCTCCAGAGATTAGGATGGCCCCGAGCCTGTTGGCCTTTCGTCAGGCCTTGAAGACCTGATTGTGCACCCAGGCCCGGGGCCCCGAGTGTGTTAAGAGCCCCATTTCCTGCTTATGTTAACACCTATGGTTATAATTTTTCTCGGCTTCTATATAGATTCATTTTTTGTATTGTGTTTGTACTTGGTTTTAATTGAGTTTATGATTGTTCGCCACCCAGAGCCACTTGATTGAGATGGGTGGCCATAGAAATTGAATGAATGAATGAATGAATGAATGAATGAATGAATGAATGAATGAATGAGTAAGTAAGTAAGTAAGTAAGTAAGTAATATATACTCTGGGACAGACAGCTATTTAGAAGAATTTCTTCTTCTTCTTTTTCTTCTGTCCCTCAGAAAGAATGCATCTTCTAAAATGGTGCTGGTTGAATGCTTTGTGACAAAGAAAAAAATTCCTTATTGATTGCTTTAGCATAATTGATCCTTTTCATATCTACAATTGAAACCATTTCCTGGTTATATTAATACCTATGGTTATAATTTTTCTCGGCTGCTATATATATTTATTTTTTGTATTCTGTTTATACTTGGTTTTAACTGATTTTATAACTGTTCACTGCCTAAAGTCACTTGTTTGAGATGGACGGCCATAGAAATTGAACAAATAAATTAAATAAATAATAAATTCCAACTCTATTTGTTTCATACAGAAACTAGTCACTGTTCTGCCTTTCCCAAGGATGGGCTCCTTGAGGTTAGTCAAAAAGCATCCTAGTCTGTTGGGTGCATTGCAACAGCCAGGTCTGGAACTGACAAAAGAAAGGATTTCTTCACATGGCACATACAGATGAAACTCGAAAAATTAGAATATTGTGCAAATGTTCATTTATGTCAGTATAGCAACTCAAAAGGTGAAACCAATATATGAGATAGACGCATTACATGCAAAGCGAGATATGTCAAGCCTGACTTTGGTATAATTGTGATGATTATGGCGTACAGCTTATGAAAACCCCAAATTCACAATCTCAGAAAATTAGAATAGTGTGAAAAGGGTCAATATTCTAGGCTCAAAGTGTCCCCCTCTAATCAGCTAATGAATCCATAACACCTGCAAAGGGTTCCTGAGCCTTTCAATGGTCCCTCAGGCTGGTTCAGTAGGAATCACAAGCATGGGAAAGACTGCTGACCTGACAGTTGTGCAGAAAACCATCATTGACCCCCTCCATAAGGAGGGAAAGCCCCAAAAGGTAATTGCAAAAGAAGTGGGATGTTCCCAAAATGCTGTATCAAAGCACATCAATAGAAGGTTATGTGGAAGGGAAAAGTGTGGGAGAAAAAGGTGCACAAGCAGCAGGGATGACCGCAGCCTGGAGAGGATTGTCAGAAAAAGGCCATTCAAAAGAGTTGGGGACTTTCACAAGGAGTGGACTGAGGCTGGAGTTAGTGTATCAAGAGCCACCACACACAGACGGATTCTGGACATGGGCTTCAAATGTCGTATTCCTCTTGTCAAGCCGCTCCTGAACAACAAACGACGTCAGAAGCGTCTTACCTGGGCTACAGAAAAAAAGAACTGGTCTGTTGCCCAGCGGTCCAAAGTCCTCTTTTCTGATGAGAGCAACTTTTGCATCTCATTTGGGAACCAAGGACCCAGAGTCTGGAGGAAGAATGGAGAGGCACACAATGCACGATGCTTGAAGTCCAGTGTGAAGTTTCCACAATCTGTGTTGATTTGGGGAGCCATGTCATCTGCTGGTGTTGGTCCACTGTGCTTCATTAAGTCCAGGGTCAACGCAGCCGTCTACCGGGAGATTTTGGAGCACTTCATGCTTCCTTCCGCAGACGAGCTTTATGGGGATGCTGACTTCATTTTCCAGGAGGACTTGGCACCTGCCCACACTGCCAAAAGTACCAAAACCTGGTTCAATGACCATGGGATTACTGTGCTTGATTGGCCAGCAAACTCGCCTGACCTGAACCCCATAGAGAATCTATGGGGCATTGCCAAGAGAAAGATGAGGGACATGAGACCGAACAATGCAGCGGAGCTGAAGGCCGCTATTGAAGCATCCTGGTCTTCCATAACACCTCAGCAGTGCCACAGGCTGATAGCATCCATGCCACGCCGCATTGCAGCAGTCATTGCTGCAAAAGGGGCCCAAACCAAGTACTGAGTACATATGCATGCTTATACTTTGCAGAGATCCGATATTGTTCTATTTCCAATCCTTGTGTTATTGATGTCATGTAATATTCGAATTTTCTGATTGTGAATTTGGGGTTTTCATAAGCTGTACGCCATAATCATCACAATTATACCAAAGTCAGGCTTGACATATCTCGCTTTGCATGTAATGCGTCTATCTCATATATTGGTTTCACCTTTTGAGTTGCCATACTGACATAAATGAACATTTACACGATATTCTAATTTTTCGAGTTTCACCTGTAATGAATCTGTGGAACTCCTTGCCACAAGATGGGAGGAATAAAATGTGGGACTTAGATAGATCTTGGCTGGATCCGTCAGGGCTAGTCTAATATTCATAAGCTAAATCTTCATGCCAAAGCTTGTAGATTTTTAAAATCACCATGGGAATTGGAGCTTCAAGACTCTGAAAGAACAGAGCTTAAATATCTTTTTCAATGCTTTCATCTTCATCTTGAGATTTCCCCTCGTTGGATGTCTTGATACTCTTCATTGTCTTGAAATAAAACTAAGGCAGTCCAGTCAACATAATTTTTCTTAAGAACTGTGTCCTCTGTAGCTCTGAGAAGTATTTCATTTTGTCAGGTTCATATCATATATTAATGCCATATTTAAAAAAAAAATCATTTCCAGGTTTTATGCACAAACTTGCCAGGAGCATCAAATGAGATTCTGAAAGCATGAGTAACGTGTCAGTTATAGCACAGAAGACATAATTTGGCATTGATAATAGCATGCATATACCTTAAAGGGGGGGAATCCAGGTAAAAGCTGATCTGCTGGCTGCAAGTTCTCCCTAACATTAAATTTAGCTGCCATGGAATATTCATGAATATTCCACATTATCCTTCCCCAACTTGGTGGTGTTCAGGTGACCTGGAATTCAACACTCAGATGAAATGAAGTTCAAAACTTTGGGACTGGGGGAGGGACCAAGCTGGAGAAAATAAAGTAATCGATGTGATGATTCCACAAAAATTCTGCTTTGTGCTTGGAGAAAGGACATCAGCACCATAAATGGGAGATGTTGAAAGGAAGCAAGGGGGGTTTCAAGCCCTCCCCCTTCTTTTCATATGTATGGTTTTGTATAAATCTCCCAGTCAATCAGCCTGTAACAGCACAAATGTGGATCCATGGTTGGGATGGGACAATTCCAAATGTTCAACACGCTTAAGCCAGCCTCAGTGTCTGCACCCAACAGATTGCACAACTGTTTGTAACCTCTGCTGCTGATCCCTTTCCTACTCATTGCTGTCCCAATTTTGCTTACTTCCTATGTACTACAAAGGCATTAAAATGTAGTTAAGCATGCACGTTAATTTGTCTTGCTTTGTCAGTCATACCTCCAGTTCCCCACATCCCAGTCTGCTGTAGTGCTGAACTAGAAACTGGGAGATGGTGAGTTCGGCCCTTGGGCACAGAAGCCAACTGGGTGACTTAGGGCTAGTTACTCTCCCTCAGCCCAACCTCCTCACAGGATTGCTGTTGTGGGGAAAATATGAGGTGGGAGCATTATATAGCCCCCTGGAATTGTATGAAATAAAGGTGGAGTATAATCAGCAGCAGCAGGAAATGAAACAGTAGCTCATATATTCAGCTCGTGCAAGAAGATCGCACAAACTGACTATAAAGAACGACATAACACAGTCACCAAAACGATTCACTGGAACATCTGTAAAAATTATCATTTGCCAGTAATGAAAAATTGGTGGGAACATATAGTTGAAAAAGTACTCAAAAATGAGTAGGTTAAAATATTGTGGAATTTCCAAATACAAACTGATAAAGTCTTGGCGCATGACACACCAGATTTAACTGCAGTTGGAAAGAAGAAAGAGTGGATAACTGATGTGGCAATACCAGGGGATAGTAGAACAGAAGACAAAGAACTGGAGAAGATCATAAAGTATCAAGAAAATCAAAGTTGAAAGATAATGGCATAAACCAGCCGTGGTGGTCCCAGTGGTTATCAGCACACAGGGTACCATACCAAAAAGCCTTGGACGGCACTTAGAAAATCTGCGCATTGACTAAATTTCCATCAGTCAGTTACAAAAGGCCGCCCTGCTTGGATCTGCACATAGACTACGCCGATACATTATGACATCCTAGGTTCTTGAGAAGAACTCAGTGCAAATGAAGCCAACGCCAGCTAAAGAACTGGCAGCTGCAATTTCACATTGTTGTGAATAATAATAATAATAATAATAACAATACAACAACAACAACAACAACAACAACAACATTTCAACAGATCAAAAGTGGGAGGTAGAAGTGAAGGCCAGATCCAGGTTCCAGGGGAAGGGGCAGAGGCCGGTGCGTGGGATTAGCCCTTCTGTTAAGCCACCCCTCTGTTCCAGCGTGCAACAGCCGAGCACGGCGACCCTTCCCAGCGTTTGTCTGATGCATGAAAAAAACCGTTTTTGTCCATGGAAAAAACACATTCTCTCTAGCCTTCCTGATGCATAGAAAAAATATTTAGGAGATTGTTCTTTGTGGTTGCCCAATGTGGGAGGGAAAACCACTTTGAACATCCCAGAAGAGCAATGTACAGCAAAGCGGATGGAAGTTATGTTTACCAATGCCCCAGACGGAGCACTGGGAATTGGTAGGAAAGAAGAGGCGCCATGAAACCTTCTTTGATGCCAAATGGGCAAGTAAAAAGGCCAACCAGGAGCACGCACAGTGAAGCAGCAGTTTTTGCCTTTAACTGGAATGCATCGCACCTTTTTTCCCTCCTGAACCAGAGTTGTAGAGACAAGGCTAAAAGGAAGATATTAATTAATTAATATCTGTGGATAACTGATGTGGCAATACCAGGGGATAGTAGAATAGAAGACAAAGAACTGGAGAAGATCATAAAGTATCAAGAAAATCAAAGTTGAAAGATAATGGCATAAACCAGCCGTGGTGGTCCCAGTGGTTAATTAATTAATTAATTAATTCATTCATTCATTCATTCCTCAAATGTATATGGCCACCCATCTCACGAAAAAGAAATGCTTTTCCCTTTTTCCTAATGCAGACACACCCACCTGCCCTTGGGTGGTTTCAGCAAATCTGCAGACCTGCGTTGGCACCCAAATGTTCTGTTTTCAATAGTATTTGGTTTATTAGGACCTTCAAAAGCAAGAAGGAATATATATGGATGCTGGGCTTAGAGGAATAGAGTATGGGAGTCAAGGAGCATGGGTCAACGGGTAGGCCAGTGTTTCTCAACCTCGGCAACTTTAAGATATGTGGACTTCAACTCCCAGAATTCCCCAGCCAGCCATGCTGGCTGGGGAATTCTGGGAGTTGAAGTCCCCATATCTTGAAGTTGCTGAGGTTGAGAAACACTGGGATAGAAATGGAATCTCAGAAAATTCCACTGTAAGGCAATGGGCTATGCTTTGAGCACATCCAAAATCAAATCGAATCTTTAAAGTACTATCTGATTATTGGTCCAGCGCACTGCATTTTGCTTCCTTATTAAATCCTGGAAGACTATTCACCTGGAGTGGTTTTAGGTTCCTTCTTTCCTTCCCCACAGCCATGCTGCTGTTTCTCCAGAAAGAGTCAAAGAACAAAGAGCTTAAGCAAACTCCTCCCTGGCTATTTAGACTCAAAACGGAGACAGAATTGGTTTGCTCAGAATTTGGCCTCTGGCCCTCCCAGGCTTCCATACTACAAGGTGGAGGAATTCGGTTACCAGTCAACTGTGTGTGCATTGGCAGAGAAGGTTAAGCCTGTGGATGGACCTTTCTTATCCCTGCAAGAGAAATCCAGCACGCCAATGAAATCAACACAATGATGCTGATCTTCTGTAGGGAGGGAATATAATAGATATTGTATATAACACTGATGTCTCTGCCTGGCGCCCATTAATCATAGGAGTTTTCCACTCTGCTCTGTATTACCATACGGCTATCTGGTCTCAGGGGAATCTTTTTCTATTGCATTCCTTTGCAGATGGTGGTTATTAAATTTTCTGCCACTTTCTTTAGCTACTCAGCTAATTGCCGATCTCAATATTTGTGACAGGCCAGTGAATGTGCTGAGAAATTCCACTGGCATCTTTAGCAAAATTACACCATTCCAACTATTAAACGTCAGCCTGAATTTTTTCATTTCTGTCCCATTGTGTATATACTTTAAGTAGCTGTTTTTCAAAGTTGGCCCCAGAAAAAGCATTCTGAAAAATGCACAAAGCTTAAATGCATGGTAACTTTCAAATCGAACGGGCCGTCGGATAGAATTTGAAAAACTCCGTTTTGTGATGTGCAGCAATTTAGTGTCATTGCAGTTTGGTTATTGTGGTTCAATAGTAGGACAAAATTTCTGCCCCTTTCACAGAAAGGAGGCTGTGTTTCTCTAATTAATCCAACTGTTTGATATTTCAACAAGTCGATAGATCTCCCCCTCCATTTCATAAAAAAGGAAATGATATTCACCAACTTGGTCCCACTCTCGGGTTTCTTCCCAGTTCTGAATGGGTCAACATGCTATCCAAGATGCTTTGCAAAAAAAAAAAAAAATATCGTCCAGCTGACAGAGAACTGAAAGCATTTTGCCTATCGTCCTTTTTCATGAAACAGACAAAAATATCCAGATGTTTAACCATTCACCCTGGTTAGAGTCAGCCCCATTCTATGGTGAGATTTATTCTGCTGCCTTTCCCCTGCCAGAGTGCACTTCAGATGTGTGGACCATTTCCCAGAATTCTCTGCGGTGCCTGGCTGGCTAGGGAATTCTGGGAGTTGGTATCCCCACACCTCCGAGGTTCCAGGTGGCTATTTGGAGGGGATTTTTATCTAGTTTCCATTTTATATTATGGTCATTATTTTGATATCTGTGCATATACATCAATTTGATGCAAATATCTGCCTGCTGTTGCATTTTACATACCCAAAGCCAAAGTCCGTTGACCATTTAGGAGCCCAAGAGATTTGGATATCAGACTTCCAGCAACTGATGACTCTGTGATTTCTCTCTGGGAATTATGGATTTCGGGTGCAAATGAGCTGAATCAGCTGCAGCCACTCTATAGGGGAGGGGGGTCATCACTGTGCTTTTGGGGTTCAGCCCCTTCATATACCCCCTGCATCAAAGTTGGCCACCCAGTCATACTTCGGAAAAGAAAAAAAATAACGTTTTCATATCTCTGCCCCACCCCAGACCAGGATAACAGGATGCATTTGGTTTTTTAGTGGTAGGCCAGATTTGGGGTGGGGGAGTGCTTCGAAAAGTAGAAAGGCCTCCAAGCTACAAAATTTAGTACCTGCAAAAGTAGGATCCCAGTCATGCATTTCAGTGGGAAGAACAAGGGACAAAAAGATTTCCTTAATTTCTGACCATTCTTGATTCTCTTTTTTTTTAATAAGAACTTCATTAAGTTATAAAAAGCATAAAGATAACAGCAAACAAGAACTAGTAATCAAAGAGAGAAACAGAACAAGAGAATTAGAAATAAAGAATACAAAAGTGATGAAGAGGAAAGAAAAGAAAGGAAAATTTACAAAAAGAATGACTTCCGACTTCTTGTACAGCAGATATAGATAAATCATATAATCACCTCTAACTCTAAAACTACCTTTGAACGTACATATTTTGTGTAACCTATTACTTTAACTAATCATCAGATCCGTATATCATAATTTCATTTTTTTCTGTCTCTTGCAAAAAGTCCAAAAGGGGCTTCCAATTGGCATTAAAGTTAGTCAACAGTTTTTCTCTAAGCAAAACAGTCAATTTTGCCATCTCAGCAAACTCCATCATCTTCACCATTCCATCATTCAATCAACTCCATCATTCTTCCTTTGCAGATAGCATCGAGTCTTTCCACCTCTGAGCATATAAAAGTCTAGCTGCAGCTATCATATATAGAAACTAAGGTCCATGAGCTTTTCTCCATTGTTTATCCATCAGTCCAAAAAGGAAAGTCTCTGGTTTTGACTGTATATTAACCTTCAAGATCTTCTGAATTAATATATGAATTTGGGTCCAAACTTTTTCAGCTTTATTACATGTCCACCAAAGATAATAAAAAGTCCCTTCATGTTGTTCACATTCCCAACATACATATTTGAAAGCCCTTTTACATTGTGGGTAATCTTTCTGGTGACAAATACTATCTATTCAACATTTTATAGTAATTCTCCTTCAAGTTATAACACCGTGTAAATTTTAACCCTTTCATCCACATATTTTCCCATTGTTCCATTTGTATATTATGTCCAAAAGTTTTAGCCCATTTTATCATAGTCTTTAACTTGTTCATCTTCTGTTTCAAATCTCAATGAAAGTTTATATATTTTCGCAATAAGGTGTTCATCACTGGTACACAATTCAGTTTCAAAACCAGCTTTGTTTTGTTCAAAACCATATATCTTTTTATCAAAGCATTCCTGACTCTCAAATGGATTCCCCTTGAAATCACAGTCAGGTAGCATCGTGGAAAAGCCACCAAGCTTCTCTTGGCAGAACAGGCCTCCTTGCTAAAATCACTCCTCTTGGAGAACCATTTTTTTCTTCTTCTTCACCTTGTCAGCATGATCTGCCTTCCCAGTAGAAGGACAGCAGGAGGATCAAATTGTCCCGACTCAGCATGGGTACAAATAGCTTCCATTTCTTGAGGCCCTGATGAATATTTTAGAAGAAGGCCCAAGTTCCTGCCAATCAGGAACAGACCAGGAGTGAAACGCATCTTCCAGTGAGATGGGAGATGGGGAAGGAGAGGTGGAGACACTGGTCCCTCTGAATCAAAAGGTGAAACATTGCCTGGGATAGGAGCAATTTTTGGGTGTCAGGGAGGAAATCTTCCAGAGCAGAAAAGACATACAGCTGGACTCTTTGCCACCTCCAGGGAAAGTGCATATTTTTTGCCAATTTCTGTTTTTGGGGAGTAAAATGGAACATTGAAGAAAAATAATGATAATGACAATGACAATGATAATGACAATGACAATGATAATGATAATTTATATGCTGCCCAGCTCCTGGCAATTCTGGGTGGTTTACAAATTGTTAAAAACATTTAAAAACAAGAAAGAACACAAAAAGAACACACAGACAAAAAGAGGAACCGAGATGGCAGAGAAAACAAACCTGGATGGGACCAAGGAAAAGGAAGAAAAGGGGCATCAATCATCTGCACCAAAGGTCTGGACAATCATGGAGGTGAACCCTAGAGGTCATTCAGCCCAACCCCCTACTCAATACAGGCTCTATTAGAACATCTGTAACAGATGTCCATCCAGCCTCGATTTGAAGACCTCCACAGATGGAGAATGTATCATTTCCACTGTTCCGTGGTGACAGGTCATCCAGTCAGTGTAACGGCATGTGGGAATGACCTTGGGAGACAGGGGGAAGAGCCTTCCAGACTTGCAAGATTCTGTTAATGTGTTTGCTTGCTTGCTTAATTGCTTAATTGCTTAATTGCTTATGTGCCATCAAGCTTTTTTTGACTCCTAGCGACCACATAGACAGACCTTCTCCTTGACAATCTGTCCCTAACCTGGTCCTTAGGTCTTCCAACAGTGCCCCCATTGCCACAGTGACTGAGTCCACCAGTTTTACTGCTGGTCGTCCTCTTCTTCTCTTTCCTTCCACCTTTTCCAGCATTATGGATTTCTCCAGAGAGCTGGGTCTTCACATAATGTGTCTGAAGTAGGATCATTTGAGCCTGGTCATTTGTGCCTTGAGTGAGAGCTCTGGGTTGATTTGTTCAGCTTGTTTTCTTGGCTGTCCACGGTATACTCAGGAGTCTTCTCCAACACCAACATTCAAAAGCATCAATACTCTTCCTCTCCTGCTTCTTCAAAGTCCAGCTTTCGCTTCCATGGAGTGTCACAGGGTATACTATGGCTTGCACGATTCTGATCTTTGTAGGTATAGACACATCACAGCTCTGTGAATGTAACCTTACAATAAAGATAGAGCAAGTATTCATTGTTGTGCTTCTTGTCTGGACTGTCTCAAAGGGCTGACATCAATCTTGCAAGTCTGAAAGTATTTCTCCCCTCCTCTCCTTTTACTCTCCAGAAAACTAGGGAGGGTCCCTTCTGAAACACTTCCCATGCCTCCTCTCCTTCTGTGGACTGAGATATCTTTTACATGATGGTCATCCAGTCTATGGCTCTTCCTCCTATCCCCCAAGGCCATTCCCACATAACACTACAGTCAGAAAGTTTCTCCTGAGTCTAGCCTAAATCTCTTTCTTTGCAGTTTTAACCGACTTATTCTGATCCTACCATCTGGTGCAACTGAGTCCACTCCTTCTTGTATGTGAATCTCTTCAAGCCCTTCAAGGCTCCTCTGTCACCCCTCAGTCCTCCCTCTAGGCCAGTGTTGTCCAAACTTGGCCACTTTAAGATGAGTGGACTTCAACTCCCAGAATTCCCCAGCCAGCATGCTGGCTGGGGAATTCTGGGAGTTGAAGTCCACTCATCTTAAAGTAGCCAAGTTTGGACAACACTGCTCTAGGCTAAATATATAAATTGCTCAGCAGGCTTGGTTTCTAGGCTAAATATATAAATTGCTCAGCAGGCTTGGTTTCCAGATCTCTCATCATGTAGGTAGCTGTTCTTCCAACTTACACCATTTGCCTCTGTCTTTTTCAACTGTCATGCCCAGAACTGGACCCAGGACTCCAAATGGGGTCTAGCCAGAGTAGAGAAGAATATTGGGGCCATAACTTCTAATTGAGTTGTAAATCAACTGAAACAAGAACAGATAATCGTTTTGGAGCTGGGAATTGCATTTTCATTTTCAGAGGGGCTGCAGGAAGTGTGGCCACTGATATAATGATGTCACAGGAATGGGTGGGGCTTATTTTGGTCCATTTTACTAGATTTGGAGATGGGACTTGGGGGAAGTTCAGTTTAATTCAAAATTGGCATATTAAAATGGACCAAAGTGAGCCAGTTCAGGGCAGTTGCAATTGGGGTGACAACAGGTTGAGGAACGAGAAAAGAGTTCTTTTCTAAAATTAAGCTATTAGATGCTCCTTGACTTGGGTCTTGTTAAATAGATGCATCTTGGATCGTGTTAAACATTTTGTCAGGTATTACATTTAGGGAGGAAAATGTAGGACACACATACGAGACGGGGGATTTGTGGCTTGGAAATACTACATCTGAGAAGAACTTGGGTGCATCATTAATAAGAAGCTGAATATGAGCCAGCTGTGTGAGGCAGCTGCTAGGAGGACTAACACAGGTTGGGGTTGCCTTAGAAGAAGCAATGTATTAGAGCCACATGGGGTCCTTATTCCCCTCTGCTCTGCACTGGTGAGGCAACACCTAGAGTGTTTTGTACGAGTCTAGACACCCCATTTCCACCACAAAAGGCTGGAGAAGGTTCAGAGGAGGACAACAAGGATACAGGGACTTGAGGGCCTCTTATGATGACAGGCTGAAGGAACTTTGAATGCTCCTTCTGGAGAAAAGAAGACCAAGTGGAGACATGATATCAGGTACGTGGAGGGGTGCCATAAGGAACTATTTTCCATGGCCACAGAAATTAGGACACGAAATAATGGATACAATGCAGCCTCTTAGATTTAGCTTATATATAAAGAAAAACTTCCAACAGTGAGAAAGGATCTGTCCAAAAGATCTGTGCAACCTACCTATGGAACTGGTGGTTTCTGTTAATCTCTTAAGAAGAAGCTGGACAGCCACCTCTCATGGATGGTTTAATTGGGTTTCTGACACACTGCACAAAGCTGGGCTAGATGATCCTTGTGGGACGTTCCAACTTCCTTCTGTGATTTGCGTAACCCTCAAATTCCAATTCAGGTTCAGTATTCAGGGCTGTTCTAGTCCCAGACACAAAAGAAGTGCAATCAAGCTGACATCAGCAAATAGTAGAGGAAGTTGGACGTCTTCCATGTAAGCTGTTGAAGTGTTGCGGTTGTTGATGCTGAAGCTGAAGCTGTAGAACGGCCTGGATCAAATTGCACTATGTAAACATTGGCCTCTCAGTTGCAAGTTCCTGCCATCAAATCCAAGGTTAATTACTCCATGGCAACCTAACTTCTTAGTTGTTGAATTCAAAGAGGATGGAGATATGAGGACCATGTTTTTTGCTCTTCTTAATGCCCATCCTATGAGAAGAAAGGAGCTGGAAAATTAGGGGTGAATGTTTCACAAGGATGCTTACCAACCAAAATCAGGCTAGCACAACAGTTGTTTTTGTTCAGTTCAGCTTGCGCTTCTCGCAAGAAGGTTTTGTGTAAAAGCCAGAAGTTGTGATTTTCATAGGCAGGAAATCCTTGTGGGCCATGCAGGCCAGTCAGAGAAAAATCAAGGCCCACTTGGTTAATCTCAGGGGTGTCCACAAGGTATGGACAAAACTTTCAAAATGGTGGCCACATCGGTGCAGTCAAAGCTCCATGCATTTCTATGCAATGCAGATAAAAAACAGGCGGAATTTTGAATGCACTGTTGTGGCCACCAGCTTGACCTTTTTGATCACACCCTGTGGACATCCCAGGTTAATCTTCACCCTCAATGTTTTCCTTTGTCTTCTGTGTCCCCCCAAATGTCTCTGCTTTTGTTGCTGCATCACAGAGCGATTTAAACAATAAAGTAAAAGTGATTCTGCTACTTGAGAATAATCAAATGGTGTTTCTAACACCACCAGAGGCCACCTTCAGGGAATGTGGTGAGGTCACAAAGCTAGGCACCCAACCGTTTTTGTCAGACAGTTGTAAGGGAGGGAAATATCTCCAGAATCAGAAATCAGTGTCATGACATCTCATGGCCAACCCCTCAACTTACATCATTGAGTCAAACACCAGGACCAAGCACATAAGGGCAGGGTTTATATTGTGACATGATGACATATGTATTGCCTTCTTCTGTCCTCGTGGCTTGCTTGTTGCAGATCCCTATTATGCCCATCATTTTTATCTCAAGTCTCCTGTAAGCCAAGCTCGAGTCCATGGATATGTCCATTTAGCAATACAGGTAGTCCAGCTTATGACCATTTGTTTAACAACTGTTTGAAATTATGATGGCACTGAAAAAAGTGACTTAGGACTGGTCCTCACACTTACGACCATCACAGCATCCCCACGGTCACGTGATCAAAATTAGGGTGCTTAGGAACTGGCATGTACTTATTTACAATGGTTGTAGCATCCTGGGGCCACGTGATTGCCATTTGCGGCCTTCCCAGGGGGCTCCCAACAAGCAAGTCAATAAGGGAAGCCAGATTCACTTAACGACTGTGTGATTTGCTTAACGACCACAGGAATTCACTTAATGACTATGGCAAAAAAGATTGTAAAATTGGGCATGACTCACTTAACAACTGCATTGCTTAGTGATGGAAGCTCTGGTCAATTGTGGTTGTAAGTTGAGGACTACCTGTACTAGCCAACATCTTTTAAAAAATCATCAAAAAAGTTCCTTTCTTCCCTGAGTTTTGCCATAACAGAATAACATAAAGTTAGCTGTATCTTTCAGTGATGCATAGATTCATATAAATTTGCCCTGAGAAGCTTCACCATGTTGGATTTTCAAATTTGTGGAGGGTAGACAGCATCACCAACAGGATTTATGTGAGTGCATAGTTATTGCTTGCTACAAAGCTTCTGTTGAATCAGAGATGTCAATGTTTGAGGGACCAGAACCAGACCTCAGCTTCCTGATTTTCCAGAAGCTACTGAAGGTATCCACTGGACTTCTGATGGCCTTTTGGGGTAGTTATGGGGCAAACTAGCTGGGAATAAGAGCAGGAGATCATTAGGATTTCTTTTCCATTCCAGCCCTTAAAACCTGTCAAGAGTCCAATGCCAAGGGCTGTCAAGTAGCATCAGGCCAGGCTATTTGTGGGACCACTTGTCCCCCATTGTTTCTGCCTGCCTGAGCAAGTTTAGCAGGAAAGGCACGTTCTGGGCCCCTTCCATCAGACAATGCCACTTTGTTGGACCTGGGAGTCATGCCTTGTCTGTGGCAGCTCCTGGTGGAGATCCATATGACTCCAACCCTGTTAGCCTTTTGCAAGGCATTGAAAATCTGGCTGTTGCCGCAGGCATTTGGGTCAGGGGGTGGATGAGCTCTGTTGTTATCAGTGTTTTTTTCTCTGTGTGCGGGGTTATTGTGAATCCTTGGACACCAAGAGTGATATGTGGGGGGGGGGGGGGGGGGGTTTGGTGTGTTTTAAACTTTGTAAGCCACTCAATCACTTGTGTGACATCGGTGGCTATATACAATAATAGAAATAAAGAAATAAAGAAATAAAGAAATCGAGTGAAATCGAGTGAAATCAAATGAAATCAAATGAAATCAAATGAAATGCAGGTAGTCCTTGACTTAGACCACAATTGGGACCAGAACTTCCATTGCTAAGCGATGTGGTCGTTAAATGAGTTGTGCCCAATTTTACGACATGTTTCGCTGTGGTAATTAAGCAAATCATGCGGTCATTAAGTGAATCCAGCTTCTGCCATTGCCTTTGCTTGTTGGAAGCCCTCTGGGAAGGTCGCAAATGGTGGTCATGTGACCCTGGGGGTAAATACATGCTGGTTGCCAAGCACCCAAATTTTGCTCAGGTGACCACAGAGACGCTGTGACGGCCGTAAGTGTGAGGACAGGTTGTAAGTCACTTTTTTCAGCACTGTTGTAACTTTGAATGGTCATTAAACAAATGGTTGTAGGTCAAGGATTACCTGTAAAATGAAATTTTAAATGAAATGAAATGAAATGAAATGAAATGAAATGAAGCCTGGCTGAAACTATGCTGCCAACGTTTGATCATTTTGCTGTTGAATTGCGGTTGCAGCTGCCCACTGCAACAGCAGTTAAATAATTGCTTTTCCTCAGGAGGGAAGAAGGCTGAAGTTAGACACTTTTTAGCTTCCTGTCATTAGGAACATGCTGCAGAGTGTCCACCATAAGAACTAGTGTGGTCTAGTGGCAAAGGTGTTGGACTAGGAGCAGGGAGAGCCAGATTCTAGTCCCCACTCCGCGGGACTTCTGGGAAACTTGGCCTAGTCCCTCCCTTTCAGTCCAACCTACCTCATAGGGTTGTTGTTGTGGAGAAAAGAATGGGAGGAATCGGAGTTATGTACCCCACCTCGGAGTTATGTACCTCACCTGTACCCACCTCGAGTTCCTGGAGGAAAGTATGGTGTATAAATCTAATAAATAAATATAAAGAACAGGACTCCTACCTAGCCCTAATAAAAAGAACACCCCTAGAATCGTTGAGCTGAAAAAGTCTCTTAAGGCTGTAAACTCTACTGTCCTCAATGTACAAATTCGAATGAAAATATTTCCAAACTCTGGTAAGCCTGTTGTGTGAATCCAGCCATACAGTTGGAAGGTCATCCAATCCAACCTTGTCCTCAGTACAAAGTTTTCCTGGCAGATGGACGCCCAGCCTCTGCTTCCAACGAAGAGAACCCAGCCTTTCTCTGGGAAACGGTTCCCCATTTGGAAGCATTTTTTTCCCTTCCCTTTAGCACATATAATTTTAAATTTAATTTCAAACAATAAACAGTTTTAAAATGAGAAATTTAGAAAAAAGCTTCCCTACTTGGTAATTTATGAATTCATCATGAGTCGGGTGGCATATAAATTTAAAATAATCATAACAACATCTGCCTGTCCCAGGTCCCTGGGAAGGACTCGATAGGTGGATAAAAATGCCAGATCCAGTCTAAACATCTGGCTGACAGTGCGACCAACCGTAATAACAACAGGCAAGCAGCAATTTAGAAGATTGGAGCCTGAATCTGGCTGGATGCCTGGAAAAACTCCCTCATTATAAAAAGCAGTTCCGAATTAGAACTGATCCCACGGAAAGATGATGGATTTCCTTTTGCTATCAGAGATTCTTTAATTTGGATACTTACGCTGAACTGGGGGTGGGCTGGATAGCCTCAAGGGTCTCTTCTAAACCTCTACAATTCCATGATTCGTCTGACCATTCACAACATTCAAAGTCATCCTTAATTCCTGGTGGCTCCAGAACACAGGTTCTTCCCCCTAGCAGTTGAAGACTTTCGGGCTTATCCTTCAAAATATTTTTTCAAAGTGGCTTTTCAACCCTATAAACCTAAAACTGAAATCAGCAGAAAGGACCTACAATGGGCAGATTTGTGTCCCTGAAACGATTCATGGAAAGAAAGCAGCATAACACAAGGAAGCCAGAACAGGCAGATAAAAGCAGCAGGAAACTAATGCCACGAAGGATCAAAGATCAGTTTTTAAAAGTCGGAGAAAATGAAAAGGCCTTTGTCTGCACCTGGAGAGATGAGAAAGGAGAAATCAAGCTGATCTCCCTATAGAAAAGGAAAGAAAGGACTTCTGTCTTAATCAAGTCTCACTCTTGGTTCTTTGCCAGCTCTCCCCACCTCCCCACCCCAAGGGACGGCTTCAATTCCCATCATTTCGATGCCATGCTAAGGATGATGTGTTTTGAAGTCTCTGGCATAGCTGGCAAATCGTGGAAGTCAACGGTGGTGATGATGATGATGAATTGATGTGTGTAGGATTTATGATTGTTGTGATATAATTTTAATCGTCGTGTGTTTTTTGGTATTCGGTGATGTGCTGTCAGCCCCCTGAGAGGGGCTGGCCCGAAGCAGCAGAGGAGAATTTGCAGTTAAAAAATAAAAATAAATTAAAAAGCCACTGAACCAGAGTTTCCAGGAGCTCGCTGGGGTTTCAGGCAGAGGCTTCCCCGATTCTGATTGAAAATATCAGGCTTCGAACCCTAGGCCTTGCTTATGTGTGTGAAACATATTTCGGTGAATTGGGACAAGATTCGGGGGTTGGACTGGATGGCCTCACTGCCCCCTTGTGATTTTGTGTGGACTACACTGAACTGCTAGATATCTGCCCAGGTATGTTAGATAGCAACCCAGACATTCTTAATATGGTGATTCGATACATTAAATTGAACAGACCACTGTTTCTCAACCTTGGCAACTTGAAGATGTGTGGACTTCAACTCCCATGCTGGCTGGGGAATTCTGGGAGTTGAAGTCCACACATCTTCAAGCTGCCAAGGTTGAGAAACAGTGGACTAAACCATCAGTCCCGGAAGATACTAGCTTAGAACAGGTCAAATTCCCTTTCATAACCACAAGATGGTGCCACTGAGTTTTCTTGTAATCCACAGCTAAAATGTGTCAGAAAACATGCTTTTGCACGCTCGCGCTCTCTCCTCCCCCCACCCCCCCACACACACTTAGATTGGATTTGCATGACATGTTTAATTTGGTTACTAAAGCCACCTCTTTGGGGAGTTGGCGCAATGCATTAAGCTGCACACTAACCTCGTTTGCAGAGTTCGCACAACACACCAAGCCGGTAAAAAGAGAACTAGCATATTGTGTGGATGAGGTCTTTAAATGACCTGGGTGATGTGCAAATTTACTGCTTGGGCCCAGTTTTAGCTTGACTATGGTTTAGTGAAAAAGCCACCTCTGCCAGGTTCACACAAATTGCTAGGCTATAAATCATGGTTTGCAACCTCAGTGGCTGTGTTTGCATGCCATCCTAAGCCTCAAATTCTAAATTTTACATGCACACACACACACATGGAGTCATCAAGCCAAGAGGATATATTTTTGTTAACTAAATCCAATAGCCACGTTACCTCTTAAGCTTGGGTCATGTTAACCTTGAGCATCAAGATGAGTTGTTGCTTGCCAATTTGTTGTGGAGTATCACACTTCCCTTGGAGCATTGCCTTGAATTTACAAGGCAATTTACAGCATCGAAGCAGTAAAATGATTATCGAGTGGGATGTCCAGCATTGAACTGGACAAATGTCCTACAATCTCAGACCTTCCATACCTCACCTTGCTGGCTTTATGTCATGTGAAGAGCTGGGGAGCACTAATGTGCCAACAGGGCAATACAGAAAAAGGAATAGGCACTCGGTAGAGCAGCCATGAAAGACTTGGTAGATATTGAGAAGATATCCAGATGCTGTGAGGTGTCTATGCCTACAAAGATTGGAATCGTGCAAGCCGTGGTATTCCCTGTGACACTCCATGGAAGGGAAAGTTGGACTTTGAAGAAGCAGGAGAGGAAGAGTAGTGACACCTTTGAACATTGGTGTTGGAGAAGACTCCTGAGAACACCGTCGACAGCCAGGAAAACAAGCTGATGGATCATCGAAGAAATCAACCCAGAGGTCTCCCTCAAGGCACAAATGACCAGGCTCACAATATCCTACTTCGGACACATTATGCGAAAACCCAACTCTCTGGAAAAAGCTCTAATGCTGGGAAAGGTGGAAGAAAAGAGGATGACCAGCAGCAACGGGGAGGGACTCAGTTGCATTGGGAATGTCTGCACCATTGGGAGACTTGAAGGACCAGGTCGAAGATAGATCATCTTGGAGAAAATCTTAATATAGCACAGGCGGATGGAAAAATTAATACGAAGTCAAGAAAAATTGACTGCAAATGGGCATATTTTTCAGTGGTTCTCACTTGCACAATTAAAAAAGAAAGGTTTCATATGGATAAAAAGACAATTGGAATTGAAAAATACAAAACGGACTTTGAAATCGAATTAGGTACAAATGATGAACACATAACAGCAAAAATGTACAGACTTCTGTTATCATTTGAAACAGAAGAACATGTTAAAGATTGCATGATGAAGAGGGCTATTAATTTTGGCTCCAACACCGAGATGGACATTTGGGAGAGAATGTGGCGTAACTGGTATTAAATTTACTTTGTGTCATAATTTAAGAGAAAATGTTTATAAAATGATGTATCATTGGTATATGACACCAGAGAAATTATCAGAAATGTACAAAAGTATTTCAAACCAGTGTTGAAAATGTGAAAAACATGAGGGGACATTTTATCACGCAGATTAATACTGCGAAGAAACCAGAATTCCTTTTATTGGGACTTATGGACAATGAACTAGAAAAGACTCACAGTAGAATGATTTTGTATATACAGGTGAAACTCGAAAAATTAGAATATCGTGCAAATGTTCATTTATGTCAGTATGGCAACTCAAAAGGTGAAACCAATATATGAGATAGACGCATTACATGCAAAGCGAGATATGTCAAGCCTGACTTTGGTATAATTGTGATGATTATGGCGTACAGCTTATGAAAACCCCAAATTCACAATCTCAGAAAATTAGAATAGTGTGAAAAGGGTCAATATTCTAGGCTCAAAGTGTCCCCCTCTAATCAGCTAATGAATCCCTAACACCTGCAAAGGGTTCCTGAGCCTTTCAATGGTCTCTCAGTCTGGATCAGTAGGAATCACAAGCATGGGAAAGACTGCTGATCTGACAGTTGTGCAGAAAACCATCACTGACACCCTCCATAAGGAGGGAAAGCCCCAAAAGGTCATTGCAAAAGTGGGATGTTCCCAAAGTGCTGTATCAAAGCACATCAATAGAAGGTTATGTGGAAGGGAAAAGTGTGGTAGAAAAAGGTGCACAAGCAGCAGGGATGACCGCAGCCTGGAGAGGATTGTCAGGAAAAGGCCATTCAAAAGTGTTGGGGACTTTCACAAGGAGTGGGCTGAGGCTGGAGTTAGTGCATCAAGAGCCACCACACACAGACGGGTCCTGGACATGGGCTTCAAATGTCGTATTCCTCTTGTCAAGCCGCTCCTGAACAACAAACGACGTCAGAAGCATCTTACCTGGGCTACAGAAAAAGAACTGGTCTGTTGCCCAGTGGTCCAAAGTCCTCTTTTCTGATGAGAGCAACTTTTGCATCTCATTTGGGAACCAAGGACCCAGAGTCTGGAGGAAGAATGGAGATGCACACAATGCACGATGCTTGAAGTCTAGTGTGAAGTTTCCACAGTCTGTGTTGATTTGGGGAGCCATGTCATCTGCTGGTGTTGGTCCACTGTGCTTCATTAAGTCCAGGGTCAACGCAGCCGTCTACCAGGAGATTTTGGAGCACTTCATGCTTCCTTCCGCAGACGAGCTTTATGGGGATGCTGACTTCATTTTCCAGGAGGACTTGGCACCTGCCCACACTGCCAAAAGTACCAAAACCTGGTTCAATGACCATGGGATTACTGTGCTTGATTGGCCAGCAAACTCGCCTGACCTGAACCCCATAGAGAATCTATGGGGCATTGCCAAGAGAAAGATGAGGGACATGAGACCGAACAATGCAGCGGAGCTGAAGGCCGCTATTGAAGCATCCTGGTCTTCCATAACACCTCAGCAGAGCCACAGGCTGATAGCATCCATGCCACGCCGCATTGTGGCAGTCATTGCTGCAAAAGGGGCCCAAACCAAGTACTGAGTACATATGCATGCTTATACTTTGCAGAGGTCCGATATTGTTCTATTTCCAATCCTTGTGTTATTGATGTCATGTAATATTCTAATTTTCTGATTGTGAATTTGGGGTTTTCATAAGCTGTACGCCATAATCATCACAATTATACCAAAGTCAGGCTTGACATATCTCGCTTTGCATGTAATGCGTCTATCTCATATATTGGTTTCACCTTTTGAGTTGCCATACTGACATAAATGAACATTTGCACGATATTCTAATTTTTCGAGTTTCACCTGTATAGTAACTGCAGCAAAACTATTGTATGCACAACAATGGAAAAGCAATGAAATCCCCACCGTGGAGGAATGGATTGTGAAAATGTCAGAATTTGCAGAAATGGCAAAACTGACCTGTTCGGTGAGAGAAAAAAAAAAAACTTTTTTGAAAGACTGGAAACCTTATATGGACTTTTTGCTGAAAGAAGAAAGAAATGGCATGATTTATGGATCTGAAAAGATGTGGGTTAAATGAGGGGCTGAAGGGACTTGTATAGTATCTGAGAGGGAGAAGGAACAATAAAATTGGAATTATCTGTTGAAAAAGTCAGAAGTCACTTATGTATTTCTTAACTGTAATTTCTTTCTTGTTTCTTTTCTTTTTTTTATTCTATGGGAAACTTTTTTTTAAAAAGAAAATCTATATGGTCACTGAGTCAACATCAATCAATCAATGAATCCCATTTAAGTGTAGAGCAATGCTTGGGGCAGGTTCAGGGTATTCCAAAATGCTATTTCTAAATCAAGTAGTGATATTTCTTGGGCCTTTAACACCGTGGCATCTCTAACAGCCTCTTTTACACGCAATAGCACCATCTTGTGAGGTGGCACTCTGTTCCATGACCTTGCAAAGATTTGGCCATTCAATTTCATTACGTTTGAAGGTCCACAGACACGCAGCAGGGTCAGAAAGCAGCCTGCTGCAGGCTTCTGCTGTCACCTTTCCAATTTTTAGCAACCACCTTTAAAGCTGAGGGCGTAACTGTTTGAGGGACACTTTGCACTTTAGGAACAAGCTTAACTATTTGGATATTCAGGGGAGGATCCCATCCGCACGCCACACTGAAGAGAATCTTCTCTGGCGTTACTCCCAGATGGTGGAATGCATTCTCAAGTTTCCTATGCTCTTGACCTTTAGAGTGGCAAGACCACCTCTTTTGCCTGGCCTTAAAGCGTTGAGGGCTTTGGGAGTATTTCTACATTTGTCTGGTTTTAAAAGCTTAATTCTGTTTCTTCAAGCCACCTTGAAGTTCTGTTTCTTGGCTTCACAACGTCACCATCCATGTTCTAATGAGGTGACATCATCTGCAACTCCTCTCATTTGCACAATGACATCATGATCATAATGCCCATGACGCCACTTTCCCCTTGTCCTGTCTGGGGTTCTAGGAATGGAAAATCAGGACATAAAAAAGCAGCAACTAGATACTTTCATTTGTCTTTCTCTGCAGACCCTCTTCTGATACTCTGTGGTTGTGTTCCCACAAGATACTTCATCTGGTCAGCTAAAGAGCCCAACTGTGTTCACAGGACATAGCAGGGTACCTGGACAAAAAGAGGACAACCAGCAGCCAAGTTACAGTGGCGAAGGGGGCACCATTGGAAGACCTGAAGGACCAGTTAGGGACAGATCATCATGGAGGAAATCTATGTGGACGCTAAGAGTTGACACTGACAAATGAGTCAGACGGATATTCAGATGCCTGCAGGGGATCCAAAAAGTCAAGATGATGGCCACCAACAGAGGACTGAAGCCCTGCCCATTTTTACACACAGTTTTAGCTACCACCTTGACTTTTTTGACCCCCCGCAACACTTCTGAGGATACTATGAACCTTCTTGGTATGTCTGTATTCTAGCTAGACGTGCAAACCAACACCCAGGGTTACCTTAGGCTTCAATGTATCGTGCAAATCCAGGACTGAGGTTAAGGGTGTCGTGTGAATGCAACCCCTGGGAGAAAGACCAGCTGCAAAAGAAGAGGTGGGGAGCGGATGGTCTCCATCCGCCCCCAGACATACAGAGGACTCCAGATGCTTTCAGGATGGATGTTGTACCAGTTTTATTGGTAAAATTGAACACAAAGCCTCACGGACGCTGGGACATGCTTTTCCTTTTAAAGAACTTCCACTGGACCTTAATAGTGAGCATCCAGTCGTTCACGTACAAACTCTTACAAGCGGATGTGTACACATGCGCCTCGGGGGGAAGATGACGGCATCCTGCTCGGGGAGATGGGTTCTGGGCGAGGCACGGGGCGCCTACGATTCATTTGCCAGCCTTCTGAGCTTTCTGTGCTGACTTGGTGACTTTGCCAGCCCCGCCACTCTTCTTCTCCACGTTCTTGATGACGCCCACCGCCACGGTCTGCCGCATGTCGCGCACGGCGAAGCGCCCTGGAATGGCACGCGTGGGTTAAAGCAGCCCCTCTCTCCCCCCCCCATCCGAAACAAGATCATGTCACGCCCCAAACAGAGACCGGGTGGCCTATAAAAAGGGAACGCAGAGCTGGCCTTGGGAACAGGAAAGGAAGGAGCAGGACGTGAAGGGGAGATCTGCAGAAAAGATGACGCATCTTGAGAAAAGTGTTGAGAAAGAAACTCCAAATAACCCTGCCTTGATTTTGTTTAACAGAAGGCAGCAACTTGGATGGCCTTTCCAGATTCAGCTATTATATCCTATAACAGTGTTTCTCCACCATGGCAGCTTGAAGATGGGAGGACTTCAACTCTCAGAAATCCCCAGCCAGCCATGCTGGCTGGGGAATTCTGGGAGTTGAAGTCAGCCCATCTTCAAGCTGCCATGGTGGAGAAACATTCCCCTGTAACAATAAAGCAGCATTGCTGGAATCCTTGTGGCGTGTTTCCTGACCTGGCCTGTTTCCAAGGGCTGACATCAATCTTGAAAGTCCACCAGAGTTCCCCTCTGCCCCCTCTTATACCTAACAGAATCAAGGAAGGGTTATTTGGAGTTTCTTTCTCACACTTTCCCCTTTTCAAGGACTGATCTGCTCTTTCTTTTCCCTTAATGGCTCCTGCGTTCCTTCCCAAGGTCATCTTTACGCTCCTTCAGGCTGCCCACCAGAAGCTTCCTCCTGACGCACTTGCTGCTGTTGCCACACGCTCTGCTGTCCTGACTTGTGAGCAACCTAACCCACTGGCGGGCTATCATGGGCCAGGATCCCACCAGCCCTTGGCTCTTACCTTGGGAGAGAAATTCTGCAGCCAAGCCAGCGGGTTCATTTGTGGGTGCGCAGCTGGTGGCTGCAGCCACAATGCTAGTAGGAGCCCAAGAGGCAGCCACGAAGGGGTGTGGGTTAGGGCTTGGAGGCACCAATGCCGAAGGTGGCTGTCAAGCAGTGTTGAGGTCCTACACAAGGATTGCCATTTCAATTTTTTAAAATAAAAACCACTCCAAATTTGACCCGGCTGTCAAATCTCAAAGGATCCTAGTGCTTCACATCTCCAAGAACCCAAAACCTTGCCTGTTCTTATGCTAAATCTCATGCTTGTTCAGCCTTCTTGCACAACATCTCTTCCAATCCCAAGACCTATCAGGATCTAGTGATCTTGAACCCTTTGGGCTGTCAAAAAAGAAACAGATTTAAACTCTGTCATTTAATTTGGGAGGGTCTGCCAAGTATGGTCTAAGGGCATTGTGAACTCTGTGGTACATGCTTTGCCAATCCCTGTCCTAAAACATCTATCTCTAGATGCAAGATGGCATCAGAAGGATGATCAAGAATTGGCTCCTCTACAGCAGGCAATCCAAAATAAAGACAAGGCCATTTCCAGCCTTCTCTGAAAGAAGTAGTAGTCAGAGCAAGGATACCAAAGGAGTGGGACAGAATACAAGGGATGAGATGCCCTGAAGAACCTTCAGTAACCTGGTTCCACTCCATATTCCAGCCACCATCAACTTCAGCTACCATCAACAGATTAGGGATGGATTGTCATGGAGAAAATCTATCTATGCGGTCACTAGGGGTCAAAAATGACTTGATAGCACATGGTCAATCAATCAACTTCAGACAACATGGCTACTGGCGGCAGCAATGGGATATGGAGCTCCACACATCTCTAGGGTCACCAAACTGGAGATGATGAATCTCAGGATACATTCTGTTTGGTTTCTAGGCATATTATGGATTTCCGTAGAACTATCAACTATTTTGTGACTGCACCTACAAGGGTAAAAAAGAAGCCATTCTCACCTAGGGGTGGGTACTGGGAGAAGCTCTCCACACACATAGGCTTGCCCGGAATCATCTCCACTATCGCAGCGTCTCCAGATTTCAAAGATTTGGGATTGTCTTCCAGCTTCTTCCCAGAACGTCGGTCAATCTTCTCCTTAAGCTCAGCAAATTTGCAAGCAATGTGGGCAGTGTGGCAGTCAATGACGGGGGAATATCCGGCGCTGATCTGGCCAGGGTGGTTCAAAATGATCACCTAATTGGCAGAAAATAACAATCCCCAAATTAGCCTGGATCAAATTTATGTAGAACATCTTATGCGATGCTAAATGATTGTGTTCTCCTGCATTCTTGGGTTTTTATCCTTATCTAGTTTGTTTTATGGTTTTAATTGTGAATATGTTGTACGCTGCCCAAAGTTGCTTTTTGTAAGATGGATGGCTATATAAATCTATTCAATCAATCAATCAATCAATCAATCAATCGATGTTCAGGGGGGGCTTTCATGGGAAGATGAAATGGTCAACCTCCTTGCTTTGTGGGGCTGAGCAATGTTGCCCTCTTGTGGACAATTATGGAGAAACGCCTGCTTCAAGATGAGCGGTACAAAATGTAGCTCAACTGGGTCAAAATGGGCTGTGATCCGTGAACATTTCTTCAGCGATAAATTTCAGATGCCATAAACATCTTGGTTGTTTTTGCTGGAAAAGATTTACATAGCTATCACTTTGAAACCAGTATGTTTCCCATTCTTTGCCTTATAAGAGGTTTTTGTTTTTAACCTACGAGTACTTTTGGATAACCATCTTTATTTTTATTCAAAGAAAAAAATTCCCTCCCCTTTCCCAGATGCTTCAGTGCAATCTGACATCTAAGCTTAAACAGGGAATAAGGAAGATATTTGTCTCTTCTACAAATTTGATCTTCTATCTCTATTTTGCACCCTGGCAGAAGGTAGGAATTCTGAACTTGCAAGCAAAAAAGATTTTTTGGGCTCCTGGACTAAAGTCCTAAATTTGGCTCCATACGCTGATCTATTCATTTACAATTGCTTGGAAATAAATTTCACTGGATTCAGTTTGGGGAAGCTCCACTGGGGGCCAAAAATTGCAGCTTCAGTTGTCCCTGTATCAAGGTTTCTCAACCCTGGCCACTTTAAAATGGGTGGACTTCAACTCCCAGAATTCCCCAGCCAGCATGCTGTTGGAAATAGGGTTCTGATGTGCTAGCTGGGGAATTCTGGGGGTTGAAGTCCACCCATCTTAAAGTGGCCAAGGTTGAGAAACACTACCCTATATGAATGAATCCATCTCCTCCAGTTTCAGTCAGTTTCTCCTTTGTTCCGATTCTCCCATTTTGAACTTCAGAAAGTACAGATGAGTCGGTGCCTGGGTCTTACATGAACCTGCCCAAATAGAGCTATTCTGCTCCATATAAGCATTTGGGCAAGTCATATTGGCCACTATGCCTTTGAACACTACCTTCCTGCCCAAATGGGAGTGGAAGCAGCTGGCCGACCTTGTTGGGTTTGGAAGCCAAGCAGCGACAGGCCTGGTCAGGAGTTGGATGGGAGATGCCCAAGAAATCCCAGTTCTACATGAGGCAGTTCTGTTGCAGTAGGAAGGGAAGTGTGGCAACCACATTTGTCAGTCCATTTTTGGTCCGAGGATGGGAGAAAGAGATGGGGATTTCAATCTAGGTCAGGAGTATCCTTGACAGGGAGTGTCAAGATGGTGGCCACAGCCATGAGATTGAAGCCCTGACCCCTTTTAATGTCCATTGCACATTAAAAAGGGCAGAGCTTTGATCACATGGTTGTAGTACCCATCTAGACTGTTCTGAATGCCTCCTTGGGGATACCCCCAACCTATGGAACTGACTTCTAGAGCCTGCTGTAGCAAGCTTACTTGATTATCCATCAGGGCTTTCTGAATATCTTATCACGGATGTATCCTTCAGCTAGGGATGGCCACAGGGGCAGCCACTACTGGGCAATCGAAGCCCCGCTCCCTCTTTACACGCATGTTTTACAACACATTTTTTAAAAAGCGGGGGCTTGATCATGCACTATGACTGCCCTCTTGACTTTTTGGACCCCCTTGCCTTCTCAACAGCTGCATTTAGACATCCATTTAACCATGTTATTAAATTAATCCATTTCCTGGATTCACGCCAACTATGAATTTGCCTAGTGGGCTCAGTTTTATGTACGATGTTATCTCAGTGCTTTAATAGATAGCCATATGTCTCGCCCAAAGTCTCGTGAAGGGAGTGGGAGATGGAATAAAAATTTGTAATAAACTCCGCAACAAAATTAAAACATTTGCGCCATGTATGAGATTCAGAAAAAAATCTATCCAAGATTAGCACCAACCATGGGCTGCCCATGAGCGTCCAGGTGAAGAAATGTTATGGGTTGCATGATGTCATCACAACAAACCCTAATTGCATAATATGTCATTTCCTTGATGATTCATGACTCACGTGATGTCATCATGGCTTGTATCAGGCACCTATGGGTCTGCATCTGGCTAAACATGTCACGCGAATGGGTCAATATTTGCCCCTGCTGAGATACAGATTTAGCCCCAAATGTTAGGATCGGGTGACACAGCTCTTCAAAATGGCCACGTCTGGCCCTCTGCTCACCTGAGAAGTGAACTGGGCCGCTTCCTGGGGCGGGTCAGATTTACTGTCCCCGCAGACGTTGCCACGGCGGATGTCCTTCACGGACACGTTTTTGACGTTGAAGCCAACGTTATCTCCTGGAAGAGCTTCGCTCAAGGCCTCGTGGTGCATCTCAACCGACTTCACCTCGGTGGTAATGTTCACGGGGGCAAACGTTACCACCATGCCAGGCCTGAGGATCCCTGTCTCCACACGGCCCACGGGGACGGTCCCGATACCTGTGAACGGCCACAAAGGCGTCTGATCAACACAACACCAAACAGTGAACATGGAGTTCCAAAGACTGTAGGGTTCTCTTCCAGACACACCGGTCTTCAATCCCCACCTTCTTCTCTCAGTCTACAGCATTACCCACATCTGGAAGGCCCCAGCTTGGTGGCTGTTGTCATAGAATAAGGGTTTTTAATAGGTTTTCATGGAGGAAAAAAAACGGTATTTAAATGAGGCGACTAGAAGTCAGACTTATTTGCACACAGTAAATTCTGTTGTTGGTTCTAACAAAATGCTGTACGTAAAGAGACTACTTGGTTTCACAGAGTTCCTTCGTATGATTGTGCAGAACAGGACTGGCATGTCAAAGAAAAAGGGCTAAATTATTTGTCAGTTGCGAAGGAGAAGTGTAGAAGTGAGAAAAAGCGTTTCAGAAATCGAAATCCATATATTTAACACTCCCTTTCTATTAATCATTGATATTATTTATTCTAATTGCAAGTCTCTATACTAGTGTTTCTCAACCTTGGCAGCCTCAAGCTGTGTGGACTTCATCTCCCAGAATTCCTCAGCCAGCTATGGGAGATGAAGTCCACACAGCTTCAAGTTGCCAAGGTTGAGAAACATTGCTCTATCCTGTTCCTTTATTTACTCTTACTTGAGAACTGTGGCACTTTAGGAAAAATAAGCATTTAAATAAAGACATTCTTTTGAAGTTCTGCCTTACAGAGAAGTTTCTATATATACTAGGTAGGTAAGATCATTCATAAACTAATGTCTCTTTTCCCCACCTGAAGAACAATGGAATAGCCCTTTCTATTGTTCAAAGTTTGCAGGAGGCACAAAATTCCTTTTATCTTTCCTTTATAAACTCACTACTTGCAAAAAGGAATATTTGGGGCTTGCGACACACATAAAACATTGCTCCCAAATTGTTCACAAAGGGAGAAATCAGCAACGTTTCCAGGTCAGGTAAACACCTTGCAAAAATTCTGCCCAACATCACAGGTGCCTTAAAACCCAAATTAAAACAATTATTTAAAAAAAAAAAACGTAACGGATGAAATCTCAGGAGACCTCACACGTTCTTTATGAAGTCTAAGAGAAACAAGGGGCTTGCAAGGTTCTGCAATCTCATAATTCTTTTTCGGGGGGGGGGAGTTAATGTTGGAGTCTGTAAATAATATTTAGAGGCTGTCTTGTCAGGTTGCCTGCAGCAAGGCATTCCTAAGCTTTGCAATAAGGTCTAGCCTGCAGAAACTTAAAACTACAGCCAGGACATTGCACAGGACCACCAGGACAGGCTTCCCGGCAGATGTTCACCTCACCTCCAATTTTGTAGACGTCCTGAAGGGGCAGGCGCAGAGGTTTATCTGTGGGGCGAGTGGGAGGCAGAATCGTGTCCAGGGCCTCCAGAAGAGAGACTCCGCTGGCGTTCCCTTCTTTGCGTTCCACTTTCCATCCTTTGAACCAAGGCATCTAAGCAACAAAATGGCAAAGGGGGGTTTCTTGAGGGAGGGGCTCACTGTGCAACCCGAACCTCCCACGCATGCACGCAGACACACACACAGAAAGAGGGAAATATTCGTTTTCATGGAATTACAGGAAGGCCCAAAGCAGCAGAGAGAAGGAAACAGATTCACCAAGTCAAGCCCACCTCCCTTCAAACTCAGCATTACTTCCAGGCATCCTATGCATGAAATGTATCTTTCTTTTCTCCTACTACAGGCTGACATGACCACCTTCTCTCTCTGTCTATCAAACAAGCATTTCTCTGAAGCAGGCCAGGAAGAAAGAATTGCCCCAAAGCCGTGGGACAGGACCACAAACCGTAAGTACGTCTCTGGTCCCACATCTGGAATCCTTGCCTTTCAGGACTCCAGGCAAAACATAAGCAACAGGAAACAGCAGACCCACTGCACCTCCTTAGGGGGCTGCAGCTGGAGTTGTATCCTAAAGCACTGAGAAAATCAGAATTTGGGGGGTAAAGAGAAGTTTAGCAAGCTGCATGAGGACAGAACTGTGAGCCACGCCAAGACTTTGTTCTCTCCGAGCGGCGACAAGGGCGAGCCTTAGGCCGATTCCGCAGTGGCATCTAAGCATTCAAGAGTGTCCATAAAGTATGGTCAAAAAAGTCAAGATGGCAACCGTGATGGTGCAATCGAAGCTCCGCCTTTTTGTAATGTGTGCTGATGATACCCAACTGTATGTCACTGCCCCGGGCCACGAGGGAGATGTTATCAGTGTCCTTTTCTGGTGCCTGGAGGCTATCAAAGTCTGGATGGGAGAGAACAGGCTGGAGTTGAACCCTAGTAAGATTCAGCTGCAGTGGAGACATCCAGGTTCTTGGTCACCTCCAGAGTTCCACAACCTGGGAGTTCTTCTGGAAAAGTGGATGGAAGCTGTGGCCAGAGGGGCCTATGCTCAACTTCAGCTGATCCATCAGTGGGACCTACCTGGGGCAGGAGGGCCCGGCTACAATAACTCACTTTATTGGTTGAGTTTTTAAATAGAAGACCCAAAGGTAAAGACTCCCTCAAATTGAGCTTCACTCCCGAGAATGTCATTTTCCTGGCAACAATATGCAAGTGGTTCGTTCATTTATTATTTATTTAAATTTACGAGCTGCCCAACTTCCAGGGACTCACCATCTTCTTCCTCCAGGATTGGTTATTTTGTTTTCGTTTTACTTCCCAGTTGTAGCCTCCCAACCAGGGATTAACCCTACTTCACTTTTTTCCAAGATCAACCAAGCTCAAAGAGGAGCAGCCATTTGCTCCAACCATCAGGCTAAGGATCACTCTAAAAACTCTCACAATTATTTACAATCGGTTAAGCTGCTCCTTTTGGCTGCTCCGGGTCGCTACGTAAAATTTCGACGGGCAGGAACCGCAGCCGATGAAGCCAATTTATACACCGGATCAGGACCAGGACATTAGGAAGATGAGCTCCAGCCAATGGTTTTCCTTTTTTTTAAAGCCTATAACTAAACCGATTTGGGGGGTCTACTACAGCTTCCATATCTTTCCCAGCTCAAAACGATACTACTCATTTCCGGCACCAGAACTGGTAAAATGTCATGGTATAATTATGGGCTAAGGAAAGTCGAAGATCAAGGCTGGCAACCTTTTCATAAGGTGCATTTCAGATGAGGAGAGCGTTCTGGAATGTTTTGAAGATAAGAGGTCCAAGGAACAGATTTTTAGGGACTTCAGAAATCAATCCCAATGTTATTAAACAGAGCGACCCCAAAAGCTTGGATGTGCAATGCTTTGGATTTGATCCCCAAAAGGCGCTTTGGAGGGAACGCGTGTCCTGTCCACAACTCCTTAAAGCAGCCCCTGCATGGATTCCACGTTCAGATTCCAAAAGATTTAGTTACCTTTGAACTCTACCTCTGACAGCTGAAAATGCAAAGGATCTGCAAGCTCTAGTAATGGGCTGTCTAGGTATTTTCATCCCCAAACACTGGGGCAGGCCTTTAAAGCTGTAAATGGTGTGGGGCCAAGATAGTCACTCTTCCACTTGACCACTCTTTTTAACATCTAAAACACAGCTTTTCTTTTGCCCATTGTCTTACAAGCTGCTGCGGTGGTGCAACTTAAAAAAAAGAAAAGGGAGGGGATTTTTTATCCCCTATTGAAGGAATACCTCTCTTTCAGGCCCATTTCTGGAAGCGCTTAAGAAAATCATAAATGCTCATTTAGACCCTCTTCCACTAAATGAGGTCAAGAATGCTTGTGCTCAGGTTGGTCTAGAGCACTGTTTCTCAACCTTAGCAACTTTAAGAAGTGTGGACTTCAACTCCCAGAATTCCCCAGCCAGCCATGCTCGCTGGGGAATTCTGGGAGTTGAAGTCCATATATCTTAAAGTTGCTGAGGTTGAGAAACACTAGTCTAGAATTATTAGGCTGCCTTAAATGCAGATAACACATTCCTCCATTCAAGGAAAAGCTTCAGAGACTGAGCAGGACTTTGGGTCTTTCTGAAAAGCTAAGAGTGCAATATTTCTAGGGCCACCTTTAATTCTTTAAAGCCTTAAAAAAGTATTTTAAATTTTAATTTAAAAAAAAAAATCTTTAAAAAGTCTTTTAAAATTTAATTTTTTTAAAAAAAGACCAGCCAGATCTAGCCAAGTCCTAAAGGCCGACCTGAAACGGGATCTCCCTCCCAGAGACGCCCTTCCAAGACTTACGTTGGGAGATGGTTCCAGCATGTTATCCCCGTGCCAGCCAGAGATGGGGACGAAGGGGACCGTGGCCGGGTTGTAGCCGATCTTCTTGATGTAGGCGCTCACTTCCTTGACAATCTCATCGTAGCGCTTCTCGCTGTAAGGGGGTTCGGTGGAGTCCATCTTGTTGATGCCTACGATGAGTTGCTTGACTCCCAAAGTGTAGGCCAGCAGGGCGTGTTCACGGGTCTGCCCGTTTTTGGAGATGCCCGCTTCGAATTCCCCTACCCCGGCAGCTACGATCAGGACGGCACAATCGGCCTGCAGGGGAGATAGGGCGAGGGGTGGTGGGAATTTTGCAGAAGACGATCCATGCACAGCTCTAGGATTCCCCACAGTGACTTGGACAGGTGACCTGGTCGCCCGTTAGCCTTGCTCCCAATGCAAGCAGCTCGCCCTTGGGTTTGACAGCACACCATCACGGGTGACCTGGTCAACTGACTCTATTCCAAAGTCCTCCCAGCCACTGTAAACGAGGGTCTAACTTCTGACCCACACAAAATAGATGGAAAAATCTGCAAGGGCCCAGTTGGAGACTTCATCACTGCAGAGTCCTCCTTTCCTTCCCATTTTCCACCTTGGCCAGCTGGGTGCAAAGTGGAGGGAATAAAAAAATTAGAGAGAGACTGAGTGCCTAGGAAAGCCCTGTTTTTCAGGGTCATTCTAGGAGTCTGTCTTTGTATCCACAGCTGGTAAATGGAAGGGTTAACTCAGTGTTTTTCAACCTCAGCAACTTTCAACCTCATGCTGGCTGGGGAATTCTGGGAGTTGAAGTCCACATATCTTAAAGTTGCTGAGGTTGAAAAACACTGGCTTAACTCATTATCCATCATCTGGTGCCTGTTCCCATGATGGAAGAAGTAGCTAGCTTTCTCCAAACAATCACAAACTATTTGAGGCCAAAACTCTCCTTCACACTCCTTGTTGACTGGTTCTAGATGTTCACACAACACACTGACCTTTCCCTTGACTCAGTTAAAAGGGTTGTGAGAAAAGAGCCAATTGGGGGCCATTGGTTTAAAAACATTACAGCACAGCAACCTTTTAGGGAAGTCCTCCCCAACTGAGTGTCCTACAAACCTGTTGGAACTACAACTCCCAGACTTCCTGGCCAGTATAAGAAATACATGAATCAAATATAAACAATTTTATAGCATGTCAGGTGACTAATATTGTCTATAACCAACAGTGGCCTAGGAGAGTTTAAAGAAAAGCTTTCTACAAGCTACTTGAAATTCTCAGAATTTGCACTCATAACTTCTTCTAAACTATCAGCTCTTCCCATAAAACTCAGCGCTTGAGCTTCAAAATCTACTGCTTTGAAATCTGGCAATCAATGTCCTACTTGAACATTGTTTTTATTCATTCTAAATATTTTTTAACATCATTAATGAGGAATCCTTGGGAATATTACATCCATTTCCACTCCAAGAGGGAATACAAATATAGTATGAATAATATCTATGATTTTTACAGCAGTGATAGGAAAAAATATACGTATCAGGATGCCAACGTATAGGGGAAAATGCCTTGAAAAAAATGGTGCACAGCACAGCCTTTTGATCAGCTTTCTTTGAATGGGTTCACCTGAGGTGCTTCTGAACCAATGCGGTCTTTCTCCTGTAACTCAATGAATTCTAAAAATACTGGATTGACACCTAAAACCCAACTGTCCCGTGTGCTTCTATAAATAGTAGATGAGCTCTTGGAGAAGTCATCCTCTGCATTCCTTGGGGAGGGAAGGAAGCTGACATGCTTCAAATTTATTCTTAAGGGTTTCACCATCATTTGAACCACCGTCTACAAAAGCAGACAGGGCTCCTTGGTCTTCCTGGATATAGAAAATCAAGTTTGCAAGCTGTCATACATTCAATATGACTCAGGAATAGCAGGCAGGATTGGGCCTTCAGGAAAGCCGCAGTGTGGCTTCTCTACAAGTCGGGTCACACCAAGGAGAACTTAGACAAGGTCTTTTCTCACACCTCCAGGACAAGCAGCAGGTTCTAGAATGATTCCCTCCATGCTGTTGTGAAATGCATAGAAACCTTGACATCTGACCAGTGCAAGTGGGAAGGAGCTGATGCAGGGCTGACTGGAAGAAAACACTGCCAGAAACCTTGGCATCTTGCTCTCACCAGGCCTGCTCTTTGCCTATGTCCTAGTATAGGATCAAAGTTAGAGATAGAGCCAGTGTCATTGGTCCTTTAAGGCCTTGTGCTGCTCAAAAATCCATGGCTCTGGTTAGCTGCCAATCAAGGCTATAAGGTAGCATTATCAGTGAAGACAGCAGTAGTGTGTGCTTCCTGAATTAGCAGTCCAGCATTAGTCCACTCCCTCAACTACAGGATCCTGTTACCACCTTCCCCAATCCAGTGCCCTCCAGCTTCCAAAACTCCTCAGCTAGGAAGCCAGAGGCTCAACCAATTGGAGAAGGCCAGACTGGGAAAGGTGGAGTTCAGGAACTAAACCCTCCTGGCCAAGCCCCATGTTGCTTATCTCCTCCTTTCTCACCTGTGAAGTCCCCGTGATCATGTTCTTGATGAAGTCTCTATGGCCTGGAGCATCAATGATGGTGATATAATACTTGGTCGTCTCAAACTTCCACAGGGAAATGTCAATGGTGATGCCCCGCTCACGTTCAGCTTTCAGTTTGTCCAGCACCCAGGCATACTTGAAGGAACCCTTTCCCATCTAGCAGGGAGCAAAAAGAGAAAAGAGAACTCCAGGTTGGATATGGGCAAGAGATGAGAAGACATAATTCTGGGAGGCATCAGACAAGGGGCTGTGTCAGTCTCTGAACCATGAATTGTGGCTGATGGGACTTAAAAGAAAGGCTTTCCTGTAAAATGAAAGATCTTGAATATAACAATCTTGGTGGAAAGAAGGACCACTCTCTTCTTCTTAATGTAACAGAGACATGCAGAAACCATTCCCTACTCAACAAGGGCTAAAGCATTTTTTAAGTCCAGAACATCCAGATAACACTTGGAAACAGCTCAGATGCCTCCTTAATTCACTGAGGTATGAGGAAGAGGAGGAGAATCAGATTTGCAAGATTCTGTTATTAAAGCCAATCTCAAGAAAAGTAGTTTTAGCCATCCTGTGCCATCGATTTCCTGGTCTGGTCTACCTCGAGGGGCTGACACTAATAGCTAGAGTTCACACAACATGCTTCACGAGGTCAGGTCCAAACCTGGCAGATGCATTCTCACAGCATGCTAAGCCAACTGAGTTTTCACACTGTTTAGTTCTTATCTGGCTTTGCCTGTTCTATGAATCCAACTGAACCTCTTTGTTTAGTATAGGGCTGAAATGTACTGTGGAAAACCAAGAAATTGGACAATTCAGCGGCTGAACCAAGTTGTGAAATGCCATCAGAGTCGCCCGACATAGCAAGGGAATACTAGCTGTGAAGGGTACCCTGATTTTCAGCTGCTACCAGTCATCTGTCTAAAAGAATCCAGGTCAAACTTTGTGGAAGTTCTGGGGTTCCCCCACTGCCCCCCCCAAAAGAGACCAGAGTCCTACAGAAGCTGAAAGCCAGGGTTTTCTCATAGCCTGCAAGCACTGATACAACCCTTAGCTCCTATCTACACTTCCAATGAGCACTTTTAAATTCCTACCCAGTTTTAGGCTTAGCAGCAGAAGAGCAGAAAGAAAAATCTCAACCCAAAAATAACAATACAGAATAACAATATAGAATTTAATAGAACCTAAACCACTCGGTGAAGGACTCTCTTAATCCCAACGTGGAACACTGATAATTTTTAGGGAATTCAAATCATTTCTAATTTGCCCCCCTGCAAGGTTTGAGGCCATTCAAGCACATCGTGAGAATTATGCCCTCAAGTCAATAGAAGATAAAGACCTAGTGCTTTTAAAGCCACAATTCAGCCCGCTCCTTGTTGGATTTGCCCAACATCTTAGATGAGGATAAAATGAGGTTAGAAGCTTGGGGTTAGGGCATTGTAGAAATCCAGCATGTTGTGTCAACACCATGTCTTATGTGTTCAGGCATCTCATGTTATATGTGTTTGGGCCCCAAGGAACTGGGCACTGTTAATCTGGATTTAGTCTTACACAATGTTTCTCAACCTTGGCAACTTTAAGATGTCTGGACTTCAATTCCCAGAATTCCCCAGCCAGCCATGCTGGCTGGGGAATTCTGGGAGTTGAAGTCCGGACATCTTAAAGTTGCCAAGGTTGAGAAACACTGGTCTATCGTGTGAATGCAGTCTCTGGGTTTCAGCACAATTCCTTCAAAAGATTGTTGGAGACAATATTGGCCCTAATAGTCAAGACAGGACAGAAATGGGACTGATTAAAATGCCAAATACTGGCTGAAAGTAACACTTGGGTCAGTTGCAGGAACTTTTGGAAGATGTTGGTGTTACGATGTCATCACATGTTCCCAGCTAGCTGGCCAAATAATTTGTGCCATGAACAAATAACGCAGTATTAGGGGAGATGCTCACTTTTGTTCAATTTCCATCGGCATTCCGCACTTTTAGTATTTTACCCAGCTTATTCTCCTTTTTCTAGGCATGGCGAAAGAAAAGGAAATTAGACAGCACGCTGTGCCATCTCCAGTTTTCTGGCTTTTAAGATCCCCTATTGATATAATCCAGATCGGCAGCCATGTGGACTAGAAACCTGTGTTTTTTTTTAAAAAAAAGGACTCCGGTGCTCGTAAAAGCACATGCTGATGCCAGCATTTGGAGGAAAATGCAATTTCATAAATCACTAACGAGCTTATCCCATGTGAAAAATGAACCCTGAAAAAAAGTTCAATGACCTAGAACAGTTTTCTCCAAATCTCTCTAGATAGATGGGATCAAATGACTTATATCAGTTACCGATGCCAGACTGACATCAGCCTTACCTCTAAATGTGTTTCCATAATCAAGAATGCTGTGAATGCATAAAAGTGCTGGAAATAATTTTCTCTTTAATTCCAGCCGGTCCATTGTATATGCATAGTGGGGGGGGGGGGGGGGAATATCTTGTTATTTACAAGCAGTTTCATCTGAGGAAGCCCACTGCCTCCCCATCTGCAGAAACGAAAATAACTGAGCATAAATGATCACGTATCATCAGAATATATCGGGGGCCCTACCTGAACTTGGGTAAGTTGTACCAGAACAGAAAAACAGCAACAAACTGGTCTTTTCTTGCTGAAAATTGAGCAGGCTCGGTTTTGCTGCATCATGACAAGCCTCTGTTTGTCCCACCCTTACCCGCTTTTCAATTGGCTATGCCCAGTGATGGGGAAGGGGGGGGCTGTATTTTCTAGCTTCATACAGTGCCAGCTCTGTTCCACAAACTGAAAAATCTTCATTTTGCTGCACTGGAACAGCAGGCGTTTGGTTGAGACCTTTCAAAGACGGATGGAGACAGAACATCTCAACGATCGCTCCATCTGCTCTTTAAAGCCAAGCATCTTCTTTCATTTTACCTTTCTTTCTTTTTTACTCCCTCTCTCTCTCTCCCCTTTTTTTCCCAGTTGTCCCTTTGATAGTCTTATTAAAGCCGGCCTCCATTTCCTATACATGCAATCAAGTGGAAAAGAATCCACAACCTTGCATCAGAAAATGGAGTCGGAAAGCACAGTCACTTGGCTATTAATAGCTGGCTTGCATCTCTTCTGCAATGCCAGCGAAGGTGGCAAACAGATGCCTGCTTGATTTAAAGGCACAGATCACGGGAGAAAAACGCAGATGGCCCGATGCAGGGGTAGATCACTTGGCTACGCAAAATGAAACAGCAAAATAATGTCTAACCCCTTCAAAATGCCAGATTTGGAAATAACATCTAACCTTCTTCGGAATGTCAGATTTGTTTTGTTTTCAAGGATCTATCCCTGTTCAGAAAGAGTAGAGTTTGGTGGCATCAGTTAAAAAAAAACAACCACAAATGTCTTGGATAGAACAGCTGGCAACGAATGAACTTCTATTTTCTTAAGAAGTAAAAGAAATATCCTGAAATATTATCTATTTATTTAAATTCAAATAAATCATAATGATTCCAAATGGGATGACTCGGAAGCAATAGGATGACCTGCACCATTTTCTTCCTCCAGACCTTGCTTTCTAATCTTGGTTACTTCAGACCCTAAGCCAGATCACTCACCCTAAGCTCCTCTGATGAGAAGGAACAGATAAAAAGAAAAAATTTAAAGCACTTAAAAAGATTTAAAATAAATAAATAAACAGACTTTAAAAAAGAACAAAAAAGAACAGCATCTCTTCATGATGGGTATAATACTACATCCCTATCCTGGCTTGTTCCTGGCTTAGTGAGCCAGCATTGTAAGCCATTCAGACATTACACTAAACTAGCGATGGTGTCTTCCTGGTTTCTTTGCCCATTTCCATGAGCAGGACAAATCAAATGGATGCAATTTAGTTTACTGGTTCTAAATAGGGCAGAATTATGACGTGTTCTAGCTTAGCATCGTGACTGAACTAGACCGGCAGAAACCCCGAATACAGTATGTGAGCAAGCGGGCTGCATCTTTACCAGTTTCTAATTTACATCTGATGAAAAGAACTCCAGTACAGAATGCAAACTCAGCTTGCTAAGTGGAAATGATTCCACCGTTCAACAGGGATGTGCTTTCATTATAAGCAGACTTGTCTCTAAAGAAAAGAATCGGTGTGAGAAAGCCAAATTGCCAAGAAGACAAACCAAAAAAGGAACTGGAAAAGCTGATTTTTTTTTTCCTGACACTCAATATGTTTTCATTTAAAGCAAAGGTGCAGATCTAACCATCCAGCGCACAAAAATCAATTTGCAACTGAGAAGCAGCCCAAATATTAACCATCGATCCTTGGAAATCACAGATCTGCTGCCTTTGGCAAACGATAGAGAAGTTGGGAGATTGAAGAGTTTACCCTGGTTCCCCCCCATCGGTTCTCCCCTAAGAAGCCGGTGTCTGCGGCTGCGTTTCAATAAACGTTGTTATGAAATGGCGTCTTACTTTGCAAGACATCTCTTCCCCACTGCCTTGCTAGCAATTATGAAGCAAGACAAAGAAATAAGATTTGTCACACCTTTCGGTATTATGCGCCATCTTTCGGTGACTCTTCGATGAAAACAGAGATGTACAGGTTGGGCCCCAAGAAAGGATGAATTTAGGTTCGTTTAAAAGTATGCGAATGACTGCTGGCCTATTTTGCATAATTTATTCAGCTTCTAGAGAAGAACAGGTACTTTTGCAGTGGCACTGAAAGCTCGCTTCCTGAGCACTAAAATTATCTTAATTTGTTATTCTGGTCTCTTGTGACATTACCGCATATTACCGCTGCTGCCCACGTGTTGTTTTCCCCAAGCCCTTCATAAACCTCAAGGACTAGAAACTTGAAAGTGCTGAGAAGAAGAGAAAGCCCACTCTGCAAAATTTCAGATTTCACAGCACGTTGCCTGCTTGTGCAATGGGATCCCGACACTGCAGAATTCACGTCATCTACCAGAGAACTCAAACATTAGCATACGGATCAAGAAAGAGATGTTTCCAAAAGCTGAAGAGGTCTCTTGACGACGTCTCCTCCAAAACATTTGTCTTGCTGTCCTGAATTTAAGCTTCATACAAAGCAGGAAAAAGATTACACCTACCAGGAGGTCTAGTACTAAAGCTGCAAATACTACCTTAAACCTTTGGAAGAGAATCTCTGTAGCTCAACTGTGGAGTCCTTGGGGCTCTCTGAGCTTGGTGGTTTGCTTGCAGACGTTTCACTACCCAACTAGGTAACATCATCAGTGTGAGTATTATTCATGTCACCTCGTTGGGTAAGTTGGATAACTGATGATAGCTAGATGAAACATCTGCAAGCAAACAACCAAGCACCACAAACTCCACACTTAAACCTTCGATTTGGTTTTGGCTTAGTGCATTGAGTGAATGCAGGCATCTTGGCTTATAAACCATGACTCATGGCAAAGTGTGATGTGTGAGCTCAGTTGATAAAGTGGATGACAGAGAATGGGCCATCTACAGTTGCAAGGTGCAAGGGGGGCATTCACATTAAACCTTTGGTTTAGTTTTGGCTTGGTGTGTTAAGTGAATGAAGCTATCTTGGTTTATAGACCACAGCTCATGATTTAGTCAACTGTGACTTAGTAAAACCATGGTTTAGGGTGTTGTGTGAATTCAGTTGGTGATGTGGAAGATGGTACCTGGGTCAACTACAATTAGAGTTAGTTCTGAGGAACTATGTTTACAAGTATGTGCATATGTTGTGTGTATATTTCTGAAGATAAGAAACAAAACATCTTGATTTTGCTTTTTTTCTTTCAGTAAATTAATGTCTGTTATCTTCTACTAGTCCATGTTCTCCCCACTAGTATAGGTAGTCCTCGACTTACAACCATTCATTTAGTGCTGTTCAAAGTTATGATAACACTGAAAGAGTGACTTACGACCAGTCCTCAAACTTACAACCATTGCAGCGTCCCCCCACGTTCACATGACCCGGGTGCTTGGCAACCGGCATGTATTTATGACAACTGCAGCATCCTGGGGTCATGCGATCGCCATCTGCGATCTTCCCAGCTGGCTTCTGACAAGCAAAATCAATGGGGAACAACACGATTCGCTTAACCGCATGATTCGCTTAACTAATGCCATAAAAAATGTCGTAAAATTGGGTGCAGTCACGTGATGCCTCACTTAATGACCGCACGGCTTAATGACAAATTTTCCAGTCCCTATTGTGGTCATAAGTTGAGGACTATCTGTAGATTCCCTGAATGAGCAACTACAGAAATTAGCTAGATGTAGTAGCATCTGCACCATCTTTAACAGAAGACAAGAGAGCTTTCTGAATCCCTCCTTCCATGAACGAGCTAGCTTAGTTTAAATTTAAAAAACAGAGATGCCCCAATTTAAATTAAGCCACAACACTAAATTGTCCTTGGCTGATCTTGGGACCTAAACAAGGTTGATCCTGGTTAGTCCTCGGATGTGAGACTCCAGAAATCCCAGAGCTGAAAAGTAGATTGGAAAAGTCCAAAAAACATCCCCCCCCCCCCAAAAAATGGCAACTCCTTCCATTACAACACCCAGGAAACTCTGCTAGAAGTTGAGCCTGTCTCAAAGATGGCTTATCCTTCCTTATTTATAGTATCTGATGTGGCTATTACAGATTGCAGGGGGCAGCTGTGAAGCCACCTGCTCTAAGAGAATCCTACCTCCTCATTTTTGGATAGATCAAGAGATGTCATCTGCACACAAAACGAAATAAGAAGGGTTTTCAATCTGTGGAGTCGGCAGGAAGAATGGCACTCCCCACAGTTACCTTACTAACAGGAGGAGCTGGTTGGTTTAGCCCCATCCAGCACAGAGAGTAGCTGTACACAAGCAGGAGACTTGGAACCAGGAACACAACTATCACCAGCATGAAGACCGTACGATCCACAACGGGGCAACTAACAAATTGCTCTGCCAGGAAGCAAACAGGGGAATTATTCTGGGACTTCCAACCCTTGTTTCTACCTTATTTGGTGTCTCCCAAATATGAAGGCAGGGAAGGAAATAAAAAAGAAAGGGCTAAGGGAAGACAGAAACAAAGCGGAGAACAAAAGAAAGCAAAGAAATGCAAGGGGAAAAACCTAAAATATTGCCTTATTTTTTCATTATTAAAAAAAACCACACACAGCCCTTACAAATGATTACAGCAATAATTCAGAACTAAAAACCAAGGGACTAATGTTCGTTTGCTTTTAATTTAGATTGTTTTTTGAGTCGTTCTCACCCAGCCGGAGGGTCGCAACATTCGAGCTGAGCAGCCCTAACCCTTCTTTAAATAAACCAAGACAATAAAAAGCAAACCAAGACAAAACCAAGAAGGATGTTTTTCAAAAGAGGAAGACGCACCCGAGCGCGCGAAGAGGGAGGCGCTCTTGGGAAGGAGCGCAGACCTTTGCGAGATCCACATTCGGTAGGCCTCTCCCAAAGGACATTGGTTCGGGGCGTCTTTTAGGGAAAATGGGGTGAACGGAGCCGAATATCCCACGTACGGGAGAACAGAGGCCCTGATTTTTGTTTTGCATTGTTTTTCCCTTTTCTATGCCGGGTGGGACAAAAAGGGCCAACGTGAAGGTCGGAGGGGTAAAGACCAAGCGAAGCCCCCGTCTCTTACCTCTGCAGCCTCCTTCTCAAACTTCTCGATGGTCCGCTTGTCGATGCCCCCGCATTTGTAGATGAGGTGGCCGGTGGTGGTGGACTTGCCGGAGTCTACGTGTCCAATGACCACAATGTTGATATGCGTCTTCTCCTTCCCCATATTTCCTCTCTTGGCGGAGGCCTGGGCTTGTGGGGGGTGGGCAGGGGAGGGGGCTGATGCTAGCTAAAAAGGATGCAAACCGGAGCAGCGGCTGCGAAGAGAAGCTGTTGCAAAGAGAAGAGGAGGAGGAGAAGGGTTGTCACAGAAGCGTTGTCGCCAGGAGCAACAAGAACACAACACAGAGCCACATAACACCACACCGCCCAGCCTTGGGTTCCACGGGCAACAAAACTGGGAGGGGGGGGGGATTCCTGTAATAACATTAAGCCTCTTCTTTAGCCATTAAATCCTTTGCTTGTGGAATGCCAACCAGAGGATTTCCAGCCTGTGTTCCCGTGCATCGATCCCTCTTAAAAGCCTTATCAAACTTTACCTGCCTTCAACATAGACCAGACCCAGGGACCCTTAGTGTGTGTGTGTGTGTGTGTGTGTTCCAAGTTGTTTTATTGCATTATAAAATACAACTAATACATCACAAAATAAGGGTAACAATGGAGTGCAGTTCTATTTATACAATAGAAACTGGAGTGTGTTAACCCTGGTTAAGATAAATTAAATCTTTAAAGATGAGCAATAAAAAAAAAATGTATGTGTTAAATTGCAGCTAGAGGATTTCCAGTCTGTGTTCCCTTGCATCGATTCCTCTTAGAAGCTTTATCAAACTTTACCTGCCTTCAACAGTAGACCAGACCCAGGGACCCTTCCTTACTACGTGTATGTAGGTATGCATGTATACATACGTGTGTGTATTCCAAGTTAACTGTTTTACTGCATTATAAAACACAAATAATACATTACAGAATACAGATAATGACTGAGTGCAGTGGTATTTATACCATAGGAACTGGAGAATATTAACCCTGGTTAAGATAAATTAAACCTTTAAAGTTGAGAAATAAATATATATATATATATATATATATATACACATACATACATACATACATACATATATGTGCAAAATAGGATTTCTAAAATGGGTATGAACAACAGGGGGCTTAAGTTGTGCAGTTAACGCTAAACAGGACACTGATAAAAAGTGGCACCAAATTATTTTATAAGATGAAAAGTTTAAATCTCTGAGCTTAATACTAATCCTGAAATACTAACGTCTCCACTGTATGGTTATTTATGAATATTAAAAGAAAGGGGAAAAAAGTGCTCTCTCGATTCAGCTCAAAGCACCCCGCAGCCAAACGGGGAGGGATTATCAATCTCCATCTGTTATCAGGGCAGATATTTACTCTCTCTTCAATGTTTTAACTTGGCCCTGAAACCAATACAAAATGGGGATCCCGGCTTCTTTGGGGTCCTAAATTCAGGAGCTGGGTTGATATGATCAACAGCATACCCTCTTTTTTTTTTTAATGCACTTTCTTTTCTGCATAAAATACAGAAAGGGGAGCCCCCTGGTTATCTGAATATGGAGAAAGATTCGTTTAGGTTTCACCCCATTTTTGACCTCAGTTAACAAGTAAGGAGGCAACGTAAGTCGCTTTGAACTGATGCAACGTACCTTCAGCTAGGCCAAACAATCGGGATTTAAGCAATGACAGTCTAGAAGTCTGCAATCGGGTTATTATTTTAAGGGGAAAAAATAGCCCACTTCCTATTCAAAGGAATTGTAAAGCAATCCCTGGTGAGGCAGCCCCCTACCAAATGCATTACGGGAGCTTCCGCAACTTTAGCTGAGGAAATTATGCATTTTTCTGTTCTTTTTTTTTTGCATCCAGTTGCACCCGCCCCTTCTGACCCCAAAGGGATGTTTTTAAGGTTAGGTTTAAAAGCTGACTTATCCTGCAGGTGGAACTCAAGTTATTCTTAAAGACAAGGGCTATTTTTATTATATGGGGCCTTTACTCGTAAGACATCCGTATCTCCACCCACCCCCCAAACGATTTAAGTCTCCTCCATTTTCCAACCTGTTCCCTCCCTGCCCTATATTCCAATCTAATTGAGGAGTTTCCCAATAAATTTGTCATCCTAAAGCCCAATATGGTGTTGCAAATGGGGGGGGGGGAGCCATAAATAGCTTTTTTTGAATGAGCTGCTGAACAAGAAACGTAGGTGGGGGGGGGGGGAGAACAGGGTGTTAGAGCCTTTATTTTCTCCCTAGAGTGCTGCATAATATAAGCCAATACAGGATACAGATCCAAACAGCTTCACCCTTTTTTTGCAAAAATTAAGGCCTGGTCCTGCCAAAAAGCAACCAGCTTCTCCCCCCCCCCCATCACAAGACCTAATTTTGACTCTCAAAATTGCAAAAGCAAGTGATTCGACCTTTTTTTTTTCTTTTGCACGGGGTGGGGGTGGGTCAGCTTAGCAAAACTCCCCCCCCCACCCCCGCCTTGCTTAGCAACCTGGGAAGAGGCAGGAGAGCAGGTGCATCCTCTGGGAAAGTGGCATACCATGTTCTCAGCCTGACTTCAGGATGCGGGGGGGGGGGGGGAGGAGGGGGAGGGAATAAATAAATGAATGAATGAGTAAATAAATAAATGCAAGGCCTGGATCCCCGTCAAATCCTCCTATCTCATTCTAGAAGACGCCATCGGTGCAAAAAAAAAAGAGAGAGAGAATGCATTAAAAAAAGAAAAAAGAAAAGAAAAACACGGGTTTTCTCATTGTTCGGGGCCTCCCGGAGAGGCCAAAATGCGTTTTGCCACTGGGAAGGGTTCAAATCTTTTGGGAGGGAGGGGAGGGAGGGAGAGCATCTCGTCATCGCCCCCCCCCCCCCGCCCCGGGTCCTGATCGGTTCGAAAAGGCACGCGCTTCGCTCCAGCAGCCCCCCCCCCCGCCGGGTCCTTTTGCCACGGTTATTTTTAAAATCCAAATGACCCACCCTGGGTCTATTTTAGATCCCGTCTAAGCCAAGCCCCACCCCGGGCTGGGCTGGGGGGCACGGCGTGCTCCACCCGGCCCAACTGAGAAATGAACCCAACAGCTTTATTTATTTATTTATTTATTAAAGCCCTTTCTTTCCTCGAGGGTCCCCGGTTTGGAAACCCCGGAGGAGCCCCGGGGCCAATACAAGCGGTGCCTCGGGCGAGCAGGCGGCTTTTTCGCAGACCAGGGGCGAGGGGGTGGCCACAAGGTCAAACGCAAGCCGGGGGCGCGAGGAGCGTTTCTGCGCGGCTCCCATCCTCGCCCTGCGCTTAAAAAAAGGGAATAAAAATAAAAACGGGGAGGGAGATAAAACTGCCCTTGCCACTGGGGGGGGCGTGAAGGGACAGGGGGATCAAGCGGAGAGAAGGTGCGCTCAAGGGGAGAGACCCAGCCCGCCCGTCCCACCAAGCGCCCCCCTTTCCTCTCCATCTGGACCCCCGCGCCCCCCTTTCCAACATCTCCTGCGCAGCCCGGGGGTGGCTGAATGGGTGGGTCGGTGGGCGCGGGCCGCGACATAACCTACAGCTCGGGAAAGCTGCTTGCAGAGACCCCCGCACGCCCCCCTCCTCCGCCTTCTTTTCTCCGACAGCCTTTGGCAACGACCTCGCCTCGCTCGTCCCCGTTGGAAATGGAACGTGGAACCCCTCCGCCGGGCTGCGCCCCCACCCCACCCCGCCCGCGCCGCGCCGCGCCCCTCCCTTTGCCAGGCAGCCCACCGCCCGGCCAGGGCGGGCGCCGCGGCCCTGGCCCCAGCCCCAGCCCCGGCCCCGTCCTTGGAGGCGCCGCGCCGCGCCCCGCCGGAGCTCTTACCGGCAGCGGCGGTTGGAGACGAGAGGCTGGCGACCTCGGCTCGGAGCGCTTTATTGCGCGCAGCGAGTCCACCTATTGACGGCGACGGCGCAATGCAGTCGCCGCTCCCCCTCCCTCCCCTCCCCTCCTCGCACTACGGCATTGCGGTAGAGAGCGAAGGCGAGGCGGGGAGGGAGGAGGGCGGCATGCAAATGCCCGCTGCTGGGGGCACGGGGGCACCCGGCCCCGGCAGGTGGAGAGGACCCGGGCGCGCGGCGGATGCAGCAGCGCGCGGCTCTCCCTGTACAACGGCGAGCGGCTGGCCCCGGGGGGGGGGGGTAGAGGAGGGGGCGCGTTCCCACGACCCGCTCGGCCCGGGTCGAGGGGAGAGCGAGCAGGCAGGCGCGCGCGCACAAGGCGCCCAGCTTGCTGCTTTTGCTTCTTCTGGGGGATTGCTGGTGGACCGTCTTGGGGGGACGCGGGAATGGGAACCCAGCCCGTTGGGTTCCCCGAGGGTTCAGCGCACTGGGCAAACTCCGAAAGTTGGGGGTGGGATTCAGCGACCGGGGTTCAGGGTGTCGTGGGAACGCAGCGCAGCTGTGTTTGTGTGTGGTCCACGCGACGGGCTTCCGGGAAGGCTGTGGGTCGGGGGTGCGGGAGGGTAGAACGGGCGATGAAAAGACCCATAAAGGCATCGTTAGGAGCAAGAAATGGAAACACCAAGGACAGCAGAGGAAAAGGCCAGTGGGAATAAGTATGTATGCTTTAAGCCCCTCCTTAACCTCCTACATAAAAAGGAGGGGAGTTGATGTTTGGGGCAATTGCATTCCTACGTGTGCAGGGTTCATTGTTGGGGGGGGGGGGTCCTCTCTTCCAGATAGCTCTGCCTGGGCCTCAAAACGTGACCCACGGATGATTTTAGGAGTATCCGTGAAAGGGTTTAGTTTCCTCATTCATCCAGACCAGTGTTTCTCAACCTTGGCTGCTTGAAGATGTGTGGACTTCAACTCCCAGAATTCCCCAGCCAGCATGGCTGGCTGGGGAATTCTGGGAGTTGAAGTCCACACATCTTACAGTGGCCAAGGTTGAACACTGCCCTGTAGAAAAATAGGGCCTAATGCTAGGTAAGGCATTGGCAACCATTGTCTTGGGCTTGGAAGGCAAACCTCAAGGAGTCAATTTCTGGACTGTCTTCAAGGGCTGTCCAAGGAAAAGCCCTTTGCAGCAATCCAACCTTGAAGTTACTAAAACCTGAATCACAGAAAACAGCCTCTCCTCCAGGCAAGGACATACCTGGTTCATCAGCTGTGGTTGCTAAAGATCCCAGGTGTTATGTTAGGGCCCACCATCAATGCGGGATCGAGCCCCAACCTGAACGAGCAGCCGGCCGGCCCCCAGAATCAGTAACAGCTCTGTCCTATCCATACTGCGTTTACTCTCTGCTTGTTTTTATTTTGTATTTATTTATTTAAGGAATTTGTATGGCTTGTCCATAACAATATTGGCACTTGTGTTCCCCAAATTCTCCCAAATCCTAGCATGGAGCTTGCATAAGCCTCCAACTCTTAAAGGCGACGGGGTTAGAGATCTTCCATGACTTTGCATGAATGAACAAGCCCAGATACCAATAAACGTTTTACCCTCTGCTTTTGAATAAGCCTAAATAAACGGCCTCTTTAAGTAAATAAGAGCCCACCTTTATTTTAACAGATATACAGTACCGACAGAAGAAGAACAAATATCAGAATACAGAAAGTACACAAAGGTTAAAAAAACACTCTGCATAATAGATATCTCCTGATTCATTTTATTTTAAGATTTTTAGGGACATATACATGCAGTTTTCTCAGCAACAATATGGAAAAAGTTTGCCATTACCTTCTATTCTGGGTGGCCTGGGATTTTTCTGGTAGTCTCCCATCCCAGTGCTAACCAGGTTTGATCCTGTTTAGCTTCCGAACCCAGATGAAGTTGACTAGAGAGCTACAAAACTATAAATCTCCATACAGGTAGTCCCCATTTTAAGAACGAGTTCTGTTCCCAAGATCTGTCCTTCAGTCGAATTTGTACGTAAGCCGGAACAGCATTATTGTATAATACTGTATAAGTAGTATTGTGTAATGAATTCGAACCATGGTGTATTTAACTCGAACCATGGTGTATTTAACTCGAATTTTGCTACAATAGGCTCCATTCTTAACTATGGGTTGTCCGTAAACTGGGTGTCCTTAACCTGGGCGCTACCTGTATTGAACGTTTTTTTTTTCTAAAAAGTGGGATTTGGATAGAAGGGTTTATAAAACAAATCAGTCCGGAGCTCTCGCTCCAGGCACAAATGACCAGACTCAAATTACCATATTTTGGACACAGTTTGCAAAGACCCAACATTCTTGAAAAGTCCATAATTCTGGAAAGGTGGAAGAGAAGAAAAGAAGAGGATGACCAACAGCAAGGTGGAAGGATTCAGTTACAGTGGTGGTGGGTGCACCTTGGAAGATCTGAAAGACCAGGCTGGGGACAGAGTATCCTAGAAGAAATCTATTTATGTGGTCAGTAAGAGATGACGCCAACTTGATGGCACAGAATTTAAAAAATCAATAGACAGGGCTAATCCTTTAGAAGTTACTCAAACTTGATACAACAAAAAATGGAAACCAAATGTGAATAAAACTATCTTCAATTAACGGATTTCAAGGCACTCTGATCTTTGTTTCATTTCCAGCTAATGCTATTTTCTACACTTTAAGATACCACTGATCTAACTAAATGTACACATTTTATATACAGCATTACACGTGTTTTGTACACAGCATCATTTTGATGTAGTATATCTGGCAGCTAAAGAAAAAAAAAATCACAGCTTCCTGTGTTGCGCATTTTGTACATCTTGGGGAAAATGGATCACAAAGCTACACTAGGATTAATTATTAAAGATTATTCTGTTTTCTTTCCAATTTCCTCAAAAACGTTCAAGCAGAAATGCTTGCTAATGGACGCCAGGCAATCTCAAAACATTTTGATTAATGCAGTTTTTTTCTCAAGGGGTATTGGATCATCCACAAATTATTTTTACTCCATTCCCATTATAAGAATAGTGATCCTTTGCAATTATTAACAGTTATCTGGTTTTCACCATCTGCTTGAAAACAGTTTAATCAGAGCCATGTATGTGGTGCTCTGTTCTCCAAATGTAGAATCTTACATAGCCAAATTGTAGAAGAAGAGGAAGGGGAGGAGGAGGAGGAAGAAGAAGAAGGATGATGATGGTGGTGGTGGTGGTGGTATTGGAGACAGCAGAATGGAAGAGAAAGAACTGGAAAAAATCACAACATACAAAGACCTGCAAATAGAAATAGAATGACTGTGGCAAAAGAAAGCAAAGATAGTACCAATAGTTATAGGTGCCTTAGGTGTAATCCCAAAACATCTGGACCACCACTTGAAGACCATCGGCATTGACAAAACCACCATTAGTCCACTGCAAAAGCCAGCTTTACTTGCCTTCTATCCTGCGATGATGTCTTTAACACCATCAGACAACAACATCTGCCTATCCCAGGTCCTTGGGAAGGACTCAATAGGTGGACAAAAATGCCAAATCCAGTCTAAACATCTGGCTGACTCTGTGACCAACCATAATAATAATAACTGTGCTATGCTGGGTGATGCTAGGATTGAGGAAAAGCAATCCAAAAAAAAATTACGAAATACTGGGACTTGCAGATCGAAGCTGAACACTTGTGGAAAAAGAAATCCACTTGTATCAATTGTGATTGGAGCCCTTGGAGCAATACCTAAAGGACTCCCTCGATATTTGGAAATTTTGAGTTTATCAGACCTGAACACCCTAATTTTACCAAAAAAATACCCTGCTTTGAACTGTCTATATCCTCAGACGCTACCTTAATAATTCTTTGGTCCTCGGTTAGGACTTGAATTATTAAGTTTTCACTAGTCTGACTGTGAATCTAATTGCAGATTGCCCAAAACAATAATACAATAATGTATTAAACTTACACACCTTCCACATCTCAACAGTTCTGGGTGGCTCAACAATCTAAGGTTTCGGTCTTCTGCGAGCATCTGTCCAGGCAGACTCCAGGCAGACTGTCCCACCACTGAACAACTTAGGAAACTAAGGAATTACAATAAAGAAAGAGAATATCAGCAGCTCGGAGCAAAAGAAAGAATGAAAGACTGAAAGTAATCAGTTACCTGAGTGAGGCAGAGAGGCAAATGACTGCCCAGAGATATTTTACATTTTATAGATTTTATTGTAATTTATTTTATTGTTGTAAGCTGCCCAGAGTTGTTGAGAGTTGAGTGGCATACAAGTTTAATATATTGTCATTGCCGTTAAGCGGAAAGTCAGTTTGCTAGTGTATTTTCAGAAAAAAAAACTTGGGGCCTTTTGAGAAGATCCTGTTCGGTCTTCTGCGAGCATCTGTCCAGGCAGACTCCAGGCAGACTGTCCCACCACTGAACAACTCTTGCTGCCAAGAAATTCTTCCATCCAGCTATGTTCACATGGCCTCCTCAAACAAGTTTTACTGAATTAGCCCAATTGCATGGAATATGTCCCACTGCACCCCAGAGGGTCAAGCCACGTGTCGGACTAGCATGCTGTGCAACCCCAGCCTTTGAATGACATCTCAGAGCTCAGATTCTAAGGACAGAGCTAGGTTAACCTGCACACCAGAAAAAGGGGTTTTTTTCCTATGGCAATCCCCCCCCCCCCACACACACACTTTACTGGAGTCTGGGACAAGCCCTGTAATTTCCTTCATGAGCATTTTCATTAATGACGATGATGATGGTGGTGGTGGTGGTGGTGATCTCAACAAGTCTGCATGGCTGACAACATTCAAAGAAATTGCAATAAGATCTGTAAAACAGATGGTCAAGTCCCTCCTTTCTCAAAAGTTTAATTCTTAATACAGTTTTGCTTCTATTTTAACAAACCATTTGTACTGTTGACTTCCACTGATAGCTTTATTGTGTTTCTATAACTCTAAAGCAATGGCATCAACAGCTGTATCTTAAATAAAGAGTATATGATGAAATAAAAAAATAAAGGTATATCATGACTGGGAGGGAAATGAGTTAAATTATTGCATTTAACTAGGGCTAGTCCAGTAAGTTCAAGGTTAAGTATTTCTATTATCTTTTATCTATCCCTCCATCTGTCTGTCTGAAAACATCAATTCCACATTACTAGATGGCTGAATTCCTGAGCCAGATTTGAATCAAAGCCATTTTGGTTAAAGGCATATCATAGCGATGAAGGTTATTGCTGTATCTGCATATGTTTGCTTACAGGTCAATTTTCTAATCATCCGCAATAAAAAATTAATCTATTAAGCCCATGCCAGATCACAGCCAGTATCTGGACAAGTTCTTCTTCTCTTCAGAAAGTCTCATCAGAACGGCCCACTGAAGAATTCCAGAGAACTCACCATCTTTTCAAACTATTTTGCACATATAACCTGGTCTTCTAAAGCATTATTCAAATGTATAAATCTAATAAAATAAATAAGGCAGGATGGGTTTGGATTTTTCTGGTTTGGAGACCAACCCAACTCTCTTTGTGATGGCTGCTTAAAGATGAATTGACACCAGCCCCAAGGAAGCTGGTTAGAACTTACAGTCATAATGTTAACACGTGGATGAAGATGGAATTGCTCGGTCTGTCATGCCTCTGATTTTAACAATGAAACACAGTAGCCTAGATGCTGTTATAAATAGCAGAGCACATGATTAAGATACAGCCTTCTCTAACCAGATTCATCTGGAGAAATTTTAGTCAACATGATATGCCTTTCTCTGATGTACTTAAAGCAAAAAAGTTCCCAGTCAAATATTTCAGAATCGCTCCCACATCAAGGCACCCCGCATTTCGCTTTGCCCACCCATCTCCGAATAAATGTCACCAACTGATTTACAACCTCCGTTTCTCCAGACATGTGCAAACTCCAAATTCGGTCTCCGTTGATGACCACAAATCTCAACTGTTCCTCTCCAGGCCATGAAAACAATGTGAAGTGATGGATAGGTCGTACAGTAACTACTGGCCACCCATGAATATTTCAGAAAATATTAATGTTGTTCTGATGTGGTTTTTATGATGGGGTTGAGAGGTTTTCATGGGGCGGGGATTGATTTTCAAGAGATGGGTGCTTGATGACTTCATGTTTTTAGATTGTACGGTGTCCAAAGAGTCAAGACAATGTAGAAATAAATAAAAACACATTCTAGCATATATACATGGTAGGTAGGTAAGTCATACTTGAACCAACCAGATCTTTGTCTTGCTCCATGCCATCCAACTGAGTCACCAGTGGGCCAACCGTGAGGCCCAGAAGTTGTGAAGTTGTGCTTGGTGGCTCTGGGCTGCAAAATCAGGTTGACCACAAGGTGGCAGGGAAGAGACACAGTCATCTGGACTCAGAGCCCTTAACCCTAGGTAGATGAGATAGCTCCAACCTTTGGAGCCTATTATGGAAAATTCAGCCTGCGTGGGTGGCTCCCTCAGTGAGCAAGCAGTACAATGTCCTGCCCACGTGGGGATAACTAAGAAAGGCTCTCCGAAGATTACATTGGAGAGGTGGGATGCAAAAGAATTGGTAAAAGGGTTCCCTTGAGCCAAGTTCAACTCCTGGCGGCTACATACCCACGTATTTCCTTGGCAGCAGTAGGGAAATGGGTTTGCCATTTCAGAATTTTTCTGACTTCTTGGTCCAGCCAACAGTCTTAGTATCACCTAGTGGTCTCCCACCTAGATCTAACCATACTTAATGCTTTCAAGGTCAGCCAGAATTGAGTAAAGGCTGCCACTGAGCTAATATAGCAGTGCATTCAACAACAACAACAACAAAGGGAGTAAAGTACTGAATGAAAAATAGAACACAAATGATGAGAATTGCATGAAGAAATGGAACAAAATGAGGATGGCTGAAAAATGGGATACAACGAGAAAGAATGGCAGTCTTATCTTTCACTTCCTCTCCTTTCACTTTTAGAATGGTGGGTGGACCTCTTCTTTTTTTTAGCCTAATTTTCAATCCTCACCCATGGAATTGTGTGGTTGCAAATCAAGGCAGGACATTTCCGTTCGAAACGTGCGCAGCTGTGCAGGCATTTATCAGGCTTAAGAGAAGCTGGACCAGCCTTTATGGCATCTCCCTTTCGCAGTTCCAGACGCGGGTCAGTAGCATCATTTGAAAGCACATTATTTTTTCAAGTTTCTCCTTCTCTCCCATGGCAACCTGGCGTGCAGACCTACAGCAGCAAATCATGTTAATGCTATCCTCGCTCAATCCCACTGAGTGCCCTACAGATGGATTAGACTCCAACCCCCAGAATCCTTAGCCAGCATGGGAGTAGAGGTCCAAGACAGTTGGAGAGTGCCACGTTGTGTTAACGTGGAACCACAGAGCAACAAGTTTGAGTGGAAAAACAGCTAGCCCACCAACCTGGAGGAACTTTCAGGTGTCTGTCAAGGGGGAAATGAAGCAGCCCAAATTTTTGCTACTGCCCAACGGAGTCAGGAACTTAAAAATAACCTTGAGAAGATTCAAGTCAGCTGGGGGCTAAATTTAACCCTGGATGCCTCCCACCAGTCAAACTGCTTCTCATTTCTCTTTAAGGTTGTTTTAAATGGCAGCAGACGCTTCATTCATCCAGTTCAGATAGGCCTGGTAAGTTCTCAGCTCTTGAAGCTTCAAATCTGCCATCAGTGACAAGGAAAAGCTGGAACGATGCCACACGCATCAGGGCATCATGTGCAATGGTATCATTTGCCCCTTCCCCACAGACACCCATGGCAGTAAGCTTTTTCTCACCCGCTCCATCATGAGCGGGCAATTCGGCCTCCACCATGTTGACGCTGGTCTCACGCCCTCCATCGATGCAGCCTTGGAAGGTGAACCTTAAGGCTGAGGTGGTCAATTGAGTACAGTGTTTCTCAAACTTGGCAACTTGCAGGCGTCTGGACGTCAACTCCCAGAATTCCCCAGCCAGCATGCTGGCTGGGGAATTCTGGGAGCTGACATCCAGACGCCTGCAAGTTGCCAAGTTTGAGAAACACTGACTCCGATCCCGCCCTTTGAGTGACACGATCTTTTGCTGTTGGTTATCCTGCCTCGTGTAGATTAGATGCTAAGTTTTAAAGGATTTGGAAGGCACCAATGCGCACATCTATATATTATAATTGCTACTTTAATTACTGTATACGTGCTGCAACTTATTTCCTGCAACCGACTGAAGAATATAGGCCCAGGAATACTTTTATCATCCTAAACATCTGGATTAGTACCACAACAAAGGCCTACAAGGTTCTGAATGCAGCCAGGCCTATGGCCTTCTCAGTTCTGTTCTGCTTTTCACGTCCCTGGTGTGCATTCTGCCTGGTCTTCTCTGCTCGCCTCCCATCCAAGAACTAATCAAGGCCAACCCTGCTTAGCTTCTGAGCCCAGATGAGACTGGCCACTGGACCTGCTTTTGTCATAAAGGCCATGGAGCTTCCTTTCCCACGTTCTGGGGGGAAGAAGCCCTGTTGCACAAAACAGGACTTATTTGCCAGTAAAGATGCACAGGACTGGGCTGTACTGCTTTTCAGATTGCTCCTCCGATAATTTTGGGCTGATTCTAGAAAATACAGCTTTCTTCTCTGACTGAGAATATTGCTACAGGTGTGGGGAGTAGTCATAATGCAGATCATTCTGTGGATTTCTTGTTTATCTTGGAGGCATCCTTGTTTTTCTGATGCACAAGGAGGTGAAAGGGATCCGTGGAAAGACCACTTTTCCTCTCTCTGTCCCCAAAGCCCTGTCGCAATCAAAATCGGCTTAATTTCTCTAATTCTTGAAATAATTGTTAAACCCCCAGGCAGCTCCCTCCTTCTCAAACGTCCAAGAGCTACAGGGAAGACCCAGCTTCTCTCCTTCGGTTCCTTCTTCTACTGCAAAGAGCTGCATCCTGTCGCTATGGTTACAGATGCTTCCCGCGCTCTGCTCTTACCCTCGGGGCGTTTGCTAAATCCTCTAACGTGCAATCAGTCCAACCATCGAGAAAGAATCGTGGGAGCAATGAAGCAGGATCCTTCCATCCCGCGCTGTGTGCAATCTCAGCCTGCCTGATCATTTGCCAGCTGGAAAAACGCCAAGGCAGATGAAGCCATCAGCCTTCATCTCAGAGGGACAAAGGAAACCAGGGCTGGCCCTGCCGTTGGGGGAGAAGGGTAGCCGTTCCAGGCAGTCGATGCTAGCGGGTGGTAAGCTGATGGCCTGCAGTGGGCTGTACCGCTCTCCTGGGGTGTCTGGTAAAGGGTGATTGCAGCCACCATCTTGACTTTTTTGACTCCCCTCCGGACACCCTTGCCCTGTGCTCTCCTTCCCAACATTAAGGTAGTCTGGTGTTTGCAGGATGCTGTCTGCGCATCCCCAGGATCAAGGTAAGACCGGTCAGCTTCCACATCTGAGGCACCAAATGGTCTACAGTTAGGCTAGGATCACCCATTGAACTAAGCCAGGCTTTTCCAAACATGGTTTGTTCAACAGCCACAGAGGCCTGGTTTGTATTTAATACTAAGCCTCAATGGATGGGTTCATGTATCTTTGGGGGGCCACGTTTGACCTGTGAAAGGAGCTCCAGAATCACAGAGGTGGGTTGGGGGAGATAACGATGCTAACTAGGAAGGAACTTCTGGGATTCTCATTATCCTACAAGCATTGAGGTGTTTTGCTTTGCTTTGCTTTCTAATGCTCTACTAGGCCTACTTTTGGACTTACACCATGCTTTTAATTTACAGGTAGTCCTTGAGTTATGACAGCAATTGGGAGTGGAATTTTTGTCACTAAGCGATGCAGTCATAAAGCATGACTGCATCACTTAGTGACAGCCATCCCAGCAGTCCTGGTTGCCATCGTAACCCAGGACCACACGGGTCTTTAAGTGAGGACTTCACATGACTACGACGTGGGAAGAGACAGGAGTCCCAGGTAAGTAAGCTGGCAGGTGAGCGCCATGGGCCGGGGGCAGGTGCTGCAGGCAGGTGCTAGGGAGCGTGGGCAGGCAGCTGGGTGCCACTGCCACACTGGGAAGGGAAGGGGCCAAGGCCACGAGTCCTCCATGCCATGCTATGTGCCACTGCGAGCCAGGGTGATCATCCCACCAGGCAGCGAGGCAGGGATGTTTATGTGGTGCCTCCCCCGCGCACGGTCAGCGGCTACTTGGCTGAAGGCGTCCTGCATGCCAAGGCAGCTGGAGGGGAAGGCAGCAGTGAGGGGCCCAACACAGCATGACTGACAGCTCCCACGCTGTGGGGTTTGAGGCTGGCTGGCGTCTGCAAGCCCAGCAGAGGGCAGGCAGGCAAAGACGACCACAAAGGTCAGCTGGGGGGGTGAGTGGGGGGGCCACCGTAAATGCAGGCAGGCCTGAATTTTGATCACATGACCGTGGGGGCGCTGTGATGGAATGTATCTATGAAGCGGGGGGGGGGGAACAGAAGCAGAGAGCAAGGCTATCAGGAAGGAGGGGGTGCATTCCAGGAAGGGAAAGGAGACAAAGGACGACATAGTCCGCAGGGGGAGCATGGGAAGCAGAAGAGCCACTCCCCAGAATCTCCCAGGGCATATCCACTTGTAGTAGTAGATTTAATCTGGCAAGGTTCTGTCTATATGGTGTAAGCAAATAAAGGAACTGAACTCAACTGGACTGTTTCACCGTTGCTCTTGGGCTGGGCCTGACATGTGCTGAAATGGCCAAGACTTTGAGGACTGGTTGTAAGTCTGTTTTTTCAGTGCCGCTGGAACTTTGAACAGTCGCTGAATGAACAACGTAATTCGAAGACTACCTGCATTAAGTAGGTAATTAACTCGACGTAATTAAGTAGGTAATTAACTCAAGGTAACTATGTCGAGGTAATTAAGTAGGTAATTAAGCCAAGGACTACCTGCCTTAACTACCTTTTAACTCATGCTTGCCTCTCAGTGACTTTATGGACATAACCAAGGAGGTTTCTTGGCAACAGTATGTACAGGTAGTCGTCAACTACTGAACATAATAGGGACTGGAAAATTCATCACTAAATGGTGCAGTCGTTAAGTGAGGCATCATGTGACCGCACCCCATTTTACGAGCTTTTTTGCTGTGGTCATTAAGCGAATCACTGCGGCCGTTAAGTGAGACACCACGTGACCGTGACTGGCGACCTTCCCTGCTGACTTCCCCATTGACTTAGCTTGTTGGAAGCTGGCTGGGAAGGTCGCAAATGGCTATTACTTGAATGTAGGATGCTGCAACCATCGTAAAAGTGTGGTGGTTGCCAAATACCCCAATCACGATCACGTGACTTCGAGGATGCTGCGACCAAGTGTGAGGACTGGTTGTAAGTCACTTTTTTCAGTGCTGTTGTAACTTTGAACAGTTGCTAAATGAATGGTCCTGTCAAGGACTACCTGAAAGTGGTTAGTCTTCTTCCGGGAAGATTTTTCTACTTCCTAGTCTAGTCTACAGTATGATATTCCCTTCTGGTCTCCCACCCAAATATTAATCAGGCCTGACTCTGCTTAGCTTCTCAGACCTGCTCAGTCTGCTAAGTGCTTCTATCTGCTGAGGGAGGAGATGGAAGTGGAGGAGGAAGAGGAGGGGGAAGAGGGAGAAAGAGAAGAAGGAGAAGGAGTAGGAGAGGAAGAAGAAGGAAGGACAAGGGAAAAGGAAGAAGAGGAAGAGGAAGAAGAGGAAGAAGAGGAGAAGGAGGAGGAGGAGGAGGAGGAGGAAGAGGAAGAGGAAGAGGAAGAGGAAGAAGAAGAAGAAGAAGAAGAAGAAGAAGAAGAAGAAGAAGAAGAAGAAGAAGAAGAAGAAGCAGCAGCAGCAGCAGCAGCAGCAGCAGCAGCAGCAGCAGCAGCAGCAGCAGCCACCGATGAGTTGTACAATGATTAAGCGAGCCAGTAACTGGGTGCGGGATCCAGAAGGCTGTGCCAAGGGTGTAACTGAAAAGAAGATGGCACTTGAGGAGGCTTTTGAAGGAAAAAGTTAGTGCTGAGATTCAAGTCCTTACATAAGCATGAAATTCACTGGCTGGCCTTGGACTGGTCATTCCATCACTCACCCTCCACCCTGCCAGCATGTTGACCTGAAGAAAGAAAATAAGGGCAATTGCTACAGGAGAACCCCTCCCCATGTCCCCAACCTGGTCTCTGGGGGTTCCCAAGTAAGTCCCAGTGCCTGGAGGCTGTGGGGCCTGGATGGGGAGGGACAGACTGATTCTGGAGATCTTCCATCACTAGTTCTGGGTGAGGCTGCACTTCCTCAGACCAAAGTGGTGCACAATTGGGGGGGGGGGGGGGGCTCCTACTAGACTCCCTGATCCTGCTTAAAGAGTAGGCTTGGAAGGCCTTTTTACAAATCCATCTTGTGTGCCAATTAGCCTGTTCCTGGATCAGGAGGCTCTGCTCATGGTTACTCACACTTTGGTCACCTCTTGCCGGACTAATGCAATGTGCTCTGCATGAGGTTGTCCACCCTCCCTCCGTCCCTTCCCTCCCTCCTTCCTCCTCTCCTTCCTTCCTTCCATCCATCTCTCCTTCCTTCCCTCTTCCTCTCCTTCCTTCCTTCCACCTCTCCTTCCTTCCTTCCCTCCCTCCCTCCCTCTTCCTCTCCTTCCTTCCATCCATCTCTCCTCCCTCCCTCCATTTCTCCTTCCCCCTTCCTTCCTTCCTTCCTTCCTTCCTTCCATCGTTCCTTTCCTTTCCTTTCCTTTCCTTTCCTTTCCTTTCCTTTCCTTTCCTTTCCTTTCCTTTCCTTTCCTCATCTGACAAACTGGGAGAGAGAACAAGATCAAACTGGTTACTCCTTCGATGGAGGAACAACAGGAATTTACCAGGTAGGCAATTCCTACCCCTTCCTTCCGTCAGTCTAAGAAAAGATTAGCACCTCCTACAGCAGGAGAGGTCTTGAGAATCCCACCCAATAAGGTTGTGATTATATTTCGGATAGAGGCTCGGTAGACCGAATGCATGAAACCATAATCCATGCTTGACCAATGACAAGGACTGAGGTTATGCAATACTCTAAGCGCAAGCCAGATAAACTACGTAATAGCGAAGAACCCTTTATAGGGCTCCCAGATCAGGCAGCACTATATGACATCAGATATTGGGTGCAATACCAGATTTCAGTATTTCAGCAAGGCGGTTGCATTCATGTGACATTCAGGCTACCATATTTGGGCTGCAAAAATCCAGACCACCATTAGATGGCAACAAAGAGTTTTTTGTATTTCCTTCTACCACCTGGTGTTCCCCTGTCATTGTGCAGCCCACATTTGGCATCCTCTGGGTTGCATGAACCTAGTCACTTGAAATCGCTTTGAATATTTTGGCTTCTTGCAATAATTAAATGACATGCACAGATGTATTCTTCTCCAATTATTTCTGTAAGCCACCCAGAGTCACTGTGAGTGAGCTGGGTGGCCATATAAATTGCTTTAATAAATAAATGAATACCTTTGAATCATTACATGCCAAAATGCCAGAAGAACACGAAGCATAAGATGTTTATTAGTAACACCCTTTGGTGATTCCTGCCTCCTCTGGATTCATACAACACGTTCAACAGAAATGTGGTCTGCTCATTTTTGTGAGTGTTCTTAGGAACCTAGTGTAACTTGTAAACTGTGATTGATGGCTTAATATGCTTGGTCTGGCACCTGGGGAAGGGTGTTTTTGTTTCATCTTTGTTTTGATTGATTGTTGTGAACCGCCTAGAATCATTACATGAGATAGGTGGCCATAAATGTTCAGTAAATAAGCAGATACATGAAATAATGTTGCAGGAGCACAGCGGCAACTAGTTGTGTAGCAGGACAAACCCCGGAAAGTTTTGAATCAAGCAAAAAGTGAGCAAGCAGACAAGAAGAACGAATGAGACCAGGGTCTTTATAAAAATGTCGGGGGGGGGGGGCACTATGCTAATCTGAGCCTTCAATATTCTTCCAGCTTCATCCTACGTCAATGTAATTATTTTATTTTTTGTCCACTGAAATCAATGATGCAGTAAGCAAACATATGCAGGGGAGCCCCAAATATTGAAATATCCTTAGGACTGCATTAACTTTTCTGCCAAAAATAAGAAATATTGATCCACCGAACCATTTCAACTACACCCCTATATTTTGCCCCCTCCACAAATGGGATGCAACTCTTGCTGCCCCCCCCCCCAAAAAGCTCTGAATGAGCTCAGCCCGAGCACATTTGCAATCTACAGAAAGTATGCAAAAGATGTTCCATACAATTCCATCTTGAACGAGCTAAGTATCTTGGATTATTAATCCACTGATTCACCCATTTAATTATTCACCTTTCTCCACTGTGCACCTCGGTTTGAAATGATTCTTGATTCTCACATTCATGCCAGTCAAATGCTTAAATGTCAGTGAGTCTATGGTGACTTAGAGGTATCCAGAACAGAGCCAAGGAGTCTTAGATCACATCTACTGGGTGCATGTATACATACAACTAATTTGCACACCACCACACCATTTCTATTCCATTCTACCATCTGCAAAGAGAATACTGTGCCAAGTACTTGCTAAACAGAAATTTAGTGTTTGGGGACAGGGAGGGGTGTTTGTTTTTCTCCAAAACCTTGTCCTAGAAGAATGCACTCTGTGTTTCTCCACCAGAGGTGGAGGTCTCCCTGAAAAAAGGATTGTTCCTATGAACAATTGGTTCTTTGGCCAATTTATGGGAAATGGCAAAAAAATAGCCCTGGAGGTTAAATGCGATCCCTTGCTTTTGTTATCCCTCTGCACCAGAATCTTTAACAGCACATACTCCACTTTCTGAATATATGACAGTTCTTCTGCTTTTGACTTTCAAACAAGTACCGTATGGGCATAAGAGAGCAAACCCCAAATTAGAGGTGGGAAGTCTTTCCCCTGGGTTTCTGTCAGTCCCATGAGGTAGACCACACCAGGAAATCTTCTCCGCAGGAAAGCTGAAATGACTTTTCTTGAGATGGGCTACAAGAGCAGGATCCTGCAAGTCGGATTGTGCTGTTTTTCCTCCTTATACTTCAGTGAATCAGGGAGGCATCTGTCTGCGCAGCTTCCAAATGTTATCTGGACATTCTGGACTTAAAAAATGCTTCAGGGAACATGTCCTGCATTTCCATTAAGGTCATCTTCTGATTTGCTACAGTTTTGGCACAGCACTGCATTCCCCAACCTATATTCAACTGTTACTTTGTGAGTCATTAAGCATAAAGTGTCCCACATACCCATTACATCTTCCCCCTCCAAGCAGAGCTCTAAAAGTGTAATGGTCTTTGAAGGCGGGCCCTCTGCAGATGGTTGCAGATGACATCACTGGCTTTATCATGACATCATCACACAATGAACACCTACTGTGCCTTCAGAAGGGCATCAGAACCCATCCATGCATATCCCTAATAACTGTACCTTTATATTAATTTTATTCATCTTGAAGGTATCACAAGAGGTTCTTGAAGGCATCACAAGAAGTTGCGTGGTTTAAGTTTGAACTCTGCATCTCTCCCTTTTGACAGTGTCCTCTAGACGGCTTTGGGAAGGGCCACAACCACCCCTTTCTCAGGCTGATCTAAACTGTATGGGCAGGTGAAGGGCCAAAGTGGCATCATTAGGGGTGGATCAGAAGGCCCACCCTTGAGTGTGGCCCAATCAATGGAGGACCCACAAAGTAGTAACTTATTGAGATAGCAGGAAAGAGAACCACTTGGAGATCAGCTACGTACAGGACATGGGTGGGCTGGAATGAGCAATGCCCTTGGGGGGGGGTCACAAAAGGGGTTCAGTCACATTGTAATAACTGCCATCTTGCCTTCTGCAACCTTCCCCCCGCCCTCACCTTGGCTAAGGCCCACTGTATGCATGTGTGTGGAGAGAGAGATTTCTCAAACTGGGGGTCACCAGGGTGTTTTCCTCAGAAATTCTTACCAATCTGGTGCAAAACAACACCATTGAAATTGGAAGATTCCCTTTCCCCCCCTTTTTTTAACCCATCACAACGGCCTTTGAGTGGAGGAATAATCATGACAAGAACGGGTGGCTGCTACACAAAGCTCTGACCTGCCAGCATTCTGCAAGCTGCAGCATTTTAAGAGCACTTTAAGAGAGGCTGATTTAAGGCCATAGAACACCCCTTCCTTCCATCAGTAAATGAAAGGGGATGACTTCAAAATGGAATGAAATCCAGATTTCAGAAATTCTACTAAAGTAAGCAAGCTCATCCCTTCCCATTAAGAATATGGGTTTACATTTTATTGTTTTTTCCCCCTTTATTGCCAGTGAAACCATTTTATTTTATAAAGGTTCTAGAAAAGTTATCTCTCCTTCGGATCATTTCACATTTTGACGCATACTTTGGACGGACCCTCTCTCTGTTCCACTCTCCACACTATCTAACCTTGGGTGCTATGAAAAAACAAAGCAGACTTGCTTGGTACTTGGATGGGAGACCACCAAGAATGCCTAAGGTTGCAGATTGAGTGGAAAGTAATAAAAAAACCCAAAATGGTTATGGCAAATCCCTTCCATATTGTTATCAAGACAGTTGCATGACCATGTCCATGAACTACTACTACCGCTATTACTACTAATAATAACATATTAAACTTGTTATTATTAGAGTTTAATACGTTATTAAAGTTTAAACTCTAATAATAACAAGTTTCATATGTTATTATTAGAGGCAACCAGACAACAATCAAATAAAGAAATTACAATAAAATGAATAAAAGATAAAAATGATAAAAGATGTTACGTGCAATGAAGCGAGGGGTCTCCCTCTCCCTCGCCAAAAGCCCTGGTGAAGAGCCACGTCTTCACGGCTCTCCTGAACAATAGCAGAGTGGCGGCCATCTGCATCTCGGGGGAAACCTTGTTCCAGCAGGCAGGCACTGCTATAGAGAAGGCACACTTCTGGGGTCCCGAAAGATGGCATTGTTTAATTGAGGGACCCCGGAGCATGCCAGCCCTGCAGGATTGAACTGGCTGGGCAGATGCTACGGGAGACAGAACCAGGAACTAGGTCCAAAGAAATCCACTAGATGGCAACAGAGAGGAAGATGGATTTTTCCATATCACTTGGCTGCCATCTAGGGACTGTTTAGATTTTTGCATACCAGGTCTTGTAGCTTTTAGGCAAATAGAGGCAATGTTGCAATGGTTGACATTAGACAACCGTTTTCTTTGCTAAGAGGCATGCCAGAGGTGCCCGCCTGCACCATGTCTCTGTGAGGATAGTCACAAGGGCCTCTAGCAACGCAGGCCTCCTTTTGCGCAACCTGCACTCGCTACCACAATGGGGAGCGTGCTAGACAGTGAATTCTAGGCCCGCTTTAGGCATGGAAGCCTGGCTGGGCCAGTCACCCTCTCTCAGCCTGACCCACCTCACAGGGTTGTTGTTATGGGAAAACAGGAGGCAGCTGACTGCCTTGAGTTATATATATAAAAAAGCTGGGTAAAATAACAACAACAACAATAACAAGGTCTGGTTCATGTTGCTATACCGGGTGATGCCAGGACTGAGGAAAAGCAATAGGAAAAAATTACAAAATACCAGGACTTGCTGCTTGAAGCTGAACACTTGTGGAAAAAGAAATCTGCTGTTATTTCAATTGTGATTGGAGCCTTTGGAGCCATGCTTAAAGGACTCCCAAAGTATTTAGAAATTTTGAATTGATCAGACCTGAACACCCTAAATTTACAAAAAAATACCCTGCCTGGAACGGCCTACCTTAATCCTTCTTAGGTCCTTGGTTAGGGCTTGAATTATGAAGCTTTCACCAGCCTGAGACGGTGAATCGAATTGCAGATTACCCACCATCATCTTCATCATCGTCATCATCATCACCATCGCGTTGGAAAAACGCCGGAAGAGGCGTCCGAGCGGCCCAACGCCAGGGGACACCGAGTCGTAAATGCAGACCGGGTCCGTCAACGTACGGACCTCCACTAGAGGGCTGCCGAGAGAGGCGCGCTCCGGCCTCTTCCTCCTCCCCTCCAGCGGCCGCCCGGACTCTCGCAGCCCCCTCCCTCCGCCCCCACCGAGCGTCTCCCCTTCTGCAGGCCGAGGCCGGGCCCCGCGGCTGGCCGCAGGAGGGCGAGAGCGGCCCGGGATCGGCCGCCAGGAGCAGCCGGGCAGCCGCAGGGGCTCCCCGCCGCCTCGCGGGCGAAGGGAGCGTCGCCTGAGCTGACGCAACCCGCCCGGCTCCTATATAAGGCGGTCCGGCGGCGCCCTCCGCCCCCAAACCATCAGCGCCTCGCAGTCTTTCGTGGACGTGGAGACTCGCAGCAGCTCCTTCGCAAATGGGCTCCGTCGCCTAGCGTTTGCCCTCCTGAGCCAGGTCACCTGTGGTCTCAAGCCGTCGGGATTCTGCTGGGCGCAGCCCTAAGACTCCAAGGTATAGGGGGGCCCTTTTCCGTCTTAATGCCTTCGGCTCCCTCCTCGGGAGGTTTCCCACGTCGTGGAGAGAGCCCGTCTTCCCCGCGCGCTAAGCCCCCTTGCGGATAACGGATTCACGCAACTTGTTTCATCCGGCCAGGGAAAGCGCGAGCGGCTGCGTTCACACGATGCCCTAGACTCGACCCGTGTTAATCACGGCGAGTACGTTGGCGCGGTCGGGCGCGTGGGGCGAACGCAGACCCGTTGGTCGATGGGCGGCTCAGGGCAAGGGCTGAACCCGAAAGAGGGAAACGCGCCGGGCGAATCCAGCCACTTTATCGCACACAAACACCAGCCATGTTTTCGGACCGCTTCCGGTTTTGCTCCTTAGCTGTAAATGCACTTTTACCGAACGCTCCTGTTTGAGTGCGACTTCGAGCCCTTCTGCCCAGGAGAATCCTTGAATTGGGGCCTTACTGACCGTGCTTACCGGGGATGAGCGTGACTCACGCCTCACTACTCGGGAGTAGACCCTTACGAAGTCCAGCTCGGTTTCCTCCCTTGCAAGGGTGTCGTTGACGGTCCCAGCCGAGGTCCCGTCGGACTCGGCGTTGGACTATCGTCTCTGACCAACTACACCTTTGGGATCGGGGCTCTACCACGGCTGGGGCGCGTTAGTTGTGGAAGGCGAAAGCGATTGCTCCGTAGTCTGGGCTGGGGGGCGCCCTTGGGTCGGTATCATCTACCAGCTGTTTTGTTTAAAAACTAAAGAAAAGAAACGTGTCGGTTTCGCTCAGCGGTTCCGGTTCCCATCCTGTCACTTTTCCTCTTTTCTCACGCTTTCGCGGTCCAACCGTCTCCTCCTTCTGTCGCGGCGCTCGCCGTGCCAGAAGGGAGGACGCGAGGCCCGAACGTTCTAAGCTTTGATCGGACGTTCCATACTGGCCCTCAGCGTTCCATTCAGTGTCTCAGCGTTCCATTCGGGTTTCCGCTTTTCTCGCCATTCGTCAAAAACCGCTGTTTTTTTTTCGGGGGGGAGGGAGGGAATTTTATTTGTCAAGGTTATTTTTTTCCCCCGTGAACCCGTCGCCTTGACATGGGTGGTTGCCAGCATGATAGTCTTGTTCGTTTTCGTGTTTAGTCGCCCTTATCGAAATGTTAATAGTTAATCCGCATTACGTTGGAAGAAGTATTTCTAGTGATTGTGACTGGCCGCCGCGTTTGCTTGGCTGAGTGGTGTCTGGTGGCCATATTGGCCCAAATGGTGAAAACGGAGGAGTACCAGAGCAAAAAAAAACAAAACGCGAACTCGCTCTTTGAGTTGTACATGATAGCTGTTTTTTAAAAAAATATACAGCCTTCTTCCTGAATGATGTTGCAGCGTGCACAAAACCCACACATTTTGCTTGCTTTGCTGAATGCAAAGGTGTTAAAAAAAAAAAAGAAGAAAGAAGAAGAAGGGAGTTTCTTAAAGTAAGCAGGCAGTAAGCCAGTTTATTCCGGTTTTCAGATCAGAGTTTTCTCCTCCTCAGTAAAACAAAAGGCGCACAAGAGAAATGAGCAAGAATGAATATCTCAGCCCCCTGCTAACTCAGATTCACTCAGAAGAGTCTAATTATGGAAGATTTTTTTTTTTAAGACAAAGGTTATCCTTTTCTGCTGGTGAATTGAGGCACATGTCTCAATCTCTGGGAGGGTTTTCTGACTTATTCAGAATTAATAATTCAAGAATTAATATAGCCCCAGACCTTTTGTGTACCTAGCGAGTGACTGTGTGTGTGTGTGTGTTCGTGTTTGTGCCAGTTCTGACTGGCATGTGTTCAAACCAGTAAAATCCAGATTTCTAAGTTCCTCTAGGGCCCTCTTTCCTTTAAAGTAGACCATATGTAAAGTAGTTATTGGTTCCAGTAGTAGCTTTTGCTCACTTTGTCCTGAACAGTGAAAAAAAAATGGGCAAGAAGAAAAACAAAAAAAGACTGGAAAGGAAAATAAACTTGAAGAGAAATCTCAAAAGAATGGAAACGGCTGATTTTACTCAAAGGCGGCTTCTGATTAAGAGCGTAAATGTAGCATCTCTCTGCAATTCTTTAAAGCAGCTGTGTCTAGAGTACTGCAGACCCCTTCCAGATGTGCAAGCTTCCTTGATTGGCTTAGCAGCTCCCCCAAAAAGTACTTGGCAAATGTCTGAGATTCAGCTCTGATGCTCCAAAGAGGCTTTATTTCGTGGCAGACCCATGGAGTTGCTTATTCCTTGTATCCAGTTGACCTGGTTTTCTCTTGCTATCACCCTGCGATTGGACTTTACTCATAACCTATTGAGTATCTCCAGACTACTTTTCATCTTGCAGAGCAAGTTTGGTGTAGTGATTAAGGCACCAGACTAGAAACCGGGAGACTCTGAGCTTGTGCCTTAGGCACAAAGTCAGCTGGGTGACCTTGGGCTAGTCCTTCTCTCTCAGCCCCAGGAAGGAGGAGGCCAGGGCAAACCACTTCTGAAAAATGCTGCCAAGAAAACTGCAGGAACTAGTCCAGGCCACCGCCAAGAGTCAAGATTGACTCAAAGGCACCAAAAAAAAAAAACCTAGAGCAGACCTTTCAGATTCACTCTAAGGGAAAAGACATCTAAACTTTTGAGGTTGCCCAGAAGAAACCAGACATCAGTCCTCAAGTTACTTGCATCTTGCATTCTAGATAAGAACATAAGCTGTGTCCCCTGGCCCCTCTAGTTCAGCAGTATATTCTACCAGTGGCCAGTCAACTGCCCAAGGAAGCCCACTAGCCTCCCAGCAGATGGCCTTCAGAGGTAGTCAAACGGCCATCAAGGCTAAGAGCCATTGATTCCCAAGATTACCTTGAGTTCTTGATAGAGCTGAAATATTCCAACACTTAGTGGAATATATTTGCTGGCTGTCCCCTTCATCTTGCCTCAGATGTTTGGTCCACCCAAAAAGACTTGGGAAGAGTTGACTGTGAACCTGGATGATGATTTATAAGTCAAGCCAACTGGAAGACTCTTCCTGTAACCCCAAAGTTGGACTGGCAGTGCTTAGTTCAGAACACAGTTAATTAATGTTGGATAAGACTTTGCTGTTCCAAGTCAGAGCAGCACCCAGCTCTAAGGGTGTGTGCCTGTTCCCATGAAATGTGCTGGTACAACATGAAAATGTGTTGATGCTTCCACAGGAGCTGTTCATATGAGCTGTGGGGATTTGCTGCCTAATAAAGTGGAGTTAGTCAGAGTTTTAGGCTGACATGGCAATTAATCCTAACAACTCAGCAGCAACTTGAGTGGTGATGGTATGGAATTGTCTGCTACTGTGTGAGTGAGTTCCAAGTATGGTTCACAGCATTTTGCGTCTTAAGTCCTGCCAGTCACTGTCTGAGAATGGGGACCCCACCAAAAAAATTAGAAGTCTGACTTTTCCAAAAAGAGAGTATGTGCATGTGGGTGTATATGTGTGTGTGTGTGCACGCTTACAGACATGGGCTGTTGTGTTTGTCAGACATAGTAAGTTTTAATGAGAAAAAGTAGCAATGTCACTGACAATTTAATTGATATACAGGTAGTCCTCATTTAGTGACCACAATTGGAACCGGCTACTCAGTTGTTAAGCAAAGCGATCGCCAAGTGAAACCACAACGGTGCTTATGATCTGACTTCAGCTTTCCTTTGTTTTACAGACCTGCAAAGGTAGTAAATGCGAGGATTGGTCATAAAGTTATTTTTTCATCACCGTCTTAACTGCAAACGGTCACTAAAGAAGGCAGTCGCTAAACGAGGACTATCTGTAGTTGTAAAATAATGAATGGGAGCTAACTGGGGCTGGCTCAGTGTTTGTCATGAAGGAAGCAGTCTTTCCCTGAGCCCAACCCCAAAAATATATCCCAATGTTGAAATACCATTTCCAAACACCACAAACAGAGATGACTGTAGGGTCAGAGACTTAAACGGGGTTGCGCTGCCATGATGCAGGTGCCATACCTTTTGTACATCATGACACATGTACAAAGCAGTGGTCCCTACAGGGCAATGCTGCTTTTGTCATTTTGATGTCAGCTTCTGATTCTGCAGATGCTTGTGACCCCAAATCACTTTCTGATCTGGAAAACAGCTGGATCACCCCCAAACAGCCAGGTTGGCCTGGACTAGAGAAGAACGGAATGTTCTACCAATGGAAGCTTTTCCACATCTTTCTTAACTAGGTTCTAAACGTATCCCTGTCTTGTGAGAGGAGTGGAGGTGGTCTTAATCGGTGCATGGCTGTTTCCTGCACTCTGATAAGGGGCTTAATGTTTTTTTCTGCGTGTGTCCAGGATTTACAACTTGCGCAAGAAAGAAGATCAAGAAAGATGGCAGCAATCCCGTCGAGTGGCTCCCTGGTGGCAACCCATGACTACTACCGGAGTAAGAGCAGAGAAAGGGCATTGTTAGCCGCTTCCAACCAAGGGTAAAGGATGGGAGAGGCTCAACCTGTCCCATCCTGTTGACCCCAGGAGGGTACAGATTTGCACACCGTGTCACTTCAGCTGTGCGTGGACTATATGGGAGACTCTTCTCAAGTGGAGTGGGAAGAAGGTGGCTTGTCCTGTAGGGCCCACTCCCCACTTTGGATGAGTTTGTGGTTCAGCTTATTATGCAGATGCAGAAAATAGATTAGTTTGATAACCAGGTTAAATGTGTGTAAATGTAGTTACAATCTTAGTTGGGTGTCACATTTGAGATGAAGACAGGAGTGGGGAGAGCTTTCAAGGGGCAAAAGAGGTGACTGGTTTATGTGAACTGAACCACTGTAGCTTGTAAAATAATTTCCTGTGGTGTGAGCCTGGTTTGTTAGTTGGGGATGGGGAAGTCGAATAAGTGTGAGTTCAACAAAACAAAGGTAAACCAATAATAGTTTTGCATAATGTTTGAACCTGGTTAGCACAGGGTGTGGATCAGCCCTTCTTGACTTGAGACTCTGAAAAGTAGCCTTAGATCTCAGGAAAGTTACATTTCCAAGATGGAAATGACCGGCTGAGGACTTAACCTGGTTGGGCCTGCACATCATATTAAGCGAGAGTATATTTGAAGTCTGGCTTGTTGAACAAGCCATAGTACTGTGCCTTGGAAGGTCACAAGGTGGTGGCTGTGATGTGCTAATCCCATGCAAGGATTGACTATTTCAGCCCTTTCTGGAGCATTTCTAGGGGATATCTTCAGCCAGAATAAAGAGACTCCAGTGCCTATTTGGAGTCTTTGGGTGCCATGATTTAAGAAAAATCTATTTTGGTACCAAATTTCAGAGCTGTGATCCGGGGTGCAGTGCTCTAGAAGGGGCAGAAATAGGACAGGGTTGATGAGTTACCTCCTCCCCTGCCTCTCACTATGGCTGGATTTCGGTACTGCTCTCAATAGCTAACTCAATTGAGATTTGGCACGCTGCGGGAATTCTACCCAAGTATTAACAGGCTTCTGAGAGCCAGTTTGGTGTAGTGATTAAGGTACCAGGCTAGAAACTGGGAGAGCCTGAGTTGTAGTCCTGCCTTAGGCATGAAGCCAGCTGGGTGACCTTGGGACTGTCATCGTTTCTCATCCCTAGGAAGGAGGAGGCGGCCAGGGCAAACCACTTCTGAACTCTTGCCAAGAAAAACTACTGGGGCTGTTCCAGACAATTGCCAGGAGTTAACATTGACTCACACCACCAAAAAAAACCCAAAAGAAAAACCAACCCATGGTTTATGGCTTGGCATGATGTATGAACTTGGACAATTGTGGGTTACTCAGCAAACTATGGCTAGTGCAGGGTATCGGTCTGACCAGACTCTGGCATCTTCCTGTTCTATTCCAGGACTTCGACCTGGGTAATTTCCAGATGGGTAAACTAGAATTCCCAGAATTTCCCAGCCAGGATAGGCCAGTGATGAGCATGCTGGGAGTTGAAGTCCACCGGTCTAGAATTTGTCACGTTTGGAAATCTTGCTCGGTTCCCATAATGAGGAAAAGATGGACTCCGTGGAGTGGAAATCAAGATAGATAGGCCAGAGCAAACCACTTCTGAAATCTTGCCAAGAAAACTGCAGAAACTTATCCAGGCAGTTGCCAGGAGTCAACCCTGACACCAAAAAAACCGAAAACAAAATCTAAAACAGGCTTCTCTCCTTTCTTGTTTACAAAGAAGGAACTCATGCATTTCATAGTAATAAGTAAGCTAATGAGTTTTTTAAGGTTTATTGTGTTTGGCATGGTTGATCTCGGTTTCTGCAGTTGAAACAAATTAATTAACCCAGCACTTTTGGTTGGGGCTTATGAAAAACTTCCCCTCCTGTTCCCTGCTCTGAAGACTGATCTAAGGGGAGTTGTCTGTATCTCAGCCAACATTCTTGCAATCCTTCATTGCTTCTCTCTTTCTCCACCCTGGGTGGAGTTTTGGGGCATGAGGAAACTGGGCCAAAGTTCAACATGGTTATTGATGCAAACGTTTATTTTCTCCCTCACTGCAATTTTGCAATGGGCCCTGGAGGTGTGGGAAGAGCCACAAAGTCAGTCTAGCCAGAAACGTGGCAACGTGGGTGGTACATGGGAATGCTTGGGAAGGATCGTGTTCTTTCACTCGTCTTTGGAGCATTCATGATAGAAGAACGATAAAGCGCTGAGTTGGGATTTTGAAGCTAGAGGCTCTTAGTTTTGGAAGTTCTTCCAACCCCTTTCACTGCAACTTTTTGAAACGATGACATTCATAAAATGCCTGATGCATTTCATATAAATATTACACAGGGTGAAAAACTAATGAGTTACATGGTTTTAAATTGTTGTGGCCCCAATGAATGTGTATGTAAAAGGCTCTAGGCCAGTGTTTCTCAACCTTGGCAACTTTAAGACGTGTGGACTTCAACTCCCAGGATTCCCCAGCCAGCTGGCTGGGGAATCCTGGGAGTTGAAGTCCACACGTCTTAAAGTTGCCAAGGTTGAGAAACACTGCTCTAGGCATTGGTTATTTCTGAGTAAAGGGTTTTCAAACATCTCCCAACCCAGAAATGAATCCCCTGCCTCTTCTGTGGCTTCATTTTGATTCAAGTGAACTTTTTAATAAAATTTCTTGAGCTTCTCTAAAGTGGAGGTTCTTCCTGTGTTGTTTTGGAAAGAGTCAACCCTGACAGTTCCCAAAATGTAGCAGGAAGGTGCAATATGGAAAGCGGTAAATGTTTTCGCTAACATGGTGCCTTGTCTTCTCCTGCAGGACGTTTGGGTTCCACCTCCAGTAACAGCTCTTGTGGAAGCTCTGAGTACTCTGGAGAAGTCATCCCACACCATCCAGGTCAATATTTTAGAGAGATTGTGGAAATTCATCCTTGCTTTTAGTTAAAGGCCTTTGCAAACACAAGGCCATTATCCCTTGATTTAACATACTAAGATGAGGGGAAGGGTGTCATTAGAGTTGAATGTGCACTAAATGGTGGGTGGACTTTCACATGAATATATAATAAGTGCAAAATGTGTGAACATTGACTGGACTGAATCACCATGCAGTGAACTGGGTCTGTCTCTTGGGGCGAAATCTGTCATTGCTTGGAATTTAGATTTTGTCTGTTAAATCCATAGTCCGTTGAATCAACATGCCTGTTCTTCTCATAGGACCATATGATTAAACACCTTTAAATCCTTTTTGTGGAGCCTTATGAAGATTTATTACCAGGAAATATGGTTGCTCTTTGGAGTGCACGCTGGATTAGCTTGCACTCATGTTGTGCTATCAAGCATTGCGTTGATATTGCTTGTCTTGTAGTATTCTCTTTTCCATTTTGAATTTGGTTGAGCTGAGACCTGGAGTATTACTGAAGCAGGAGTTGGTTGTATTGGGACCCATCAAGAAAGTGGCTGGAATTTTGAATAACCAATTCCTATGATTGTAAGCTAGGCAGGGCTGACTTTTTGCTCTCTCTAAAGTTCAGAGGTGGACATGTTGATTCAATACACAAAATGCTCTAAGCTGTGTTCTCAGCTATTTATTATGCATGTTTGCTGTGCATGAAAATGCATGAACATCTAAGAGCACTCTTTTTTGCTTGCACACAACAATATGGCTTCGCAAAGAAAGCTTGAAGTGTAACTTAGTTGGTTGCCAGGGCCCGTGACCAATTTTAATAAAACGATTGAGTTGGGCAACATGTCATTCCCATAGAAATGGGAGAATTTATGTGGGAGAAAATCATCTGCATTTTCTGCTCTCCTTGCACATCTTCAATTCATTTTCAGCTGAGGAGGAATGAGGTTCTGGCAAAGTTCAAGGAAGAAGCAGAATTGATCTCCTGCCATATGGGTGCAGCCAATGGGCTGCTGTAGCAGATCTTAGTCTCTTCCTTGGCCAAAACATTACGTCCATCAGCGATTTTATAGTGCTGTCCCTTCTGTTACGTCTTTCTGTTGCTAAATAAGGGAATAAAAATGTCCTTGTGGGATAAACATCTCATCGGCAGGAGAGTAAATAATTCAAAATACTTTCAGGTCTTCCACTTGGGGTTAACTAAGGGAAGAGGCAAGGATCTGGGAAAGTTCTAGCATGAACAAAACTAATCTGGAGAGATTTTGCTGGTTAGCCTTCTCTAAATTAGGTTGAAAGCCAACATGCTATAGGAATATTGCATTCTGCAGTCCATCTCTTTTCTCCTGCACGTTGACTCTGGTCAAAATGGAGAGTAATCTTCTAGAACCAGGAAGACCCATTTTAAATCCGTTCTTAGCCCAGGAAGCACACTGAGTGATTTTGGACCAGTCACTAACTCAAACCAGTCTAACCTATCAGGATGATGTGGAGAAACACTGTTGTAGAGGAAAGGAAGGCTATAAATCAAATAAAATATTTGGGTAAGACAAAGTGGTCTCTGAACTTTGCTTTCCTGCTTCCGATCCTAGTTTTTTCCTTCCTTTCTTTGTAGGTCTTCCCAAGTCTGACCCTGGACACTGGTGGGCCAGTTTTTTCTTCGGAAAGCACACCCACCCAGTTATGACACCTGTATCAGAATCTCCAGAGAAGTAAGTGAGATGGGATTAGACATTAAACATCCACCTTTGGGGATGTTTCAACTTAACTGTTGAAATAAGGACCTTGGAAAGCTTTGGGCAACTGCTGTTAGAATGGGAAGCAGTGCTGGGGATTCACAGATGTAACAGAGAGATAAATTTTGGAACAAAAAGGCATTGTTTTCACTTTACTGGCCATTTAATGGCCAAAATGTGGTGCCCTGTGCATTTGGGATACTATATATCCCATAAACCCCAGCCAGCATGATTAGTGTTGGGGGCTTATGGGATATATAGCACAAAAATTTAAAGGGCGCTGTATATCTTATCTGTCATGTTCAATACACAGGCATACTGCTCTTAACCAGATCAGTTTAAAGATTGAGCTTTTAACATTCATACGTCGTGCTAAAATTAATTAGCTTCAATCTTGGTTTAATTTTTATGACTCAGTATGTTGGGTGAATCCAAGCCCTGAAGATGCAGGTGTCCCACCATCACTCAGGGACACTCAGCCGTAGCCAAATATTTAGTATGATAAATTTATCCACTGCAAAAACACAAGTATAGATCCCATGAATATGAAAACCCAACTATAAGATACAATTAAAAGCCATTTAGAAGCCTGGAAAATAGAAAGGTCTTCTCCTGGCGCTGAAATGAGACTAATGTGGGCACCAGTTGGGCCTCTCTGGGGAGAGGGTTGCATAAATGAAGGGGCCACCATAAAAAAAGCTCTCCCCTTGTAAAGACCCACCTCACCACCTCTGGTGGGGGGCTTAAAGGGGGGCCTGACTGGATGATCTTGGGGTATGGGTTTATAATGGTATGTGAGAAAGACCTTGAGAAACGGGGCAAAGAGATGCAGCCCAGGGAACAGTCAGATAAGAGAGGGCTTAGCCCGCAGCTGCATAATGGATGGAGAAAAAGGCTCAGAAGGGACCTTCCCTAAGTTCTCAGGCTGTAAAGGAGACAGTGGGAGAATTGTGCTTTCAGACTTGCAAGATTGATGTCAGCCTTCCCAGGTAGACCAGACAAGAAACATGACCAGATGAACTCATTCTACTTTATTGTAAGGCTACATTAACAGAATCTTGCAAGTCTGAAAGTACAATTCTCCCCCTGTCTCCTTTATAGCCTGAGAAGTTAGGGAGGGTCCCTTCTGAGCCTCTTTCTCCACCCATTATGCAGCTGTGGGTTATACCCTCTCTTATCTGACCATTCCCTAGGCCGCATCTCTTTGACCCATTTCTCAGGGTCTTTCTCACGTAACATTACAGGGTTGGTGCATATGGGAGAATGGAGTTATGTCTGAGTAAGAAATAATGCGCTCTCATCCTGGGCTCCCTTACAGCTCAGGAACCTTCCAGGTAGCCAATGGCATGATCACCTGTGACCTGGCCCAGGAAGCAATGAGGAAGCGCCACGTCAGCGAACCCAGCAAGTCCACCGCGGGTCCCACGGCGTGAGGGAGGCCGGTGTTCACCAGCTGACGCTTCTGATTTGACCGCTAGGGGCTACAGCCCATTTTCCCCTCCCCATCCCTGTAGACTAGATAGGCTGCTTCTGAGTACAATTAGTTAGACGTAGGTTTTTATAAAAAGAAAGATGACAACTAAAAAAAAACTAAAAAAAAATCCACGCACCGTTCTTTTCTACTTGTTTGGGGGTCAACACAGCTACGTCTTTTCTCCACACCGCCTTGATAACGCGTTTTTCTTTCATTTTGTACTTGTTTAAGGGAAACAAATAAATTCTGAGCAGCCTTTGAAACTTCTTGTGTCCACTGTGAGTCCTTATGAACCCAAGATAAAATCTGGGAGACCTTTTTTTTACAAATGGTCCAAATAAGTCACCAAGTCTTGGTTTCTGTCAAAAATTCCAAAGTGTATAAAAAGCAGCACCGCAACAAGCCAGAGATGTTTATTCTTTGCAGCCTGGTTTGTCAGTTCTGGAGGCCGAGAGTTCTCTGGTGGAGAAGAATTTGGACATCAGAAAATGTGGTTCTGAGACTGGGATAAAACAACCCTACTCATGAACGCAGGATCGCTTTCTGAACTGGATGCCTCCAAACTGATTTGACTGTTTGAAAAGGGTTTTGCATATATGTAAAAACCTTCTAAAAAAAATAGATTTGGAAAACTGAATCCACCTAATTCAGGGTTTCAAACAGAGGATCATGGTGGTGCGACCTTCCTAGTTCTCCTTGACCTGTCAGTGGCTTTCCATACCAATGATCATCGAATCCTGGATCATCTGTGAAGATTGGTGTGGGACTCAGACTGTTGTGGTGGCTCTCCGTGCTCCATGACCAGTTCCAGTCTGTAGACAGGTGGGGAGAAGTCCAGCCCAAAGCCCCTGGTTTGCAGGTGCCTCAGGGTTTCACGTTCTCATCTCTCTTGTTTACTCTCTACATGAACCTGTTAGGCAGGATCATCCATCAACATGGGGTCAAGTGCCATCAATATGATGATACTATGCTGTATGTTTTGACCTCCGGTTGCCAGGTAATGCTGTTGAGGTCTGGTACGAGTGCCTGGGGGCTGTTCAGTTCTGGATGGGGAGGAACAGGTTCAAACTCAACCCTGACAAGACCAAGTGGCTTTGTGTTTCAGGTTCTCCCAGTGCCACAGACTTTGCATATTTAGTTCTGAATGGAGTAGCATTTCCTGGAAAAAAATAGTGTTCAATTTAGGGGTCTTCCTGGGCTTACAGCTCCTATCTAAAACCAAATGGTGTCCAGATTCATCTGGTTTTCCTGGACTGGAAGTCCCTCAACCCTTGCATGTGGACTATTGTAACACTCTTTACATGGGGACCATCGAAAGCCACAGCTGGTCCTGAATGCAACAGTGCAAACACAATGCCCATATAACACCTCTGTTTTGTGAGCTGCACTACCTACCAATAGATTCTGGGTGCAATTCAGGGTGCTGGTTATCACCTACAAAGTCCTTTATGGCATAGTACCATGATATCATGGTAGACCATGTATCTCCTGTCATTTCTGCACACCATATAGACGTGGATGGAGTTGGCTTGCGTCAAGTACCATCTTTAAAGATGTCATCTGATGGGACCTATCAGTGTGTCGTCTTGTTCATGGTACCTATCCTCTGGAATGGAATCTTCTCAGAGGTTCAAGTTGCCCCAATCCTGTCGTCTTTTAAACAGGCCTTGAAGACCCAGCTTTTTCTCCATGGACTTGGTTAGGAAATGTGTGCTGCCATCTGGAATTTGTAGTTTAATCCCTGGTTGTCACCAGGTTCTTGTTTGGGTTGTTTTTAGCAGTATGCCACCCTGAGTTGCCATGAGTGGGGCCACCTGTACATTTGATAAAGGAGTAAGATGTGATCAAATTGAGGTCAACTGATGATTATACGGGTACATCTGTGACATTAATACAGAAGCAGTTTGCCATTACTTTCTTCTGGTTTTCTTGTCTTGCCAGTCTACTGACTTGGATTCCATGGAACTCTCCGACCCAAGTATCAAACTGGCCTGACCCTGCTTAACTTCTGAGCCCAAACAAGGTCAGCAACATAGTGCCAACTGCTGAAACTTAAATATAATTACAACTATAAGGCTATCTGATACCTTGCATATTTAATATATCTTCTAGTTCAGTGTTTCTCAACCTTGGCAGCTTGAAGATGGGTGGACTTCATCTCCCAGAAATCCACCCATCTTCAAGCTGCCACGGTTGAGAAACACAAAATTACTCCTGCTTGGCAGCTTTGGGGTGGACTTGGGTTCCATCCAACTTTGATGGGCAGATTCTCTCTTCTTTTAAAGTTGAACGTGCTCTCAAGTCAACTGAGCTCCAAGTAGCTACATGGACACAACCACACGGTAGTAACCCCTCAGCTTGCTGGTATGTTTTCAACTGCTATATGCTAATCATCTGTAATAGATTTCTATGTACTTTTTTTTCCTGGACACTACAATTCCTTTATGTGGTTTCTCCTGCTCTGTTTCTGGCCTTGCAGACTCCTGGGCTTCCACCCATCAACACAGTCAGCTACACACTACTCAATTTTTGCTACCCACAGCCAAGGCCTTGGCACCAAGAAAAGACATCCTTCGACCCACCCATTTCCTATCACGTGCTCCAGCCTCAGTCTTTCTGGTACCACATGTGCTCATTCATTGGTAGGAAATGGGTTGAGCTTTGAATATGTAAAGACTGATGCAATACTTAGAAACAGCTTGAAGTCTCATCTGGAGGACCATCAATGGGGGAGGCAACAAGAATTGGCTTTTGCAATCTAGGATATTTTTTTTAATCAGTCTGCTTCATGATGTCCTTTTGATGGGTTGGTCTCCAGATCCACACACGTCGCTCAAACCGTTGGCATGTTATGGTAGTTGTGGTCTTAATGGTGACGATGTGCCATCAAATTGTTTTCAACTCCTAGTGACCACATAGATAGATTTTCTCCATGATGATCTGTCCCTAACCTGGTCTTTCAGGTCTTCTAATGGTGCCTCCATCGCTACTGCAACTGAGTCCACCAGTTTTGCTGCTGGTTGTCCACTTCTTCTCTTTCCTTCCACCTTTCCCAACATTAGACCCTTCTCCAGAGAGCTGGGTCTCTGTAGTCTTAAGATTCTGTAATCTTGACACATCTGAAAACACTGGTTTGGAGAATCCTTCTATGTGCTTGAACCCTGAGGAGACGCAGAAGATTGTATTGGCACCGAGAAATGATGGTCCCCCTGTGCTTTCCTCTGGGTTGGGATGGGATGGGAGTGGTTTCCAACTTTGGAAGTTGCAGAGGAACAGGAAATTCCATGCGAGGTCCTCAAAGTGGGATCCAAGACACATTGGGAAAGACAAAGCTCAAAATAATAACCAGTTTCTGAGATGTAATATGCTTCAGATGTCTTAAAGCACTTTTGTATTCCAGACGGAAATCTAAAAATGGCATCCGTGTTCATTTCTGAGCCAAAAATCTAAACTTATTGCAGTCAAAGCAAAAAACAGCCAAACAATATGGCTGCCTTGAATTTGTAACAGTTGGAGCCTGAATAGAACATTTGCTTATTAATTATTTACTCTGGTTTATATGCTGCTCTGTTCCTGAAGTATCTGGCTCACAGCAGACCATTACAAACTGGATTAAAAACTGTAAGAAGAACAGAACCAGTTAAAAAACACTAGAAACAAGTAACTCAGTGCACCTCCATTTGTATGTTGCATGCTGTCTTGAAAAGCATGCTTTTACCCCTGTTTGGAATGTCTAGATCAGTGTTTCTCAACCTTGGCAACTTGAAGATGTGTGGATTTCAACTCCCAGAATTCCCCAGCCAGCCATGCTGGCTGGGGAATTCTGGGAGTTGAAGTCCACACATCTTCAGGCTGCCAAGGTTGAGAAACACTGATCTAGAGATAGGCTATTCCAAAGGCCACCACTGACAAGGTTCAAGCCAGGGGTCCTGTACATGACATTCCCTCAATGGTGGATCCTTAGCAAGCTTTCTAATTTCTCTGATTTCATCACAGAGGCAGATTCAACCTGGAGCAAGTGGTCTTAGAGATTTCCTGGCCCTGAGCCACGTAGGGCTTTAAAGATGACAACCAGTGCCTTGAATAGCATCCAAAAGCCAGCTGGCACCCATGGAGCTCCCGTAGATATGGTGTTACACAGGCAAGCCTAGGCATGCTCATAAGTTGCAATGGGCTGTGAGAGTAACCTTGAGGAAGAGGAGGAGGAGCCGCAGCCAAGCCGATGGTCAGATAAGAGAAATCTGAGTCCGAAGCAGAAATGGGGGTGGAGAAAACATCTCAGACTTGATCCTCCGTAGTTCTCTTTAGGATAAAGATGGGGAGCAGGGAGGCACATTCAGAGTTGCAAGATTCTGTTACTGTAGAATAGGGTACTGTAGTACCCTAGAATAAAATTAGTTTTAGTATTATGATTTTGGTGTCCAAGTCTGGTCTACCTCAAAGAGCCGACATAACCACACATATTATAATGCTACAGTTCTCTGCCCTGTATATCAGTTGTTCTTGACATGGTCCTTGAGTCAGCCTCGATTCCCTGTGCCTGCAGTTTTCTTTGCAAAATTTTTGGAAGTGACTTGCCAATACAGGTAATCCTCGACTTACGACCATTTGTTTAATGACCGTTTGAAATTAGGACGGTGCTGAAAAAAGTAACTTATGACCGGTCCTTGCACTTACGACCATCACAGCATCCCTGCAGTCATGTGATCCAAATTTGGGCATTTGGCAACCAGCATGTATTTGTGATGGTTACAGCATCCCAGAGTCACGTGTTCACCATTTGCGACCTTCCCAGGGGGCTTGTGACAAGCAAAGTCAAAGGGGGAACCTGGATTACACACACAGCCTCTTGAGGCTCACAGATCTTTCAGCCCCCTTGGCTCTCTACCTGGGTTTTCCAGATAGAGCATACGAGACACGCAGCCCTGGTTGACGGCCAGGAAATAATTAAGAAGATACTCAAATCTCTTTCAACTGATGCACATCAGATTCTGACAGAATACATGGAGACCCGATCAATTCAAAGTGCAGCAAAACTTTACCGGCTGTGATGTACGTTTGCTCTCTCACACACTTACGCACTCATCCCTACTTATCCACGTCCTTCTCGGCTAGGCTGCCAGACGCTGGCTAGAGGGACAGAAGGCACCAACGCTGGATGCAGGGCAACTCCAAAAGTGGGTGGACTTCAGCACCCCTTTTATCCCCCAAAGCCCTTGCTTTGTTGATTCACAAGTCTGGTAGCTGTCAGTGGGATTTGGGAGTGGGGGAGATCCCTGCGCTCAGGGCCTACCCGGTCTCCTTCATTTTATTTATATTTATATATCAAATTTGTCACCACCCATCTTGATAAAAAAGGACTCTGGGCGGTTTGCAAAGCAGTTAAAATCAAAATTACAATAGAAAATAATCCTAAATAAATAGAAAACAGCCTTAACCCTTTGTCTGTCTTCTGGTGACAAACCTTCTTTGATCCTTAACAACTTGGTTCCTGCTTACCTATGCCAGGAAGGCAAGAATCTTGGTCTATCTATATCTATCTATCTATCTATCTATCTATCTATCTATCTATCTATCTATCATCTACCTCAAATTTATATATCAAAGTCCTCTCTGTCTTCATGCCTGCTCCATTTTTTTAGGTTATGCCAACTTCAGTCTAGTCTCACCTTCTCGCTCAGCCCAGTCTCACGTTTTCACACAACCATTAGCAGAAGTTTGTCATCAGGGCTCTAAACAAAGCGGGTGATATCAGAGCCTTTCAACCTCCTAGGATGCTCGTAGTAGACCTCCATGGGGCTGTTTTGGAAAAACAGGACTCTAAAAGCACCATCAAGGGAGAAGGTGTTGAACTCGCCTGTATCGAAAGGTTTCAGGCAATCTCAGGAAGTCTCCAAAAACACAATGGGTTTTTAACACCTTGCCATTATTAATTGATAAAGTACCTGTAATCTGTCTCACCGGTCCCCTGCAGAATCACCCTGTCTTTTGTCTTTCCCTCCGTCCCCAGCTCATCCCAATTTAAATTTTAAATCACTGTAGCCACTCTGTGCATTTGAGGAAGGGGCTGCAACTCCCAAACTCTTCTGCCTTTGGATAAAACGTGTTAGGAAAAGTGCTACCCGACTCCTGTTGAATCAAGTGTGAGTGCTAGAAAGAAATTTGTGTAGGATAGTCCTACCCCATGGCTTGAAACTGTGGAACAAAGAAGCATTGTTTGACTCCACTGAGTTTTAGATGAAGTCATTTGAGGCCTCCTGCTGGAATCTGAGTTCATCAGTTATGCAACCAGAAAGAAAAACAGTATAAAAACAGCCCTGAGAGCAATGGCAAAGTACCATAATTACACTGCAGTGAATTATGAAGTCAAGATCTAGCCAAAACTGGTTTAATCTATCTAGGAATGTCCCATTGTGTAAACTCTGATCCTTCTGTTCCTGGTTCTGTGTAATAATAAAAACTCCATGTGCAGAGGCCGTATATCTCTGAATACTACTATTTGGGGGACAAAGGGTGAGTAACCATAGAGGCCCAGCTTCTTGCCAGCAATTGACTCAACTGGGTTGGAAACATAATATTTATAAGGTTGATTAGCACTCAGTTATAGAGTTACTTCTTTTCAACCTTACATATCATGGTCAGGGGGATAAAAATGAATAGTTGCAGGCTTGTGATGAAGACAACATAGCCATGAATGCAGTATTTCTCAAGCTTGGGAACTTTAAGATGTGTGGACTTCAGCTCCCAGAATCCCCCAGCCAGCATGTTGAAGTCCACACATCTTAGAGTTGCTAAGGTTGAGAAACATTGCCTTCCCGTCCAAATACCTAACCAGGCCTGAGTTTAATTAGTTTTGCAGCCCATACAAGCCTGGCCAGATGTGGCTGTCCATTTATGAAGCTAATGAAGTCAATTCATCCTGCAGATGCCACCAAGTCGATTTCAGCTGCTTTCTACCTCAACCTGTCTCCAGCAATTCCACCTATTCCCAGGACATGCCAGTAGGCCAGTGTTTCTCAAGCTTGCCAACTTGAAGAGGTGTGGACTTCAACTCCCAGAATTCCCCAGCCAGCTGCAGAAACACTGCGATAGACTCTCGACCCTCTTCCTTCACCATACCTCTTTCTTTCTTGTTTTCCACCTCCTTCCATCTTGCCAAGCACTAACATTTTTTTCAAGCCCCAAGTATGTGTTTCTGCTTGCTGATCATTGTCTTCAAGAAGAGATCTGCTAAATCCAGGTCCAAACTTTGAAAGGGTCTTCTGTTCTTCCTCTTGCTCATCTTCAGCATTCAGATGCCACAGTCACAGCTGTCTCTGCGGGGGGAGAGGGCGCGCCATTGCAATGCACCCCCCCCCCCTTGAAGAGGCATGCAATGGACAGAAGGGGCAAGGTTTGATTGCAATGCTGCACCCATCTTCTTGCAGAGTTTGACACACACACACACCCCCCACTGCACCAAACACCATTGCCTGCCATATTTTACCCCTGGAATAACAGTTGCTTTAGCTCAGTGTTTCTCAACCATGGCAACTCTAAGATGTGTGGACTTCAACTCCCAGAATTCCCTAGCCAGCAAGGCTGGCTAGGGAATTCTGGGAGTTGAAGTCCACACATCTTAGAGTTGCCAAGGTTGAGAAACACTGCTTTAGCTATTCTAATCTTTACTGTCACTGAAAGATCCTGCTCCTTTGCAATCTTTTCTAAATCAGTCAGGGAGGTTTCCTACGACTGATCTCTCTACTTTCCCCGCTTTATTTATTCTTGAACCCAAGCAAACAAAATTATGGATCACTCCCCATGGTTCCCCTCAATTGTACAGGGTGTTCTCTACTGCCCGCTTCCCAGTCCAGGAATTCCTCCCTCTTCGTGAATGTAAACCAAGACTATTTTTAGACGCAATGATTTGTCAGGGCTTGGCAAGCAGCAGAAAGAAAAGAATTACAGGACAAGGGAACAGTTGTAATTCCATCTGCCTGGATAAATCGATGCAAAAAGGAGGAGTTGCATTTTCACAGCGATCTACCCAGAGACGTTCTGACTGCCAGGACGATGCTTTTGGTCAAGTTACAAGCTAGGCCAGGGCCAGAGAAGCTGCACCGGTTGAATATTGGTTTGGAAGCCTTTTGATCAGCAGAGAAGCTGCACTGAATTTCACCCTGGAATTCTTGGTTCCTGAAACGGTGGCCAGGACCGCGTTTGCACAACACCCTAATCTGGCTGCTAAATTCATTTTCTGTGTTCACATAATACAGTGAATCATAAACGACTATATATACATGTGTGTGTATGTGTGTGTGTGTGTATAAAAATTAAAGCTAAACAGACTGATGCCTCTCGTCCAAACAACTCACCTCATTCATCATGTCGTGCAAAGAGAGTCACTCTGGAATGACTCCAAGTCTTAGCATTAGGAGAAAATATTTCTTTGTCCCCTTCCTCTATCTCTGTATTTTTGGGAACTTTAAGCGCTGGCTGGGGAATTCTGGGAGTTGAAGTCCACACATCTCAAAGCTGCCAAGTTTGAAAAACACTGCTCTGTCTAGTAACGTCTCTTGTGACTCCGTCTTGATTCTTGTGCTCACTTAATTTCTTCAGCAAGAGTATGGAAGCAGTTTCCCATTGCTTCCTTTTTGGATTTTGTCTTAATTCCCCCATCGATCCTACACCCCCAGGATTCCTGGCGGGGTGGGGCGTGGGGGTCCTCTCCAAGTACAAACCACTTCCAACCCCTTTTCAAGAATCAGCGAGATTGGCTAGACCAGTGTTTCTCAACCTTGGCAGCTTTATGATGTGTGGACTTCAACTCCCAGAATTCCCCAGCCAGAATTCTGGGAGTTGAAGTCCACACCTCTTAAAGTTGCCAAGGTTGAGAAACACTGGTTTAGATGGGACCGATCTCTTGGCTGAATGTCTATTGTAGATGATTTTCTTTTCCAGAAAAGAACCCCCTCCAAATTCAAAATATCACAAGGAGAGACAAGCAAAGCATTAGCTAAAGCACACCAAGATTCCCATTTGCACCATGTGCTTAACCCATAAAGATCTCCTGGCTGCATTTGTGCAGGTTAGGGTAAACTCTGACTGGGATTTCTGCCCGGGTGGCTTAGTGTGTTGTGAGAATCCACCCCTAGTTATCATTGAGGGTATTGCACAAAGCCACCCTGTTGGGTTAATACACCAGCCAGGTTACGCAAGTTGTTTGAATGTAGCCTGTGTTTTCTTGCCATTTTCTTGAGAAATGGTGACATTTTTGGTATAGCGTCTCCGTTTACGAAGGGTGGGCTGGCTTGATTGAGGCTGACAGTTCACCGTCATGATTTCTATTGATAAGAGTTTATGGGATGGGACAGATTTTGACTAGGGACATTTTCCCCATTTTGCTGAAGGACAAGGTCAGACCTACAAGCAGGGACTTGTGCAAGTGGTACCCAGAGCAAGGTTCACAAATGGCAAAGTTACACTTGCAAGTTTTCTGCAGAGGTGAATGGCGACAAACAAACCCTTCCAAGCCACCGCATCAGCTTAGCCAACCAGGGTCAGGCGCTTAAAATCCTAGCGGCCAAAAAGGGTCCGTGAGGTCATCTATTCCAGCCCCCCTCTGAGGGCGGGAATCTAAATTAAAATATCACCCACAGCTGCCCAGCCTCTGTTTAAACCCACCGTGGTAAGAGGAGCCCACCACCTCCATGGACGAAGGATGAGTTACTCTTTTCCATAGCATTCAACCCAAACATCTGGCTTTTTAAAGTTAAGGCCATTATTCTGTACGCTGCCTTCTGAAAGGTTAGAAAACAGGCCTTAACTTTTAGTGTGTGTGTGGTCTCCTTTCGGGGGCACAAAATTTCTTATTTATTTATTTATTTATTTATTTATTTATTTATTTATTTTTCACATCTGTCACCGCCCGCCTCACTGCAGAGTGACTCTGGGCAGATTGCAGTAAAAATAGAATAAGCATTCATTAAAATAGATAAATAATAATTAATCAATTAAAATATGCTAAAAACAAACTTCCTTTATGATACTTCCAAGAAGCAGATGTTAATTAGGTGTTAATAAAGCATCGTCAAGGCACCGGCCATCCCCGGGGTCCATCGTATCTTTCCTCGCCCCCACGCAAGTTGGCAGAGCAAAGTCTTCAATCCCCTCCAAAAAATGGGGAGGGTCGGGGCCCAATATAAATGCCATTATATTCCTTTTTCTTTTTTTTCTTCCTCATGGCTAAATGTTTCCAGTATCTTCCATTTTGCTTTCCAATTCAGAACAGAAGGAGGTTTGGAAACAGTTTCTCTGCTGATACAGCCTAAGCATTTGTGGTTTCTACCGCTTTTATGACACCGGTGCAGTACAATGGCTGAATTCACACATTCCTTGAAATCAGTGTGGTTTGGTTTGGGCTGACTGTGCTTTGTGAACCCATCTGCTCTTGGGAAACAGTAATTCACGACTTGCAATGGTGTAAGAACTCATCCGATTGTAGTTGATTGAGTAAACCATAGTTAAATAAAACCTGGCTTGGTACTAATAGCACAGAAAAGAACAGCTAAACCCCCAAGAGAATCTACCAGGATTCTATTTTAAATTTATTCATGTTTTTGTAAAAGCATCTTAAGCAAATGAATTTGGACAGGGGGGAATATTTACGTTTGTGGCTTTTTTCCCAAGGTTACAAAAAGGTTAAGGTGGTGCCACGGAAGCCCTGCCCCCCCCCCCCGCTTTTTACACACATTGCACATGCAATGCCTATAAAAAGTGGGGAGGGGCTTCAATCGCATGCCATCTTGACTTTTTTTTACCTCCCCCTTTTTTATTTGGACTGCGAGAGACTCTCAAGAGGTCCACCGAGCACCTCTTTTTAATGATGCCCAGCCCAAACAGATGATTTTTGCACCACACTGCTTTGATCAGACACTAATCAAGCTATAACAGGGCGTGTTGCCCCAGGGCCACCGTGAAGACATGACAACAGCTGATTTCTCCAGAGAGTTTTAATTTTGCTTTATGATTAGTATTTTCAGTTTTCCTCTTAGTAAGCTGTCTCCTATTAACTGAAAGTTATTCCATCAGCATTTTTCTTCTTTTGTTTTTGTTGTGAATAACATCTGTTCACTGATTGTAATAAAGTTTGACTGATTGATTCCTGGCAGACGACCCTGCCCTCTCCTTTGCCTCATTACACCCACTTTTGATCACCCCTTTCTTTTCCCTTCCCTTCCCTTCCTAGAGTGCCCCATCCCCTTTTTTATCCCCTCCCAACCTCTTTGTTACTTGCTGGCCTTTTCTTCCGAAAGGAGAGAAGAGAATTTAGACATCTGCGGGTACTCGCGTGTTTCTGTGTGAGAAAGCTCAAAGGGCTTTTATAAATTGGCTACCTTAATTTGTCAGCAATTAATTGTAGTTTTACTTATTCATGCATTATTAAAGCATATTTTCTGTCCTGGCTTTGCACCTTTCTGAATCATGGGTTTAGATATACATAGATAGAGAGAGAGAGAGCGCACGCGCGAGAGAGATCTATCTCTGGTTTTAGATAGATGGATGGATGGATGGACAGTTAATACAGCAAGATAGATAATATATAGAGTAGATCAGTGTTTCTCAACCTTGGCAACTTGAAGACGTGTGGACTTCAACTCCCAGAATTCCCCAGCCAGCATGGGGAATTCTGGGAGTTCCAGATATAGATATGGGTAGTAGGTAGATGGACACAGACGCACACAGATACATAAGCAAGTTGCGTACATATTAACTGGGAAAATGGATTGATGGAATCTGCTGAAGCTAGCAATGCTAGGTTGACAAGATAGGGAAGATAGATCCTGGATAAGATTTATGTCATTTTTTATGTAGGTTATTTCCTGTCTACTCTTCCTGGGGCAGGGCTTATCTTAAATTCACCACCTTCTGCCCTTGGATAAATACAACCATATTCGTAATCCTGTTTTTCTAGCTTTTCGTACGGTTGGAGGAACAATCAAGCCAAGATACCGAGGCAACTTCAAGAAGCTTTGCTACCCTTTTGCAAAGCAGGAACCTTGTGAATTACAGTATTGAACACCTCCATCAGTAGTGTGAATTAATCCTCCCTTCCCCATCCTAGCTCTCTGGCTTCCCGTTTGTTCCAGAGCCAAGATGGAAAGTGTGGTTGGAGGACTTCAAGTCCTTCTGCTGTTGATGTCCCCAGCATCCAACAGATCATGTTCTCCCAAATGAAATGGATCGATTGATTCTGTGCTAGCACGTCTCCAGCTACGATGAATACGGCATTTCCTTACAGATGTGTTTGGCGCAGCGCTCAGAATTCCCAGCCAGAACCATGACTGGGCGTTTGGGGCTGAGAGGATAAGAACTGTATTGCACTGGGGAACAGCCTATCATAAAAAAAGCCCAAAATCTCAGTTGCTAGTTAGACTGAGATGTTGCTCTTCCTCCAGGAGTACAAAAGAGCATACACAGCACTCCCTTTTCCCCCTACAAGCTTGGTTGGATGGACCGTCCCCATCTAAGGCCAACATTTTGACTGCAGCCCCACACTCTCATTTTTGAGCATGAAGCTGTACAATTTTCTCGGGTGGCTGAGGGATGCTCCCTCACCCAGGCATATTTCATCGCTCCCTTTTTCCAAGTAGGCGTATCACGGATCTCTTTCCTTGAAAACACACCCACCCACAGAAACCTAAAACCTGCTGAGCCAGTAACCTATCCACGTTCACCCTAAGAAGGACACGATTCAACCACTACCATCACCCCAGCAACCCGTTGGCCAAAACTGCTTCAGGAGATGCTTCTGACAAAGGTAGGGAGAGACGACCTCGAACCCACCGGCCAGCCAGCCAGCCAGCTCTTCTGCCCTAGACATTTTGAAAAAGCAATCAGAAGGGGAAGAAAACTCCAGAATTGTCTCTGCCACGTTTTTAGCACCCTCTGGCGGAAAAAGACCAAGAAACAACCAGCATCTCAGCAACCTTGGCTGAATTAATTCACTCCATGAGCTTCTCCAGACCCAGCTCCCAAGACACTGAACTTGGTTAGTGAGTTAAGCCATTTTCTGGATGTTTCTGGTGTAAACTAGTTTTAGCTTTGTTTCTGTTTCTTATCTTCTAACTTTTTTCCCCCACCTAATACTGCTTGCTCTTGTTCTACACTGGGCATAATATGCCTTAATCCAAACGGGAAGAACTTGTTGGGTATCCATGGATGTATGTTGGCCTAATGGGAAGAGAAAAAGATGCCTGAATTTCTTTGCCTATTTAAAGCAATTGCTTCAAGCAGGGTGAGCCACGATGGCACGAAAAACGCGGGTTCCACTGCCCAGAGACAAATGGATCGTGGGTGGCCCTGACACCCATTAGATGTCTGGCTTCTCTACTGAGCTCCATTATTTGCTGTCAGAAAAGCAAATTATTAGGGGCTGGTAAAGGCCAACCCGATCCGGTTCTCAGGGCAAGCGTCTCTGATGGACCTAGTCAGTGTCTGTCTGGAGGAGAATCATGGTTTTATATTTATCTACATGAAGGAAGAGAGCTTCAACATCCTTCCAGCCATCTCCCTAATGCAGAGGATTCATGATTCCCAAATTCCTTCACAATTTCTATTTTACTAGTCCTTGCAAGTGGATATACTGACATCATACCAATTATCCCTCTTGTAACCCCAGATCTTTGAAGCTAGATAGAATTTCATTGCACTTAATTTTATTATAAGCTTCTAAAGCTGTGTTTCTCAACCTTGGCAACTTTAAGAGGTCTGGACTTCAACTCCCAGAATTCCCCAGCCAGCAGGGAAGCAGGGCTGGCTGGGGAATTCTGGGTGTTGAAGTCCAGACCTCTTAAAGTTGCCAAGGTTGAGAAACACTGATCTAAATGATTGGTTAGTGGTACATATTTCTGTTTCTCTGAAAAAATGCTCTCAGCACCAAATTCATCAGCATTCGTTTTACTTCCTCCAAATATCTTTACCTATAACTCTTCCGCCAGCAGGAAGACGGGAACAGAATCCAACGCGTCTGGAGGGCTTAACCTTCAGAAAGACCCTTTCCAGGGTCTGATTCACACACCGTTCTTCACCTTAAACCCAGATTAACAAGCGACACGTCCTGCAATCTCATCACAAGCTCTGCCAAAATAAACAAACCATCGGACGGCTTCACAGGCTTTGTTCACCCAACACGGTAAGACAGTGGCTGGATTCCCACAACTGGTGGAACCACAAACTCTAGTGTAATGCGTGTGGGATGGACAAGCCCTCCAGTCTCTGAAGCACATTGGAAACGTTCAAGATCGATCACGAAGGTTGCAGATCCCAGAGGTACTTCAGGAAATACACGGACCCATCGTGGTTCCTGCTTCGCTTTTTCCGGTCCGGTCCATATAGCAAATATCCGACACAGATTTTTGTCTTGCACTTAATGGCCTCTCTACCCACAGGGAGATTTGTGGAGGTTGTGGGCACTCATTTCGCAGATGTTGTGTTGCAAAGTGCAATCCAAGACCACAAATGTGGGTCATGCCCCATTGGATCTTCCAAACTCCCTATTTTATCCTCTGGTTAAGCCTGGATCCTTCTCCTTCCTTCCCAACAGGGCTGAGGGTGGTATTATTTTTCAGTAGCCCCGATCTGCCCCTCTGCCCCTTATACGTAGGTGAATGTCAGTAGGCGGGAAGGTTCAACTTCTCCCCAAGCGTTTAAGGCGATTTTAAGAGAGGGCTTCGAAGTTCTCGTAGCTGGTGAAATTCTGGAGGAGTTCTCTGATGTTCGTGAAGTTTGGCCTTTGGTTGGGATCGAGTTTCCAGCATTTGCCCATGATGGCGTACATGGTGGGGGGGCACTTGGGCGGGCAGGGCATCTGAAAACCGTCTTGAACGTGGGTGAGCACCTCCCAGTTGCTCATGCCTGCGGAACGGGGTGGAAACAGCTGCGTTAAGGGTCATAGAAAATATATAATTGCAGAAGTTTAAAGCATCATATAAAAACAGTTAACATTGCTTCGTGCAATGGTGCAAAACGGCGATGCTCCACATAGGGGAGGCTTTACACAAGGGAAGCCATGTGAAGTGACAGCTGGGTTTTGTTAGGAGGAGGGGAACATACTGCTTTTCAAGCCAATTCTGATTTATTTGAAGCACCAACCCAGGAAATCATCTTTTCCATGCATTGCGTGCAAGTTTCAGAAATCTGAATTCGGCCCTGACATGAAACGCATGAACGTTCATTCTGCAGGTTCCAGCCTTGACCAGACTTTTCAAACGCAGGTTTTACTTCTAGGCAATAACAGAGCCCTTCCAGAAATGCCCCCCTCCCCCCCAAAAGAGTCTTAAAATGCTTTAAAGTTTCTTTAAAACGTGCATGTCGGAAGTATCCCTGTTAAGCACTCACTGAAGCCTAAAGGAGGCTAATCCCACAGGTCACAAAGGGATCCAGATGGGAGAACCTGGTCCTGAGAATCCACCACCGAACTCCTTGCTCTTGCCCCAGTACCTGGATACGGGTTCTGGCCCCGAGTCATGATTTCATACAGGAGGATGCCAAAGGACCACACATCAGACTTGATGGAGAAGCAGCCGTGGGAGAGGGCTTCTGGGGCTGTCCATTTGTAAGGAATTTTGTGCGAGTAAGAGTGGTAAATATCATCCTACAAACAGAGAAGCACGCCGTGATCCGGGTTGCATGGGGCCACTGGAAAACTCTACATTCCGTGTTGCCCAAAAAGGGTCTGCAGAGACAACGGCCTGCCAGGACAGGAAGTGCAGTGCCACGGTCCACACTCTGCCCCTTTTGCACATGCATGTTACAGAGATGTTATATCCTATATCTTTCCCTGTTAATTTGTTATTTTTATGCTCCTGAAGCTCTTGTTTCCCTGGCTTTCCTCATGTCCCTTGCTTTCTTCATGAGGTTTTAAAAAAGGACGAATCTGCCTCCATATTTTTATCTTTCTTGCTCCTCCTCCAAACCCTTGAATTTCCCTCCTGCTTTCCCATTGTTCTTCCAAAGCACCCCCAGCATTACTGGATCTTCCTCCCCGCACAAAGGGATTAAATCTTTCAGATGGATCTCAACCAAGGTTGGTCCTTCCCTGATCACAAGCCCACATCAAGTCTTCTTTGATACACTCTTCAAGGCTTTTGCTAAGTGCCTAGATCACAGTAGGTAACGTGAATCGTTGTGTCTAGCCGTCCTCCTAATCATTGTTAATAGCTCACCCTCTTGATTACTAAAACCTCATGAGGATGTTCCCTCTCAATTGCTTCTACTTCTGTCGCCACTGTCCTACTGATTTAAAGTTTATCTACGTACAAGAAATGTATGCACGCTTGTATCCGAGTGAGAGTGTGACAAGGGAGAGGTCTATGTGAGGCTTCTTCCCAACTCCAGAATTTAAAATAAAGCACCCTGGCCTTTTGCCCTGCCTGCAAATATTTATTTATTTATTTATTTATTTTTCAAATTTATATATGTTGCCCATCTTACTATACAAGGGACGCTATACAGATTTCCTTGACGTTAACCAGTGCCTATTTTTATTCCTCCCTTCCTCAATCCCTGGTTGAAAAATTACGCTTGGATGAATTCTCTGCAGTCAGCCATGTGGGCTGCCAATTCCAGCTGTTACATTCTCAATACCTCTGGAGGGCAAAGCCATCTTTGAACAATCCGTTTATTAGTCAAGTCAAACTGACTGATTGCCACCCCTCGGTACAGTATAACTGTGCCTAACTTGTTCCAAATAAGTATAGATCGATAGATGTCACTTTATTCCATTTTATTTTAACCTACTTCTATCTATTCTATCCATTTCTGTTTTAGCTTTGTGCCTTAGTTTTAGAGAAATAATATTCTGTTTTTTGGGTCCTAGAGACGTAGCTTCCAGTGGTAACAACAGTGACAAAACTATTCTTATTCTTTTAGCTCGTGTTTTATGTCGGTCCTCCTCTTTGACTTTTAAACAGTTTGTTCTTTGTTTCATTCTATGCTAGTCTTTGACCGAAATAAAGTTTGACTTGACTTGACTTATTCATTACCCATCCTGCAATTTGGCCTTTGGGTTCTGCTTTCCTTTGTTGATGCTTTTCCAGGCCCAGAAGGATGGAAACGTACCTTGATCAGCCTGGCCATTCCAAAATCTCCCACTTTGCAGATGTTGTTTTCTCCCACCAGGATGTTCCTGGCAGCAAGATCTCGATGGATGAAATTTTGGGATTCGAGGTAGCTCATCCCCTCAGCCACTTGGGAAGCCAAGCTGACCAGCTCCACCACTTCCATCTGTCTCCCTTCAGAACCTGGGGAGAAGGAGGCAGCGACATCTTCATGAGCACATCTCGTGCCTTTGAAACGTTTCACTCCCCTTTTTCAAGGAAGGCTGCAAGAGACCTCCTTGTGCCTATGGAGTCAGGGGAAGGCAACCCAGTGCCCAGGGGCACCAACAGGCCACTCGCACTGCTTTGAGCACCCAACGTGCGCCAAAGGTTTCCAGTCCAGAAATCAAATGGAGCTGGACACTCTCCGTACAATTGGCACAGCCCGCCTGAATTCAAAGCATTGGGAATTAGAAACTGTTTTGTGTTTGAAACAGGGTCTCCTGACCTGTACGGATTTCAAACCTAAAACACTTTGCCCACCTTGGCACCACCCTCAGCAGACTTTTTGCCCAGCCTCCCCTGTTTTGTTTTTTACATCCTTTTAATTAAAAGAGCAGGGGTATCTGCAGGGTGGGTCGGTGGGTTTTTAAAAATAGTCAAGATGACTCCATGCTGTGCCACTGAAGTCTCATCCCTCTGTATTCATTTATTTATATTTCAAACTGGCCTTGCACAGAACCCTACTCAATTCTCACGGAATCCTAGCAAACTCCTGATTTTTTTAAAATTTTATTTCTGAGAACGCCTTTTGAGTCTGCTAAGGTCCTTAGGCAGAAAAAAAAAACTGATAGAAGGGTAGGATGGGGGCTGCAGCCCAAATTTTATTTGAGAAGGTGTTCAGAAAAAGGAGAAAGAGAAGCTGAGATGTTGGGAAATGTCTTGGGAAGACGAGAGAATATGAGAGAGAAAAAGCTCGGCCAGGTGGCTATCCAATTTCCAGATGTGTTCACTGGAATCCAAAAATTACTTTACCACTGGTGTACATGACAGCGCATGCTCATGTGGGGGGGGGGAGGAATGAAAAACTATGGATCATGACATGCCAACCCTTTCCACGCTATCCAGGTCATGCCTGGGTTGTTGCAGCGCACGAAAACATGAAAGGGCGAGATCTCGTGATGGAGGTGTACAAAATTATGCATTCTGAGTAGACTAGGAGAAGCCATTGTCCCCCTCCCCGAAATATTAGAACCAGAGGTCACCCAAGGAAGTTGATCCCTGGAAGAATCAGGACAGACAAAAGGAAATATGTTTTTATACCGTGCGTAATTCAACTCTGGAATTTGCTACCCTGGGAGGGGGCGCTGGCTGCCAGCTTGGCTGGTGTCTGAAAAGGGTTGGAAGTCTTGGGGATCCACGGATCTTAGCTTTGACGGCCGCAGGCTGCCTCTGAAGGGCATCGGCTGGTGGGCTTCCTCGGGTAGTTGGTTGGCCGCTGGGAGAAGAGACGGCTGGACGAGACGGGGCGACCCTGCAGGGCCCTGCTGATGTTCTCACGATGCGCTTCATGTCATTGGGGTAAAATCTTGGCTTTGCGACAGATACCCCCAGACGAAGGTGTGGGGCCAGGGGAAAACGGGAGGGGAAGGCCTTACCTCTCAGGAACGCCAGCAAATTGCCTTTGCTCATGATCTCCGTGATGATGTAGATGGGATCCCCCAGGGAGCAGATGGCGTAGAGGGAGAGGATGTTCTTGTGCTTCAACAGCTTCAGGGCCTCGATTTCGTTTTTGAGGGTGTCCTGGCACGTCAGGTCAGCTGTGGGGGGGGGAGGAGAAAAAGGGATGGTAAACTCCCTTTCGACGTCTCTTGCAGACGTCAAACAAATGATGTCACACCCATCACAGCATCATCAAGCAAAGGGCACTGGGGCATAATTATCCAACTCACATCACTTCTGCAAGGGCATCGTGATGGGTGTGTGGTTATGGTGGCTCCTCTAAGACCACCACGCACCCCTCTGAGTTGTCAAACCCCCTTACTTCTGATACATGAAGCTGGTTGGTTGGTTTATTCTGCAAATACAATCTTTTGTTTTCTTGGTCTATTGCTTCCTGTTCTTTTAAAACTGCAAAAAGAAATCTTTTTCCTGGATCTTCCATGAGGACTAGATGATTGCAATGTTTTATATTATCATTATATGTGACTCTAACTATGGCAGCAGTCCACATAAGATGCTCTATCAAGTCAATGTACATTTTAAAAAGGGCTTTGGGTTGCAGAAACCAAATACAGGTAGTCCTTGCTTAATGACCACAATAGGGACCGGAAAATTGGTTGTTAAGTGGGGGCAGTTGTTAAGCAAATTGGACCCAATTTTACACCCTTCTTTGCAGCAGTTGTTAAGCAAATCATGTGGTTCCCATTGATTTGGCTTGCCGGAAGCCAGCTGGGAAGATCACAAATGGCAGTCACATGACCCCGGGATGCTGCAACCGTCATAAGTGCAAGCTGGTTGCCAAGTGCCTGGATCATGATCACATGACCTCAGGGGTGCTTGGATGGTTGTAACTTTGGGCACTGGTCTAAGTCACTTTTTTAGCACCGTTGTAACTTCAAATGGACTATCTGTAAGGATTTGCAAATAGATTCTGAAGGGTGGCTTTTCCAATACAAAAACGTTCCCTCTCATTATGAGTTGGGGGGGGCTGGGGGAGAAACAGCACTGCTGACCAGCTGTTGAGAAGCAGAGTAAATAGACCAGGAGGGATGGAGGGGCATCTGCAGGGAGAGTCAAAAAAAGTCAAGATGGCTATAGAAAAGGGGTGGGGCTTCATTGGCACGGCCACCCCCTTCCTCTGCATGAAACGCCCCAGCAGAAGGACCACGTCACCTGCCCTTTCTGCTCTGCAGCTCAGCTCTTACCTTTCGACAACACCTTGACAGCAACCTTCACTTTGTCCTTCCAAAGCCCCTCGTAGACTTCTCCAAAGTAGCCCGCGTCCAGCTTCCGGATCAGCTGAAACTCTTCTTTCGGCCTCTCCCAGTCGTCCCAGTGGGGCATGGCGCTTGGCTGCGGCTTGGGACAAAACGAAGTCGAAACAGGCTTATCTTTCTCCGCGGGTTTATCGCAGCTTTTGTTCTTGAAACCGCCCCTCCTCTTCCCCTGCTTTTTTGTAAGAAAAGCAGTAACGGCTGCACACCTCTGTTTTCTGCATGCGTTGGGGGGATGCTTAATGCTGAAACGGTTGAACCGTAAGCGACAAACCTCTTTTCCGGCACGCTTTTAAACAGTACAGTAGTTTCCATGGCTGTACCCCCGTTTTGAAGATTTTTAAAGTTTGCCTTGCAGAATGTCAGCTAGCCGAATGTTAGCTTGTGAGCCAGGTTTAAGGGTTTGCTTAAGATCCTTAAATTCCTAAACCAACCATCTAATGATAGCCAGCAGGGATCAGCTTCCCTCTTAGAGCCCTGATTGACTGCTACCTTCATCAAAGGAGATCCAGCTACTAAGGCAGTGTTTCTCAAGCTTGGCAACTTTAAGAAGGGTGGACTTCAACTCCCAGAATACCCCAGCCAGCCATGCTGGCTGGGGAATTCTAGGAGTTGAAGTCCACCTATCTTAAAGTTGCCAAGCTTGAGAAACACTGTGCTAAGGTTAGCAGAGCGCCACCTGGTGGGGACATCGATCAGCTCAGCTCCTGGGCTGTACCACAGCAGGGCCCGTTTGAGGGGGAGATTGAGGGAAAAATGTTGCTTAAGATCCTCAGGCACAAAAATATATTTAAAAATGTAAACATAAAAAATAGAAAGGCCTCCAAATATTCCAGTCCACTCATTCCGAAGGAGCTACAGGGATCACAGAAGGAATACTAGAGACTCACCCACTGGCTGTATTTTTTGTACCCCTGTTCCAGGGAGTCCCTGGGGAGGCTCTTTAAAACATATGTATTTTTATTATTAAAATAGTGAAATATAAATGAAAAAAGTCAGTGTTTTTCAAAATTGACATCTTTAAGATGGCTGGACTTCATCTCCCAGAATTCCCTGGTCAGCATGTGTGGACTCCAACTTCCAGAATTCCTCAGCCAGCATGGCTGGCTGGGGAATTCTGGGAGTTGAAGTCCATCCATCTCAAAGTTGCTGAGGTTAAAAAGCACTGCTCTAAGCTGAGAACCCCAGGTCTGAACGTACTGGCAATTAATAAAAATTAATTTACAGGTCTGTTGCAATGAAATAATGCCAGCCAATGACAAAAGCAGGCTAAACTCCTGGGGTGGAAACTCACTGGCTGGGTTTGCCCTGCTTAACCGGTCAGGTAACAATCGAGCTGGTGCATCCTCAAAGCTAAATTAGTTTTAAACTAAAGTGTGTGTGTATGCCCACGTGTGTGTGCACTGTTGTACTAACCAATAAACAAGCAGAGCACTTTGTACAAACACAGCCCCACCGGGATCAGTAGCTGCCCACCTATTTTACAGGGGGCGATTCCTGGAAAAGCGAGAGGAGGAAATCTCATCCACACAACTGCTTCGTGATTTGTTAGACGTATATCTCTGCCGTGCCAGCGTCCCTACACGGCACTCCCTCCTCTTTCCCCCAACAAGAACCCTGTGGAGTTGGCCAGGCTTAGAGAAAGTGACTGGCCCAAAGTTATCCACTGAATTTCGGTGGGGGGGGGGGGGGCTAGACTTCGTGTCAGCTGGAAACCTTAACAATTATGCCACACTGACAACCTTGAATTCCCAGGAGGAGGAGGAGGAATGTATCTAACAACTGCCTACAGTACAGTACACACTTAAGAACGATGCAGATAAAGTGCAACTGGTGCATGCAACTGGTACATGCAACCAGTGCACGGAGCTGGTGCACGCAACCGGTGCATGCAACCGGTGCATGCCTCGCGCAGCTGACCCACGCAAACTCCGGACCTTTAAAAAAAACAGCACCTCCTCGTCCCCAGATGAAGATCAAAAAATTCAGCAGCTGGATTCTGTGCCCGGCCCCGTCTCACCTTGTAGCAGGGAGCCAAAAGCCTCAAGCCGCGCGTGAGAACCTTCTCCCTATAGCAGGCAACCAGGTCCAGCAGGTCCAGGAAAGACCTTGTCCCGTTCATGTAGAAACCGCCCTCGTCGTTCCGCAAGATCTTATAGTGCCTGGCCAGGGAGCCGTCACGGACTGTGAAAGGAGGTAAAGGAGATTTAAAACGGGGGGGGGGGGGGCACAGGAACCCCCTCTCATTAAAGGTTTTGGTCTCTTCCTGTTCCCCTAAGAGCTGGAGCGATGGGGGGCCAGGGCCCAGCTTGCTGGGGGCTGTGCTGCTGAGAACAGCCAAGGAGGCATTTTGCAGAAAACTTCTATTTTTGCCTTTGAAGACAACACATCCCATTTGCACTGGGTGGGGGAAAGAAAATGGAGTGGTCCCACAGGTAAGGGGTGAAGAGAGTCCTGGTAGAAGAGGATTGTCTAGGAATTGAGCATAATACAATATCTAGCCGGCCGTGACTGACTGTAAGATCAGACCTGGCTCGTACTTGGATGGGAGACCACAAGGAAATCCTCCAGGCCAGGAGGTGGGGCTGCAAAATCAAAACATTATCTTGGAAGAAAGTGATGACAAACCTCTCCAGCACCGTTGCCAAGAAAACAAGGGCGTGTGCCCAAAGCCGTCCCCAGCCTCTTTGCCTTTAGGAAATTTGCAAGAAATGCCCTTGAAAATTTTCCCAATTCTTGCTAAGTTTGAATTGCCCTTGGGGAATAGGAGCGATTGCTCTATATTTTAAAAAAAAATCTTTGGCATCTATTTTAATGAAGTCCTTAGTTCAGTGTTTCTCAACCTCCACAACATGAAGATGGGGGGACTTCAACTCCCAGAATTCCCCAGCCAGCCCTGGGGAATTCTGGGAGTTGAAGTCCCCCCATCTTCACGTTGTGGAGGTTGAGAAACACTGCCCTAGTTTAACATTGACCGTGCAACAGAAGCCCCGCCTGTTTGATGCCTGACTTAAATAATGCCCCTCAAAACTTTTGCAAAGTTGGCTTTGTTTCGAATTGGAACCCGCTGTTGTACTTTTTGCTTGACATTGAAAGAAAAGAAACTTTAACTTTGGGTTTTGACGGTTGATATTCTTTACGGTTGTAGAAACACTTTGCATTAGTCTAGAGTAAGAGGCGAATATAGTACATATTTGTACTTGTACCAAAGAAAGTCGGAAATTCTTTTTTTTACTTTTTCTTTTCTGCACTTTAAATGTTGTTCTTTTCCTGATCTTTTTCTTTTTCAACGCTTTCCCCCCCTCTTTCTTATATTTTATTCTTTGTGGAAACTCAATACAGTTCTTTTCAGGGAAAAAAGAAAGAACATAAAATTCTGCAAGCTCTGGCCCAAGGAAATGTTGTTCTCCTTCCTTTCGCTTTCAGTTTCCCGGCCCTTCTTAGAAGCTGTTTTAGCCGGGGATCAGGATCTCGATTTCTATTCTGATTTCCAAGCTGAGTCCCCAGGCACAAATTTAGACATGAACTCAAGAATACCCCCTTGCAGCCCAAAGCCTTACCGGAAAGCACATAGTCTGCCCCGCTTTTCTCACTGATGCGGATCAGGAAGGCCCCGGATTTATTCTCTTCGGACATCAGCCGAAGCACCGCTTCAGAACGGGAGATTTGCCCAAAGAACCATCTATGGGGACGGTAGAAGAAGAAAAAATGGCAGGGTGGGTCAGACCCTCGCCCACCTATTCTAAGGATCCCTTTGCTAAGGGGGATGAGCCTCAGCTGGGGCTGATGGGCTGGAGAACCCTGTATTCCTCCCCTCCAGATCTCTGTGCCTGCTGCTTCCACTTGTACGCAGCTTGGCTGGCTGGCTTGAGTTATCTGCAGCCTGGTCTCTACGTGTGGCAGTGATTTATTGATTTATTTACTTATCCAATGTATACGCCACCCATCTCCCTATACAAGTGACTCTAGGTAGCTTACGCATAAAACATGATAAAAGCAATAAAAATCTTTACCACACACACACACAGTTGAAAGACGAGGGAAGTGTCATCAAACCGCCACCCCCCTCCCATGTACAGCATGGGGTGGATTTCACAGCAGGGGAGTGGGGGGGCTGGGAGGAAACATTGGGGGGACTAGTGTTTGGGGAGCGTTTCTTGGAAAACAAGCTGCGTGAAAAAGAAATGCTCTGGAAAAGATGTCGGTAATGCTCAGAAGCTGGAAAAAAAATTCCCACGCTGGTGTGGGTTGTGAAACTTTGACCTCCCAGTGTTTTTCAGCCTTAGCCACTTGAAGATGTGTGGACTTCAACTCCCAGAATTCCCGGCGGGCTCTTTACACCAGCTTGTAAAGCCATGGCTGGCTGGGGAATTCTGGGAGTTGAAGTCCACACATCTTCAAGTGGCTAAAGCTGAAAAACACTGCTTGAGCCTCTCTGGGCGTGCCTCCCGCTAGTGGTGACTCAAGCCGCCTGTAACAAACACCTGAGTCTCAAGTCCCGCCCCCCCAGCCACCCGAGCCTTGATTGGCAGAGAACAGCCGAGCCCCTAAAAGCCCCTGATGATTTTCGGAGCTCACCAAGGCTTTGCAACCAGCTGCTACTTACGGCTCGGTCTCCACCGTCTCCTTCTTGGCGAGGTAGCTGTAGGGCACGTAGCCTTCCTCGCACCCTGCGCCCAGAGCATCCACCTGCTTGGCCCAGCACCATTCCCCGGTCTTCTCTATCACCTGGAACAAGTCCCCGGCTTGGAAGCTGAGCTCCGTCTCCGTCCGCGCTTGGAAGTCCCACAAGCTGGTGTAAAGAGCCCGCCGGACTCCTGGCCCCAGATTGGGCTGGCGGGCCATGGCGAGTGCGGGAAGCGTGGTGGGCAGGAGTCCTCGAGATACGGCCGGCCGGCCTCCTGTCTGTCTTCCCAGCCGCAAATCCGGATCACACCGGCATGGTTTCACAGCCCTTCTTGATTGCGGCACGGGAGTTTCTCGGAAGCGCTCAGAGGCGTCTTGCCGAAGCAGGCGTGTACTGCCAAGTGCAAGGTGTGCAACCTGGAGAGGAAAGGAGGAGGGAAGGAAGGAGGAAAGTCCCTTTCTGCTTCCGATTGCTAAACAAAGCCCGACAGGCATTCTAGCCCAGCCCCTTCTTGCTTCTCCAATGGACTTCTTTTAAAGTTGTTTTTTTTTTAAAGTTTTTCCAGTAAGGGGAGAAAGGAATTTGTAAGGTGGGGATGCTGTTAGGGAAACAGACCACTCTTCCACTCATTCGGTGTTGCGGTTTTTAATGCTTCGGGTTGTGATCTTTTTGGATTATTTGGTGTAGGGTCCTTTTTAAATTTGGTGCGCCATCCAGCGTGAGATGGGCGGCTCTATAAATGTACCCAATGAATGAATGAATCCATTTAAAAAAAAAAGTTCAAACATTAAAAATGAAAACATCTGAACAGACTGAAGCACAAAACTAAAAAAAAATCAAAAGAGAAAATTAAAAATCAAAACAATAAAAAATCAGAACAAAACATCAACACATCAAAAATAAAAAATAGAAAGGAGGTAACGCTAGATAAAAAATACACAACCAAGATCTTTTTCTGACTCGGAGACACGCTGGCTGGGGAATTCTGGGAGTTGAAGTCCACGTGTCTTAAAGTTGCCGAGGTTGAGATACACTGGTCTAGATCAGCTGTTTGCAAACATTTTGCTCTCGGGACCCCTTTACCTTCTTAAAAAAGACTGAGAACCTCAAAGAACTTTGGTTTATATGCATTATCTCTACTGATATTTACTGCATTAGAAATTTAAACTGGGAAATGTTAAAATATTTATTGATTTGACTTCGCGGACCCCCAGGGCTCCCTGGACCACACTTTGAGCACCGCTGGTCTAGATGAGGGCCTTCGAACTCCATATAAATTGAGTAATAAATAAAGAATAAATAAAAATAATTCTGTGCTTTATCCTTGTAGTGTTTGAGCAGGATCCTCTTCTTTCAAAGAGATTCAGAAAGCAAATTATTTTGGATTTCGTCCAGTGGAATTTACAAAAAAAGATCCAAGGGTTGAGAATTTGTACCTGATGCTTATAAAAAAGAAAAGAGCAGCTCGGTTAAATTTCTACTCCGGGTTAACTCCTCCCCTCCTGATCGAGCAGTTGACCCCATTCTCCCCAGCCACTCCCTGCTGAAAAGACTCTTATATGCCAGCGGTTCTGTGAGGGAGGTCAAAAAAGTCAAGATGGCCGAGGGATCAAAACCCTCCCCTTTGTTTACACGCATTGGGGGAAAAAAGGGGGAGGTCAGGGCTTTGATCCCTCAGTCACATCCTCCCCCTTGACTTTTTTGACCTCGGGTGGACAGCCCCACTCTGCCAAATAAGGAATTGCATCCTGTGGCTGTGTCTTTTCTTGAATTCCTCCTCCGTTGGGGTGGGAGGACTCCGAAAACCAAACGGCGATGGAATCGCTTTACAAGAATAGCGTGGCAAACTACGTTTTGCTCGTTCTGCCTGTATGGGTTTGGTGTTTCTCGGAAAAGAAACCGCCTAGCAAGGATGCGGCTGCTTTAATGAATCACTTTTCCCAGGCACTTGGATCTGGATGAGTCACGTTCCCGATGGGTGACAAGGAAAACATTTTAGCTTGGATTTCGGAGGTGGCTCAGAGGCACTTTGGGTGGCCATATAAATGCTCTAAAACAGTGTTTCTCAGGCTCAGCAACTCTGAGCTGTGTGGACTTCAACTCCCAGAATTCCCCAGCCAGCCATGCTGGCTATTGAATTCTGGGAATTGAAGTCCACACAGCTCAGAGTTGCTGAGCCTGAGAAACACTGCCCTAAAAAATTACTGATTTTGCTTCTCTCGTTTTTCCCCCCACCCATTTCAGATCAATACCCCAAAGAGAGTTGGTCTGCACTCCGCTTCCATTACACTGAGATCAAGATGGGAACTGGAATTGCTTAATTAGAAGGGGCGGGCTGCGAAAATCCGGACCACCGCCAGAGGTCAGCAAAGGGTTCTCTGTGGCTTTTGGCGGCCACCTGGTGGCCAAGTCGAGTGTTGCAGAACAGAGGGGGCAATGCCAACTTAACCCACCGCTTCCTTGTTTTGCCCGCAAGCAATTGCAGGAATCGCCACCATATATGTAGATGGCTGGTCAGAATAAATCGTTGCTAAACCCGGGTTAAACATCCACAAGTGCTGGATTTGCAGCATAAAGTAAGAAAGAAAGAAAGAAAGAAACGTTGGCTTAAAAGGACTTCTCGGTTCCCGGCGTTCTAAACGAATAGCTGGATTCGGAGTTGCAGTGCAGGCGATGGCCGATAGGGGGCACAATATTGAACCCTCTCCACCCCCTCCTTCTAGCGACTTTTACGTCACCGACCGCTCTCGGCCAAAGAGGCGGAGACTGAGAGAAGCCGAAACTGGTAATTTCCCTGCGGTGGCACCCAGGATACATTGCGCAGCAGAAAGAGAGGATTTCCCCGGAATTTCTGTCTTTTACCTCCTGACTTTCCAGAGAAGTGGTCCTCATGCGTTGGAGCAGCACTATTAGAATACCATTCCTAGCAGTTTCTAGAGACACCATACTCTTGATGGTTATCATTCCAGTACTGGTTGGTCTCAAGAGAACTCGCCCATCTTTTTTGCGGTAAATTTTCAGAGGGTGGGAGAACGGTTCCAGTTGTACTTGGATAGGAGACCACGAGGAAATCCAGCATCCAAAAAGGAAAAATTCATACAAAAGTGGCTTATGTTTATATCGTGAAGTTGTTTTTATTGGCTTTGCTGGCCTCTTCTTGTGGCGCCGGTTGGCTTCTCGCAAGAAATGGAACGGGGGCGGCTTCTGCATTTCAATGAAACTTTGCTGCTCGTTTTTAAGGATGCCCGGATGGAAAGCAAAATGGAGGGCTCTACAAGGCAGGAGCCGCTAAACCACAAGAAAGCAAATTGGTCGTTGAAGCAAAATGGTTGTTGCAATTTCCCAAAACTTGTCACCAAAGCAGATCATTTTGCTTTTTTACCACAGTAGCTGTGTCATCCTATTACAAGAAAGGACAATGGTAGAACATCTTTAAAACTATTAAATTTAATATTGCATAAGGGTTTATAGATCACAATTGTTTCTTGGCGACAGAATGGATGTGGTCTTCCACTGCTTCCTTCAGGCGTGTTTTTTCTCTTTTTACTTTTCAGCGTAACTTATAGCGCTGAGGTTCCCTGAGTGAGCTGGCCACCTCCATGTAGTTTTATGGGCAAAGCAAAATGGTTTTCCATTGCTGCCTTCTTGGATCTTTTTCGAACCTCTGTGTTTCGGTGTAGAGCCTTGGGATTTCCTGGTGGTCCCCCATCCAAGAGGTGCACCCCTGGCTTAGTCATGTAGGTATCGCCAGTCAGCAGAGGCTCAGAACGCCATTCAGGAATACTACAACAGCGAAAGCGCCATCAGAAACCCAAGGAAACAGTACGTGGAACACACGCAAACTGCCTTCCAACGAACACATTTCAAGCACGTGTTACGAAAGAATTATTCTTGCAGCCAGATTGTTATTCTATTGTTTAACCATGAAAATGTAGCCCTACCGAAGCAGGGCCTCAAAAAATTAATTGAAAACTCATAAATGTTCCTCTCCACGGAAATCTTTAGTAAAAGGCGAAAGATTTATACGATCTGAAGAGAAACCAGAGTATACCTTCTGTTCGCCCAGAGACCGATCCCTGCAGCGATGACTATCAAACATGTTATGGCGACCCACCCGATAGCCAAATAACGACATGATAAGCACACTAAACATAACATAAATGAAGAAAACAAAGAAGAATGGGGAAAACGTTGAAAAGAGTGACAGAAAGGACGGAGAAATCGCGTCCTCTTGCTGCGCAATGCATCATGGGTGCAGGCAAAGGGAAATGAGCTCTCTCGGGTCCTCTGTAGGCTCCGCCCCGCCTGAGGGCGGTCGCTCGTAACCTGAGAGCCGCTGGTAGGCGGAAGCGAGCGGCTTAGGTCTTGTTCGCACGTGCACCGGGGATGTTTGCTGAATTTGAACCAATCTGGAGCTTGCGGTTTAGTGCAGAAAAAGAGGATTCTTTTGAAGTCTATTTATTTATTTTAAGATTCAGGCACCCTCTAATAATTATTAACTTGGTACCCCCCAGCCTTTCGCACTGGGCAGCTTCCAGAATCCTTGGAACTGCAACTCCCAGAATTCCACGCCATTCACTTTGGGCTCGGGACTTCTGGGAAAGGCAGTCCCAATATATTTCCAAAGCTCTGGGTCGAGAAAGTTGGGGGAGAAGAGCGGATGAAAGAGGAGACAGTTTAGATTTTTCTTTTGCCTCTAGAAACAGCAAAAACAGCCTCTAGAAATGGCAGAACCCTGCAACCTTCCCAAAGTTTCTTCTTTTCCCTGTGTGCAAACTTAGAATAGGTTGATATTCTAAGAAGGAATCATTTTTGTTATACTGGTTTCCCTTATCTCAGTTGTTTATGGACTAGCTGGCTGAAACTTGTCATTTATTATTTATATTCTGCTTTCCTCCAAGAAATTATAATAGCAAAAAGTTGTCTTGATCTCCTTCCCATTTTATTGTTACAGGAGCCTTTTGAGGTAGGATAGGGCTGTTAAACTTGGAAGAAACAAAGACGCAGATGAGCAAATACAATCAGAACATCGTTAAGATTTGCAAACATCCAGTATCTTGGCTGATCTCAGAAAATTAAGCAAAACCAGATCTGATTTGTATTTGGATGGAGGAACCCTGCAAAATCCCAGATCTGTAGGCTGAGAATTAAGATCCCCCCAAAATGCAGCGACCAACCACTTTTGTATTATTACAAGAAAGCGACATAGGCACGTCCGTGAAGTTTACAGAAATGGAGCTTGACTCCACAGACACTTTAGGTCGAGGAAAGTAGGTGGGAAGATTTGTTGCTTCTTTTCCTGAAATATTAGAAGCCAGGTTCTGAATCCACCTGGAAAAGTGCATTACTGTAGTAGCACCTCCCTAAGAAAAATCCCATCTGTTCAAAAGTATAGTGGGGAATATCAACATTCAGCTGGACGTGTAATTCTGCATCTACTTTGAACGCCAGGGGATGCTGATTGCATAAATGACGTTCCATTGCTATTTCTACTACTATTACTACTACGAATTTATTAAATCTATTATGCCGTCCGATTCCCAGGGACTCTGGTCAGTTAAACCTTTAATTAGGTTAAAGTCCCTAAACCAGGGAATTACTAAAAGTATTATTAAAATTTAGTAAAATTACTGAACTATGGCAGTGTTTCTCAACCTTGGCAACTTGAAGATGGGTGGACTTCAACTCCCAGAATTCCCCAGCCCCCATGCTGGCTGGGGAATTCTGGGAGTTGAAGTCCACCCATCTTCAAGTTGCCAAGGTTGAGAAACACTGAACTGGGGATTTCAGTATCATCTGTAACTGGGGACATCAGCAACCAGTGTGAGATTGCTGATAACAGAGCAACTTTCCTTTAAAAAAAAAATGGTTGTGGGTGTCATCACAAAACCTTTGCTTCAGGTCTAGGTGTAGGATCTGGCTGATCTTACCGGGCTCAGAAACTCACAGGGTTAGGCCTGGCTAGATTTGGTTGAGGAACCAGGAACTGCAGCTGAGTCTGCTAGCTTGGAAAGCCCCAAAGCCGAAGAAGATGGAAAACCATTTCTGCATTTTTGCCAAAAAGTTCCTCCTGGGGCGCTGCTGGTGCCAGCTGAGAAGCAGAGAGGATCAGACGGGGGTATAAGCCCCAATCTGAGCCTGTGCCAGGGTGGTACAGGCAGCAAAGTGCCCAAATTGATCACATTGATATGCCAGGCAACATTGAGGACCCATCTCTGCTCGGGTTCGCTCCAAGCTGGCTTTGTGCGATATTCCTTTTGCAAACCTAAATCTAAAATCTAAATCTGCCCCTTTTTATTTTTATGAACTTCCCTGACAGGCAGTCCCTTTCTCCTCTAAGCACCTGCTCAAAGCTTTCCCTCCTTGCTTGGAAATGCGCATGGTTGCGCACCTGTGGGAAAGAGGTGGGGAAGGTATTAAAAAAGAAACTGCACCTGAGACTCAATGCAGTTTCTTTTTTAATACAAATTTAAATACGATTGAATACAAATTGCACCCAAGACTCAAAGCCCCGACTTTTCCTTTTTGCTTTCTCAGATTTCGATTAGGGGGCTGCTGCCGGGAGTAGCAAGCACGTCGAATTTAGCAACAATAAAGCTTTTTGGCTTGGGGATGCTAGATGCCCACAGACTCGCATACTCCCCTTCAAGGAGGGAGAGAGGTTAAAAATAAAAGTCAGGGAGGCGGCAATGACCCTGCGATTGTAGCCCCACCCCTTTTTAATGCGCACCATGGCCCCTGTAAAAAGGGCGGGGCTTCACTCCCATGGTTGTGGCTGCCATTTTGACTTTTTTGACACCCGCTCCCCCGTGGACACCCCTGTTCACCTTTCACTTTCCCTCTCTCTTTTTCTTTTATTTTCAATTCTGGTGAAGTACCAGTCTGAGAGAATGGGGGGAATCCCATCTGGAAGCAGAATTCTTCGATGAGGCTTTGTTTTAACGGCTCTTTTTTTAGTTGGCTATTTGATAGGCAGGAAGAAAACTTATTTATTGCCATTCACGTGTTGATTCCTTCAGCCCGTTTCCTCATTCCTCAGGTATCTGCCTTTCCCCCTGTTCCTCCTTGGAAGGTGTACGTGACTGCCCTCGCCTCTAGCGAACGGCCTCTTTGGACATTATCTTGCCTTTGGCATTGAGGAGCTGGCTCTCATCTTTGAAGAGAGATCTTCTAAATGTCGTCACGCTGGACACTGAATGGCCGGTATCCAGAAATGACCAGGGTAGTGAGGTCACCTGGGGCTTTTTGGAGCCAGTGACGTCTGAACAGGTGAACCAGATCCTGGTTGGGGTGATTTCACCATCTATGAATTTGTCCCAGGCCTTTTCTGGCTTGGTCCTAAACATGAGGGACATGACAGCAGGGGTGCCGGAGGAGGTAAATGCATCCTCTGTAGATGGAAGGATGGAGCTGGCCTTGAAGGAGGCAGTAGTTCACCTCTCCTCAAACACACATACGCACACATACACACTAACCTTGAATCCATAGGTCAAAGCTTACTTGAGGTTATCTTTACCTTTAGTCAGAACATAAGAAAGAAAAAAAGGGGGGTGGGGGAGAAAGCAGAAGAAGAGGACAAGGAATGGGGAGAAGGTCTCTCTCTCTCTCTCTCTCTCTCTCTCTCACACACACACACACACACACACACACAGAGGGTCAGGACTCTATTTCCCCATGGGCTTTTCATGAGGTAGGCTTCCATTCCTCTTCAACCCTTTTTTGGCAGAAGAAATCACCCCCAACTGATGCACCAGGAACAGGTGAAGTGGAAAAGGTGTAAGAAATCAGGTCCCCTGATTTGTACATGTTTATTGACTAAAGGAAGTCAACTGGTGCTTATAGCAAGAAGCGTCCATCGCTCGCATGGGAAAGGAAGTGCTGCATTTCTGTTTCTCTCCACGTGACCTCTTGGCTGTACAGTGTCTACATCGTGAGCTATTTTCTGACCGGTAGAGCCTGTGACTCCACCTCCTGAGTTTCAAGCTCTCATATAATCCAGCTTCAAAGGCACAAATGTTCCTCCAGGCCCAAGAAAATTTGAGCTGGGGATCTCCAGCACTTCTGCTACATCCTGTTGAGCACGAAGGGCTGACGGTGCACGCAGAATGCCACAGGAGGCATTTCCCTTCAAGAGAATGGATGGTGGGCCCATTTGTAGATAGAGAAGAGCGCATCCCGCAAGTTGAGAAAACTTGGCCGCTCTTCGGGGTGACTCTTCCAGCATTCCAGCATGATGCTGTAAATTTCAGGGGAGCAGCTGTTCGGACGAGGGAGGCGGTAGCCCCGCGTAATCTGTTGGATGGTCTCCTGGTTGGTCATCCCTAGAAGAAGAAGAAAAAGAGATAAATGGCCAGACTCACAATACACAGAGATGGGATTCCAACCACCTCTTCAAGGGTTATCAAACCCTTCCAGATAATTTCCTACATCCAAAATCACTCAAAAGTGTTGAAGCTGTGCATGGCTCCAATTTCTATCCTCTAGCTGTTGCGTCAGCTTCAGATTCCACGTGGACCTTCTGAAATTGGACCTAATTGCTTTGGAGTTCTAAGAAAGCAAGGCTGGACAGGGCTGGCCCTGGACATTTGGTTGGGGTGGAGGATCTCCAGTATCATTGGCCATATTACAAAGTTTGTGTGTGTGTGTGTGTGTGTGTTTGTGTGATGCCTTACTTTGTCATTTGAGGCAGAGGGTCCCACAAAGGTGTCTTTCTTTCCCCACAGTCAAAATACTACTGTATAGTAATCAATAATACTTTGCTGCCATGTTAGGTCACCCAACATCAGCTTTAGAGCAGACAGATGGTTCTGCCTAAAGCAAGACCAGCTACTGTATGTTCAATTTTTTCTTGGGCAAATATTCTTCCCCTCCCCTGGTCTTGCCCTGCACAGGAACTTTTCCCAGGGCGTTCTATGCAACCCGTGTAAAAATGGGACAGGGCTTTGATGGCTACGGCCACCATCTTGACTTTTTGGACCCATGGATGCCTCTGCCTGCTATGAAGAGCCCTGTATGGATTCTCCTCCAATCCATGAACCTGCTCAGGCAACCCTGTCAACAGAATCAGAAGCTGTCGTCCAACTGATGAAAGCAAGATTGCATTATTGCATTGCGAGCTCTCTCCTTTTTTCTGCAATGTCACAAAGCACGGATCAAAAGTGCATTGTGATGGTGGGACGGTGTTTTTTGTCGTTTCCCCACCCCACCCTGTGAACACCCTGTGGCATTGTTTGACTGGTTAGGACAGTGTTCCTCAACCTTGGGAACTTTAAGATGGGTGGACTTCAACTCCCAGAATTCCCCAGCCAGCCATGCTGGCTGGAGAATTCTGGGAGTTGAAGTCCACCCATCTTAAAGTTCCCAAGGTTGAGGAACACTGGATTAGGACTTGGATGGGAGATTATGGTGAATTCCAGGAAAAGTTAAAAAACAAAACCCCAAAAGCAGTAGTAACCCACTTTTATAATGCAGCCAAGATAATGACACAGATGTCTTTGTCTCTTTTTTCAGTTTATTTTAGATGAGCTTGAGTAAGTGGAATGGGGAGACCACACCTTTCCTTAGGCTGCTGCTAGGAAAAATAAACAACTCTTTGTAACTGCATTTGGCGTGCGGGCATTGAGGGAGCCTTTAGCCCAGATTGCTCCAGCTCAAAACCGCGAGTTTTGGGGGCTCAGAAGAGTTTGGAAGGCAGCTCCAGATTTTACCAGATTTTTCATTTTGGATTCTATGGGTGGGTTGACACACTATTGTCAGCTGCCCCGGCCGAGTAGGCGGCAGAAGAATCCGTGTATTTAAATAAAATAAATAAATTGCAGTGGGTGATTGTCATGTACGAATTCAGATTTTCATGGCTGCTAAGTATCCCGAGACAGGGGAGGTCTAGTAGGCCTTCATAGGAGGCTAAACCAGTAGAGCAACTGAAAGAGTTCACTGAAACTGGAGGAAACTCGTGGCTCCTGAGCGTCCCATGACATCCCAAGTCATTTCTGTAATACGTCCAATGGAACATTTTAAAGCACTCCCCGATAAATATTAATATATAGTTTTGGGTGTAGATGCTCCTGTGACTAAAATCTCCCCGCTCATCCTCAAATCTTGCAGTTCAGGAAAGTGGTTTTGCTGAATTTTGACCCCCCCTTCCTCCTCCTTCTGCAATCTCAGTTTGGGGGAAGCTCGTGTGTGAATGTGTGAATTCTGGGGCTGGGTTAGCCTAGAAGTCTAGACTGGGACCTAGCAGAGGGCCGGAGCAACCGTGGGGCAGATCTGGAGATGGATGTCTTCCACCCGTGGAGTTATTTCAGCAAAATGTCAGAACGAGAGCTAGAAGCCGTGCAGCATAATAGAGGAACTGTAAACAGGATAAAATCTCCCATAAACAGCTTCAATAAAGTTTATAGCAGGTGAAATCAAAGGGCGCAGAGCTAATGTCCCCTTTGGCCTCAGGAGCCACCTTGCATGGTGAACATCTTCCTTGGTGTTCCTTGCAGCTGGAGAGGTTGGATGGGGTGTAGGCAGTGGGGAGATCTGGGTTCTAGTCCCCCCCCCAGCCACGGAGGCTCTAGGGGGGACTCTGAGCCAGTCCCTCCTGTTCAGCCTGACATGGTTGTTGTGGTTGGGAAGGAACAAAGGCAGATAAATCTATGTACAGTAGAGATAAATCTATATAGAGATACTGTATGTATTCCCTGGAAAGCTAATCCCTTTGAACATCAGTCTGGTATGGCAGTTAAGGCAGTGTTTCTCAACCTTGGCAGTTTGAAGAGTTGTGGACTTCAACTCCCAGAATTCCCCAGCCTTGCTGGCTGGGGAATTCTGGGAGTTGAAGTCCACACCTCTTCAAGCTGCCAAGGTTGAGAAACACTGAGTTAAGGTGTTGCATCAGGAGCAGGGAGACCCAAGCAAAAGTCCCTCACCAGCCCTGAAGCTCCCAGTCATTCCAGCCTACCTCACAGGGTCATTGTAGGGAAAAATGGAGGAAGGGAAGGCTAGGTATGCTCCTGTCTGCCCTACAAGGCAGACCCGACCAAACTACTTTTATCTAGCTTGGCTGTAGTAACATCATCTTGCAAGTCTGATGGTGCTATACCCCCTCCCTTCTTTATATTCATGTGAATTGGGTGGGGGGCTGTCTGAGATGTTTTCATAACCCTCCCCATCATTTGGACTCAAGCAATGTTTTTATTCTGGGGGCTTTGGTCATGGGTCTTGCCTCTCCATCAAGGTCACCCACCCCTTTTACTCTCTACCGACGTCCTGAGCTTTGGAACCAAAGGTGGGATTGAAGTCTAATAAATAATCCAGGCCAAGCTAGTCTGCTCAATTTGTTTGCTTCTACAACAAAACCCTTGTTCCTGATCCTCCATAAAGAATGGGGGGGGGGCAGTCTCTTGAGCCCCACTGAAGCCTTGTGGTATCCAGGAAACTTGGGGGTGGAAGGGACTAAAATCCCCACTCGTTGCAACGAAGACATGTGAATAAAGAAACTTTCTCCTAGTTCTCCCAACTGGGGTCAACTTTAGCAAAGGAAAACTCTGGTCAACTTCTCTGTGGATGGGTGGGTGGGAGGATACCTTTGAAACAGGGTGCCCCCACCCTCCAAGACCTTTCCCTTGTCATTATCATCTGCCCTCTTGAAATAAAATATTACCATCGTAGGGGCATTTTCCGTAGCTAAAAACCTCGTAGAGCAGGATCCCATAGGACCAAACGTCCGATTTGGGTGAGTACGTCTGGTAGATGGCAGCTTCGGGGGCTGTCCATTTCACGGGGATCATGGCGTTGCTGCTGGTAGAGTAGATGTCATCCTGGAAGGAAACCAAGAACAGGTTCTCAGCCAAGGCAGCCAGGCTCGGGAGCTGCTTCCACCTGCAGACTCATGGAAGGGAAGCTAAAACTGGCTTGTTCAGCTCCTCGGTATGACTGCTTCTCCAGCTTTGCTGCCCTCCAGATATGTGAGCACGGAAACTCCCTGAATACATCTGGAGGATGCCAAAAGCTATTTATGGGTTTGGTCTGATAGCTGAACACTGAACACTGGAGAAGCTGAGAGTTGGATCTACACCCACCTTCCCTACTCTGATTCTTTCCAGGTAGGTTGGGGCTACAGCTCCCAGAATTCTCAGGCCACTATCATCCATACTAGGAATTCTGGGAGATGTATTCCCAGTGGACTCCAGATCATGGGAGGCTGATACACATGTATTAAGGAGCCCCTTTTACATTGTGCTCCAGTTTGTACAGGATTGAAGATACCCAAAAAGTACCTTCAATAGGCTGATTTTAACTAGAGATATAAATTGGGGATGGTGGTGACATTACTTACACATGCACTGTTTTTGGTGAGAGAAATAGATACTGATAGGTAGCAACATAATAAGCCTACAATTGTTGGGGAGGAAAAATAACAGGAGGGAAGTCCTGTCTTGAGCTCCTGAACAAAAGGTGGGATAGAAATGCAATAAACTAATAAATAATCTGCCACAGTCCCAAACAGTTTATTGCTTTTCCATTTCATTTTGTCCTAATCAATAAAGAGCCTCTTGTTCTCTTCAGCTGGGGCTGGAACAATAACTCCCAGTATCCCCAGCCAACAGGAGGGTTGTGCCTGCTGGGAATTCTGGTTTTTATAGTCCCAGCACATCTGGACAATGCTAAGCTCAGGATGGCTGGCACAATGGTTTGCAAGAGGGCTCTTTCAGATGTTCATGTTTTTGGAGTCAACGAAAGGAACATAAACGTTGGGCGGACAGACGGATCTGAGGTCAGCTAAGTGAAAGACTGCAGGGAGTGCATCAAAGCTTCCTTGAACACACCTTCAGGAGCCTGGCAAGGCCGAAATCAGCTATTTTACAAGCAAGGTCGTCTCCCACCAGTATGTTTCTAGCAGCCAGGTCTCGATGTACGATATGTTGTTCCTCCAGGTAGGTCATCCCATCAGCCACTTGGCAAGAGATGCTGAGGAGGTGGTGTGTGGTCAGTTCCTTCCCTGCAGCACCTGAAAAATCAGCAAAGCATCTCTATTAGTCTTTGAACCTCTTCTGAGACTCACTTATACCTATATGCTTCTCTGTGCAAGAGAGGGCAGTGTTGTGTCAGATGATGCGATGAAGGACAGAAAAGTCGAGCATCTGCTGGTGGGTTCTGAGGATCTTCCACCGTACCAACATCTAGCTGACTTTAGGGGAGCCCTCCTCTAGCACCCATGCTTGGTAGAATCCAATTATTTCCAGTTGATTTTCCCCCAAAATATTCTCTGAGGCAAACTTAAACCCATGAGTCTAACCTCCTGACTGGCAGCTTAATCTCAAAGCAAAACCTTAACTGCCTTCAAGCTTATTTTCACATGTTTTAGCATGGGATGACATTTTCTTTCTTTATTAAGTCCAACCCTTGATTCTCAGAGGATTAACATCTGGGCTTGATTGACACATCCCACAAAGGCATGGGTTCCCTCAAAGTTGTAATTCTCACTTCCAGCACTCATAAGAAAACTAGTTTGGTGCTCCATCTATGTCCATGGAAAGGCTGAGTCTTAGAAGGAAAAGGAGATCAGAGTACTGTACCCTTTGTAAACACAACCCACAGTACAAGGCTATTTTAACATGGCAGCCCAGCTCCAGATGACGCAAGAAAGAAACTCATTAGCAGGCAAATATGTTTAGGCAGTTGTAGGCCAAGAATATTGGCTCCAGACTTGTTCTCCTAGGGAGTTGCCCCATCTTAGGTAACAAGCTAGATCTGAAAAGGAGGTCAAGTTCTTTACCAGAGGAAACTTCTCATGAAAGATTGACTTGGAAGTGGTCAAACTGGCTTCCTTAAACAAAAGATTTCTCAGCCAGGGAGAGAAGGCAGAAGAATCTCAACAGAAAATGGTTGCACTTTGGGTATGGCGAAACAGGGTTGATAATTCGTCATCCTTGGAGCTTTGATGGCATCTGAGCGAAAGGAAATTTCCCAACTGTCCAGGGGAAATGAGGTTTGGGAAAGGCTAGGCTTGTAATAAAGACCGACTTTCCCAAGGGAATTTATGAACTATGTTTGAGGAAGAACCAGTTCTTGAGTGATTTCCCAGCTGGTAGTGTAGCCCTTAATAAACCATGGAAGGCCTCTGACTCTCACTCTCTTTCTCTCTTTGTATGTGTGTAAGCAGAAAACTGGTATATATGTATGTGTGAACGGCATCCATGGGGTAGGGTCAAAAAAGTCAACTTGGCAGCCAGAACCATATGATCGATGGAAGTTGTGATGCACATAAAAATGGGGCAGGGCTTCAGTTGCACGTTGTGGCTGCCATCTTGGCTTTGTGACACCTGTGGGGACACCCTGCTCCAGAGAAGAAGCCAACTGGATTTCCTTGCTGTTCATGGTTTCCATAATCACCTGAAAACCAGAAATCCTCCAACATGAATTAAAGGACAGCCAGAATCATCTTGTCTTTTAATAATATTTGTGTTTTAGTTCTATAGCCCGGTGATGGGTACATGAGTCTTTTTGTGAGCTGCCTCCTCCTCCTCCTCCTCCTGGTTTCTTTGAGGTTTTTGGTCCATATTAATTTGGATGGGGCGGGACCCATTTTTGTCATAAATAATTACACCATCCCTGGCCAAAACAAGTAAAAAGCTGAACTGCTTAGTCAAATGATAATACATTTTTAATGTGATAGAAGGGGGAATGGTTAATCCCACACAGAGTAATGTTATGAAAAATATAAAGACCCCTTTGAGCTGAGCTTGAATCCTGGGAACCTCAGGGAAGTGCCCATGGCATCTTCTTGGTAAAAAGTCAGAAGAGGGTTGGCACTGCATTCTTCTGGATTTTTTTTAACTACCCAGCCTAGCCCCATAACACTAAGAATTGTGATGATTTCTCATCCAAGTACCAGCCAGGTCAGATCCTGCTTACCTTTTCGGGGATCAGCCAAAAGCGGTGACAAGCTGCTACTGCACTGAATTAATTAAAGGCACCTTTATATTAAACCAAATTTGGGGGTTGTCCTGGCCCTGTCTGCTTTTGGTGTGAGGCCACCGAAAGACCAAGGGTGGTCCTTCACCTGAAAAAAAAAGTGCGTCCCTTCCTTAAACAGAATCGGCAGTGGAAGAAGAAGGGAAGCGTTCATGTTCTTCTTTTTCCCCTTAGTCAGGAGTTGTGGGTATCTGTGTATAAACGTTCTAAAAACCCCACTTTAAGCCTGAGTTGGGGAAAGCATGATTAGCTTGTATATGTGATGTGGCAAAGAACCTCTTTAATTCAGAGAAGAACATATTTTTTATTTATTTTTTTTCAAATTTATACAGGTCACCCATCTCACTGTACAACTGACTCTAGACATACGGCACTCTCCCCAACCTAGACATCTTGGACTACCATTTTCCTTAAGGAATGCCATTGTAGTCCAACTCTCTGGAGAATGCTGGATTGCTGAAGGCTGCACACCCTATGCTGGATGCTAGTAATTCGTCATGCCCCACATTTTGACATTGGCTGGCCAACCAGAGCCAGGTAGGAAGAATGGTGATAGAAGTGGCTGTTGAGAGCAATACTCACTGTTGAGGTAACTGTGCAGGTTGCCCTTCCGCATCAACTCGGTGACGATATAAACTGGCTCCCCCACAGAACAGACGGCCAGAAGTTTGATGAGCCTCGTGTGTTTCAGACTTTTCAAGTTCTGAATCTCCTTGGCAAAGTCGTCTCTCATGTCAGCTGTGAAGGAAATTCAAGACATTGCAGGATGGATTGCTTTGCGTGGACAATGTCTGGACTTGCTCTCCTCATTCTCAGATAAAACACCCAGAAGCCCTAGATGTCTTCTTTTAAGTGCTCCTCAGCGTTGAGTAAGATAACTTTGGGTCGAAGATGGCCAAGGCTTCTGTCTCATCATCTTGCAGCTTGGGGTGAGGGGCACTTGCAATAGGACATCTTGTAAAGGTAGGCTTTTGAAGGATTCCTGTTTCGCTAATCTCCATGTCCATCTTGCTAAACTTTCCTGGACTCTTATGCTGACAGTGGAAATGAATAACACCACTTTCTAGTATCGCTACTATGATTAGGGTAAATTTATAATGAGGCTGTTCATTCATCACTAATATCCTTGCAGAACCTTCTGCCAAATTTGCTGGCAGAAAAACTGGACGGGCAGTTCTAATTTCTCCAAGGGAAAAAATAAATAGATTCTCTGACAGTTTCTCAAGGAAAGGATTCCCAGTGGGTGGTGATTTTACAAACTGCTCTGGAGAAAGCCCCAGATGTCTTCCATTGGGATTTAACCTTGAAGGCTGGGAAGCCCGGTAGAAAGGTTTTAACGATGAAAATCAGAACACTCACTAGAAGCTCTAAATAAAAGTAAGAATGCTCTGCTTAGAAAGGTTTCTCCAGACTTGGCTTCTCTTTTGAAGAAGAAGAAAAATCCAAACCCCAGGGAAATTTTCTTTCATCAGATTGAATGAAAATCGGAAGAAGAACTTTCTGTCCAGCCTGATTAGTTCACATTAGACTTGGAACATGAGTTCCAGAATCCAGAAGCCTGCAAACTGACTCGATGGAGCATATCAAGCTGGGTAATTCCGTATCAGAGTAACATAGGACTTTCCAAATAAAAATGTGTTTAGCATTAAGCTCCCTTCCATAAGTCTTTGCTCCCTCCCATAAGTCTTTTCATTTATGAGGAGGGAATGACCCAAGGGATCAACTGAGGTTGTTTATTAACTTGTCTCTGACGTGGACTAAGAAGTTAATCTATTGCAAGGAATATATCATTACTTCTGATAACAGTGGTGTCCTTGGGGAGGGTGCAAGGGAGTCAAAGGGCAAAACATGCACCAGGATTTTGTGATGCAAACCCTGTGACTATGTGCTTACACTAGGTGCCAGGATGCAAGGATGTAAGGGCGGGGTTTGCATTGTGATATCCCAGCGCATAGGCCATTTTTCTCCTATCGTCATGGGTTACAATTTCTCCATCTAATTCTATTATTTGGCTGCTAATTTCAGGATGGGGGAAGTAATTCTCATTTCCTTGTTCAGCTGGTGGATTCAGTCTAGGACCCCATCTTTAACCTCTGGTCTAGTTAAGGAGGAGTGATTAATCTACCTCTTAAGAAACAGGCAGGCAAGAAACATTGCACAAGAGAGGATATGCTCTGTACCCCACAAACCTTGTTTCATAATTTTGATGGCCACGGGCACTGTGTTCTTCCACATTCCTTCCCAGACTTCTCCAAAGCATCCTTCCCCCAACTTCCTCCAGAGCTGGAACTCAGACCGGGGACGTTCCCACTGATCCATCTCAGAAGCCCTCTGTAAAAGGGGCAGATACAGGGGCAAGATGAGAGACAAATGATCCAGATAACAGGTCAGGCCTGGATAAATGGAGGGATTAAAGAAGTCTGCGTGTCACCATGGAATCAGAGAGTTGCAGGACCACTAAAGTCAGTGACTCCAATCCAGGATTATTTTATTTTTCCCAATCTAGTCTACAACCCTGGAATTTCCTAGTGGTGGTGGTGGAGAGTGTCTGCCCTTTACGATCAACCATTAACACTAAAGGAACAAGAAGTCAAGAAATGCACTGCAGACCAGCTCTTGGTAGGGCAGCCATGAAGGCCTTGGAAAAGATATTCAAATGCCATGATGTATCTATACTTACAAAGCTCAGAATTGTGCAAGCCATGGTATTCCCTGTGACACTCTATGGAAGTGAAAGTTGGACTTTAGAGAAGCAGGATAGGAAGAGTATTGACGCTTTTGAACTTTGGTGTTGGAGAAGACTCCTGGGAATACCATGGATAGCCAAGAAAACAAACTGATGGATCATCAAACAAATCAACCCAGAGTTCTCACTTGAGATACAAATGACCAGGCTACGATGATCCTACTTCAGACATGTTATCTGAAGACCCAGCTCTCTGGAGAAGCATCTCTGATGCTGGGAAAGGTGGAAGGAAAGAGAAGAAGAGGACGACCAGCAGCAAGGGGGATGGACTCAGTTACAGGGGTGATGGGGGCACCACTGGAAGATATGAAGGACCAGGCTGGGGACAGATCATCATGGAGAAAATCTGTCTATGTGCCTGTCGAGTTGACAATGACCTGATGGCATGGAATCAATCAATCAATCAATCAATCAATCAATCAATCAATCTCCCATCCAAATACTAATCCAGCCTGCCTGGGCTTCACTTTGAGCCCAAATATGATTGATGTGTGCTGCCACTTAGTGCAGGCAGCCAAAAAGTCCCCCTGAGAGACAGTTGCCCATATACATAAAAGAGAAATGCTCATTTTCTCACTATGCAGAACCAGAACCAAACTGAAAACCGGAATGCAACCTGGCTGTTTGAATTTTGAAGGGCAGAATGGAGCTTGGGAAGTGGAAGTGAAGGGTTTTTTAGGGGCTGAAGTTCTGTCTTTAGGACTGTAGATTGTCCCTCCCCAAAACCGACCCTTCAGACTTTTGGGGAGTTCAGTTCCCAGCCCTGGGCGGCTATTAGTATTTTCAGAGCATCAGCCAAGGGAAAGCTGGTGTTGTTCCCGTGTGGTTTTGCGTGCGTGGACCATCTGTTCCATTCCAAACTCTGTTTTTATCAACAAAAATTAACCTCTCTGCACAACTGAGTTACAGCACTAACCATCCTTCCTTAAGCCAGGATGAAATAATTTTTTCCCCTCTCCTGCCTTTACTGCCAGTCGCTGCCATTCTTGACTTTCCCCCAAGATAATGAGGGACAAAGACTAATCAATTATGTATACTTTTAAGGCAGCCTTTGGATGGTGTCAGATGGAGGAAAAAACCAATGTTAATGCATGAGAGCTCTTAAGCAGCAGGACAACCTCTATCCTGGAGTTGTGAGGGCTCTATCACTGGAGGCTTTCAAGCAAAGGTTGGACAGCCATTTGTCTGGGATGGTCTGAGGGTTCCTGCCCTGGGCAGGGATTAGACTAGAAGACCTTCAAGGATACTTCCAACCCTGTGATTCTATGAACGCCAGTACAGCTAAGAACAAGTTATGTCAGTCTCATTCATGGGGTGAGGATGAAAGGAAGGCAATATCACAGGATGCAACAGAAAGAAGATTTTGCCTGGACATATGGGCTGCGGTTAGGTGTAAGTGAAGAGAAATGGCCACACTGCCAAAAAGATGGTGGTGGTTCTTAAAATCAGTAATCAGAGATGTTCAGAATCAGATAGAATCTCTTGATTTTGAAAGGATTAAGATCACATGTAATATCATAAGGGCTGGGCTGTGAATACTTTGACCTTGGAAGGGGATGGTTGAAATTAATTTAATCCAATAATAATAAACAATTGTTGATAAGAAAGACAAAAATGTCTGGATAGTGGATGTTGCAATACCTGGAGACAGCAAAAGAGAAGAGAAAGAACTGGAGAAAATCATGAAGTACAAAGACCTGGAAATAGAAGTAGAACGACTGTGGCAAAAGAAAGCAGAGATAGTACCAATAGTAATAGGTGCAATTATTGGGTGCAATCCACAAACATCTGGAGCACCACTTGAACACCATCGGCATTGACAAAATCACCCTCAGTCCATTGCAAAAGGCAGCTTTATTTGGAACAGCTTATATCCTGCCAAGATGCCTTTAACACCATCAGACAGCAACGTCTGCCTATCCCAGGTCTTGGGAAGGACTTGCTAGGTGGACAAAAATGCCAAATCTAGTCTAAATATCTGGCTGACTGTGCGACCAACCGTAATAATTTAATAATAGTAATAATAATGATTTAATTATGATTATTAATCATTAATAGCAATGAGTTAATCATGAATAATAATAATAAATCAATAATTGAACACATTCTTGAGAAGAAAACTGGGAGGAGCTTTCTAAAACAGAAACCTGAAGCCAATTCAAATGTGAAGCAAAAACAAACAAGCACCCCCCCCCCCCCAATAAAAGCCACACATCAAGCCCCTCTAATGATGTCAAGGATGGAGAAAATAATGTGGTGATGCCAGGTTCTTCCACTCACCTTTTGCAAGCATGGCTGAGACAAGGGACATTCGATGATTTTCCAGTTGACTCTGTAATAGGCAAGGAGTTCTTCCAGACTCGGGAAGACATGTTCCTTTTCCAAGTAAAAACTTCCTGCAGGATTCGAGAAGATTCGAAAGTGTCGCACTTTGCTGTGGTTCCGAACTGAAGATTGAAGGAAAAGAGAGAATGACAGGACTTGGATTGACTTTGCATTTTCCCTTCCTGTAGGTTAGTAGCCACCAGCACTTCTAGGACAGCATTGCATTATGGTTCACACATGATACCTGTTTCAGAAATGGACTAAGGAATAATTGATATGGGGTGGTCGCATTAATCTATCCATCAATGTTCTAAAGGCCCAATGGTCCAACAGTCGCTCAGATGCCAACACCCTTACAGACGTTGAAAGGGATTTGCATTGGCATTGACTCAGAGGAAAAACTTAGAGGAAGAACATCTCCTATGTATACCTAATGATCCAGGCTTCTTGAACAAGAAATCTAAATTCCCAATCGTGAAGTTTTATTGCACAGATCTGGCCCTGTGGTTGTGACTTCCAGTTCTGCATGTTATTAGCAATTGCTAGACCTCTATACAACATCCATGCATTTGGAAAGAAATAAAGATATGTCTCCAGGCAGATATCTGTAGCCATATGCCAGTCTGGGACAGCATCAAGATCAATGCAATAAGCTGTTTGCAAATGCTAGAACTCCTGTATGGAGCTGCTACTGCAAAAATGTTTCCAGAAGCATTAACTTCATGACCAGAAAATGGGAATTATTCCAGAGACAAGCAGTTAAACAAGAATCCTAGCCAATATGGAGGCCTGGGACCAGATAATCAGGGGTGTTCCTGGAGAGATAGTGGGGAAGGACATATCTATACTTTAAATATGTTAGTTGTATATTGTTGTGACTTTTTCTAAATGATGCTGGGATCTGTGGCTTGGCGGTACTGAGGATATTCTCATTAGAAATGCATTGTTCTCTGCTCGCTAACTAGACTCATGGAATTCTGGAGTTGGAATGGATGGAAAAGGTCCTCTTGTTCAGCCCTTTGCAATGTGTGAGAAAACCAGTTAAACTGTCTATGATTTCAGTATTTAATTGCTTTTCCTACACACTGGTGGCTCTTCATAAGAACCTCCAGAGATGGTGAACCCATCCCCTCTATAGGTACTGCCTACTATGTAGATAACACATCTGGAATTTTTGCTTATATTTGAACTAAGTGTCTGCAACTTATATCTCTTATTTCTGGTCTTAGTTTCAGTGACCATGAAAAATAATTCCTGACCGTCTTCCCTATGGTGTCTTTCTATGCATCTGAACATTGATAGTATGTCTAGCTGGTCTTCTTTTCTCCCGACTGATGATACCAGGTTCCTGCAGCCTGTCCTCATAAGAAGTCTCCAAGTCATCTTTGGATCATCTTTGTCACCCACCTCTGAACCCTCTCCAACCTGTCAATCTCCTGGAAATGTGCCCAGAATTGTCCAAAGATGGTCTCACCAGTCCCAAGTAGAGAGGAATAAGGATGTCCCCCATGTTTGATGGGAAACTACATTTCCCATGATTCCCTGGGGAGATGAACCAAGAAATAAGCCAAGATAGAAATGCCTCTGGGGCATGTACGCTGGGAATATTCTCTGCACATTATCCTCTTTTGGAAGATACACCAAAATGTGGTTTCCTTAATGATGGATTGTGACCCAGGTTAGGAAAAGCAGGAACAGATGGGGGTGTGGTGATGGGGACAAGGACACTGCCCAGTCTTTTCATTCATGCGCTTTTATAGTTATTTTTACTTGTAATTGTTTTTTTATGTATTTATTCTTTTTAATTGTTGTACGCCGCCCACAGTCACTTTTATGCGAGATGGGTGGCTATATAAATACGATAAATCAAATAAATAAATAAATAAATAAATAAATACATTTCTGGAAGGAAATTCCAAACCGTCAGCCAATATGTTTCACTGTGTTTAGTTCAGCCGTGCCAGCCCAATGCCCTCCATATGTGTTGGGTTGGCGCCTCCTGGAATTCCTGGCGCGGCATTCTGGGAATTGCACTCACCCGTGTGCCAGGCTGTGGAAGGACGAGAATGCCAGTGCCGGTCTAGAGCCATTGTTAGTCACTCCTAATTGTGCAAAGGCTCTGTGTGGCTTGGGGCTAGTTCATACCTTGCTCCATCTGACCTGTGTGGGCAGAATCCCTTTGTTTATTGCATCATTTAGTATAATTACACACAAGAGAGGGAATTGGAGTGTGATTAGTAATTACCATGTTTTAGATCCACATTTTCTGGAATGTGCTTATCACACAGACTGGGGTGGAGTCACCCGTGGCTTTATGCTGCAAACGGGAGAGATTTATTTCCAGGATGTCTTGGGATTCTTTACATAGCAAGCAAGACATCCTTTTTCACTGCTCAGTGTCAGAGAGAAATCATCAAGTCCTCTGATAACGATCAACATGTGATTAACTGAGCTAAGACCCTGTTTCCTGTTGCCCTTCAATCCTAAGAGATAGGATCGCATCCTTCCTTCCAGCTGGTCAGTTCTACAAGTATTAGAAACCTTAGGTTATTTCGAATAATAAAAGCATGTTGGCTGCGAAAAGGAAAAAGAAAAGAAATCCAAATTCATTCCGGGTTGGCTTCCGGACTGAGTTGTGCAAAATGCAGCGAGCGTTGGCATTTCAAGAACTCCTTTTCATTTCCGCCCATTGCCACTTCCACTCCCCAATCCCTCAAAAGCTGCTTGGCTGCAATCCACAATCAACGTAGCTTTGGCCAATCAGAAATGCGGAGCAGTGAAAATCACTGCCCCGCCTGCAGCTGCTCCAGATCCTTCATCAAAACAACAGCTAACAAACATAAGGCAAGACTCCACATTCAAGGACAGCAAAATAAATGTCTTGCATCTGCTCCCACCTCCGCCTCCGCCTCCTCACATTATCTGGTGTTTATTTGCCTGTCTGCAAAAAATCCCAGTGCTTCCTATGGGGGGGGAGGGGGGAGCTGCAAGGCCGTCATGCCACCCTTCCCCTTGAAAGACCTGCTACTGCTGCTATAAAGGATGAGTGGGAGGCATGGTGAAGCAGAAACTCCTGCAGAATGAGGAACCGGACTACCCACAAGCACCATAGTCAGATTGTCTCTGAAAACAAACTAACTTTACTGTGTTTCATTCCACTGACAAATAGGGAGAATGTTGTTGAGTATGAGTCACTCCTTTGTGAGATGGGCGGCTATATAAATATGATCAGAAAATAAATAAATGTTGCTGGATCACAGGGCCATCTAGTCCAACCTCCCCTGCTCAGTGCAGAATCCACTAAACCAGTGTTTTTCAACCTTGGCAACTTTAAGAGGGGTGGACTTCAACTCCCAGAATTCCCCAGCCAGATCTGAAAGGTAGCCATCCTGCCTCTATTTGAAGCATATAAGGAAGCCAATTTCTGCTCAGGGCAGAATGCTCCAGATAATCCTTCATGTCTGACAATCCTAACTAATAGTCAGCCTAAATCTCTCTATTTTTTAAAAACCCAACCTTCAGACCACCATCATTTCGCCTCTGTGCAAGTGAAACATGTCCAGCACTAACTGCTTTTCACAGATTCCTTATTATGATCCCTGATCATCCTGGTAGCGTTCCTTTGAACCCGCTCCAACTTCTTCATGTGGTCTTTTAAAGTGTGGTGTCCAGACCTGGACATAGGACATCAGGTATAGTTTAACCCAGTGTTTCTCAACCTTAGCCACTTTAAGATGAGCGGACTTCAACTCCCAGAATTCCCCAGACAGCCATGCTGTCTGGGGAATTCTGGGAGTTGAAGTCCACTCATCTTAAAGTGACCAAGGTTGAGAAACACTGGGTTAACCACTGCAGAATACAATGAAACCATTATCGACCTATTATCTGGACACAGCACTTCTGCTGATGCAACACTGCACAAGCCTAATGGATCCCTCCCTTGCTCCAATAATAACTTTTTAAAGAGTGTTATTTAAAAAAAAATTAAAAAAATAAGGAAACAAAGCATGATCTTTATTTCCAAGAACGCTTCCGCCTATCACATAGGAATGCATAGAAAAATGGAAGGGGAGTGACTCCGGTGTAGCTGAAGGCCAAGTGTGTCTATCTGCTCAGGAAGAAAACAGAGATAAGCTTCAAGGTGGAGTAGGAAGATTCTGGGGAGGCAAGAGGAAACTGCAAGAATGGGTGTTGATGACTGTCTCTGCCCACTACGGCAGCCAGGTGTGTGAGAATGCACGTGCCATGTCTTCAAAATTGTATATGGCCCTCCTGGTGAACAAGGAACTCTTTTGGCAACTCCTCTTGGCAAGGAACTCCAATTCTCCAATGCCAATCTTCATGTAGCTTAAATGGCACCATCTAAATCGGAAAGGGAGGTGCTAGCAGATGTGGGGGGAATTCCCCTATTTCCAGAAGTGTGAACCAGAAGGGGAAAAGGAGATGTGAATTCTCCAGGTAGGCTGATGAAGATAGGCAGGACATAGCAGGCACATAATACTGGGGGAAAGGCACCAGAGGAACGGAGAGAAACTGACTGGCACATTGCAACTGGAACCTTACCCTTGTGGCAATGTTTTGTTGTAGGCCACTTCTTACAAATTTTTTATAATGAAGGGAAGTTCCTCCCTCCCTCCCTCCCTTCCTTCCTCTTCTCTTTTAGTTTTTAGGTATATAACTCATTTAACTATAGTTGAAATGAAATGGCTATTACTTGCATCATTCACTGTCTTGATTCAAAAATTCAGGAACAAAAAAGTGTATATTTGCATACACTGATGTGCACACTGAATACAAAATAAATTGCCCTGCATATGGGCGGGCGAGGATGAGGGTTGTATTTGGGCTTTGCCCTAACTTCTGCTAAATGTCATTGAATCAACACAGGCAAAAATAACACTATTAAGTTCAAGGGATCTTACTCTCACATAGTGGACACAGGATTACAATCAACTCCATAAGTGCATGCATATGCTGTGTTTTGTAGTGGAGTATAATCAGTGTTCTTCCTCCCTTGTGTATAAACAATAAAAAAGCATTATACAAACACATGTTTGCATGAACACACAAACACACTTCTCCTAGAAGCGATTACTTTGGATCCTTTAGGGTGTGTGTGTCTACTGGACTCTCTTGATCAGTGTTTCTCAGTCTTAACAACTTTAAGATGTGTGGACTTCAACTCCCAGAATTCCCCAGCCAGCCTTGAAATTCACACATCTTAAAGTTACCAAGGTTGAGAAACACTGCTCTTGATGAATGGACACTTACAATTTTTTCACCTTATAACAATGAGGTTGCAAAAGGAGGAACACTTTCTACAAGCTGCAGATGGTGCAGATAAAAACCACTTACAAATAACCTGTTGGACAATGTCTGACTTCTTGTTTAATAGGCTCTTAATGGTTTTTAATGTCTGACTTCTTGTTTAATGGGCTGTTCTCCACCAGGTGCAGAGGGTCAGCACATCAGCAATCTAAATTAGAGAAGATCACCTGCGGGCTTTCATTACTGGTCCCTAACTTGGGAGAAACCCTTGTTTTTGTGTGTGTGTCTCCATGATATTGCCTGCATCTCATCCCCAGTCCAGCAGTGAGACAAACTTCAGTCCTCCTTAGCTGCGTCAGTGTTAAAGTAACATTGCCCTCTTATTCCAATGCCAGAGTGGGTCAGATCTGTTGGCTTTGCACCTCTTAGCTTGAAGGGAAGTAGGGATGGCCAAAGACTGCAAAGAGAGGCAATTGAGGCAGGAGAGCCATTGGTAAAGGGGGCAGGACATTTCTCCAAGGATGGATGGAGAGCACTTCAGCTCATTGAAGAAAGGCCATTGATGGGCAATAACACCACCATCATCGCTGTCATCCCCATCATCCTCAGAACCATCCCCATCATGTCATGCAAAGCATCGACTCCTGAGTTAAGAATTTTTGACACAAAATGTTGAGCCCCTTGAATGGTTGAATATGGTACTGTATGGTCAATGTTTGAGATGCATCACTGCTTAATTCCCTCAAGAGGCAACAGAGGACCCAGATAAGCATGATCAAAGTGAATAGCAGAAACAGGACATACAGACAGTCCTCATTTAGTGACCACAATTGGAACTGGTCACTAAGTGGAAAATCACGTGACTGTGACTGGGCTTACGATTTTACTTCAGTTTTCTTTTTCCCTGCTCCCTGCCCTTTGGAGTGCTCACCCCAGTGCTGGGATAATTAGCAAGAAGGGAATTAATGTTTGTATTTATATTCATTGGAGAGGAAGGGGTTACAAGAGAGTAATCAGGCACACAATGGGGAATACACATACAAAGGAATGCGCTAGTGCCAGCCGTTTGCCTAGCATGCTTGTTTAGGCAATCTCCACTCTGCGAGGGGGAGAAAGAGGGGGAAAAAATGGGTCAGGCACAGGATGGGTACTGACTGACTGTAATAGCGAATGGTGTAAATGGGTGCCTTGGTCACAAAGTTATTGTTTCAGCACTGTCATAACTTGGAATGGTTGCTGCACGAGGCAGTCAGTAAGCGAGGTCTACCTGTATTGATTGACATGATGCAGATTTTGAGCAAGTGTAACAGTGGCTTGAAACTCCAAAGCTTCTCTAGCAAAAGGAGCATTCTTACATATTTCCCATATTTCATTGAAAAAAACTCTTGATAGGTTTTATCTGTTCATAGAAATGCTTGAAGGAAAACTTATGTAGAGGACCCCAATGGCTTCTCTAAGTAGGTTTTTTTCCCTAGGTTATAAAAGATTGAGAAATATAGGATCATCTCTAGATCCTCAGTCCCACCAGTCTTCACCCAATGTCCTCTACATCACCATTTTGGCTTCTTTGGTAACTGAGTTTCTCTTCCTGATGTTGAGTTTTAGAGCCAGGATCCAGTTTCAGAGCCTGGCAACCAGGAGTGTCTGCAGTGTAGGATAAAAAAAGTCACGATCGTGGCCACAATGGTGTGAAGCTCTGCCTCGTTTTTATGTGCATTTAAGAGCTTTGATTGAATTGGCATGGCCACCATCTTGACTTTTTGGACCATGCCCTGCTTTGATTGCACCATCACGATCATCATCTTGACTTTGTTGACCCTACTCCTGTGATCACCTCTGCTGGCAAGAGAAGAGGAAGAGGAATCCAGCTTGATCTTCAACTTGGAGGACAAAACCCAATTAATCTAAAAATTGTAATACCGATAGACCTTGGTGGTCAACCATGATATAGGTCTACCTGTGGCACGGAGAGGTAAGATGTAGTTTACCTGACAGAGAGTATTCTCCCTTGTTACTCTCACTGTCCCGGATGAGGAAGGAGCCGTGGCGATTTGGGGGGGAGAGAAGCAGATGGTTGGCTTTGTTTCTCGTGATCCCACTTATGTACCAGCTGAAAAGAAAAGAGATGTGATTAAAATATAAGACAACTTCTCAGATGTCTTCAGTACAGGTCACAAGGAGAGAAAGACATTTCAAACTCCTAAGTAATAATCAGGGCACCCTGAAAGTGTTTTCGATTATCCCAGATTTTTAATTTCATTTTTTTTTCCATTTCAAAATATTTACTTAGTGCTGGTATAATGTTTGATACATGTTGTTTCCAGCATGCTTATCCCTTATATAAACAATGGAATTCCACCATCCCTTGTAAAACAGTGATTCACTACTTCGGCTTGTTTATCAGGGACATTTTCAAGTTAAGCGGTTCTTCTCATGCCATCTCACTGAAAGCTCGTCCAGATATTTCCATGGTTTAGCAATGACTAATTTGGCTGCTATAATTAAAATGTATAGCAATTTCTTATCTGCAATGTCTTTTCTGGCCATCAAGTATGTGTCACAAAGCTAGCTTTGGAGAGAACTGAATTGTACAAGATTAAATCTCAGTTTTTCTCTTGCTGTTACAGTATCACAGCAGGGGTTGGGTGATGCTATAAAAGGCTAAATCAGTATTTCTCAACTTCAGCAACTTGAAGATGCGTGGACTTCAACTCCCAGAATTCTCCAGTCAGCATGCTGGTTGGGGAATTTGGGGAGTTGAAGTCCACACATCTTAGAGTTGCTGAGATTGAGAAACACTGTGCTAGATTGTAAAATTGGTGGTGCATCTGAATCTGCTTGGAGCTAGCAACGTTCTGGGAAAGGACAGACTTAATTAGAGCATGACCAGAAGGGCTTCCAAGAGGATGGGTTTAGTACCACCAGTAAAATATGGAAATGGACATCTTCTCTTGTTTTTGTTGTCCCAATAGGTTTTTTTTTTCCTGTGGTGTATAAAAGAGAATGGAAGACACTCTGGGGATTGAAGACCTCTGGCTCTTCATTCCATGAATGGGGCAGAGTGATTTCATTCTAGAAGCCCCATAAAACTGCATAAAGTACTATTCTGCCTGCACACTCTTTCTTTAGCCAGAACAAGCCAAGCCAGACTGAAGGTGCCAGCATGAAGGGGAAGTGAAATTGTTGTTATCCTATCCTTGTGGAGGTGGAGCACAATTGTGGTTTTGCACTTTCTCTTCTTCCTCCCTTGACCAGACCTCCGCGCATTGGGCCATTCTGTGTTTCTCAGCCTTAGCAACTTTAAGATGTGTGGACTTCAACCCCCAGAATTCCCCAGCCATTCCCCAGCCAGCAATTCCCCATGCTGGCTGGGGAATTCTGGGGGTTGAAGTCCACACATCTTAAAGTTGCTAAGATTGAGAAACACTGCTGTAGAGCCTACAAAGTATATGTCTCACGGGCTGCAGGTTACCATCTTTGCTGAGACAAAGAACTGACCAAACATGGAGACTGGATTTGGCCGTGATCCATTTCCCACCTAGAACCCACCTGCTCTGTTCCAGGGCCTCCAAACCCAGCTGCAAACATCTGGAGGACTGCTAGAAATACAACTTTTTTCTGCCAACTAGTGACTGTCTGGATTTTTGCTGTCCAGATTTGGCAGCTCCAATCTTAACGTTTATAACTGGGAATGGAGGATAACTGGGAATGGAGGATAACTGGCAATGCCAAGCTAAATCATTTGGATCTTTTGGACAGAGAGATTCCTGGTTCTAGGGTTGGCAGGGAATGATGTTGGAAGCCTACAGTGGCTTGAGCCAGGCGTTCTCTGTTGGGGCAATCTTGGAAGTTCTCCCTTTTTAGATGTGTCCAGGACCCTCCATATTGCAATTTAAGGTGTCCACCTAGGAAAAGATCAGAAGGAGTTGCTAGTCTCTTTCTCACTTTTTGCCTCCATACACTAACTTTGTAGGTTCTCCTCCTACAGTGTGTTCACCTAGGGTTTCCAATGCAGGCGGTCAATCCGTCTAATTAAAAAAGGAAAACGTTATCAAGATCAATTCTCTTTCTCACAGACAGGAAAAGAGCTGTCAATCTCCCCATGTCCGTGGGGAGATATTTGTTGGAGTAACAAAGACAACTGTCTTACATTTGAAGAGATCTGCTTGTGGGCCCAGAAGGTCTCCCCAATGCTGGGACCTCACACCGATGACAAGAGTGCCTAAATCAGCCAGTTGTCAGGTTGCCAGATTTTTTTCTAGCCTCTGCTTCTGGGCCATCAATAACTCCTTGGTCTATAGATATTAGGAGGTGGTCCTGCTTATCTTTCTGTTATGAAAAGTCCTCCCTCCCTGGTTATTTTTACAGACTGAGCTGCTGTTGACAGTCAGAAGAGCATTCTACCTTGCTGTTGCCCAGATAGGAAGTGCAAAGTGTGTGTACGTTTTCTCACCAGATGAGCCTCGCATGGCTGGAAATGAGGGCGACAACTGAAAGGGGAAAAACCTAAGCCTTTGGCAGGCTGCACTGAGGTTCTCACAAGTGGTTTATTTGGAAAGTGTAAAAATGCACAGGGGCTGGCACTGTATTCCAATGTGCTGGCGCAGTGTTTCTCAACCTTGGCAGCTTGAAGATATGTGGACTTCAGCTCCCAGAATTCTGGCTGGCTGGCTGGAGAATTCTGGGAGATGAAGTCCACACATCTTCAAGCTGCCAAGGTTAAGAAACACTTTGCAGACAGATGCTTTATATTAGCATGATTTAATGCTAGTATAGCAGGATACAATCTACTTCGTTTGACAGGTATGGTGGCTGTCTTCCCCTTGCTGAACTTCACCTCCCAGTTGCATCTGGAGGACTTCAGGTTGCTACCCCACCCCTGGTTGAGGATCCTCCCTGATGGCTCATTTTCTCAATGGAAGGAGTCTTTTTAGCCTTTGGATTCATCTGAACCTTGCTCATTAGCTGGAGAGGCCATAGCTCATGATGCATTTATTGATGAGATGTATCTCCTGCCTTTCAATCAGGAGCAAAAGGCGGTGTAGATACAGCTCTCTGCTTTTTCCCCCCACCACAAGAACCCTGTAAGGTAGGCTGGACTAAGAGAGAGGGATTGGCTCAAAGTCACCCAACAGGCTACAAGGTTGAGTGAATGAGGATCTGAATCTCCTCATTTCCAGCATCTTCACTAAACAGCTTGGCTTTGGGGCTAAAAGGAAGGAGATTAGCCCAAGTCCAGCAGGAACCTTCGGTGGCAGAGGGGGGACAAGAAATGGGTCTCCACTCTGCTGTCTGACAGCTTTACCAGCCCTGTGCATGGTTCGTCCAAGGAATTTAGCCTTCCTGCCTATGCGTATGTGGGTTCAGAGAACTTTTATTTGGATCGATTTATAAGATGTATACAACCCCGATTTGTCTAGCATAACCCCGGATGGCTTACAAACCAGCAAACAAGCAGGCTTTGTATTGCTCCTTCCTCAGATTTTTTTCCTTGCAAGAATCACCCCGTTAGGCTAGTTGAGCAGAACAGCAAATCAGTAAAACTGTCAAAGACAAACTATCATGGAGCAAACAGCTTGATTTGTCGCGGTTATTTATTGATTTAATTTATACCCTTCCTTTTCATTCAGGGGCTCAACACAGCGTTCCCTCCTTTTATTGTTCCCAACAACACTGTGAGGTAGATTTTGATGAGAGACAGAGAGATTGGCTCAAACTCCATGGCCAAGTGGGGACTAGGACGTGGTCTCCCTGGGGCCAGTCCAGGACTTTCACCACTTCACCACATCGGTTCTTCCTGTTGCTTTGAGGGCCACACCTTCCATAGTCCATCTTGTTGTCCCCAACTGAAATCAGTGCTTTTTGATCTGGATGGCTTCCAGATAGATGAACTTCAGCTCCCAGGATTCTCCTCAGTGGCCATGCTGGCTGAGGAATTCTGGGAGCTGAAGTCTACACCCACCCCTGGAATTTACCTAGCTGGGGAAACACTTGTTTAGATATATGTAAGTAACAAATCTGGGAAGGATTTATTAGCTAGTTGGAATAGGAAATTCTGGACAAAATGCCTAGACCAAAAGGCAGTTTTGTATGCTTGAATACGTAGCATGTCTGGCACAGTTTCACTCTGTGGATGTGAATTAATGTCTGTCTCTGCGCCAGTTGGTTGGCATCTGCAGTGTGAAGGAACTCCATGCAGGTTGATGGAGCTTCTACACTCCTCCTTTTATTTAAGCAGACAAGTGATAACTTTGCAAACAAGCCAGGATCATAAGCCAGCTTTAACTCATGGTTTCTCATTAGCTTCCATATTCTGGCTTTTTTGAAACTGATTGATTGATTGATCAATGATTAAATTAAATCATTGTCAACTCTTAGCAACCACATAGATAGATTTTCTCCATAATGATCTGTTCCTAACCTGTGTCAGGCCTAGCCCAAGGAACTCCAAGAGACCATGTAAATTCAGTCCTGCAATGTTTATTAGCTACAACCTCCAGCAAGAATCTTCCCAGACTGAAACCCAGCTCCCAAGTAACGCCAGTCACAACATAGTGAATTCCTCAGGGAGGTGCCAGCCTCATCCTCTTATCTCTCCCCCACTCCTCAGGAGATGAAAGAACAGGTTTTCCTCCCTGAGTCTGGCCTCCATAATTCCATTCCATCACACCTGGTCCTTCAGGTCTTCCAACAGCCACTGTAACTGAGTCCATCCACCTTGCTGCTGGTCATCCTCTTCTCTTTCCTTCCACCTTTTCCACCATTATGGACTTCTCTAGGGAATTAGGTCTTCACATAATGTGTCTGAAGTAAGATAATTTGAGCCTGGTCATTTGTGCCTCAAGTGAGAACTCTGGATTGATTTGTTCAATGATCCATCAGTTTGTTTTCTTGGCTATCCACAGTATTCTCTGGAGTCTTCTCCAACAGCAACATTCAAAAGCGTCAATACTCTTCCTGTCCTGCTTTTGCTTCCATGAGTGACACAGGGAAGACCATGGCTTGCATGATTCTGATCTTTGTAGGTACAGACATACCACAACATCTGAATATCTCTTCCAACACATAAGGACACAAGCCCACACCTTGCATGTGTGAACAGGCTGCACAACCTGTGTTGTTCATTCATGCTTTGATGTAATAAACGGACTTTCCCATAATCTGATGCCTGCCAGATGTCTTTGGACGACTACTCCAGAATCGCCAGCCAACAAGGCCACTTGTAGGCCTCTTCCACATTCCCACTGCATCCAATCCCCAAATAGGCAGAAATCATAAGGTAAGATTTCCCTGGAGGAGCACGTGACTGCTAGCAATTATTATTTTTCTTTGTGGCCATAGAGAAGTGGCTGACCCCTGACTTCCTCTGGAATGTTTTCAAAAAATCCCCAGCCTGGTATTTCCTGGTGGTTTCCATCCAAATGCCATTCTAATCCTACTGAGCGTTTTTGAGATCAACCAAGCTGACCTAGATATTGCCACCAGCTATGATTCATCTGACCAGAATGTGAAAAATACCATCTAATCAGTGTCCTTCTCCTGAGTTACCACCAGTTGTAGCACATCCACAATCCCACCACTTTGATGTGAGATGGGCGGCTATATAAATATGATTGATAGATAGATAGATTGATAGATAGATAGATAGATAGATAGATAGATAGATAGATAGATCTCTTCACCCACCGTTCCATACATAACAGAAAGAAAATAAATTACACATCAATTTGTGGGCATTGTCTGGTGGTTTGCAGAGAAATTAGAGAAATAGCGGTGTCCTATTGCAGTGGAAGACCCATCTCTTTTGTACATGTGGGGTTTCGATTGACACATCATGCTTGCCATCTTGCAGATTTTGACCTCCTTGGCAGATGCTGCCCTCTGCAAGGAAGGGCAGTGGTGTGTATAGGAAACAAAAGCCTTAAATCCACTAAGGATCCCTGTCCCCTTGCAGCCATTCCTCTTTAAGCTTTTAAAAAGTCCCTTGAGTTGTGAAGCTGAAATAATAGGACACTGGCAATTCGGCAACCAAATGCTTCTCTCAAGACCTCTGGTCGTAGTTGTGTGTTGCGACGGTGACTGAACTGAGTGAGATGGGAGAGCTAAATTCTAAATCAGTATTTCTCAACCTCAGCAACTTTAAGATGTGCGGAATTCACGCACTGGCTGTGGACTTCAGGAAGTTGAAGTCCAACATCTTAAAGTTGCTGAGTCAAGAAACATTGCTCTAAACTATGTATCTAGGAAGACATAAACTCCAAAACCAGGTCTCTGAGGAAGTGGGGAGTAATATCTTGCTTGATCCCAGGCTCCAAAAATAGGGAATGATGCAAGAACACCCACCAGTGACAGCCCAGATTCTTCTGAGGAACAATTATTCTATGGAAATTGTCCTCATTTGCAAAGTACCGGTTGGGAAAAAAAATATATTAAGCCATACTTTCTAATCTTCTTTACCTCATATCGAGAAGACACTGCTGATTTGTTCCTATACACGAGACGAGAAATTGCGTCACAGTTGCATAATATTAACCTATGAGCACGTCAAAGTTTCAACCCCAAGTTGTTGACCTCATGGCCCAGGGAACCTTTGGCTTGATGGTGGAAATGTGACTGTTTAGCATATATTCCTTGTTTGTTGCATATACGATGCATTTATTTCCTTCTTCCTTGTTATTACAACCGACAATTAGCAAGAGAATTAACAAGCGAACTTTTCAGAGCCGAAAACAATGTTTTCGACAGCACTTCTCACCTCATAAATTCTAAGTTTGGAGCAACTTAGTCATCCACATTCCTGTGCCCTGAACGCATCTCTGAATTTCTGCATTACTTGTTCTGACTTTAAAAAATGCCATTGATGTCAGATTTTAAATTCAAAGCAATTTATACATGTGTCTATGAGGATGAGTAAGCTGTTCCACTTCAGATTCCTGTATTCTTAATTTTCATTATGATAGTGAAGCAATGCGAGGTAAGACTGGAATGAACTGAGAAAACATAGGGAAGAAATTGTTATTAAATTTTATTCTTTATTCTTTTTTTTTTTTAACATGGAAATAACATACCTCTTAGATTTTAAAAATTCACCAGATTTGGGGTACACTTCTCTTTCCAAATTTCCATTATGAACAAAATCCATTTACTGCTCACGTGTTTTCTCTTATTAACAGCTGGAAATAAATCTTTAGGAGCTCCAGAACTGGTATGGATTAACTGCTGGAGTGGAGGCATGTTAAGTGCCAGGGGACCTTTTGGATCCAGTGGATCCATGCACAACCCCAGTATGCCTCTTTAGGGGCCTTTTCTGAAGTTAGAGAAAAATAACCATAGGAACAAAGTTTTCCTGGGCCAGGTTTATCCTGTCCCTGATAAAAGCTATCTCTGATTTTGGAGGGGAAAATCCTTCCACACACCATAGTATTAACATTGATTAAAGGTTGATTGAAAAACAACCGGAAGCAAGATAACTAGCAGAACCAGTAGAAAAAACATTTTAATAGAGGAAAACTCCTCTGATATTGATGACTGACGCAACATTTTGCTTACAGTAAGCGTCCAAAGAGATCAGAATTGTCCAAGCTGTGGTATTCCCTATGATGCTCTATGGAAGCAAAAGTTGGAGTTTAAAGAATAGGATAGGAAGAGTATTGATGCCTTTGAACTTTGATGCTGGAGAAGACTCCTAAGAATACCATGAACAGCCATGAAAACGAACAAATGGGTCATTGAACAAATCAACCCAACTCGCTTGAGGCACAAATGACCAGGCTCAAATTATCCTACTTTGGACACCTTATGTGAAGACCCAGCTCTCTGGAGAAGGCTCTGATGCTGGGAAAGGTGGAGGGAAAGAGAAGAAGAGGATGACCCAGGTGGATGGACTCAGTTACAGTGGCAATGGGGGCACCATTAGAAGCCCTAAAGATCAAGTTAGAGATAGATTGTCATGGAGAAAGTCTATCTATGTGGTTGCTAGGAGTCAAAAATAACTTGAAGGCACATAATCAATCAATCAATCAATCAATCAGTCAGTCAAGGGGCCAAAATGGAGAAGGGTCAGAGCTATGCAACAGGAGAATGGATATGGCCTTAACTTTGCAGGGGTCAAAGCTCCTGAACTTTCCTTACACAGACAGAAAAAAGGGCCTTGAGTCATTGGACCAGAAAAAATATCACCATCTATACTTCTTTCTTGGGAATGAGAGACAGCTGAAAAGGCTCTGGATATGACTTTTGGTCTCCTCAGCTGACTTTTCACTGCCCTTTCCCATGCATTTTTTAGTTTGCCATTTTAGTTTGCTTTAATTGGGGTTGGGTGCCTGAAAACTGTTGAAACAACAAGCCAACGACAATATTTTATCCCAATGAATCATAAGCCCTTGGACATTAGTTCCACAATGTTCAGTGGAACCTTAGTATAAAACTGCAACCTAAGGAATGCTTTAAAATAAAGAATCACAAGACGAGGGGCATCATCAGGAGTTTGGGGGTAAAGAGGGTGTTTTGTGTGATCGAAGCTCACTTTTGGGGCTTCTCCGCAGATGTCGCCGCTAATAGTATATGCATCATTATTTGCACAAGTAGTCCTTGAATTTGTGAAGTTATTCCGTTGCCAAGCATTGCATCTGAAGATGTATATTTTTGTCTGTAATTGACAAGAATGACCCCTCGGAAGCTGATCGCACATGTGCAAAGCCATCCGTGAGTGCTGTGAAACTGAATGTGTGAATTAGTCCAGCTTTTCTAGCCTTAAGGTTGATGGGGCAGGCCACGTCGCTTTTACCAGTCAGTTGCTGTTCCTGCCAATGAACTCTACCCTACTTTCATCTTCAGTTTATCCACACTGTTTTATTTTAAGCCACTTAAAATAACTATAATTTTTAGGGAGGAGGCCTATGGGTCCTGGGACAAGGCTGATAAATGTTAGACCAGCTTGACAACTAGTTGAAAATAATTTCCCTTCCTTGGGCATGATGGGAGGGATTGTTTCAACCCCCTTCCAAAAATAAAATAATAAAATAAAATAATATAAAATAAAAACCATCGTAAAGAAAACACAATAGGAAGGGCAGTAAATACCTCCAGGGGGTTTCAGATAGAGAATGTTGTCAATGGAGTGTTTGGAGATGAACATTTTCTTGCATCTTTCCAACCAGAGCATATCATTACTCAGCCAAACAGGTATGGATACCCACAGGGTATGGTCAAAAAAGTCAAGATGACACCCACAATAGTGCTATAGAAGCTCTGCCTTTTAAAATATGTGTTTCTCACATATTGCACATTTGTGGGGACCATCTTGACTTTTTTGATCATGCCCTGCAGACCCCCTGCTTCCAGAATAGGATCTCCGAAAGCACATACTTTCGTATGGAAGAGAAATGTTGGAAGGAGGATAGGTGCAGAGCAAAGAAGGCGAAGGCCACGGAGACTGGTAGTGGCCACAGAAGACACAGCAGATACATTTGCAAAAGATCTAAACTTGGTCAGGGTTGACCTTAGCTAGTTTTGTGTATGTGTGCATGTCTGTCTGTCTGTGGTGTAACATGTTGTGCAAGTCTGACCCATTTGGTTAATGCATGATTCAGTTTATTGTGCAAAGCCAGAAAAAGGGTTAATTCAGCAACCTGGTTAAGTGTGTCATGCAAACACAGCCACTTCTCTGGTTTCTGCAGCACTGAACGAAACACAACAAACAAAAGGTAAATAGAAACTGTCAGGTTGTCATAAAATGTCTGAACTGAACTAATCAAAGAGAAGCAGGAAGCCATCTAGATCAGGGTGATATACATCAAAAGGAGGCGGGTCTTCAATGGCACAATTACAGAGTTTTGTTTTAACTACCACCCCCTGTCCTATGACTGCCTTTTACCTTTTATGACTTATGTCCCACCTGTACACTATCAAAAAACCTAGATCCCACCAGGATACATGTGAGGTTTTGTATGCACTATATTAACAAGCAAGCATCCCTTGTAGGGACATCAAACTGCAACGTTTGCAATCGCCAATCATTTTTATTTTATTTATTTATTTTATTTTATTTTATTTTATTTATTTTACCGATGTAACTTAAAATAAAGAGGTCTCGTTGGGGTGGAGCAGTGTTTTCAACTAAAGCAATCATTCCCTAAGCCCAAATCAAAACACATACCCAAATTGTGAAAGAGACCTCATGAGCACAAAAAGTTATTTTACTGTGGCTCAAACTTTTCAAAAGCTGGTGAGATCCAGCCTCTAGAAAGTGCTCCAAGAAGATTCTCAGTTCTGCATAGAGTGGTGGCTTTGTCCTCAGCAACGCCTCTCCTCGGAGAGGGGAGGAAGCCATGTCCCAGATAGATTACTTCAGAGGTCAACTAGGAGTCCCACAACCCACAGCAGCAACCCACCGTGATGCCAAAACGTTGACACACGTGTGGAGATGTCAGCATGCAAAGAACAGCATCTAAGTTGTGTTCTACCCAAGGTTGAGTATCACTAGTTTGCTTGGGTGCCCTTTCAGGTGGCACCGATAGAAACAAGAAGTGGTGGGCATGCCAAGGATGATGATGGGAAGGGAAGGAGCAGTTGAATATATACAAACTAGTAGTAGCAACTGCAGGCTATTTCCTACTAAGGAACCATCCATCCTTCCTTCCATGCCAATCTGACTATTGGTATGGAAGTTGATCAGGTGTTACAGCATCAGTTCCACTTTTGTATGTAGGTGGCTTCTTTTCCCCTTACTTATCCAGGTTGGCAGGCTTTTTCCCTCTACAGCAACTGAGTTCACAAGACACACCAAGCCACAGATTCGCCCAACCCCAATCTAACTGAGCACGTTGGGCAAACCCAGCTCATGTATCTTACTTGCAGTTCAAAGTGTTGGGTTAATTCAGTTTGCTAGGCCTCAATTAACCATTGATGAGTGTGTTGTGTGAACACAGCCAGTGCTAGGAACCCTGGGAATTGCAACCCCAATACATTTGGATGGTACCCAGTTGCAGAACTGCTCTAAGCAAGGCACCAACACATGGTTTGAGGACTTTCTGTTTCCTGTTCAATCAACCTCTGTCATAAATGTTTAAGTATTATCTATAAAGGGAAACTTTATTGCCCAGAGTTTGTGTTCAGTTATTAGAGTATTTCTGAGTATTAGCTGCATAGAATCATAGAAGGTAAGGCTGGGACGGAAACTTGGAGATCATCTAGTTCAATGTTTCTCAACTTTGGCAACTTTAAGATGTCTGGCCTTCAACTCCCAGAATTCCCCAGCCAGCATGTCTGCTGGCTTAAAGTTGTCAAGGTTGAGAAACCCTGATCTAATCCAATCCTCTGCTCATGCAGGATTCCCATACATTTTCTACTCTTTTATACATTAAAAAAATATATGAATGTTTACATGATTAAAAATGGCCAATGAACCAGATTCAAATCAGATCAACCCAGGCATCAACACTCCATAAACAAATCCCTAACCAGGTTAGGGATAGATCATCCTGGAGAAAATCTATCTATTTCGTCCCTACGAGTCAAAAACGACTGGACAGCACATAGTCAATCAAACATTCCATTCCTGATTGGACTTTCTATTCGCCAAGGTTATGCTCAAGCGCTAGGCTCAGATTTTCCTGTCCATGGATGACTCAAAGTACATACCTTGGCTGCACCACCTGGGATTCCAACTCCCCATCTCACAGTGTTCCTATTTTCACCCATCAGATCTTGCGAAGCATGATGGGAACGAGTGTCAGAACCAGATCCATCACCAAGTGGCTTTGATCTATAAGGGATGATTTATACTATATTTCCTAGTTTAGAAAAAGATGCTACCGGATGGAGCCTTCTCATAGGTTAGGCAGTGCAATGGTGCATAATTTGAACCTGGTCTCTCAGCTTTTTCAAGGAACTCACCATCTGACCTAAAACTGACATCAAGCTTTCCCCAGTGTGGTGCTTCTTATTATCTTACAGACCACAAGCCCCAGAATTCTCTGCTTGGTGTTGGTCCATACTGGATAGACATTCTGGGAGTTGGAAGGTGCCAACTGTGGGGAGACTGTTTTACATAAATTATGTTCCCCAGGATTGCCCACATTTGCTTCCAGGCTGCCTTAGAAAAAATGATTAACTTCCTCTAATACTTATCCTGCCTAAAAAATGACCCTAACTTCCTCTGATACATGTGAGGGCACCGGGCTTCCAGATCCACATCAGCGCTTGCCAATCTTAGTCCGCATCTCAGACCTATTTCCATAAATAGCTATCAAAATGCCTTGTAGTGAGGAAGTATTACCTCTCTAACAGGGTGTGGGGAAGTAAAGAATCTAGAGAACATGTGGACAGATGGAGGAAGTAGTAAAAATCAACACAGCTTTGCCCTGATATGCCCATTGCTTAGCAAGCATTGTCTGCCTCGAATAATAATTTTGAAATCTGCTTAATTGACCCAGGGGTGCATCACTTACAAAGGAAATCAGTCAAACAATCGTAAAGAGAAAACACGTTCTCTCTTTCCCAATAGGAGCTATTTAGTACACCCACATGGACATCTGCTAATTATCTATACAATTTTATAGCCTATTGGTGACACTCTTTTCACTTGTTGTGGCTCATCCAATTCCAGGTAAGACTCTCTAATTGCTAAGGCTACGATATCTGGGCTGCAAGCTTCAGGATAACCACTAGATGACAGCAAAGAAATACAAAAAACTCTAACTCTTTGGAGTCTTCTAGTGGTCATTTGGATGTTTTCACCCTCAAGGTTGCAGTGTAATAAGTAGCTTTGCCTGTTTGAAATGTTTCCACTGCTCCCCAAACCCACCTTCCTAAATGTTACATCAGACTTCTCAGTACATTTTAGAAGCGTTTGAGGACAGAGATGATAACTGACAGTTCAAAGATTTAGGTACTTACGACTGATGGCTGGCTGGCTCCTCACTGATCTTGCTGATGTAGTTAGTTGGAACATAGCCCATGACTCTGTCTCCAGATAGGCGCCTTGCTAAGACGTATCCCCCCTCTTCTTTGAGGACATAGAGCTTGTCCCCTTTACTGACACTCAGCTCATCTGCATTCCTGGCCGTGAAGTTGTACAGCACCCCACAGAGGGAAGCTTTGTCTTCAGCAGGGTCAGGATCCAGCGTGGGATGTAGGGATCCTGGGATCGGTTCCCAGAACTCGAAAGAATGGTTATTGGAGCCTCCATTGGGCAGATACTTGTTCCAAAATGTATGAAGGAAACGCAAGTGTTTGCGGATGAAGTGGTCCATCCCTTTCTTTGGGAACTTCTCAAATGGGATTTAGCTTAGGTCTTCCAACAGGCTTCTTGGGGTAAAGAAGGAAAAGATGGTCACCTTCATAGTTTCTTTTTTCATTGCTCTTTGATCAGTTCGTCAACGCTGCCCTCACTTCTTCTCTCTCCCAGAGCCAGCAGAAGTGAAATAAGATGCTTTCCCGGTCCTCGGATACCTGAATGTGTTTGTTGGCCACTGGGAACTCCTTACTTCCAAAAGCAAGACTCGACGTTCAGGTGTAACTAGTTTGCTGCGGGCTGAGCTCATAAGTTTAGGCTTGCCACCACATCCGTCTCAGCTGGATGTTTGTTTATTACCAAATCTGCTCACGTCTTGGGCTGCGCCCTAAATTAGCACTCATTTCCACATTGTTGCTTACAGAGCCTATCAAGTCACTTTTTGTGGCCACGGAGAAGTCCACTCTTGATCATGTGTCGTTTACAATGCTTTTAAAACATTCTGGCAAAATAACACAGAAGGATCTATTCATATCATCCTTCCACCCACCACCAACATCTGGGAAATAGCAATCAGGAGCTTCTTTCTTGCCTTTTCACCAATTCCACTGGCTCTGATTTTTAATCCCATGTTTATGCACATTAGCAGTGGCTCTTGGAAGCCCACCACTGCACCAGTTAATATGTTAGATCAGTGTTTCTCAATCTCAGCAACTTTAAGGGGTGTGGACTTCAACTCTCAGAATTCCCCAGCCAGCATGGCTGGCTGGGGAATTCTGTGAGTTGAAGTCCACATCCCTTAAAGTTGTTGAGATTGAGAAACACTGCACTAGATTGTCAAATTGGTAATGCATCTGAATCCCAAGCAAAGTATACCAATTATCTCTATACTATTGCTGGTTGCTCTCGTGATTGTAATCTCTCTGCTTTGTGGGCAATTGCAAAACTTGCCTACCATCTCTTTTCTCCACCTGTATTATGTTACCTTCTCAAGTGATGAAAACCTTTGATTCAGAAAAACGTGCAAGCAATCCCCCCCCCCCCCCCGCTCTTTTGCATTTGGCAGGAATATGGTCTTTGGAGAACTGTGTCCTCTAATACCACTACAGTATTACTATTACTACTAATATTTTTCAGCTTCCCCTTTTGCACTGGAATTGTCTCAGAGAGCTGATTTTTATATCAATCTGTTGTACTTGGTACAGGTAATCAGACAGAGACTTCCTTCTTGAAGGGTGTATATAGGTATGATCTCTCTGCTCTTTAAATTACATGTTACTACAGCCTAACCAATTCTTGCCTGCTGCTTAAGAAAAAGTCCCCTGAGCAGTGCAGTATTATACATGTTCACTCAGAAGTAACTCACATGGTGCTGTTGGAATATTTTCCTTATATGTTTACAATAAATTTAAATTAAGAAATGAAGAATGATTGTATAGGCAGTGGTAATGCCATTTTATAAAGGCTGTTTCCTGCCATTATAAACAAATGAGTACATCATGTAGCAAAACCCATGTAAAGGAAGACATATATCTTATGCATAGAAAAACATCTGTAGGAAAGATAAAATACCAATTTAAGGAGACATCTGTTTAACTCCAAGATAAGGAGACCTCTGTTTTAACTATAAATAAGGAGGCATCTGTTCTAACTTTAGATGAGGAAACATTTATTTGTAATAAGCTAACGCATTCCATTGATAATGATTGACTAAATCTTTAAACTAATATATATATATTACATGTTACTACAGCCTAACCAATTCTTGCCTGCTGCTTAAGAAAAAGTCTCCTGAGCAGTGCAATATTATACATGTTCACTTAGAATATAGAAAGGAAGGAAGGAAGGAAGGAAGGAAGGAAGGAAGGAAGGAAGGAAGGAAGGAAGGAAGAAAGAAAGAAAGAAAGAAAGAAAGAAAGAAAGAAAGAAAGAAAGAAAGAAAGAAAGAAAGAAAGAAAGAAAGATGGAGGAGCAGTCCTTTGTACCTGCCACCCAAAGTTACTTGACAACCTTGGCTTGAATAAATACATTTTTTTCTTTGACCTCCACTGATTGTCTGGTGCATTTTATTGGATTCCTGGCTTGGCACGAACCGTGGGAAAAGAAGGTCCTTCTGATCCTTCTATCAGTGCTAATAGGAGTTACATCTTATTAAGGTCTAGGTCACCTTTTTCTAAAGAGTGCGCTTTAGAGACATTGTGACTAGAACACCCAAGAATCCCGGCCCATCTGAAGGGCAGAACCTTGACCATCCTCAACATCAGTTGCAAAAGGTTTATTTGGTGGTGTCATCTTAGCTCATTTTCTAGAGAAGGAAGAAGCATTGAGGAGGCCTCTCAATCAGAACAGTGACCTCTTGCCAGAGTTCCATCTCTACTTCGAAAAATCTGGGGGCGAAATCTTTGGAGACAGTGGCAATAAATAGCTGAATAATAAATAAATGGCACTATAATTATTCCTTGCTGACAAAAAAGCCCCAAAACAACAACAACAACAGGTGAGACGTAGCAGGCTGTAGCTGTTCTCCTCTTGGCTAGGAATTGGCATGACCAACAGAACACAGGTTGGGGGGCCTGTTTTTTTTCTGGCAAGCAAGCCATAAGATGTGCTTTTGTGCAATGATGTCACGACACAAGTCCCAACCTGCAGCAGTGTTACAACACAGGCCGCAAAGGAGGGTTTTGTGCAGTGACATCTCGGGGGGGCAGGGGGCTTCCCTAACCTGTTCGGCTTGGGTCTGGACACCTCTGGGCCCAGACTGCTTGTTAGTCCACCTATTCCTGTACATTCCACCTGCATTTTGAGGTCATCCTTTTACAACTTCTGCCATGGTTGCGTTTCACATCCACAACCCATTTTCCTCTGTGGCAGGATCCATATTCAGGCCGTTGGTGTTGAAATCAGCCCCTGCTTTTCTGCAGTCTGAGAAGGACCGAATGTGTATTTATTCTCCCAGACTTTTTCATGCTCCTCTTTTAATTGTTGTATTTTATGCCTGTTATTTTTAATGCTGATGAATGGATGTTTTTACTATATATTGGAATCTGCCCAGAGAAATCAGAATGAGGGGACATGAATTTTCTGAGAAATAATAAATCTGACACAAAGAAGTAAAATTTATGTCAGGATAGTATATGTAGCGTACAAACTCAGTCAGAGAGATATACCTAAGGTAGACAACAGAGGCGTATATCTTTTGTTTTTTTTTTTAAAAAAATATATTTTTATTTCTGACAATGTTAAAATCTGGGATTTTAAGCTTTGATTGCCTCCCTCTTCAGCCTCAGAGCAACTATGGTATTTAAACAGAAAATTCAGACTGAAGGAAACAAAATGAAAAACTTTATTGCGGTCATTAACCAACACAGACTGAAGGCAAATAAAAAGAAAGCAGCAGGATTATCTGTAGGGGGTGGTCAAAAAAGTCAAGATGGTGGTCACAATAGTACAATGGAAGCCCCGCCTGTTTCTATGTACAATATGTGCATTGCACGTAACACAACATATATGTAGAGCATATGTTGCATATAAAAGACAGAGCTTCCATTGAACTACCGTGACCACCATCTTGACTTTTTTGACCACACTCTGCAGGCCTCCCTGCAAAGCATGATGGGACTGTGTTTATAAGCCAAAGAGATTCACACATTCAGCAGTGGTGTCTGCATATTATGCACAAGGCCCACATTTGGAGCATGGTTTTTCTTTATACCAAATTTGGAAACATCGAGGGGGTCTGCAGGGTCTATGTGTGTGTATAAAAACTCCAGACGGCAGTTGTGACTATGCAATCAAGGCTAACATTTTAATTTTTTAATCTCCCCTTTTGCGGTCAACCCTGATGTTCAGCCCTTTTCAGTTCCAAATATTTAGCATAAAGGGGGAAAAAACACACATGTGAATTTTGTGTGTAATGTGTGCAAAGAGAGATCCAAGATGTTTGGTTCATATCGTTCTTCAGAGGAATGAGAAGAGAAATTTGGAGCACTTATTTTAGACCAAAGTTTGCACTGGATATTGAATGACGCACTGAGGTGAACTTCTTTCCAGAAGATATGTGAGGCCAGGGCAGCGATGGGAGCTAGGTCTGAACAGAAACTGAATTTGATTTAATTATATCCAAAATAATTTAATAAAATTAATATAATTACGCCCATATACAATTAGTTACTCCCTGTGTATTTAGTAATTTCTCCTTACGTAGGACTACTGCATCTGGGCTGCAAAAACGAGATGCCGGTTAGAGGGAGACAAAGAGTTATAGAAAAATCTAACTGTTGCCATCCAGTGGTTATTTGGGGTGTGGCAGCCTGCATCTGGTAGAATTAGAATTCAGTGGCATCTTTTGGAGGGCTTTGGGGCCACACCTAAGGTTATGGGTCTTTGCAGCTTAAGACTTGGTGTTGTGCATCCATTCTAGACCCAAAGGAGAAGTCATTACAGCAGTGTTGTCCAAACTTGGCCACTTTAAGATGAGTGGACTTCAACTCCCAGAATTCCCCAGCCACCCATGCTGGCTGGGGAATTCTGGGAGTTGAAGTCCACTCATCTTAAAGTGGCCAAGTTTGGACAACACTGCATTACAGTAACTGGGATTTCAGTTGTTCTCAAATAGACTGAATAAATGCATGTTGCATTTAAAACGGAGGTCACATTTTTGTATACAGAAAACATACAATCCATTGATCTTTGGATGGGAATCTCATGTCAGAGCAGGTAGGTATTGCCCTGGAAATCAGCTGTGCCCACATGCTATCCTATCACCTGGAATTTAACCCTATCCAATGCATTAGGCCTAGGATGCATGGTGAAAGCTTATTCTCACAACATATGAAACCAGGTCAATGACAAATGTATTTGCTCGACATGCTATATTTGTTGGAATTTGTGCATGTGTGTGTGTGGCTTAGCGTATTGTGGCTCAGCATATTGTGCGAACCCAGAAAAATGGGTTCCTTCACTAGCAAGGTTAAGCGTCTTGTCTGAATGCAGCCTGAGTGTTCTTGAGCTAAAGGAGGACAATGTAATCAACTGTAATCTGATTCCCTAAGGAAGTCCAGACATAGAAAAGAGGAAATTTCTGCAAAATGAGAGATGGCTCTCAAGAGAAAATCAAGTCCCTCCAGGGGAAAACAGGGGCAGCCTTAGGAGGATCAAAAAAGTCAAGATGGCAGCCATGATTGTGTGATCAAAACCCTGCCCCTTTTAAGGCGTGTTGTATGGGCAGGACATTAAAAAGGGGTGAAGCCTTGATCCCATGGTTGCAGTGGCCATCTTGACTTTTTTGATCTCGTCTGTGGTTGCCCTGGATAGGGAGCAGGTGGCTCTTGAAAGAGAAGGCGTGGGCCATTAGAAAGGTTCAGTTAAGACCAACATGTCATTGACACCTCCGGTGAGCACCATGGCGAGCTGACGTCCCGCTCATCAGCAGGACAGCGTTTGGGAGGGGAATCACGGCTGGATGCTATGGACCTGCGAAATTTCTCTGGAAGAAGGAGAAATTGTTGAGATTATCCACATGGCTCTGGACAGCTGCTACTCATGAGTAGATCAAAGAAACTGGTCTAGGGGAGTGGCTGGGAGTTGGGATTTCATCAAGCTCATGTTCGCAAAGCAGCCTTTCATGGACATTAAGCTCGCACAAGCCTCATTTCTTAATCACTTTTTTGGATTATTGTTTTTTTGTTTATTGGAGAGATTAAGACCCCAGACCCAGCAAGGTTTTACTGTATTCATCAGGTGAGTTTCTTCCTCCTGAAAGGGCGATGGTGTAAATTCGATTTTAAAAGTTCTGAAAATCTATGATTTTTTTGGATTATGCAGCAAAAGCGTGATTAGTATATGAATTCTGGAAAGTTAACAATGGATTAAGGGGCCAGAGGGATTTGGAATTATAGCTTTGAATGAATTAGATGTTTTGGTTTTTTTATGATAAGGAGTCTGTTTTGGCTTTTTTTACGTTAAGGAGACCTTGGAGGTTGGACACTAGAGGAAGCGAGGGGACAAAGAATATGAAGCAGAAATCCATATGCAAACTTTTGAATATCTCTCTATTAAGCTTCTTAATAGAATGGATAAATTGCTTGATAAGATGGACAGAGCATGTTGTAATGAAGCATGTTGTAATGAAGTTATAGAACAAGAACAAATTGCAACGGATGACTATGAAATTACTTGGAAGTGGGGTTAAACGTAACACAAATGGATCTGATGGATGACTTATTCCTTAAAGCAGGGTTCCTCAACCTTGGCAACTTTAAGACGGGTGGACTTCAACTCCCAGAATTTCTGGGAGTTGAAGTCCACCCGTCTTAAAGTTGCCAAGGTTGAGGAACCCTGCCCCAAGGGACATGTACAGATATCAAACCAGGAAATTGGTTTGGATAATTTTTTCCTACTGGATATACAAAAGAGCTCCGTTAAGGTTTTGAAGGACTTTATTACAAGTGACAAGCAAAAGGATAAATTCTACTTATCGGATATACAAAAGAAACTTGTTAGAGCTCTGAAAGATTTTTGCCTTGAAACCCAAGACGACCAGCAAACGATCTCTGGGTCTCTCTTTGAAGGGATTAAAGAATATTTTTAAAAACTCTGGGAAGGAATACAAGGTTGGTTTGTTCTATCAGGGCTAAAAGAGGAAAATAGTTATATCTGGTTGCCCTTATTGGACTTTTGCTGACAAAGGACGGACAAAGCATTTGGATTCTGTTTTGTTACTTAAGAGATGAGCTATGGGGAGAAGTGAGATTATGTTGTATTTAGAGAGGTTGATAGGCTATTAAAATTACTTGCTGGGATAAAGGGGGAGATTATTCTTTTTTTCTCTTTTCTTTCTTTTTTAATTTTCCGCACTCCTCCTCTTTTTTTTTCTTTTGTATTTTTCTGTTCATATTTTCGGTATTTTGTATTAGCTTTTATTCTTTTCATTTATAATTCTTCATAGATTGATTTTTTTAAAAAGACCAACACCTCATTAGCCTGATTAATAAGCCACACCAAAGAAACTAGGATAGAAACTAAAGCCTTCTTCAGAAACTGGGTCTTGCTCAGATGAGGATGAGAGGAACAAATTGTGCTAAAGAAAAACAAGCAAACAATAATTTAAAAAAAAAAGGAAAAAAAAAAACCTTCCGAGGAGCAAGCAGAAAATCTAGGGTGTGCCTGCAGGCGACTTTCAAAACATGTGCAGAATTGAGGCCGAGAGGGGGAATTAAAAATAAAGTCCAACATCTTCTTAACAAGTTGAATAAACAAAGCAGCCGCTCAGGACAATATCTGCGCAAGAGATCTTGAAGAATCCAAATGCAGAATTGCACATTATCCAAGCAAAAGAAAACAAATCAGATCAAACCAGGTCTGGAGACCCAGAAGCAAACTGGGAAGATCTCCAGGAGAACATGATTTCTAAAAAAAAATAAAAGATAAAACATGGATCAAGGGAAGACTGAAGAACTTAGTTAGATAACTGGGTGATCTGCATTCACTGCTGGAAAGCTTTATTAAAGGCAAAATGGTCAGCCCTATAATAGGAAGAAGAGTCAAGATGGCTTCTTCAAAGGTGACGCCTGTTCATTTGTCTTTGGGAGTTGATAAGGTTTACAAGATTGTCAGAAGCCTTTGAACAAAGAGATTTCCACCGGCTAATACCTCCAAAAACAGTTTGAAAACAACCCACAATTGTCTTCACTTCTCCCAACTTCCAGAAGAGTATTAACCAGGCAGTGTTCACTCTCTTTTTATCTGGCAGGAAAAAGCAGAGAACCATAGACAGTGTCCCATCCCCTGAACTACACAGTTCCTGGAGTAACAAAAGCCCTTTTAGCTCACGTTTCACTCTAAAAGGAAATGAATAAATTACCAACTCCTCACCCATGTTTTTCAGTAAATATAACTGTGTGCATTGGCCTGATGCTTTACAAATGAAAAAGAAAATGAAAAAACAGAACAAAACACAGAGCTATTGTGGGATGCTGTGGAAAGGACTCTATCCTGGCCAGACCCCACTTGGAACTTGGAAACCCGAGTCCAGTTTTGGGCACTGCACTCTAGAAAGGATATCAACAAACTGGAGGAAGTTCAGAGGAGGGTCACCAAGATGGTGAGACACCTGGAACCTAAGCCCAGTAAGAAATAGTTAAAGGATGTCTTCTCTAGAGAAGAGAAGGCTGAGGGGAGATATGAAAATAGTCTTCAGATATCTGAGGGGCTGTTGCAAAGACTTAATCTCTATTGCCCCAGAGGGCAGAACCAGAATCTAAGGGTTAAAACTAGAGTTTGAGGCTGGACGTCAGGAGGAACTTTCTGACTGTATGAGTTGCGAGTCAATGGAAGAGGCTGCCACGTGAAATAGTAGGTTCTCCTTCTGGAGGTCTTCAGACAGAGGCTGAATGGCCATCTGTCAGAGGTGAACTAGTGGATCCTGCTCCATGTAGGAGGTTGGACTAGATAATGTCTGAGATCTCCTCCCAGTCCATGATTTTATGATTGGTAAAAAAAGATAGCAAAAACATTGAAATCCTCCAAAGGCTTCCAGCTGCCTTGCCACCATTACTCTGTTGCACTTAAAATGCTGGGAGGGGTGAAAAGTTAGCATACCACATTTTGGCTTTTCCGCATAGTGGTGACCATGCTTGCATTTTGCTATGGCAGCTGATTTGGAGAAGAAGAGAAATAAGTTCTAAATAACAGATAGATACCAATTTTTTTATGGAGGAAGTCATAGCTAGAAAAAGGAGGCAGGAGTTCTCACTAGGGAAATGGATGGACCAAAATGACTTTCAGAATGAATTCAACAGCTTTATTGTAGTTTCCTGGAGCAGAATTAGAAATGAATGGACCTTCCTTCCCAAAGAAGATGAGAAGGAGAATCTCTGCTGGATCCAGAAGCATCTGTGGGGGGTGGTGGGGCTTGACCAACTGTGTGTTGCAACATCATGATGCAGACACTGTTCTTTTCGAGTTTAAGGGGCAACGTTGTGATGCAAGAACAAAAAGGCTGTCCAGAACCAGTGCATTCTCTTATTGTGGACCAGTGTAATGTCCAAAGGGGCCAATAAGTCTAAATTATTTATAGCAGTTGAAACAAAGCAAAAAAGGACACCACAGAGGTCAAAAGTATCTGAGGGAACAGACATCAAAATGACAGTTCAATGCAAGCAAGTGGAACATATTAAAGCAGCCCGCCCCCCAACTTTAACTAACCAGAAAAGGAGGTCTGGGGAACAGTTCAATCAACACATTGAGCAAGTGTGTGTCTGCTGTGAAAAAAGCAAATTCCCTGGGGAATTCTGGGAGTTGAAGTCCATGCACCTTAAAGTTGCCAAGTTTGAGAAACACTGCTCTAACAGGAAGGAACAAAGTTTGAGGCTTTTAGGCACAGGAAAAAAAGAGGAAAGAATAAGAAGGTGAATCACAGGAGTTATAAAATTACCCTGAAAAATCTGGGTTTACACTGCTAGTTTGGAAGAATGGGATTTTATTATCTGCAAGATTGCTACAGTTGATCAAACATCCACCTTGTCTAATGGTAGAGGTAAACAACCTAGCTGGGGATTCTTGAAGATTTAGCCAGAGACAACTGGTCTCCACCAATAAATGGATCTTCTTTGAATTCTCCTTTCTTTCAACAATCCTGCATATCTTGTAAAAGAAAAGAAACCCATCTGCAGGTTCTTAAGATTCCTTAATTTCAGGAAAAGGTAGGTTGTAGGAAAATGTATTTTGGAAAAAACAAACAGGTAGTCTTCACATTCAAGGTTGTTAGCACCAACTCTCTCTGGAGATCTCCTTATCCCAAGAGCCAAAGACAACCTCCATCTAAAATATATTATACAGGACACGGTAAACTACAATGGAATACAGGTAGTCCTCACTTACTGACCTTAATTGGGGCCCAAAATGCCATCTTTAAGCAACATGGTCATAAGTTGAAAAAACACGTGATCGTGCCACTTAGCAACGGCAGTTACGGCAGTCCCAGTTGCCATTGTTAAGTGAGGACTGTGTGGGTTGTTAAGCGAGGACCTCATGTGACCGTGGCTTCCGACTTTCTGCCAGCTTCCCCATTGATTTTGCTTGTTGGAAGCCAACAAGAAAGGCCACAAATCATGTTCATGTGACAACGGGGTGCTGCAACAGTTGGAAGTGCGGGCTGGTTGCTGAGCACCCAAAATGCAACCACGTGACCACGGGGGCACTGCAACGGCCACAACTTTGAGGACCTATCATAAGTACCACTCATTCAGCCCCATTTAACTTCAAAGTGTCTCTGAACAAGTGATCATTAAGCGAGGACCGCCTGTATAGCATAGCACCACTGAATTTTTTGAAGCACCTCAGTGTAATGAAAGAGCACCAGAGATCAGATTCAAAACCTGAAATCAGATTCAAAACAGTTCCAGCTTAAGCCATGGAATAATTCTGCAGTAGCAATGACTGTACTATAAAGATTTCATTGCTTTGGCTGGCACTTCAAATATAGGTCCATGGAGTGATTCTGAACCAACTAGGAGAATCCATACTCTGTTTCTGAAGTCACCTTCACATTTAAATATGAACAGTTCCGAGATGACCACCACGGCAACTATCTTTGAAATGGAATTTAGGGAACCTGAGATCCCTGGAAGAACTACAGTTCCTAAGCTTTGGTACGTCACAATAGCTTTGTTAGGTGAGCTTCATCTGGACACGTGGCTTTTAGTCTGAACATGTATGAGAAAATCTTCCCAGCCTCAGATATTTTTCCAGCCTCGCCTCCTAACTGTCTGTTCTCAGCAGCAGCTGCAACAGGCTGTGTGTGATGGGGCATGATGTAGAATTCAGGAAGACAGGCAGGAATGTATCCAAGAACAACGTATGGATAAATGTTCTGGTGTCTATCAACCAACCATTTGCAGTGTTGTGGTACCTATTGTGCTTCATCTTAAAAACCTTCTGGAATTAAGGAGATTGGAAATGTCTTTTGTGAAAAGAGTAGAAGCAGTTGGAGGGACTTCATGCAGCTTCAAGGTCATTGCTAGCTTAATACAACAAAGAGAGGTTTCCACCCAACCTGGTATTTATCTCTGACGTGTTCCGTAACTAAAGAATGACTGATCAACAACAGCCTAAAGGAATGTTGTTGATTTAGCCCATGTTCCCAGCACTTTTCCTTGAACATAAGCATGGCAAGGTTGCTTCCAGCTAATCAGTTCTTTGCCTTTCAACCATGGCGTCTTACTGTTTAAACACCTGTTGAAGCTTTTCTTGATTTGATTGGTTATGATTTGAAAAATTTCATACGCACAGCATCTGCTGGCTTTGCTTGATTGTCCTTTCAGTGGGCCTAGGGCTTCTGAAGCTGAGAAGCAGCGAGGTCTGTTCAGAGCATCTTTCATCCAGACATCTTGCAGAAGAGAGGGACAGTACATAGCTGTTGGAGATGGTACCATCTTTTTGTATTTGGGAGTTGTTTTGTCCACTAGGGCGAATGGAATGAGACAGATAAGGCCAAGAGTCTTCACAAGGCCTTTTCTCTGTGTGTTTTTCACCTGACCTATTGATAGTTAAACCTATTGTCCTTCGGTGTTTAAAGAGGCAAAAGGGAATGTCTTCTATCTCTATCTTTCTTATGCTTCCCTCTCTTCAAGATGTACGTAGCTTAGGAAGAAATGAGACCTACTTTTTACTTCAACATAATGAATGTCCACTAGCATTCATTGCTAGCTGGGCTAAGCCCATATCCTGCATCCTAGACCACCATGTTATGAATGCGTTTACTTTTTCCAGTGGGATACTCTGCTTTTTAAATACTCAATATTCTTTCAATGCTCTGTTTATCTTCAGGAGCACATCCTCTATCTGGGGCTCCCTCTGAATTCAAACCTTCAGCGTTTGGATTATTCTGAAACAGAGTTCATCATTCTGGGTCCAAAGTTGTTAATAAGAATTGCAATCCTGGGTGTTTAACAGAGAGAGATTCTCCAGGTCTGAAAAGAGGACAAGGTGAAAGCTCAGAATAAGTCACTCCTTAATACAGCTAGAGGCAGTCTGGGCATCTAAGAAGCTGGAGCTCTTTCAGGCCAGTGATGAAGGGTCAACCGCCTGGAGAGACATCTCCAGGATCTGATGCAGGCAAATCAGGGGCTGAGATTGACAGTGATGGTCTCTCTTGAAGCAAGCTGGCTTTTCTTGAGGGCAGAAGTAACTGCAAGGTGCGTGCAGTTGCTTGAAACAGCCTAGGGGTAAGAGACGAGTCAGAAAACATGAGTATTACTAACTGAAGTATGAAAGATGTTCTTAGGCCTGCTTCTACAACACCACCTGGGCATATTGCCAGACCCAATTACTGTAGTATGGAAAAAATAAAATAAAATAAAAATGGAATATATTGGGATGGAGCTGCTCAGGAGCATCTAATTTATCACTCAGCTTTAATGGTAGCAGCATGTGGACAGTCTGATCTAGGATCAAAAGCTAAATACTGTAAAGTCAGGTCTGATTAGTACCTTGATGGGAGGCCATCATAAAACACCATGCCTGTAGGCTAGATGGGAGGTAAAAACCCCAAATCCTAGGATAAGACAATAGCAACACAAACCACTTCCATATTGTTGCCCAGAAAATAGCATGGATGAATCTACCAGGAATCAAGCTCAACTTGAAGGTAGCTCAGAAAGTGTCAATCCTTAGTTTGACTTTGGCCGATATTCAAAAGCTAAACAGAGTTAGATGTTGTGCGTGCTTTGATATGACACCATCAAGAAATTCCAGGACTGCAAGCTAAACTGGAAAGTTGAGAACAAAATCTTAGAAGGCAATGGCAAACCACCTCACACTGCTATAGAGAAAACTACATGGACATGTCCATGAAGTCAATAGGGGTCAACTTGAAGGAGTCTTGATCTTCTTACTTTTGTCATGAAAACAAAGGTCAGGTTGAGGAAAGGCCATTGTTAGATCTGCTGGTTTGCACTTCTGCCATTTCAACAGTGATGCCCCACCAATACCATAAAAGAGGAACATTTTTTTAAAGAAAAAGAGATGGGCACGTGGCTTAGGAAAGACCAGCTGCTCAGAAATGAGTCTTACAATCCAGATGCTGCTCTTGAGCATTGGGGTCCTTTATAAGCCACAATGACATCAACTTGACAATACATGTATCATGACATCCATCACTGTGTGACAGAAGTGCATAAGTTGAATCATTTGATGCTTGTGTCACCATTTGTTCCATCCATGAACACCAATACTCTTGACCCTGATCCAAAAACATTGTGCAACCTGTCCTTCCCTCTTTCACCCATGGATTGTCCTCTCACTCAAGCAGCACGTAAGTGGGGTCATCTTTTCCTCTCCTTTGCTCCATTCTCTTGCTGCCGGCCATATTTGGTAGCAAGACTTCTTTGATGTCTTCTCAATTGACCTCCCAAGCCATTGACCTGGCAGCAAAGAAGAACAGTAGGGCGATTAATAGATTAGGACAGGTGGAAAGCAATGGAACAGGGAAGCCATTCCTAATTTAGTGTCCTCCAAAGATGCTAGACTTTTGCCCCAATGGCCCGCCTGGTGGCATGATGGAAAGTACAATTTAAGTCATCCAGAGAGTAAAAGATTGGGGAAGGCAGCAGAGATGGCCTGATGGATTAATTCAGTAACTAGGGTCCCACAGAGTGTTACATTATGTTTTATGTTATCATGGCTTAGCAAATAAACCATAATTGGCAAGGTCTGCACTTTTTGCTAAGCCCAAATCAGAGGGTTTATGAAAAACCATTCATAAAAAATATTCATAAAAAAATATTACCAACTTCAGATTCCCTCACAGGTTTTGGAAATCTTTCAATCTCATTCCTTTTGGTTGATGTCTTTAATCATGAATCCTTACAAATGTTGGGGACTTTGAAACAGAAGGTGATATAAACCAGCTAGCCCCACCCAGGTACCTGTTTCCGAAGCGAGAGGATGGTTTTTTCAAGTTCTTTCACCAAAGATCTGAGGTCTTCTTCTGGGGAATGGTTCAAAGGTGATCCCTCCATCCTGTCAAGAAGTGATAAAAGAACTTTGCTGGAGTGTGTGTGTGTGTGTGTGTGTGTGTGTGTGTAGGAGTTTCACATAAAACTTGGGGGAGGTATGCTTTGCTTAGGGCAACCAGATCTGGACTCTAATGACCACTAGATGGAAGCAAAGGGTTGAAGAAAATGCTAACTCTTTGGTGCTATGCTGGGGCCATGTGGAATTTTACATGATCTGGTAGCCTTAGCCCAATGTTCCTCAACTGGTTTCCTCAGCTGGGTGGGGAATTCTGGAAGTTGAAGTCCACACATCCTAATGTAGCTGAGGTTGAGAAACACCGCCTTAGCCCTTCTATGAATGAGCCCCAGAAATGCATTGATTGTGCAGAAAATATGCTGAGCTTTTAAACAGATTCAATTGTATCTTGGGTATATAAGTGCAAGAAGAAGTTGATAAAGAGACCTTGGTCCTCCTAAGAAGGCCTTGGATGGATTTTCTTCTGGATAGCTGAAGTCGGATGATCTTTTGCTTCGGAACTGCTGTGAGAGGGCTCTCAATTGACCTCTTGTGCTGCAGTCTGGGGCAAAAAGAAGAGTTTAAGAGGGTAGGGGCAACTTTTGAAAAACTCATAAATACTTGCCCCATATCTGTCATGTTAGCTTTCTTCATTCTCCCTGAATGTAGAAGATATGGGGTACCAGCTAAATGGTTTTCATATAAAATCATATGCTCACTTCTCTTCCAAAAAACTGATCTCATGTCAGTAACACCCCTTGACATTTTTGCTGGACAAATTGCATAAGAAATGGACACAAATTTGATATCAGAAATGACAATATCCAAACATCAGTGGAGGAACATTTCCATTCTCTGAGACACTCTCTTGTTGAGGATACAATCCTTGAAAACAGATGCATCAAAAATGCGATTCCCTGGGAGATGGCTGGACTTGAATTCATCAGAAGATTTACCACCATGTATCACAAAGAATGAAGCTTCTTAGCATGCATGTATTAACTCGCTCGTCTGTGCAAGAATGAGGACACTGTATCACGTTACCTACTGCTTCGTTAAAGGTCACTACAGGTGAGTTCTCACTTCTTTTACCATTTCCTTCATCCAACATTCAACAATAGCTTTATGTATGTGTGTGTATGTCTTTTCATACACAACCAGACACAGAGACCCCACAGATTTTCCTTAGGACTAAACTCCAGGAACGTGTTCCCGAAGGCAAAGGGGAAGGGGTTTAAAGATGAAGAAGAAAGGAGCAGTCGATTATGAATGGGTTTCATCTCCCCCAAAATGGCCATAAGTGACTAACAGCACCCAGGAGTAGCTGCTGGGTTGGTGGAAATCAGACCTAAAATCCTAAATCCTTATTTTTCCTCTACTGCAATAAATCATCACCACCTTCGAAAATTAGCTCTTTTAAAATGTCCTGGTTTGAGAGACCATCACGCATACTCTGAGTGGGGAAAAGCACTTCTTCAACCTTTTCCAGCAAAGGGTCACCTTTGCTGTGATTTCTTCACCTTCGCAGCAGTCTTGCCACATGCGCAGATCCACTTGGGGAATTTCACTGCAGCCAACCATGCCTTGGGGATACAATGCCACCTGGAAGACATCCTTCTGGAGCTGCTGGATGTGGTCGCTGTTGTCGCAGATGATACGGGCCAGTGATGCCTGCTTGATCTGCGTGAGCTGGGCTGAAGTGAACACATCTGGATTTTCATACCAAAACCTCATGGAGAAAAGACAAAAATGTAAGACTATTGAGCACATGGCGGACATGAGGCCGACCGGCAGGATGTGGCTGCCCCTGCATGATTGCCTCCCCACTTTTTGGATGGGCCTTCAATTGAGCAGTGGTGGCTACCCTCTTAATTTTTTAGACCCTTCCCCACCCTTGTTGGACATCCCTGATTTGGTACAATCTATTTTGTCCTTGCTCAAAACAAGCATGGTAAGCTCCCTACAGTGTAACACATTTACTTTGTGTGTGTGTGTAATACAATGTCAAATTTCTGATCTTGATGGGTTCTAGGGGCCATAAAATGGGGACGAGGGGTCCTATAGCCACAAATGAGAGGATGCCTATCCTGGGATAGACAGTGGTCACCTGAAAACTTTTTAGGCTGATTTTCTTTGGTAAGTTTATGCTATATTTACCTCAGCATGGTAAGTAAGAAGTAACTTGAATGGGTTGTACTATATTCCAGGTTAGTGTTTTTCAAACTTGGCAATTTCAAGATGTGTGGACTTCAACTCTCAGAATTCTGGGATTTGAAATCCACATGTCTTAAAGTTGCTAAGTTTGAAGAACACTGTTCTAGATGAACAAGTATAGGCAGGTTTTTTTTTTTTAACCACTTGAGGTCACATCAAAGTATTTTTCAAGGATGCCACTTCACAAGTTCAACAGTTGAGGGCCAAATGAGAGAGTTGGGTGGTTGAACGATGCACGTGAATCAACAACCAGCCAAATGGCCAACCGTCACATTTCCAGGTGTTTGCAATACTGAATAAGAGAGGGAAGTTAGAACCCATGAGGAGTTCAAAGAGGGAGGCTTAATTATAAGCCTAAAAGAGCATCATTTTTCCTTTCTTCAGATGTGCTGCGCTATATCTTGGCAAGAGCAGACAAGGGAACTCACCAAATATGAGATGACTAATGTAAAAAACTCTCTCTGCCTGGCTGGTGAGCCTTGATCAAAGCAACAAATTCCCCAAGGAAATGGGGGAAAGGCAAACCTGGTATATGGGTTTAACAGTAAATAAAATCAAGAAATACTGTTTTGCTTATAATTGTTACTATGGATTGAAAGCCCCTTTGGAGGAGATGATTACCCTAAAAAGCAAGATATAAATAACTAGAACAAATAATAAATCATGATAAATCACCCAGACAACAAATTGCTTGGATGAAAGGTGAAGAGCAACCTCCCCAACCAGGTGTCCTCCAAGATGTATTGTTGGATACCAACTCTGGCAATCCCAACTAGCAGGACCTTTCTGGCAAGGTTGGTGGAGACTGACTTCCAGTGCTTTTGCTGGCTGCAAGGCTGGAGAAGGCTGGCTGAGAGACTTGATTCTGAGTCAAAATTTGGAATTACCTGTCTCCATTTCGAAGCCGTCTGAACTGGGTCACTAATAAGCACATGAGTGTTGGTCCTACTCTGGTTCCTGGGACAAGATCTTCTACCATCAGGGCTGGAAAGAGGTCGATATTCTTTGTAATTCCATATAAGCTGCAGGAGCAGAGGAAGAAACGGATTCAGAGACCTGGAGCAGATTCAGAGACTTGGAGCAGCAAGGATGTTCATGGGGTGGAAATTTTATCTTTTAAGGAGAGACAAAGGGAATTGAGTAGGTTTAGCTTTAAGAAGTGGTAACAGATAAACCTAGTGCACTATTGTAAAGATATCTTGCCTAGGATATTATACAGGGAGAGTAAAATTGGAGAATATGCTGCAATGCCAAAATGGATGGCACAAATCCATAATGGAAGTTTAATTAAGTTTAAGCAAGAACAGTTACAGTTACAGAGGTGAGAAGTGCACCATTGGGAGACCTGAAGGACCAGGTTAGGGATAGATCGTCATTGAGTAGTTCCATGTATGTGGTCACCATTAAAGTGCCACATGTAAAAAAGGAGCAAGACTTTGGTGGTATGGTTAGAGCCACCATTTTCAACCTCCTCCCTGCAGACACCTCTGTTGGGTATGTTTAACCTAGATTCCTGCACCAAATAGGTGTTGGGCTTGCTGCTTCACTAGCTCTTTCCAGTTCTAGGATTCTGTGATCAACAGGTAGGATTAGGAATTGTCTGGTTTGACTTGTTCAGGAGCATATTGGAAGGGTGGAAAGGGACTCTTAAGGGGGACTTCCAAGTCCCCTACAGTGCCCAGGATCCCTTGCAGGAGGCCATGACATAGTCAAAACAAGCATGGCACCCAAGACTTATCCCTGAGAGAATCACCTAATGCTGTTTGTGTTAAAGCAGGTGTAGGAGTCCTAATCTTGATGGAAGAAACAAGGTGTCAGTCCTTCGAGGTAGTCCAGAGAAGAAGCACAAACCATGAGCACTAATAACACCTTTACTGTAAAGTTACAGTAACAGAATCTTGCAAGCGTGAAAGTACTTCTCCCCTCCTTCTCTTTTACTCTCCAGAAAACTAGGGAGAGATCCCTTCTGAGATGCTTCCCACGCCCTTTTTCCTTCTGTGAGCTGAGATACCTCTTGCATCACAGTTGTCTAGGCTGCAGCTCTTCCCCATCTCTAGAGATTATTTTCACAGACCATTGCACAAGGTTGGGATAGGGGTATTTAATATTGTCCCAATTCTTTTCATACTGGAAATACCAACCATAGCCCATCTACCACAAAGCTGGCATTAGCTCTTTAGTGAACATATATATGGCAAGGGACCTGGTTTTCTGAGGGACTGCCTCTCCCCAGTTACATCTACCCGTTCCATCAGGACCGGCAGAAGAGGCATGTTATGGGTCCCATCTACAAAAAAGTGTTATCTGGCAGGACCCAGGAACAGAGCCTTTTCTGCCATGGCGCCCACCCTCTGGAACATCATCCCCCTGGACCTTAGATTGGCCCTGGCCCTCCCAACCTTTAGGAAGGCCCTGAAGACATGGCTCTGCCATTGTGCCTGGGGGACTGGCAATGGTGGGGAGCTCTTACAATGGCTATGTTGAGCTGTTGTAGGATGAATTCTGCTGCTGATCATGATTTCCTGTTTTAAACTGAGTATGGATGGTTTTCATATATTTGTATATTGGTTTCTAACTTGTTTTTATTGGATTGTTTTTACCCATGGTGAGCTGCCCAGAGTCACTTGGTTGGGATGGATGGCCATACAAATTGAATGGAGGAGGAGGAGAAGGAGAAGGAGAAGGAGAAGGAGAAGGAGAAGGAGAAGGAGAAGGAGAAGGAGAAGAGGTTAGAAAAACTAAGATTGACCTATCTAGCATTCATTCTCCATGCTTCCATACCTCCTGAGTTTCTCCCTGATCTCCAGATTTTTAATTTCATTCTTGAGGTCATCAAACTCCTGAGCAGATGTGAGGTTGCAGAAGACCCGGAAATCATTATAAGGGGGGATGCCATGATCGCGCCCTCTCTGGATATTGATGGCTGCCAGGTCTAGGGAGACTGAGTGCACCATTGAAAACAGCTTCTCCGTCAGTTCCATATTGAGGAGTTCAGAAGGGACCCGCATTTTCCCAGGGACCCCAAAAAGCCCACGCAAAAGGGGATCAATGCCACCCTCCTGAATGATCCTGAATGGGGAGAAGAATGCCTTGTGAAGTGGGACATGGCCTTGCTGGATGGGCTGGAAAGTTTCATTGAGTCGGTAGAGGAGTGGGTTGATAAGAGTGTGGCCAAAACGAAAAGCAGCTGTGGCAAAGACATTCAGGATGCCAGCATTGGTACTGGGTTCGTAGCCTTTGTAATCTCCCAAGACCTTCATCCCAGCTTCTCCAAGGATCTTGGGCAGCCAGTGGGAGTAGGTGATGTGCTGCATCAAGGCCCCCACAATCTTGCGAGCCTCATGATAGATGGTGTCCCCATCCCAGTGAGGATTCAAAGCCTGGAGCTTGGTGGCCACCCGATTATGCTCACGGAACCACAGGGTGTGCATGGAAGTCAAGGCCAGTTGCTCGTTGGCCCGGTGATCCCCTGCCAAGAAGCATGGTACAGGGCTCTCGCTTTCATCCCGCATGCACTCAGTCGGAGGCCCGGTTGCGAAAGGAAGGAGGGGCTTCCCTGAACTTGGAACCACCTGGCCTTTCTTCAGAAGCCCATTCTGGTTGCTGAGATCCCGCAGTTCGAGGGATTCCTGTTCTGTGCTGCCGTAGACATTGGAAGCATCGATGAAGGAGGTGAGATGGTTGATCTGCTCTCGGGTGTAGACAGAGTTCATCAGCAGGGACGTCATTCCACTGCCACACACGGGGCTGGAGCGCACAAAGAACATGCACTGCCCTTTCCGTACACGGGGGTCATTCTTCGGGATCATGATGGAGAAGCAAGGTGGGTCATTGGTGCACACCTGACTGCAAGACTCCCCATCTGAAAAGCGTGCCATGCTGATCGCAGCCACTGTCTGGTCCAGGTCATGGTCCAGAAATTGTCCCCACTGCATAAGCATGTGAGTGAACTGATCATCGGGCGTAATGGTCTCGGTGCCAATCATGGCAGTAGAGACCAAGCGAGGCAGAGGAAGGGGGAGCTCCCTGGAATCTTCCACCAAGGAGAAGCCCCGGGGGAGGTTGAAGCCGTTTTGGTAGGCGGGCTTAAGAAGCCGTTGGAAGGCTGTTAGGGATGCACCCCACATGGGGTGCTGGAGGTTATTGCAAGAACCATCATGGGTCCTATACTTCTTATGGAAACAGATGTTTGAGCAGTTGGGTGTGCGGCGGTGGGCGGAGCAGCCAGATAAGTTGGCAATCATGTTCAGGTAGTGAGGGGAAACCAGATCATTGTAGCGATAGCCTACAAGACAAGGCAAAATGTTGCATCGGATGAATCAGAATCAAAACAGACTAGCGTCATTCATACCATCTGCTTCACTTGTTTACTGCTCAGCCCACCATTGTTCCTTGTCTGGGGGGGAAATAAAGAAGAGAATTTCTCAGGCTCGTTTAGAGTGACTTCATGAAGGCAGAACCTCTTTCAGTGATTTGAAATGCTTCTTCCCAGCTTCCTAGCCACCTGGGCTGAATTGGTTTATGAGATAAACTACCAACAGACTCACCTTCCGTCTCCTGATTGTTTATTCCAGTTCTTTCCCACCCTCTCCCCAACGTCTCCCAGTTACTAAATGAACTCTCCTTCTGGGTTTGCACAATACCCATTGTGAATCATAAGTTCATAAAGTGGGCTGAGTTCACACCTGGCTACTTTGCATGTTGTGTGAATGAAGCTGCTCTGATTCTGGGAGTCCTGAACACAGCTATTCAACATTAAATGATTTTTTTTTTTAATACCATTGGCTCTCCAGATTTCATAACTGGATAATTTAACAGCCAAAGATTTATAAGAAGAATGCCTAGAAAGTAGGAAACGTCCACTAAGTTTTGCAGGAACGTCTGGTGCTCCTCCTCAGCTCCCATCCCTTAGTAAGAGAAAAACTAAAACTAAAACTATAACTATATTCTTAAGACCAAAACAAAAAACGAAAAAACAGGGCAATATTCTACATTATACCCGTTCCATTCATGTCCACGAACAACCCTTGCTGGACGTGGTCCTGAATGAGTTGCAAGGTCCTTTCAAAGATCTCTCCAGCCCGAGCTGTCTCAATGGTATAGGGATCCCGTGGATATCTGAAAAGGGCCAGCAATTCGTTCGGTGTTTTGGGTCTCCTGTTTGGAAGGGACAGAATGTGATTTTCTTAGCAGCTCGTCATATCTTGCAAACCTCATTTTCTGCATGGTGGTATCTTTCCCCAATTAAATTTTTGACTGGTTGATCCTTGGCTGTTGCATCCCCCTGACGTTCAGCATGGCGGCAACTCCCGCTAAATGTGAATGAAATTCCTAATAGTCTTACTTGCTGAACAGTTCGGTGCGGGTCGAATTGATGGCAAAATCCACACTGCTGATGGCTTCCTGGATGGAGGTGGCTACGAAGGTATCACCACTCCTTCCAACATTTGTGGCTTTGTTTTAGCCCCCAGAGGAGAAAAAGAAAAGAAAAAGAATTTAATTAATGTAATGGATTTATTAAATTTAAAATTAAGGAAGGGCTTGTTTTACTATCTCAGCTCAGTTTGTAGATAATACAGGTAGACCTCGTTTAATGACTGCCTGGTGCAGTGGCTGTTTGAAGTTACAACAGTTGAAAAAAACAACTTTGTGACCAATCCTCTCATGGCTGTCGCAGCGTCCTGCAGTCATGTGATTACCATTTGCGTGCTTCACAACTGGTTTGCAACAAGCAAAGTTAATGGAGAAGCCAGCATAAAATCGTAAGTTGTGGTCATGTGATGTTTCACTTAACGACCACAGTGTCTCGCTTAATGACCAAATGTGAAGTGATGTCATAAGTCCATCATGGTTGTGTGATTTTCTGCTTAGCGATTGTGGTGCTTAGCGACACAGTTGTTGATCCTAGCTGTACTTATTCTTTAAAAACTTATGCACAAATATGCCTTTTGAGCACCGAAGCACATCCTGTTACTTTCCTTATGTGCATTTCAGACATGGATATCTGCAGCTTGGGCTGCTTTTGTCAAACTGACAAAAGCAGCATTGTGTGGTTGCATTGTTGTGCCACAATTCCCACCCCTTGAAATCCTTGAAATTTCAACCTGTGTCCTTAGATAAAGCTGCTGGACCTGTCTCTTTAATACTTCCCATTATTAGAAAACTCCAAGCAGTTTACAATGCATGGTTAACACACATGCATTGTAGAACGGTAGATTAAAACAGCCCCCGAACAGCATATTAATTTAAAAAATGGAAGGAAAGAAGGGAAGGACGGACATCCATTTGTCTGGGATGATATGAGACAGGCAGGGGTTTGGGGAGGGTGCAGGTCTGTCTATGCAGGGGGAGTCAGGATGGTAGCCGTAACGATGCAATCAAACTCCCACCCCTTTTTATGTACATCATGTTACAATACATGTAAAAAAGGGTGGGGCTTTGATGACATGGTTGGCCACCCTCTTGACTTTTTTGACCTCCTCCCTGTAGACACCCCTGACAGGCAGTTAGAAGACCTCCAAGTCTTCTTCCTACCTTTCATTCTATGCAAAGATGAAATACAAACCATTTTCAGGGAAAACCACGGTATGCAAGCAAAGAATCTCTCTGTTCCTCTTACCAATGACTGTTAGCTGCATGCTGCTAGTTGTGAACCCAGAGCTACTCCTGGCGATACACTCGTACCTTCCTTGATCTGCCAGCCCCAAATCTCTGATGGACAAGGTGCCTTCTTGGCTGATGTGGAATTTCCCACTTTCTGTGATCTGAATGCTGTCCTGGTGCAGAAGGAAAGAATTTGGAGCTTGAACAGAATTCTTTCAGCTGGGGAGACTGCATTTTTGGTCATGGTAATCCCCAAAGGAGGTCAAAAAAGTCAAGATGGTGTCTGCAACTCTAGCCACCATTTTGACTTTTTTGACTGTCCTTCCTACTCCCCTGGAGACACCCCAGGTTTTGTTTATGCATGCAGCTGAATGCAAATAAAAAGACGGGATATAAACTAAGTAATCGGACAAAACAAAGTGGAATTCAGACATGGTAGGAGAGACAACTGTCTTGTGAACAGCGATGGTCAACCTGGCAGAAAAACCCGTTTGGTAATTCACGCAGAAAATTGGAGAGAGACAATCACAGTTCTCCTCTGTGTGAACTTTTTAAGGGAAGAACGTAAGACCAGCCTTGGACTCGGTTTACATTGCCTTCTTCCAACCTTTTATTTCGTTTCCAAGCCTAGAAGGCAGCTGTGGGGTTTCCTGGTGGTCTCCTATCCAGGTTTTAACCATGTACAACCCTGCCAGGCCTTTTGCAAGATCAGTCAAGGATGGCTAGGGGCTGCCTGCGTGCTGAGCTCAGCATGCATAAGTGACCAAAACTGAAACTTAAACTGAAACAGCGTGGCATGAAGAAGCAAGCCTTAAAATAGTCAGGTCATGCGATTCTGACATGTGGGCAACTGTGTTTTCTGGATGTGACCACTAGATGTCAGTGAAGGCATTGTAAGCCACAAAGAAAAAAACCTTCATACTGTATCAGTGTTTCTCAACCTTGGCAAGTTTAAGATGGATGGACTTCAACTCCCAGAATTCCCCAGCCAGCAAGGCTCAAGGCTGGCTGGGGAATTCTGGGAGTTGAAGTCCATCCATCTTAAACTTGCCAAGGTTGAGAAACACTGCACTATATTAACCAACACATTTAGCTGTTTCTTGTTTTTTCATTTGCCTAAAGATGCATCTCCTTGAAACTTGGAAAGGAAAACTGGACTCCGGGAAAACTGGCTGGGAGTGGATGATGGCTGTGGGAATGGTGCCTTCCTTCCCCTCCTTGTATACTGAAGATGCCCTAAAGGGCCTTTCTGGATTTTGGGCTGATATGGAAAAAAAATGATCCAAGTTTTTAAAGCTCGGCTCAGCCCTGTTCCGATGAAGGCTGGGCCTGCTTTGGGCCAACATTTCAGAATTAGCTTGCCCAGCCAAGTTTTCAGCGACTGCCTAAACCAGTGATGCACAGCCTTGGGTGGACTTCCAGGAGAAGGTATTTTGCCTGGAGGGTGGAACCGTACAGAATAACCTGCTTCTCCAAGAAGAGTCAAGATGGGAATTCCCAATTCTCCTCCAAACATTTAGGCTAGGGGTTCAGGGGAACTCAGAGATGTGTTTCTCTGTAAATGTTGTTTGATCCTTGGGCACCAGGGGTTATATGCTGTAGTGTTTGCCTTTTCATCCTTATATGCCACCAGGGTCACCACTGTGAGATGGGTGGTCATATAATTATTAATCCATTTCATACAATTATTTATTCATGAATTAGCACATCTTTTGGACCATGAAGTGATGCGGATGAGGTCCCCAGTGAGATGAAGAAAGAGATGTTTCTCCATTCTCTTGGACAAGAAAGAGGGGTTTTGCCCCCCTTTTGCCAAAAAATGACTGGAATCTAAGTTATGTGAAGATGGGGGGCCATGATGGTGCAGCTGAAGCCCTGCCCTTTTTTGACATGCATGACAGTTCTTGTAAAAAAAGGGAGGGGGGTTTCAATTATGTAGTCCTGGTCACCATCTTGACTTTGAGGAATGTACAATTAAAGCCCCATCTTCTTTTTACGCGGACTCTGATGCATGTCAAAAGGGGTGGGAGTTTAACTGAATGATCGTGACCACCATCTTGACTTTGTTAACCTTTGTGGACACCCCTGCAAATGTAGCTTCCTCTGCTGCTGAAAATGCAGGGCATAGCCGCTCACTGGAAGGCATGAACCATGCATAAATCATTGTGTAAGTCCTAAAATTGGCAGAATTCACTTGAAAAGGCAAAGAGAACTTGATCCCCCCTCAAAATAAGACACCCCCATTTTGCATCAGTAGCCTATACCCAATGGCCCCACCACCGTGCAGAAGGTGGCCCTGCATGGGTTAAGTGATAAACAGTCAGACCTTCGCCCATGTTATTGTTGGCTGTGGATCTCCTTGGGCGGTACAAGGGATCTCAATGTCTTGTCCGACCTCTGCAACTGTATCTCGAGGTGGATGAAGAAATACAGGCATAACTGTTTAGGAAGGACAAGGGGTTGGGGAGAGAAAGCATGGAGTTAGATTTTAATCTGGGACATAAATTCAGGGGAGATTTGTTTTCCGGATGGGTTGGCCATGTGGCTAGACATCCTGAGCATTGAACTCCAAACATGCTGGAGAACGCCAGGTTGGGGAAGACCAGTTTCAAGGGCAGAAGGAACTCAAGGGGATGGTGAAGGTGAGATCAGAAAGAATTCTGCATTTGAACTTACCACGTGGGGTGACCCAGAGCTTCACAGAAAAACTCTGGGCTCCAACAGCATTGATGGCATGGCACTGGTAGTGGCCTTGATCATGAAGGGCCACTTGCACTATCCGCAGGGTTCCCGTGGAGAGGACACTGTGTCTCCAACTGTTTGGCAATGGATCTCCTATTAACAAGAGCACTGTGTGAAAAGGGGGTGGTGTCGGAGGAGTTCTCCCATGATTTCTCTGAGCCTTCACAAAGGATGGACAAGCTTTCCTTGAAAACAGGGGTGTGATCTACCCAGTTGGGTCTAGTTCATGGGAGCAAGTTGTTAATTTGGGGGGGGTTCTTCCTCGATTTCTTCCTGAGGGACATCACACTAGGTTCTGATGCTGAGCCTGAAAGTCCAACCCCATCCCTCCTGTGTTCTTCTTGCAGGAGGACAATGTGTAGCAATTGTGCTCTTGCAAGGTTGCAAGACAGCTTTTGGTCCAGTTCTAGTTAAATATGGGATGGGGGGGAGGGGGTGAAAAGGGAAAAACACTGTAGCTGGTCTTCTGTACTCGGGGTAGGGGAAAGGAGAGACCAGGGCTAACAAATTATCATTGGAACTAGTTGATGCCTAGTTTAGATGATGCCTTGTTTGAAAGAAAGGAGGTTGGACAAGCTTCCTTGGAGGAGTTCAGAGGGGACCAAGATGGTGAAGGGACTGGAAACTGGAAACCAAGCCCTTTGAGGAATGGATAAAGGGGTTATAAAACAAGGTACATGCAAACACTTAGAGTAGGGTTCCTAAAGTCTATACCAATAGGTACAGGTGGTCCTTGTTTACCGACCACTCGTTCAATGACCGAAGTTGTGACGGTGCTGACTGAGTGCTACTTATGACGTCCTTGAAGTTCCGGCTGTCGCAGTGTCCCTGCGGTTATGTGATTGTGATTCAGCTTGGCAACTGGCTCACACTTACAATGGTTGCAGCATCCCACGGCTACGTGATCGCCATCTGCGACCTTCCCTGCCGGCTTCCCACAAGCAAAGTCAATGGAGAAGCTGGCAGGGAAGGTTGCGAGTCGTTCTGGCCAGGTGCTCCCGCTCTCCCTGTTTTTTCTCCCGAGGCATCCTCGGGCAGCAGGTGCACCCCTTGGTCCTCCTGCACTCACGTTGTCCACCCTTTGGCCTTTCTGTGCCTGTGCCACGCTGTGCCATCCACCCCGCCAGCCTTCCTCTGCTTGCACTCTCCCCTCCCCCCTGCCTGCACTCCATATCACTCACCTGCCCGCTGGTCTGCCCAGGAGCTGCGTGAGGAAGGGCTTGGTGTGACTATGGCTTGCAACTTCCTGCTGGCTTCCCCACTGACTTTGCTTGTTGGAAGCCAGCAGGAAGTCACAAGTCCCAGTCACGTGAGGTCCTTGCTTAATGATCCATGGTAACCACTTAACGATGGCAATGGGGACTGCCAGGATTGCTGTTGCTCAGTGATGTGGTCACGTGGCGTTGCACTTTATGACCTCATCACTTAGCGGTGGAAATTCCAGTCCCAATGACTGGCATTAAGTGAGGACTGTCTGTACTGCAAATCGGTTGGAATACAAAGAAGGGGGAAGTCATAAATCAAATATTCATCTATATTATTTTTAGGGATGTTTTTCTTTTCTTCTTCTTTTTAACATTTCTAAATAATAACATAGTGGAGTCTTTGGCGTGAAGCTCAAACTTTTATCTTTTTGATATTATGAATACAACTCACACTACACTGCTTGGAATCTTTTACTAATGTTATATTGCGTGTTAATTGCATAACCAGTAATTATCTGCATAACCAGTAATTATCTATCCATTTATAGATATTATCTTTTTTGGAAATAGATCTTTGTTTTAACTGAATGTAATAAAGAATGTAATAAAAGAAATAACCATATTTTTTTTAAAGGGTGTGTTTAGGCTGCAGAAAACAGGATGGAGGGGAGGTAGATCAGCCTTCAAATATCTGAAGGACTGTTGTATAGAGGAGGGAGTGGACTTGTTCTCTGTTGCCACAAGGTCAGGACCGGAACCCATGGATTAAATTGATGGGACAGTCAATTCAGGTTAGATATTAGGACAGATTTTGTAATGGTAAGAACTGTTTACCAGTGGAACACCCTCCCTTATGAAAGAGTATGTTTCCCTTTCCTGGAGCTCTTCATTCAGAAACTGGAGATTCATCTCTCCAAAATGCTTTAGTGCAGGGTTCCTCAACCTTGGCAACTTTAAGACGGGTGGACTTCAACTCCCAGAATTCCCCAGTTGGCTGGGGAATCCTGGGAGTTGAAGTCCACCCGTCTTAAAGTTGCCAAGGTTGAGGAATCCTGTTTTAGTGGATCCAGGAGGTTGAACTAGACCTATGTTTGTCTACCTGAGCAACTTTAAGAGGTGTGGACTTCAACTCCCAGAATTCCCAGCCAGCATCTTAAGGGTGCTGAGGTTGAGAAGCACTGCTCTAAAGAAAGAGATTCTGTCCCTTTTATTCAAACTCTCTCTAGTTCCAGCACCTGGACCGCCTGGGATGTGCACTACAATGGGACTTTGCCCAAGGGTTAGGGTTAGTCTTCAGCTCCCAGAATTGCCCAGCCAGCTGGGTGGGTCCAGCTCCCTGTGAAGGTAGAAGATCTAACGGAAGGCAGGGTGAAGGTGGAAGGAGCTCCCCAAACACTCTGCAATCTCTCCCTCTTTCTCTTACTTGTCAATCAGACTATTTCTGAACACAGCTCTAGCGTTCTTCTGAAAGAGCGTTGTAGCTGCTGGATGGCCATAATAGACACAGAAAAGGGGCACAGGATGAAGCAGGAAGAAACCAGGGGACACTGCAGCCGATGCAGAAGAACCAGAGCAATTCTAGGAAAGGCAGCCTTGGGCCAAGTCCCATTGTAGTGCACATCCCAGGCGGTCCAGGTGCTGGAACTAGAGAGAGTTTGAATAAAAGGGACAGAATCTCTTTCTTTAGAGCAGTGCTTCTCAACCTCAGCACCCTTAAGATGCTGGCTGGGAATTCTGGGAGTTGAAGTCCACACCTCTTAAAGTTGCCAAGGTTGAGAAACGCTGCTCTAAATCCTTACAGAAGAGAGCAATACCAGGAAAATACCTTCTTTTGTCCAAGTTATAACTGGGAGAGGATGTCCATCTGCGGAGCAGGACAGATCCACACTTTGACCCTCCATCACAGTCTGATCACTGGGGACTGCTAAAAACCTGGGAGTATCTGCAGGAGGAAAAGAAGCAGAATGGAAGAGATTTTTCCTACAAGACTGGTGGAAACTTACAACCCCCTTTCCATCGAGCATCAAAGGTGAAGATTAAAACCATAGAGAAAGGTTGAGAAGGGCGGGAAGACCTGATTGACTAGGCTCAAAAACCTGGCAGGAGGGGTCTCCTTGCTGCGGGGGATGTCAGAGAAAGTCAAAAGGGGGAGTGCCCCCACACAATCAAAGCCCCATCCCTTTTAGACATGTGGGGTGAGGTTTTGATCCTGTAATCATGGCCACCATCTTGACTTTTTTGACCCACCTGGGGGTCACCCCTGTTCTCTATTGCAATCTTCCCGATTATATTGATCTTTATTGTGAAAAGAAACAAAATATGTTGCCGACTGAATCTTTAAACTTCTGATTCGGTCACCGATGGGCAGGCTTGGAACAAATGGGCTGCTGTTCTATGTCAGCTATCAACTTTTGAATCAGTTCTTCCTTTGACGAAGAGCCAAGGAAGAAGGTTTTTGAATCATTTGTGGGGAGGGTGTATTTTATACACAGACTAAATTTCCAGGTTCCTCCTCCCCTTCCTTTTTTTCTTTTTTGTGCATTCTGATGCTGTACCATTTTGTTAACCGATTATGCCTATAATGTTTCTTTTTAAATTTGATGCAATAAGTGAAACCATTATAAAAAGGAGAAGGAAATGAGGAGAATGTATAAATGAACTGAGTGAACAAAGCTAGGTTACATCTTAGCTGTTCTACTTTGCAGGTTCATCAGTTTTTCTCATGCTGGACGACCTGACTTTGGTCTAATTTATTGCCCAACTAAGCTTGGCTGTTGGTATTCTCACGGCTACCTTGCACAATAACGTTTGCTGTCGCCATAACGGATCCTTCTCTGTTGGTGGCTTTGCAACTGTATTTCCCCTCGTCCGACAAAGTGACATTTTGGATATAGAGGCCTCCGGAGCTGGTGATGGTGAAGCGTGAATTTTGGGGCAGCGGTGACCCTGAGCTCAGCATCCAGACGACGCGAGGTGCGGGGTGTCCTGACACCCCACATTCCAGAGTCACACTTCCCCCCACAAACACTTCGGTGTTCTGTGGATGGATGACAAAAGCAGGCTTGGCTGAAAACAAAGGGGACAGAGAGATCACTTCGTTAATAAAGACACTCATACTATTTCAGAGTATTCGGACTCAATGGTATTACAGGTAGTCCTCGTTTAGCGACCACAATTGGGACCGGCAACCTGTTCCTTTGATTTATTTTATATTTTATTTTATTTTATTTTTAAAAATTTATTTACAGGACTTATATGACTGCTTATCTCATAAGATGATTCTAGGCGGCTCGCAACAATCCATAAAAAAAAAAAAGTTAAAAGAAAAAGTACTGTTCCCCCCAGGTGCCAGACCAGTCACCCTCGCAGCTCAACCCCCATCTTAGTCCAATGCTTTGGGGAAGAGCCAGGTCTTCACAGCCCTCCAGAAGGCTAAAAGGGTAGGGACCCCTCAGGTCTCTGGTGAGAGGCTGTTCCAAAGGGCTGGGGTGGCCCCTGAGAAGACATGCCTCCGAGGTCCCATCAGCTGGCAACATTTAAGGGGGGGTCTTGCAGCGCCCACCCTATCTAATCTAGTAGGATGGGCAGATACCCTCAGGGAGAGGTGGTCCCGCAAGTAACCTGGCCCTGTGCCATGTAGGGTTTTCAAGGTGATAACCAGCACCTTGAATTGCACCTGGAAAGCAACTGGAAGCCAGTGCAGTTCACGCAGCAGTGGTGTTACTCGCGTGAACTGTGGGGCGTCCAAAACTGCGCATGTTGGTGCATTCTGGATCAGCTGCAGCTTCCGGATGGTCTTCAAGGGCAGCCCCACGTAGAGCACATTGCAGTAATCCAAACGGGAGGTGACTAAGGCAAGGGTGACTGTGAATTGGAGCAACTGGCGCACAAGATGGATTTGTGCAAAGGCCCCCTTGGCCACAGCTGCCACCTGCTCTTCCAGCAGGAGCCGTGAGTCCAAGATGACCCCCAAATTGCACACCAGAACTGTGTGGGGGAGTGCTTTCCCATCCAGAGTCAAAGATGTCAACTCTCCGGACCCTGGGGGGCCAAAACCCACAACCACTGCATTTTTCTAGGGTGGATTTGCAGCTGGTTTCTCCCCATCCAGGCCGTTACAGCTTCAAGGCACTGGGTCAGCACCTGAACATCATCACTTGCCCGGCCTGGGGTAGATGATACCAAACCCTACATCAGCGGAAGAAGTCACTAAGTGAAACTGTGACTCTGCTTATAATCTTCAGCTTTCCTTTGCTTTACAGACCTGTGAAGGTCATAAATGCAAAGATTGGTTGCAAACTTACTTTTTCATCTGCGCCATAACTGAGAATGGTCACTAAAAGAGGCAGTTGCTAAATGAGGACCACCTGTATCTTTACAGCAACACTCTATAGTAGGACAAGAATGGCCCCTGTTAAAGTGGGAGGGGGCCACTTTATCATAAATTTATAACATGAAATTGGAGGAGGAAGCCTCCAGCACACCCCAGACAGGAATTCTGTATAAAATATTTTGGGGTTTCCAACTGCGTGGCTAAAATAGAGGGCTTTCACCATAAAAGTTGAGAACAGATCAGAGCCAAAGGCTGGGTTTAGTCAGTGATGGAAATCAAAGCTCTGTGTGATTCTAGATTTGTTCATTGGAAGAAACAATACTTGAATTATAGAGTTTTATAATGTCAGCTCTTTTGTGTAATCGTTCTCAATAATTTACAGGAGTTTTACTCAAAGTCTCATAAATCAAGATTCAGAACAGCTTCTTAAGTGGTGGCGGCCAGTTTGCACCAAGAGAGTAATACAATATCAATAAGAGTATCAACAATACTATCAATAATAATAATATTAATATGAGAAGGTTTGCTGTTCCTATTGTTGCTATTAGTATTGTTATTAGTGTGGTCAGTGACATTGCAGGATATTTTTATTTTATATGTGAGATAGATTCCTTTCCATTTTTTTACTCTATGATCCTTCCAAATTTCATTCCTTTCAATTTAATTTTTATTCTTTCCAGTTTATGTTTGTTTGTTTATTTATTCTTATTAAATTTATATGCCGCTCATCTCCCCCAGTTGTATTTGTTGTTTCTTTAGGAATTTTAGAACTGAAAATGCCAACTTAATAATTTACTAGCTAAGTTTTGAATATATTCATGAACCTCCTCTGCTTTGAACTTTTCTAGCAGGAGAACTAACAATTTCAGATTAATGTTATGGGTGCCTGAATATCCCAATTTAGAGATATACATCAGTGAACATGTTGGCTGAATTCTCGCAACAGGAAAGTCTGAATAAAAAGAGAGTTAGAAGGCAATGTTTTATGGAAATCCAACCCTTGTCTTAGCAAGATTGAGGAATAAGGCCATTCTATTAAACCAGTGTTTTTCAACCTTGGCAATTTTAAGATGTATGGACTTCAGCTCCCAGAATTCCCCAGCCAGCCATGCTGGCTAGGGAATTCTGAGAGTTGAAGTCCACCCACCTTAAAGTTGCCAAGGTTGAAAAGCTCTGTATTAAACCATAGTATGTTTTATTAGAGAGCCAGTTTGGTGTGGTAGTTAAAGGCACCAGACTAGAAACTGGGAGCCTGTGAGTTCTAGTCCTGCTTTGGGCATGGAGCCAGCTGGGTGACCTTGGGCCAGTCTCTTTCTCTCAGCCCTAGGAAGAAGGCCAGGGCAAGCCGCTTCTGAAAATGTTGCCAAGAAAACTGGGTGGACTTATTTTTGGTTTGGATATGACATGACATATAAACACAGCAACTATGTTTTCTTAATCCAAGTTTAGGGTTTTAGCATATTGTATGAATCTAACCTGACAAAGCAATTATAGCATGGGTGAGGAATCAAGGGCCACGATGGTTCTTTAGAATCATCTTGAAGACCACCCTTGTAGGAGAGAGCGGGTCTTGGGCAGAAGAGGACAGAACAGGGGTGTCCACGGGGAGGCAGGATCAAAATAGTCAAGAGGGCAGTCACGACTGTGCAATCAAGGCCATGCCCCTTTTCAAATGGGTGTTATTAACTGATTTGATTGTGCAGCTGTGGCTGTGCTCTTGACCTTTTTCACCAGCCCCCATGGATGAGCCTGAAATGGTCCACAAGATGTTTCCTCTTATCACAGTTCCTCTTGCCACGTCATTCGCTCCCTCAAAACCCCTTTCGTTTTTCACTCGTTTGCATTTTATGGGATGGCAAAGCTCACCCATAGCAATGGTGAGTTTGCAAGCTTTCCCAAATTGGTCTGGCTTTATCAGCTGATACAGGTAGGTGTGAGATGCTACCGGATTTCATGCCCCCATCGTAAAATAAGTATAAAGAGATTATCCGTCTGGTTCTTATAGACACAGGGACAAGATCTGCATTTATTTTAAGGGCATTACAAGGAGTGACAAAGTAGCGCAGGGCAACTTCGTGGGTCTTTGCTTCGCCCACAGTGTTCTTGGCCAGGCACTGATAGATTCCTTTGTCGGATTCTTTAGTGTCTTGGATCATAAGTGTGCCGTCTTGCAGCAGATTCAGCCGCCCGTCATCCTTCATGTTGATCTCGTTGCTGCAACGCAAAAAAGAAAGATGGCAGCCAACCTCATTCCTCCTTCGGCCTACAGAAGGATTGGCCTACAACTAACAGAACCCTCAGACAACAGTCCAACTCATCCACGGGGTGCCAAGCTGGGGAAAGCTGGTGTCAACAGCTTGAATCATGTCCTAAGAGGATGCAGGGGTCACCTTAACCAGCACGACCAAAAGCAGCTTAAGATCGGCAAACATATGCACAAACTTGGTAGTATCTGCCAAGGTATTACTCCAGCTTCTCAAAATTCCTGATCTTTGGCTGGACATGGGGATTCCGTGCCAAATTCAAATGCACTGATGGTGCCCTGATTACAGAGGTTACAGGGAAGTGTGCTGGCCGCATACCTGGTCTTTCCACGCCAGGCCCTTGCAAATACCTCGGGGACAATCTTAAATAGCAATACAATAATAATAATTTAAAAATGGAGGATTGCATCCCAAGATTTTGTTTGTAAATTCCAGCCTGCCCAGAAAGAACACAAGAGTAAGATGAGAGGTACTGATTTACTGGTAAATGTTTTTTTTCCCCCCAGGGTAATGTTATTTGTGAACCTTACGCTAATAGGAGTCCAGCAAATCTGGGTTTCCCCAGTGGCATCCAAAGATGGGAAGAGGTCAAAAAAGGCAAGATGACAGAAGTAGAATCACAATCCATGCCCTGTCCATTGGGATGGATTGTCATGCTGCTTCCGCTATCTTGCCTTTTCTGAGCCCCCCCGAAAATATCACCAGGTTTCCCCCTATTCTTTGGCATAGGCTCCTCTCAGAAGACATGATCCATCCAACTTACTTATTGTGAAGCCAGATAATCTTAGGTTTGGGGTTCCCCTCTGCCCGGCAGATGAAATACACGGTGTTGCCCAGAGTGACATCTGCATCTTGAGGTTCAGTTGTGATGCGAGGGCTCTCTGAAACAGACAGATGAAGGGTGCCCCTTCAAAAGCTGAAGGATATCATACATGGCTCTGGGGTTTTCACTGAGCATTGCTAAATGTCCCCCTTGAGCCAAAATCCAGATTCACTCATTATGGCGCTTGGGGTGTAAACTAAGCTAAACCTAAACTGAGATTCTGATCTAACCCAGATCTGATTTAATCCAGCCCCTGTCCTAGTTTTCTATAGCCAGCCTCTGCTCAGGAAGACTCAAAAGTGACTCAGAGGAATAAGAACTTGATTCTCAAAGGTTTACTTGAAATTCTCCATGAAATTTGTGAGCCAACAAAATGGATGGATGATTTATCTGAATTGCTCAAGAAGGAGATAGCCTGTGATTAGAAGAGATAGAAGGATACTCTGGGTACACATTTGTATTATTTTGATGCTGTTTTATGTTGGGTTTCTCTAGTTTTAATATTTATATGTTTCAACTGATAGTACATTACCCTAAGAGAAGGTGAATATAAAATAGCTGACATTGAAAAAGGCAAGCAGAGTCAAGCAGACCATCAGGCTCCCCAAGGAACAAGAAAATCTACACAACTAATTGGACATAACCATGGCATCACCAGGACATGGATTGTGAACTTGGCAACTTTAAGATGTGTGGACCTCAACCATACATCTTAAAGTTGTCAAGTTTGAAAAACGCCGGTATAGAGAATAAGCAGGATGACTTTGATGGGGATATGCAAACTCCATTATCAAAGCAACAAGGGGTCAAACATGTCTTAAGTCCACAACAGATAGATAATATTTGGAAAAGGCTCAGAGAGACACCTCTCTAATTCACTGACGTATGAGGAGGAGGACTTGCAAGATTCTGTTATTACAGCCAGTCTCAATAAAAGTAGTTTTAGCCCTCCTGTGCAGTTGACGTCCTAGTCTGGTCTATCTAGTGGGTGTAAGAATCTGCCAAACTCAGTTCCCAATAAACGTAAATCCCATCTGGATCATAAATGGATTCAAAGAAGAAATTCTTTATTGAGAAGCAGCCTACAGTGCTAGGTTATTGCCAAGACTAAAAGCCCCTGTGTGCCAAAACTCCTTTTCTTCCCCATCTCTTGCAACCCACTTCCAGTCCATCCTCCTTCTTGCTGGTGATCTCAGCTATTCCTGGGTCTCAAGCTGGTAGACTTGGTTGTTCTTGGGAACCAGATAACAGTCCACCTGCACTTAATGGTCCTTCCTCCCCACCCCTCTTTTCCATAATGGCAGAAACAAAGCAAGCAGATTAACTACTTAATTGATTGCAAGGCTTCTGACAGTGGGGCTGACATCAAACTTATACACCCAAGGGCGATAATGTTCCTCTAGGTTGCACTGTTTCCCAACAATCATTCTCCTCTTGCTTGTGGCCAAATCATCCATTTAGTCAAAGGCTCTTATGTGAACCCAGCAATTGGGTTTTGATAATCCAGGTTTAGAGTCAGCCTAGTGTCTGAACCCAGCCAGAAAACCCAGGTGGAAATTCTGCTGAGCTGTTTAACTGCTTCCAGGGATTCTTGGGACATGAAGGGAGACAAACACACCGTCTGGAAAGGTAGCGAGCAAAATAGGTAACGGATCAGGTGATGTCGCCAGTGGAACACTCACCACAGTTGAATTCTCGGGTGGTCAAGGTGATGACAGAGCGACCCAGTAACTCGGGTGGGCTCTCGCATGTGGCAGCTGCGTGAGTGTTGCCCTGTACGGTATACTTCTTCAGTAGCTCTGCCAGCCACATCAGGTCACAGTCACACAGCAAGGCGTTGGAATCCAGCCGACTGGGAAGAGGCAGATTGGAATGAATAAGGGTTGATTTTATGAGTTTAACCACAGATACAGGAAGGTCCTATTTTTCCTTCTGCTTTGCCTCACCTCCATCTGCAGTCAGTGGCTTGTTCCTTAGGGCTGTTCCTTACAGCCAAGTTAAAGCATTATCTACCGGTCCTTGAGCTGGAAGAAAACTAGACTAAAATGTTCTTCCCCCGTTGGTGATCTCTATCCTACCAGTGGCATGACGCCAGCAAATATGCTGTCCTTATTTACAATAGACAGGGCCTGTTAAGAACAGGGACCGGCGGATTCCTCCAGGTTGCTTCCCTCATCTCCTGGGAACTGACATCAACCATGGGAAAACATTCCGTAATCATTCTTCCTAGCAGGGACTGGGGAAGGGCAGAAGAGGTGAGTTTTGTTAGAGGGCTTGACCAGCAGATTTAGCCACCTGTCAAATCTTGCTCTGGTTTTGTATGAGTGTTTTGCACAGATGCTTTTAAAAGGAACTCATATCAGCTGAGCGTTGGACTTCTTTTGGATATGGGTTTAAGGCTATTTCAGAAGAGGGCTTAACCCATGCTCAAACAGCCCAAACAAGAGCTTCCTGACCGAAACAGACCTGGGAAGAGGCTCCTCATATTGTCTTCCCTTGTGATCGAAGGTGTAAGGGTCTGTGAGAATGACCTTGGGAGACAGGAGGAGGAACAGGCAAAGCCTAGGCAATGGTAGACTATGAAGGTGGCCTTGGAAGATGGGGGAACGTGAGAGTGGCCTTGGAAGATGGAGGAAAGAGATGCCACCTAGGGAGTGATCAGATAAAAGAGCCCGCAACAGGGTAACGGGCAAAGAAACGAACATAGGAAAGACCCGCCGTAACTACTCAGGCAGTAAATAGGGAGGGCGGGAGATTTGTGCTTTCAGACTTGCAAGATTCTGTTAATGCAGCCTTACCATAAAATAGAATTGGCTCATCTTGCCTTGTTTCCTGTCTGGTCTACCTGGGAGGGCTGACAACAAGAGATATCTCAGCCGCAAAAGGAATGGGGGTAAAAAAAGCCTAGTGCCCGAGTTATCTGGAACTTTACTTTCCCTAGTTTTCTGGAAAGTAAAAACAGGAGGGAAAAAGTTGTTTCAGGCTTGTAAGATTCTGTTACTGTAACCTTATAGTAAAGGTAGTGTTAGTACTCATGGTTTTGATTTCTTTCCTGGACTACCTTGAAGGACTGACAGAATGGAAGGGTGGGAAGCCAGGGAGGCTGTAGGCCAGTGTTTCTCAACCTTGGCAACTTTAAGATGAGTGGACTTCAACTCCCAGAATTCCCCAGCCAGCCATGCTGGCTGGGGAATTCTGGGAGTTGAAGTCCACTCATCTTAAAGTTGCCAAGGTTGAGAAACACTGCTGTAGGCCAATGGTGAGAGGATTCCATAGTGAAAGTCCAGACCCCTTTGCTGCCTTATAGAAGTGGGCAAAAACTACATCCTGTTTAGAAGAAGTTACCCCACCATGCTCTTCTCTTTTGAAAAAGACATTCCAAAGCCATTTCTTTCTTGATGAGATCAAAACAAACAGCTGGAAAAAAAGAAAAAAATTGGCCCAGCACTAGTCATCTGATCAATGCCTGGGTCAGCGATCACTTGGGAAATGGTCAAACTTTCTTTGAAACTGGTCTCGTAGGGCCTTCAGTGCGCAATATTTATTTTTAGACCATTCTCTGAGGCAAACATGCCTTTTCCGCCTCTTTTTACTGAAGCACAGTTCTTTTCAAAATTCAAAAAGCATTTCAAAAATGCTTTCAGAAAGTGTTTGGCTCAGCATTCACACAACTGAACCAGGAACATGTTTCCACATCAAGGTTTGCAGATCGCTTAATGGGTCAAGCTGAACCACCCACACAGATAAGAAGGAATGGAGCTGTCCTTCTGAATAGCTGAAATGTCTTTGACACAAGCTCACGTCTTATATTCTTCCTAGTCTTAATTAAGAAGGCTTACTTAATAGTTCATATTTTGTATTTGATGGGTATCTGTTAAGGGTGTGTGACTTCAGGTTCGGTTTGGAAGAGGTGTTTCGGGACGTGTGGAAACACAAATATGCCTTCTCCCTGTGACTCATTAAAACAACTGTGTCTCTTTCAGAGTCACAAGACAGCAGACATGGCTCCTTCAATGGGTCACAGGCAAGGGCCATGTATGTGCTCCCATTGGTTCCAAAGCCCCTTTTCCACATCAGATCCAAAGCATCACACAGCCTGAATACATAGACCAGAAAGCCCGAATCAGCAGCTTCTTTTCTCCTAAATCAGATCAGCACCTTTTCAAGACAGACAGGTAAAATTTTATTCCTGATACTGGAACAACTCTGCAAAGTCTTCTTTAACAAGTTTTCTGTCACTTCCCAGCCCATCTGGAACAAATGACTCTGGTTCCACTGATTTAGGGGCATCAGATGCTAACACCCAAATCTGAGTCAGGAAAATAAGTTTTCTTTTACCTTCATATCACCTTCTCCTTTCAGAATCCCTTTTATTTCTCTGTGAGCAAAAGCTGGGCCTTGCTGATTGTACTCATCCAAATTAAATACTTTGTACTAAGTTTTTGTAGAGGAATGGTGAGATATTCATGGTCTAAATCAGTGTTTCTCAACCTTGGCAAGTTTCAGATGTGTGGACTTCAACTCCCAGAATTCCCCAGCTAGCCTTACTGGCTAGGGAATTCTGGGAGTTGAAGTCCACACATCTGAAACTTGCCAAGGTTGAGAAACACTGGTCTAAATAATGAGAAAATGTTCATTGCTGAGTGGGGAAGGGCTTTCAGCAGGGAGACACCAAAGTGCTCAAGAACACCTCTTGGCATACTCCACACCTCTGCCCTACCTGATGGATTAACTTTTCGCTTTCATTTTTGCAATTATAAATAAAGAATTGGGAAGCAATGGGCCAGCCTCTAGCTTTACCCCCCAATTGCAGCCACTTTCTGAAAGCACTCACAGAGTTCCTACTGTGATCACTTACACCAGTGTTTCTCAACCTTGGCAACTCTAAGATGTATGGACTTCAACTCCCATGCTGGCTGGGGAATTCTGGGAGTTGAAGTCCACACATCTTGGAGTTGCCAAGGTTGAGAAACACTGACTTACACCAGCGTGTTGCCTGCCCGTATGATGCACTGAGTTAAAAATATAAGAGTCACTATGAGTTTCCTATAGTCTCAAGAAGCAAGATCCACAGCCTCAAACTGGCACATCTCCTGGATAAAAAATGTTATTTTCCAACTGTCCAGATGAGATCAGTGGGAGTCCCAAAGGAAGTGTGGGTCCCTAAGGGAGTGGGGTCCCTAAAGAAGCTTTGTTGGTGAGGGAGAGGGGGTTACCCAGTGACCTGGCCTTTTTGATGGTTAATTCCAGTCATATTTATTGGGGGCAAAACCACTGGATTGCTGAAGAAGGGTTCTCTTTTGCCTCCATCCTGCTCCTTAGGTAAAAACCTTGACAGTGAATCATTTTCTGCAGTGCGTGTTGTCTACTTACAGACGTTTGAGGGATTCAAGTTGCCCAATAGCGCCTGGCTGGATCTGGGAAATTCGGTTGTTGTTCAAGAAGCTGTGTTGGGGAGAACAAAGAGGATATGCTTGAGGGACCATCAAAGACTTGTGACTTCAAGGTACACCCATGTGGATGAGTGTTTGCAGTAGGTGGGTCTTCTCTAAGTAAGCCCTCTACAAGTTCAGACCACAGCAACTCTCTGCTTCGAAGTTTAAAAGTTAATGCTGCAAAAATGTTCTTGCAACAGTTCCTTGTGCTCCATGTTGAGCCAGAAATGCTCTCAGCTGCAGAAGGGCTATGAAAGACCCACAGTATCAAGAGGGCACAGGCTTATGGGGTGATCCTGGAGTGGGGCAACCACCATGCCCAGAAGGGCCCTTACATGTATGTTGCATGGCAGTGGTGAACAGCTGGCGAATAAGAACAGTGAGTGGGGGACACAGCAAGTCATGGGGGCCGAGAAAAGAGATGGTCAGAGGAATGAAGCAGCATTCCTTCTTGGCCACTAACTGCAGCTACACTGCCCACCACAAGCTCTACAACATTTTGATTCACCAACTCAGGGGTGGGAGGTGAGGACCAAATATAGCAGAGATGCTCGCAGCTGCTGATCCCTTGGCTACATCTTGATTGCGTTCTTCTATCCTGAAAGGCTACAAGTACCCAATGTAGGCTGCGAACATTCAGACAGCCACTAGGTGGCAACAAAGAGCAACAGAATATCTTAAGTCTTTGCTGCCATCTAGTGGTTGTCTAAATGTCTGTAACCCAGATCTGATACTTTTATTCCACATGGCTTTTGGGGAGGCCTTTATTTAATAAACCAAACAAAACAACAATGGAAGAAAGCAAGCAGTTATGGGGTTCTTATACATATATATGTGTATATCAAATTTTACAGAAGAGTTTCAGTTAAAGGATGACCATATTTCATTGTAATCATCCATATAAAATCTTGATTTGGCTTAGAAATATATGAACTAAGAATAAAAGCCATACTGTGGTTTATTCCATTTTGGCATTGTGGGCTGCACGAAACTAGGCATTCTGCTGTAAAATGCTTTGTGGCTTAGTACATTGTACAGATCCAGTCAGTTGTATTTTACTGAATGAACCATTACGAATAACCTAGATTTCAGGGCACTTGGTGAACGAGGCCATTGGCTGCCTTGTTAAAAATCAGAATCAATTTGGAGTCTGTATGAAATATGCATGGCCAAAAGTTACTACTGTACTCATCTGTTGTCAATCACTGCATGACTTACAGTCTTTCCAGTTTGGGCAGGTCATTAAAAGTTCCCGCTTCCAAGCTTTCGAGGTTGTTAAAATGCAGGTAGCTGGTATGAAAAGGGATAAAACAAAGAAACAGAATAGATAATTAATTTCCAAACTGCAAGCAATATAGGAAAAGTAATCTGGTGCCCACTTGATCTGTTGGCTTAGCAATTCCAGCTGGGAAGTCCATGGGGGTTGGTCCAAAAACCAAGATGTAGGCCATGACTGTGTGATCATAACACAAGAACATAAGCCATACCCTGCTAGATCGTCCCCCTGGCCCATCTAGTTCAGCAGGCTGTTCTCCTAATGGCCAGCCAACTGTCCAAGGAAGCCCACCAGCAGATGGCCTTCAGAGGCAGCCCCATTGCCATCAAGGCTAAGGTCCATGGATCCCCAGGACTTCCAGGAATGGCTCCAACCCTTTTCGGAAGCCAGCCAAGCTGGTAGCCAGCACCCCCTTCTCAAGGTAGCAAATTCCAAAGCTGAATTGTGCATTGTGTAAAAAAAATGCCCTTCTGTCTGTCCTGATTTTTCCAGGATTCAACTTTATTGGGTGATGCACAAAAAAGGGGCATAACTTCACTCATGTGGGTTGCAGACTCCATCCTGACTTCTTTGACCTGCAGCAGACACTCCTGATTCCCAGAATTCCTAGCTAGGGCAATAGTAGCGAATCCTGAAAGTTGTAGATTCAACATGTTTGGGGAGCACTATGCTGGGGAACTCCCAATCAAGTTTGTCATGAGCCAGAAAGATTTGCTTGCAGAGATAGACCCCTCTTCTGATTTACAGTATTCCATAATCCTTTCTTCCTTCTTATCTGTATCATTCCTTCTTTCCTGATACAAAGACTGCAAACTTGTCCCTTGAGAGAGCTCCCATGAGTTCCTTCCTGCCCCAACGTCACCTCAAGTTAAGATGAGCCATAGAGGATCCTCTGAAAATAATTCATATTTTCTCTTACAAGCTCCCCACAAAAAAACCCTTGGTGTTATAGGGAATTGTGTCTCTAACTGTAATTGTAAAAAAAGTGGTGCACCTCAACGATTACAAATTTGGGAAGTGCCACAATAGACAGCAGGAATAAGCCATATGTGGTGGGTGGGAATCTTAATTGGCGACAGGAAAGGCAGAAATTCAATGGGCATAGTTTTCTCTGTTGGTGAAAACCCTCTTTCCCAAAGCAACTGAATTTCTCCCTGCCACGTTGCTACTGCAGACCCTGAAAAAACAGCTGCTATCTAGCCTGCAATAACTCTGTTAGTCTTTCCCATCTTCCGTGATGCCTAATTATTCTGGACAGCCGCATCAATTCCAACACAATTGTTTAGTTTCTCTAGCCAGGAACGTAGCACATCCAACTCTCTTGAGTTTTTTCAACCCTTCTGATGCATTTAGACACATGGTAAAGTATTTTAAACAGGATGAGACCAAATAGGACAATTCCTTCCCCGTTGACTCGGATGTGTAAAAAAGAGAGCTGCATAGCATGGCTCTCAAAACAGTGGAGGTATTCAGGGCGGGTGGGAAAAAAGGCCAGGCATTCAAGCATTCTTGCAAAATCCCATTGCAATCCAAAAAGACACCTTGGGTCCTCCAGTAAGCGGCTCATCGTTTTACAAGATGGATTTGAGCAAAGGGATGGAGTTCTTTCAGGAACGCCAAAGGATCTGAATCAAAACCTGTTCCTACAATTGAAAGCAGATGGGGGTCTTCAGTCTCTTTAATGTCCTGATTGATTGTAAATGCATATGGCCAGATACGTGACACTAAAAAAAAAAAAAGGGAATATTCAGGAAACTTGTCCTTTTTTTGAAAAAAAAAACACACCTTGAGTAGCTTATTCCTTCTCCAATCAGTTGTCCAACACCCAGAGCAATGCATCGGGAGGTTCCATTGACTTCCTTAGAGTTCTGTGTTTATTTTCAAGCAATTCCAGAGGATTTGTGGAAGAACAGTTTGGACCACCTCCTGGTGATTATATATGCAGGGAAGAGATCAGTTTTTGGCTTCGGTTCCATATGAGATCATTTGAGGAGTGCACACTTTCCTCACCATAAATGGTGAGGAACACTTTATTTTGTGTATCTAGCAGGGTTGATGAGTCTCTTTGCAGACATCATGAACTGCATGACCTCCACAGAGGCCTTCTGAGCATCAAAATGAAGACTTATTGCCTTCAAGGCCTCCACAAATTGCAAGAATAATTGTCTCCTTGAGCAATGAACATCTCTGTATTTCAACTGGGGGGGGGCACCTGTGGGCCACAGGTAGCCTTCAAGGCTATTAGTGAGGCCCCCTGCTGCCCCTCCAACCACAGATGCTGAAAATTGGTGGCACAGTTTTCTGCCATTTTAAGGTAGGAAGACTGCAAGGGGGAAAAAAAAAGGAATAAACCTCCAAATAGGGATGGAAGAACCAAATCCAAGGAGAAAATATGGCTCCACCCATTTCCCTTTATTGCTCTGCCCACTGTGGCTTTTGCTTGGCCAAAATGTCAAGTGTGATCTACTGTACATTCATCATGGCCTACAATTCCCAGAATTCCTAGTCTGCAGGACTGAAAATGGACATATCATAAGAACGACATCAGTTCTCCTAAAAGCAACACATTGATAGCTACAACAGAGTGCACAAGAGAGAGATCCGCAAATAGAGAGAACTCCAACGCTTCAGCATTGATTAGGATCTTAATCAATGTTTAGAAGAAAATCTTCTGAAAGGGCAGATAACGCAACTCAGTAAGACAGAGCATGGGATTCTGAAAGGGGAGAAGAAGACTTGCGGGATGGGTCTCCATCATTCTACAAGAAGCTCTTGGTGCTGCTTCATCTTGTCACAGCTGGCTCTCGCCAAGGCCCACGATCATCTTGGTTAGCCAAAGATTTTTTTAGAACAACTTGCAGTTGGTGTCTTGGAAGGGAGGATGAGGGCAGGAGAGGTGGGGGTGGAATAGCTAAAATCCAGAGATGAAATTCCATTGGTCTCTGCAATTTCTAACTCAAAGTTCTGCCAACTTACAGCTGTTCCAGAGAATGCAGCCCCTCGAAAGCCTGTGGCTGAATGCTTTGAATTTCATTCTTATAAAGGTAACTTGGAAAAGAAAGAGAGAAAGAGAAGAATTATAATGAGAAAGCTTGCAGGTAAAAAGGATATTGCCCTGGTATATGCAGTTTTCAAACGAACAAACAAAATAACTCAAAATTCATGTGCCTCTACAATGTCTACAGCACCCCTGATAATCAGTTTGTCATTAATAATAACAGCAACACTTTTCTGGGCCAGCTCAAACCCACATATGCAGGATTAACCAACAATTCTAATAAAACAGTTTGCATCAACATGAATCAACATATGTACTCTTTTCTATAAATACAGGCAGTCTCCATTTTAAGAACGAGTTCCGGTCCCAAGGTCTGTCCTTAAGTTGAATTTGTATATAAGCCGGAACAGTAGGATTGAATAATACTGTAGGATTGAATAATACTGTAGGATTGAATAATAATAATAATAATAATAATAATAAAGTTGGCTGGGGAATCCTGGGAGTTGAAGTTCACACATCTTAAAGTTGCCAAGGTTGAGAAACACTGGTATAAGTAGTATTGTATAAGGAACCATTATGTATTTAACTCAAATTTTGCTACAATAGGCTTTGTTCTTAACTATGGGTCATCTGTAACCCAGGCATTCTTAACCTGAGGACTCCCTGTATTCTGTTCCAAGTTTCCTACACTCTTATATGCATAAGAATATATTTATCATTTATAACCAGCCATTCTTTGACACATTCCAGCTATGTTTCAAGTTCAGGAAAGGTTCTATTGAATATTTACTTATTTATATTTATTATTTATTTATTTATATATCAAATTTGTCACAGCCCATCTTGTTGAAATGGCTCTGGGCGGTTTACAAAACAGTTAAAGTCAATTACAATTAAATATACAACAATCTTAATAAATAGAAAATAAATAGATCCAAGGATAGATGTTAAAACTGGCAGTCACTCAGGGAGCAACATCAAGGCGCCAGCCACCCCCAGGATTGGGTCAGAGTGTTGTCACCCCACGCAAGCTGGCAGAGCCAGGTCTCTAGTCCTTTCTGGAAAGCCAGGAGGGTAGGGGCCTGCCACACCTCTGGGGGGAAAGTATTCCATAGGGTGCAGGCAACGGCAGAGAAGGCTCTCCTCCTGGGCCCCACCAGCCAACATTCTCTCACTGACAGGGTCTGCAACATGCCCTCTCTGCCTGACTGGGTGGAACGGGTTGATGTGATGGGGGTGAGACAGTCCCTCAGCTATTTATTTATGTCATTTATATATACATATTTGCGTATACAAATATGCAAATACCTCGGTTCACGAACGCTTCTGTTCACGAACAATTCGGTTCACGAACAGCTCCGGTCGCAAAATTTTGCCTCTGTTCGCGAACTCCGCATCGGGTTATGAACAGGATCCATGGCCATTTTCCCTGCCGTGACACGTGGTTGCAGCTTCCTGTAGGGAGGGGGACTCTCCCTCCAAGCAGTAACCGCCTCCCCACCCGCCTTCCTGTCCTCCACGCCAGAAGTCGCGTCGAGAAAAGTTAGTGTTCTCTCTCTTCGTACTGTACTTTGTGTCATATTTTTGCGGTTTAAAAAAAAAAACATATGGTTCAGAACGGATTAACCATAATTACATTGAACCTTATAGGGAAATTTGATTCGGGACGCGACCAAAATTGGTTGGCGACCAAATTCGTAGGGGTCAGAACGGATTAACCGTATTTACATTGAAACTTATGGGGAAATTTGATTCGGTTCACGACCAATTCGGTTCGCGACCAGAGTCGCGGAACAAATTAAGTTCGTGAACCGAGGTACCACTGTATTATTGTATTTAGGAATGCAACTATGCTTTAATACATTTGGATATGAAGGTTAGGTTCACACAAACATGCTATACTAGACTATATATTTTGTGCCTTGTCTTGATTCCTGCTGAGTATCTGGATGAGTTCTTGCAGTTTTCTTGGCAAAACAGTTTTAGAAATGTTTAGGTGCAGTTTTGAATGCAGTTAAATGCAATTAGAAACAGCACTGATGATGTTACCTAGTTGGGTAATGAAACGTCTGCAAGCAAACAACCGAGCTCAGAGAGCCCCAAGGACTCCAAAGTTTTAGAAACGGTTGGCCATTGTTTCTTCCTAGGGCCGAGGGAGAGGAACTGGCCCAAAGTCATCCAGCTGGTTGCGTGCAACTCCATGCCTTAGGCAGGACTGGAACTTGCAGTTTCCCAGTTTCCAGCCTGCTGGCTTTAACCACCACACCCAACTGGGTCTTGACTAGCGTTGCTAAACTTGGGCTGCAAAAATGCAGATCACTAGATGGCAGTGAAATGAGACAGAAATGACTGTCTCTTGCCATCTACTGGACTTTTCAATGTTTGCAGATCTGGTAACTTAGATTAGGTTTGATAGGGGAAGTGAACCATTGTCTTACCATGTTGTGTGAACCAGGCTATCGTGTAAATCAGGGTTCCTCAACCTCAGCAACTTTAAGATGGGTAGACTTCAACTCCCAGAATTCCCCAGCCAGCCATGCTGGCTGGGGAATTCTGGGAGTTGAAGTCCACCCATCTTAAAGTTGCTGAGGTTGAGGAACCCTGGTGTAAATGCATAATATGGCTTATTTGGACATCGCATGTTAGGCAAAGAAGCCAATGGTTGAGATTTAACTTGTATGAAGTTATTTCAGCTTCCACCTGCAAAGATTTAGAGCAGTGTTTCTCAACCTGGCAACGCAAGCATGGCTGGAGAATTCTGGGAGTTGAAGTTCACACATCTTAAAGCTGCCAAGTTTGAGAACCACTGATTTAGAGAATGTCAAAAGCTGAATGTCCATACTCACAGGTATTTTAACTTCTTAAGCCCTTCAAAGGAGTTTTGCGCTACGTGCTTCAGCAAGTTGTTGTTCAAAAGCCTGGGGGGGGGAAAAAGGAGGGTGGGGAGACAGGTAGAGCGATGGAAGGATGAAAGCAATGGATTAATGCATTATTTTGAGGTTACTGGCTGAGGTCTGATGTTTTCCTGGTGAACAGATTAGCATCCATTGTTCATCCAAGGGTTATTCCAAGACTTCAGAAGCAACACAATTAACTATTAAATCCCAGCAGATTGATTATTAAATTGTGAGCCCCACATTTAACAGTCTCCCAATCTACCGGGAGTAGGAAAAAACCAAGGGGTGATCCTTGTGCAAATCTCTTTGTGCTCCTGGAGGAAAAACAGGATATAAATCTAACAAACAGCCACAATTAAGTCGGGAATTCACTCCATCCATCAGGCAGCATTACTCTAGGCCACCATGTAGCAAGGAGGGCTTCTGCCTGAAGAGGCAAATAGTTCTTAAGGTGTTCCCAGGGAGATGCATTAAGTAGTTTTCTAGCAGTCTTTTGGTTAGCAGAAAAGTAAATCAGCATAACAATTGTGGTCCTGATCTCAATTCTGCTGGGAATGATGCTGGTGACTTATGCTGGTCTCTGATGGTAAGAGAGATTGATTATTTTTCAAGAATGATCTCATGAGTCTAATTTTATATATTCAATTAATTATTTAATCAATGAAATAATGAATTTTAAATTGTAGGACAAATATAAATTCTCTGTTTCTTTGCTGTTATTTTATTTTATTTTCCATCCAGGGTGTTCTTTATATAGCCATTGATTTTGTTCCTTAAATATTTTAAAGTACATTTTAAAATGTAAAAAAAAAAAGTGATAGATTTTATTGGACACTGGTGACTGGTGCAGTCCTTCCTGATTTAATGCAGAGGAAGTTAAAGAAAGCAATTGGATTGGTAAATTCCCTTACAGTGTAGGTAGTCCTCACTTAACGTCCACAATGGGACCAGAAACCTTGTCATTAAACAGCGTGGTTGTTATATGTGACTGCGCCACTGAGCGGTGACAGTTCCGGCAGTCCTGGTTGCTGTAATTAATGAGGACTGCATGGGTCGTTAAGCAAGGAACTCATGTGACCGTGGCTTCCAACTTCCTTCCGGCTTCCCCATTGACTTTGCTTGTGGGAAGGTTGCAAATTGTGATCACATGACCATAGGGGCACTGCAATGGCTGCAACTATGAGGACTGGTCATAAGTACCACTCGTTCAGCACTGTCATAAGTTTAAATGGTCACTGAATGAGTGGTTGTTAAATGAGGACTACCTGTACCTTCATTTTCCTTCCCGCTGAGCAACACTTGCTGATAGGAAAGAAGTATTTCTCTCCTTCAGTTGGAGTGGGTGAATCTAGGTGGATGGATACAGCTCCCTGTGAAGGTAGAAGATCTAATGGAAGGCAGGGTGAAGGTGGAAGGAGCTCCCCAAACACTCTGCAATCTCTCCCTCTTTCTCTTACTTGTCAATCAGACTATTTCTGAACACAGCTCTAGCGTTCTTCTGAAAGAGCGTTGTAGCTGCTGGATGGCCATAATAGACACAGAAAAGGGGCACAGGATGAAGCAGGAAGAAACCAGGGGACACTGCAGCCGATGCAGAAGAACCAGAGCAATTCTAGGAAAGGCAGCCTTGGGCCAAGTCCCATTGTAGTGCACACCCCAGGCGGTCCAGGTGCTGGAACTAGAGAGAGTTTGAATAAAAGGGACAGAATCTCTTTCTTTAGAGCAGCGTTTCTCAACCTCAGCACCCTTAAGATGCTGGCTGGGGAATTCTGGGAGTTGAAGTCCACATATTTTAAAGTTGCTGTGGTTGAGAAACACTGCTCTGGAGCAAGGTTTTCCCCAGAGTAGCAGCAGCCACGCTAGCAGAGCAAAATTCAACACTTTATACAAGCAGTTGGGTGGAAGAAAGGAGGAAGAATCTTGCAGTTGGCAAGCTAAGAATTAAGGTTTTGTTTAGCACTTCACTTCTGCACTTAGTGACAAAGACCTTGTTTCTTGGGTACCCTTTTTGCGTTCACATGTACACGCACATCTACTGCTTCACCTCTTCATTGTAACTGGTTGCAAATAGGAATAAAAAACATTTTAGTGGATATGTTGGCGCCTCGAGTGTGTGTCTGCATCCTTACCTACCCTTAGGCTAGTGTTTCTCAAGCTTGGCAACTTTAAGATGAGTGGACTTCAACTCTCAGAATTCCCCAGCCAGCAAGGCTGGCTGGGGAATTCTGGGAGTTAAAGTCCATTCATCTTAGAGTTGCCAGGCTTGAGAAACACTCCCTTAGACCGTACCCTTTCTGCTTTGGCAGCTGAAAAAAGCAAAGCCTTGCCTAGCAGACTAGTTTTTTTAGTTCTGGTAGGAACAGCAACCTTGTGCAATGATCTTCCACGAGTAAGCTGTGCATAAAGTAAACTGTGCAATGCCTTCTGCAAGATTGCTCCTCTTACTGATCACCACCACCACTTTTCTACTCTGTTGTGCATACCCTCCAACCCCCTCACATCAACAGTTGCCAACAGGAATAAATAACGAACAAGCTGATCTTTCGGCTCTCTCTGTTTGGGTCTGCATCGGATCCGATCCTTACCCCCTCCCGGACAGTCTCCCTGAGCCGGATCGGTGAGTTTGGTAGCCTAAATGGAGATAAATTGCAGAACAGATCTGAAGAGATAAAGGAGATGCCTGACCAGGCCTGTTTAACTTCCAGCCATGTTTTCACACGTTTGTGTCATACTGTTCCTGTCTGGCCTTAAAGGGCACAAAAACATCTCCTGGTGGTAGATTCCATGCTAATCTTTTGGCATTGGGTGTTTTTTTTTCCTTTTGCAAATAAAAATCCAGGGCAGTGGGACCTTTCCAGATGTCAGCTCATGCTATATCCTACACACGGCAATTTAGCATCTGATGCAAAGACCCAGAGTGGTGAAGGGGCTGGATTGACACCAGGGAGATCAAGATGGTAGACCATCCTCAGCCACAGGAGCTCCTGGGTGATTGGGGTCCTGTCTCTTCCCCCATCCTACCTCACAGAGCTGTTGTTGTGGGGAAGAAGAGCTTTGAGGTCTTATATGAAAGGCAAGCTATACATCTAACAAATAAATAAATAAAGGGGTAAGACAGGCCACCAACCTTGCTTATATTTATCTCAGAAGCAGGCAGAGTAGGACTTAAAGAAAAAGGCCCATCCTCTTCTCCCACTCTTCCTCTGAAAATCTGGGGAGGTCATACATGCTCTAAAGCAGTCTCTTTTGGAACATTTAAAGGATTTGAGCTGGCAGAAGCGCATCAAAATCTTGGCAAGACATGAACTGCCTCAGAAACTAATACTAAGATGCAAGGCTGTCAAATGCAACAGTGATGATTCCATCCACTGCCTACTTACACCTTCTACTGACCATCATGGTTCTTATGGTTATAGTATGTGGGAGAAGACCATAACCCATATCCAGTGGGAAAGTCCATGCTCCGTCTGGGGCCAGTCCATAGCACCTTTGGCTGCTGGGGGGAAAGATTCTTTTCTGAAAAACTGGAGCACCTTCCTTACATCTGATACGATAATCCTTCTCCTCTCTATGTGGCTGGGACATCGAGAAGTGTAGCCCGGATGGGAGGAAACAGTGGGCTATGTTGGCTTCCTATATTTTGAACGGTGCTTCAAATGGCAGATGAGGGGGTGTTCAGCCCTATCACAATGATTCATAACAAGCCTCAAAGGGCAGGAAACAAGAGGCTGCAGTGAGGCTTTCACAATCTGCAACTTCATGAAAGTTTCCAGTTTTGGGTCTCCACTTGAAACATCTGTTGATGGTTACCATGGTCACCATAAACAGCACAGGTCAAACAAGTCTGAGCAGACTGGCCAAAATGTTCGACCATCTGTGATTTGGCTTGGGCAAGAAACAAATTGTGGTCTGTTTCCCCATGAGGATTTGCATATCTGGTGGAAATCAATATCCATCAATGTCATCAAAGTCTGCAAGCAGAGATGGTGATAAACTTCTTGGCTCAGCCACGCAAGACTTCTTGGCCTGAATTTCTTTGAACCAAACGATTTCCCCCCCTTACTTTTTTCAGTTCTAATCAGGCCTGGATCCCTGTTGGGATCTGCTCTGTTTTTTAAAACTGCTCTGTAGTTTTTCTCTGTTTCAGAATCGTTTCATTGTAAGTGCAATCCAGACTTCCCAATCTGGGGCTCTGCAGTTGTGTTGGGGTTACAACTTTGAGACTTCCCAGACTTGCTGCTATCTTGACATATCTGGAGGAGTCCAGACTGGGGCAAATTGATACAACAAGGCTGTTAGCCTTGATGGCAGTGAGGCTATCTTTGAAGGCCATCTGCTGGGAGACTGGTGGGCTTCCTTGGGCAGCTGGTTGGCCACTGGAAAGCAGAACTGCTGGACTAGATGGGTCAGGGGTCTGATCCAGTGGGACGCTGCTTATGTTCTTATGTACAATCCTAATTCTTTTTACAATATATTTCAGAATTCCTCTTAAGCTAAGAAAGCGTTTGCTCATTTTTTTAAAGAAGCTCTGAATATGAAGATATGGGAAGGTTCTAAGTCATCTTTGAAATGAAGACATAGATGAGAACCTTGTTCCACCTCCTTCTGGTAATTTCTTCTAAGATTCCACTTGGTTTACCTGCACAGGTTTGGTTTCTAGGACGGCTGCTTGCTATAGTTGACTTCTGCCCATTTTCAAAACCAAAATTTTGATGACAGTCCTGAAACTTACAGACATTTGCTAATTTTGTCCACTGGTTTGATGAAGAGCCTGGCTGGACAATTATCATCCTTTTGTGGCAACCTGCCTCTTAGCCCATTTGTTCTTAAATAAAGACCTGGTTGGACCAAATTAACCCTCCATTCTTATCTGGAATCATCTTTCCAACTTATTCCCACCAGATGCCTCCAAGAAGCACTTCCTAAAGGCAATGGCCATTGATCATAATTGATAGGGAAGGTGGCAGCCTATAACCTCCATGACCACAGACATCAATGGCTTTATTTTCCATTAATTTGCCTGAGCCGCAAGCTTTGCAACAGTGAATTCCACCAGCTATTAAGCGCTGGCCAAGGGAGGCTAGTTGGACAGATGACTTCTTCCTTCTCCTCCTCCTAACAAAAGCAGAAGGCCACAGAATTCTCTGCTCACTCAAGCTCACTGCCCTGGAAAGTTCTGGGAGGGAAGGCTTGCAGAGGCATCTCCAGGAGAGGGTCAACAGTGGCAAGATGGTGGATGGAATGCCCTGAGGGAAGCCCTGCCCATTTGGAACATGCACCATGATGTTCTGTTCTCCACCTTGCCACTTTTGACCCCCTCCCTGTGGGCACTGGGGCTGGCTGAGGGTCCTATTACTGAGGTAAGGCCATTTACGGGGACCCTTTGCTTCAGTGATGGCCCTCCTCCTTTGGAGCAACCTACCCTCAGATACCCAGACCAATCCCTCCTATTACATTTTCCAAGACCCACGAAAATGTGGCTCTCCAGAGAAGCATTTGGGGATGAAGGAAGGCCCTGCTAACCCTGATGCATCAAGTTGATTATAGTTTTGTTCTTATGGAATACTTTTCCATTTTAATCTGATCATGTTCCTATCTTGTAGAGAGCCAGTGTAGTGCAGTGGTGCTTACAAGGGCTGGGGAGACTCAGGTTCTGGTCCTCCCTTAAGCTTGGAAGTCAGATGGGTGATCTTGGGCCAGTTGCTCCCTCTCAATGTTAGGCTCTGAAAGAAGCTGCTAAAAACAAAATCCCTTGGTGTATTATGCATTGATACGTTTTGCTGTAAGAACTAGTTGTGAGCAGTGCAAAACCAGCGGATCTGGCAACTAAGATGGAGGAGGAGGAAGAGGAGGAGGAGGAGATGGAGATGGAGATGTTGCTGTCTAGTATACCACTCAAAGCCTTTGGAAATGTAACAGCGTAGAAGCCAAAGGAATAAATCATAATCAATTAATCTTCAAGATCATCTCAAACAGCTGATCCATGCACGGCCTTCCAACAGCCAGTCCTAGAGGTCAGGATGAGCATGGAAGATCTTGGGTCTCAGGAAAGGGGTATGATTGGTCTGGCACTGCCTAAGGCCGGCCCTGCTCTTAGGTGGACCAAGCTAGTTTAGATGATGAACAAGAAGATATGGTGGATGAGGGTCTAGTTCCCACTCCCTCTCTTTGGCTGGGAACAGCTACTTCATTGCATAGAAGGGGCACAGCTCTCCCACATCACTTCTTTTTGAACTGACTGCACTGCACGCGCAACCTTAGTTGGTCAACCTTAGAGTGGCTTGGTTTGAAGGAGACTAAGGAACAAGTATGCAGGAAGATGCTTGCAGATGCAATGAAGCCCTTTCCCATCTGGATCAATTGATCCTCTTAGATTGCTTCTGGCATTCCAGCTGGGAGTGATGGGAGCTGTAGTCCAAGGCATCTGTTGGGCCTTGGGTTGGAAAACATTAAATCTAATGCCTGAAACAGGGGTCTGGCAGGAACCAACTGCTCCTTTTTGGAGAAATTTTGTAGGAAGGAAGGAGAAAGAAGGGAGAGAGAGAAAAGTGGGCTGGCAAGGATGGAAAGGGGCAGTTGTCCACCACCAGCAAGCCAGCAGGCTAATTCTTGGGGGCCAGGTGTTATGGCCCTCAACAGAAAAGTTGTTCTCAGCCCTGAACCCTTTCGGTTAACCTCTCCTCCCCTTCTCCAACCGAATGCAATATGGCCATCCCCAAAGCCAAATTATAGTCAGGAGCCCACCCATACTCCCTATCCTGAAAAATCCTTGAAATGTCAAGTGTTCTTAGGATCTGGTGAATTTTGAAACCCAGCTCATGAGCTATTACCTTCTGGAATGCAATAAAACGCAGGTCCGTCCAAAGACAACAGAGCAGGTGATTCTGCTTACCCGATTTGAGCCAAAAAATCAAACTGCCTTGAAAGTCATCCAGCAGACCATTTCCTAACTCAAGCACTGTGCCGTAGCCAAGGCAATCAAAGCCACCCCTCCGCGGGGTTATTTCTGCTAGGTCCGGCAAAAACAGCTTGCAGCGCAAACCTTCCCACCATCCCATTTTAGGTAAGGCAGGGCAAAACGAGCGGGGGGCACCCAAGAGCTTACAGTGTGTCGAGATTCTTCAGATTCCTGAAGACTCCAGGCTTGATGTGTTTGATGCGGTTGAAGCGCAAATCCCTGGAAAGAATGAGAGAAAGCGGTTCCTTGTCAGTCCATCACCCAGGCACGCTTGGCTTCCCCAATCATTGTGATAATTGACTTTGGTAGGCGTGTGAGACGTGCTGAGCTAAAAAGCTCAGCTAACCATCGCACGCTCCTGTCCTATCCCCTAAGGCACCCCATGCCAAACTTTCAGCAAACTCACGTTGTCTGAACCTGAAGCAGATGCTATGGGGGTATCTGGAAAAGGGGGTTTATACCTTTTGCCACACATAAAAATATCCATTTCTGGATCTGGGTCATCCAATGAAGTCGAGTGGGAGATACAGATTGGGGAAAAGAAAGGACATCTTTGCACAGCCGGTCATTGACCTGTAGGACTCATTCCCACAAGATGCTGTGATGGCTACTCAGTTGGAAGGCTTTAAATGGAGACTGAAGATATTCACAGAGGACATTAAGGTCTACCAAGGGCAGGTACCTTCAAAGACTCCATTTGATTTCTGGGTTTGGGGGAGCATGCCTTTAAACCCCAACTGCAGGAGAGCAATAGCAGAAGACACACAGGTCTCCTCCTACTTCTGAGCAGCCCAGAACCCTCTTGATAGTCTTTGTGGTCCTCTAGAAGAGCAATCATATCAATTCTTTCTTTGCAACCAGAAGAAGGTAGCCCTACCTAAGCAGGGCCTCAAAAAATTAATTAAAAACTCATAAATGTTCCTCTCCACGGAAATCTTTAGTAAAAGGCGAAAGATTTATACGATCTGAAGAGAAACCAGAGTATGGCCCTATAATCCACCGACATCGACCCACACGGCGGCGATGGCTCTGAACGTTACGGCGTCCCGCGCGACCGAGCAGAAACACGTGTCAGTAGGTCGAGAGGAAGGCCTTTTCCAGGATTTCCGCCGGCTCCAGAACCGAGCCTTTCGCACGAGGCGAAAAGGAGCAAACATCACGGGAAAGCCGCGGAGGTTTCCTTCTCGCAAAGCATCACGGTTGCAATAAATGCAAATGAACCTCCTCCTCTCCCCGCCTCCCCGCCCAGGTCGAACTCCGTTTCGTGCTTGGCAAGCGTCGGTGCGCGATGCTCAAATCAGAGTGACGCCTAAAGTCACATTCAGGGTGCAAACTGACGTGAGCGAAACGTGGCTTTTCCTTGGAAACGGGTATAACTTTTTACCGGTATCGTTGTCAAAGACCTGTCAATGTGTGTTTCCTCTGTGTATATAATGTGGTCACTAGGAGGGTAGCAAATATTTCGTGGGCATCCCGGAAGTGCAGATAAAATTGCAGCCACCTTAGGCCCCCTTTGGGTGAGCAAGGTGTTGCTGCCCCTAAAACCCCCCATCGCACTCGTCTCCCAACGGATGCCAAGCTGGCAGGTAAACCCATTGATATTTTGAACGGTTTTGACAAAAGGGCTGTAAAAATGGGTAGTTCAAAAATTAGCAACCCCCACAGTGTGGGGGAAGAAAGAGTACAGTATGTTCAGCGTAGCTCCGTCAATTCGTCTTGCAAAACATCATTGTCTCCCATCAACCCAGCAGAGAGGCAACTTTTGGCTGTTTTAATGAAATGGCAACCCTGAACTTCTGGGGGATGGTCAAGGCAGTCAAGTCCAGCAGAAGGCCCCGGGAATATTTCCTTTCCCCTCTCCCTACTTTTATCTTGATCTGGTTTGTTTAACGTTCAGGTTGAACAGCAGGAAAGAAACCTGACTTTAATTCAATTATTTCTCTGAGCCAAACGAGGGGCCAGAACTTGGGAGAAGGCCCAGTGCCAGTTAGCAAACTCTGAGTTTGGAATCACGAACAGATTAGGTCAAAGGAAAATGGTCTCTGGCAAGATAAAAGTGGGTTTAAAATAGAAGCATTTGGATTTAGTAATTTTGCCATGGGCTGGAGCAAAAAAAAAAAAAAAATTGCAATGAATAACTCCCATTGCAACTTTTGTTGTGCAACAGAAATATAGAACTTTTGGGGAGAAAGATGACATTCAGTGCAATGGTGATAGGACCTGGCTGACTTTGGATGACCTTAAAAAAGCTAAGTGTGGTTATGCTTGGTTAGTATTTGGATGGGAGAATATCAGAATATTGGGCTATACTGGAAAGTCAAAAAGTATTTTTGAAGAAGACAAGAGTCAACGAGTTCCATATTGTGAAGAAAACCTCACTAATGTGTCCTTTTGATGAAGTGCCAGGCATTAAGGTCAACTGGAAGAAGCCTTTACTTAAAACCCAGTCCCAGGGTAATTTCGGTATTTGGCATTTGACATTGGCAATATGCAATGGAGATATCAGTAAAATGGACAGGATGCATTGGAAAAAAATGAGTAGTATGATGTGAGAAGGGCCTCTGAACTTGCTTTCTCCCATGCTCTTGGTGGTAAAATGCATAAGCCAAACTGGACTTTAAAAATGGGACCCTAACATACTAATAATCTGCCATTTATAAACATGGGAGGTTATTCACAAATACACCTTCCACAACACCACTGGAGAGTGGGTGCATTGACTGTATTCACCCAAACTTCCCTTGATTCCTGAATGAACCCAATGTCAGTTTGTGCAATACAATGAATCCTAAACTTAGACAACTTGCTAAAGGCCCCCAAAACAAAGAAATGAGTATAAACCAAACTTAGCATCTTGGACAATGTTGTGCTGTGTGTACGCAACCATTTTGAGAATGCAGAAAATGGATTAATTCTGAAACCTGATTTCAGGCTGTGCAAAACCAGTCAGTATTTGGTCCTCTCACAATGTGGCTAGATTATTCGGAAAGTAGAGTTTGGGATCAGCTCTCATTTCGTTTCATTACCTCAATGTATATTGCCACCTACTAAGCACATGGCTCGACCCCCCAACGAATTGAAATTTCTCTCCTGTGTGAGTCCTTGCATGCTTATATAACAGAACATCACGAAGATGAAGAATGCAATATTTAATGAATGTATTTTAGGGAAATGGCAAAGTGGTGTTCCTCACAATGCCATTTCAAGCACTGTAGGACTATATCATTGGGCTAATATTACATCAACATTTGGAATGAGAACATCACTGAGTATTTATGGGCTATGTTAGAAAGTTATTATTTGTTTCCTTTGCAATCATGGCAAGTGCTCGGAACAGCAAATAGAAGAAAAGCTCTTTTATTTCCAGGGGGTGAGAAATCTTTGGGCCATATTGGGGTATAGATTGGGTTTTGATAACGAAACTCATGAATACTGAACTCTGGAAAATGTTTACTTTGAAGATTGGTGTAAAAGTTCTACTGGAAAGTATGGGCAGAAGCTGGGATTGTGAGGTTAAACAATTGTTATATAATGATTGTTTTAAGGATATTTCTCGAGGGGCATCTTCACTTTAAGCATGTTCTACCAGAACAATATGGGCCAGATATTTTGGTTGCCCCAAAGGCACCTGGGATGTTTCTTTCTTGATGGAATCCATGACAGAAGTAAAACCTATAATATATCTCTATCAGAAGTTCAAGAATGTTTTTAAAGTGGACATTTCCAGGATATTTCATGAACTAAGGAAGTAGAATCTCTGGTAAAGCCCCATCAATGGATTCATGTCCTTAAAAATGATGACATGGTATTTACAGATCTGAGATTAAAGTTGATTCATCAAAAACTCTATTTATGTGGCCACTAGGAGTTGAAAAAGATTTGATGGCACATAATCAATCAATCAAAAAATGTATTTAGGGTATATTGTCTCCCCCAAAAATGTATTTGAAAGGGTGGACGTCAGATTTTCTATATTGCAGGTGTAAAAAATTTGAGGGCTCATTGACCCATATGATATAGTCATGTGATTGTCCAGTATCTTCTTGGAATATTGTCTTAATGTATATAAGAACATTTCTAAATGTTAAAGATGCTAATGTGATGTTGAACTATATACCAAAGCTCTGGAATCTATTTATCAGGAATCATCGTTGTATCAAACATGGGGAGTGGCTAAAAGAATCATGCTGAGAAATTGGAAAAGTGATATTGTTCCACATGTTAATCAATGGCTTTTGGAAATATTTGATCTATCTGTTTTGGAAAAGGCCATATTTTTGACTAATCCAAGGATGCAGCAATATGTGTTATTATGGCAGAGTTTTTTATGATACTTTACAATTATATTATGCATTGATTATATTGAAATAGTGTATTTATTAGTAAACTAGTGACTATTGATAATTATAATATAGAAAGTTTTTTCCCCTCTTCGCTTGGGTTTTTTTTTTCTCCCTCTTTTGTTTTAGTTTCTATTATTTTTTAAGATTCAAGATTAAAGAAAGGAAAAAGAGCACCTAAAAAAATAATCCATTTCAGAATCTATCTGCAACATCCTGGCTGTCTGAATTACACTTTTCCATCTTTTGTTCCCTATCATATAGTCTGTTTGTTTTAATGATTATCCATCGGGTGATATCCAAGTGTAGAGTTCACGCATAAGTAACCTGAAGCAAGCACTGGGAATTATGTAATTCCCATGTTCTTTCATTTCTCCACTTTTTGCATCCCAATCATTTATTAAGATGATGATTCTAGTAGACATGAACTTTAATTGGGTCGTTGGGCTGTTCCTTTTCTTTCCATCAAAGTTCACTCGTTCCTGCAATATAGTCCATTTTCTATTCTTCGTTTCTGTTTTGGTCATTCTTGAAGTAGAAGATCAGCAGAGCACGTCCGCGAGTGCTGTTGGCGTCCGATGACATGAGGATCGTTAAGTGAAAGACAACTTTAGAGACATGGAATTAACCACAAGCTCCATTGAGAAACCCTAACCCTTTGAAATCCGGCCAAACACAAGGCCGTGAGGGAATTCCCAAATAGCTCCATATTCTGCTACATCAGCTATTAGGAGACCCATAAAAATCCAGAAATGATTCCAGACAGCAAAACCCTCCAAGAATGTCCTGTCACCCATCCAGCAATCACACCACACAAAAGCGATAATTGCCACAATCAGCATTCTGGCTTAATAGACAACCATACTGAGCAGTGCAAAACGATTAAGAACCGTATTTTTTTCTATTTTTTAAACCCAGAAATGTAGCCCTGCCGGAGCAGGGCCTCAAAAAATTAGTACAAAACTCATAAATGTTCCTCTCCACGGAAATCTTTAGTAAAAGGCGAAAGATTTATACGATCTGAAGAGAAACCAGAGTATGCCTCACGGTCTCACCGACGCCGACCATTACGGCAGCGACCGCTACGTAGGTTAGGGCATCCCTGGAGACAGAGCAGAAACACGTGTCAGCAGGTCGAGAGGAATAGCGTTTCCAAGGTTCCCGCCGGTTTCAGGACCGGGCCTTCCGCACGAAGAGAAACGGAGCAGAAATCACGGGGGAGCCACGGTTGTTCCTCGCAAAGCATCACGGTTGCAATAGATGCAAATGAATCTCCTCATCTCCCCGCCCAGGTCGGACTCCGTTTCGGGCGATCCTGGCGACCAAACGGGAGTCACGCCTAGAGTCACATTCTGGGTGCAAACTGACTTTACGTGAATGTGGCTTTTCTTTAGAGGAGGGTGCTCTACTTTTAATCGACTACCGCTATTCTCAAAGACCTGCAAATGCGGGCTTTGTACTGTAATATCTTTCCCCGTCTGATTTTACTATTGCAGCGAAATTGGCTGCCGGCACCATTTCCTACTTCCTGTCGAACTGGGAAGCCGCCGGGTCGCCTCCCCTTTCCTTGCAGGTCCCTCGGTATATCCTCTGCCAGGGAGAAACCTCTGGCGCGGTGCAGCAGTCAGCCCATGCTCAGAGGCCCTCTCGCCCTAATCCTCCAGTTGCAGTGCACGCTCAAACCAAGCAACGCCGGAGCCTGAAGGAGATCAAATTCGGATTAAATGCATACGCCCCTCCACGGAAACGGCCGGCGAGGCTTTGCAAAACGCGGCGCGCACCGCACCGGTTGCAGTCCCGCAGCCTTCCCTGCAGCGCTTCTTCCTTCTCGCGCCGAGCAAGGAAACACCGACAGCGCAACGACGCGCTTCTGCTTCTCCATTGGGCCGCCCTGGTGCCCGTCACAGCGAGAGAGGCGGGCGGGGGGCACAGGGCGGGAAGCCGCGTCCCCCTTTCCCCCTCCCCTCCCCTCCGGGGTTGCCCCTTTGCCTTGCAGAGCCTGTCCAAAAGCACCCCGGCTTTTCTGCGCCTAAGCCAGTGTTGTCCAAACTTGGCCACTTTAAGATGAGTGGACTTCAACTCCCAGAATTCCCCAGCCAGCCATGCCCCATGCTGGCTGGGGAATTCTGGGAGTTGAAGTCCACTCATCTTAAAGTGGCCAAGTTTGGACAACACTGGCCTAAGCGCTTCGGCTGACTTTATGCGCGAGCCTTTGTGTGCAAGCCCGGAGCAACGTGATCCCACGAACGGGATCGCTTTTCATGAGATCTTCTCCTGCCTTTATTCTGCCTCAGCTGCTCCCCTCCCTAAGCAGCCCTTGGGCTCCCCCCATTCAGATGTTCAAGGAAAAGCTTGCTTTCATCAACTTCCAAATAAATAAATAAATAAACAAAGAAGTTTCTTCCGGTTTGCAGTCCTGGGCAGGCTTTTTGGGGCAACCTGGGGGGAACCCCATCTCTATAACACGGTGTTTCTCAACCTCGGCAACTTTAAGATGGGTGGACTTCAACTCCCAGAATTCCCCAGCCTGCCGTACTGGGAAGCCGTTGGGTTGCCTCCCCTTTCCTTGCAGGTCCATTGGTATATCGTCTGCCAGGGAGAAACCTCTGGCGCAGTGCGGCAGTCAGCCCATGCTCAGAGGCCCTCTTGCCCTAATCCTCAAGTTGCAATACACAGTCAAACAAAGCATGGCTGGCTGGGGAATTCTGGGAGTTGAAGTCCACCCATCTTAAAGTTGCCAAGGTTGAGAAACCCTGCTGTACCGGCACATTTCTTGTACATTTGGGACTGAATGCAGGAGCCTCTCCCTAAGACTAGCTACTCCTCTGATCACGTTTTTTAAAACGTTGCTACCTGCCTGATGCACACCAAACTCTAGAGATACTTTTGAATGCCCTTGTCAAGTTTACCTCCCAAATATAGCCTCTTACTCATCCCCCTGAGTGTGAGAATCCAACTGCCTTAGTTTTGCTGAGAGCTGAGCGACACATACGTTTAATACACCACCACCATCATCATCATTGTTAGTTTGAGGGTCTCACTTATCTCCCATCAACCCAACAGGCAGGCAACCTTTGGCTGTTTTAATGAAATGGCAACCCTGAACTTCTGGGGGATGGTCAAGGCAGTCAAGTCCAGCAGAAGGCCCCGGGAATATTTCCTTTCCCCTCTCCCTACTTTTATCTTGATCTGGTTTGTTTAACGTTCAGGTTGAACAGCAGGAAAGAAACCTGACTTTAATTCAATTATTTCTCTGAACGAAACGAGGGGCCAGAACCTGGGAGAAGGCCCAGTGCCAGTTGGCAAACTCTGAGTCCAGAATCGTGAACGGATTAGGTCAAGGGAAAACGGTCTCTGGCGAAAGAAAAGTGAGTTTAAAATAGTATTGGGGCTGGGTCATTTTGCAGAAGAAGTCACCCTGTTTCAAACTCAGATTTCCCTGGAAGAGCGTCTGCTGCCTTAAAGCCTACCTATCAGCTGAACTGAAAAAAGGCTGTAATAAAAAGATTAATCTGTGAAGTGGGAATACGGAGGACGTCGGCCATGGGGGTGTTTAAGAGGAGGGCAAAAGAGTATGGATCAGTTTTTTAAAGTGATTGAATCTAAAACTTTCGCTCAAGACCATGGTGACAGCGCTTGGCTGACCTTGGCTGTTCTTAAAAAGTTCAGTCCAGTCAGTACTTCGATAGGAGACCACTGAGTGATCCCAGGGTGGTAGGCTAGACTGAATTTTTAAAAAAATGCCTAAATGAGGCCACAGCCAACTACTTTCCTACCGTTGCCATCCAAACAGTATGGAAATCATCAGGACTCAAGTTCATTTCAAGGCAGATTGTTCTTTTCTTGGCATATAAACCCAGGATTATTTCAATATTTGGGGTTCTTCTGCACATTCCCTCCTCTGGCCATTGGCACTAATGGACAAAGCGACAATGGAAGAAAAAAATAATAATGTGTTTGGGTGCATTGAGAAGAAAGATGGATGGTGTGGGTCTCCCCAGGGCTCCTGGGGTCTTATGAGGGCTCTCCTGGGAGCCAACCTGCCTTCAAAAGTGAGATGAAGAGACGTTCCTAAGCGTGGGAACTGGTGCACAAATACGCTTACAGTGCACGAGTCCAGAAGACCTGTAAAGCAATTGTGTAGCTTCACTCAGTTGCTCAGCTTACACGTTTTCCGGCTTCACACAAGAGAGTGAAGCAAATACTAACCCAGGGTTCCTCAACCTTGGCGGCTTTCAGATGTGTGGACTTCAACTCCCAGAATTCCCCAGAATTCTCAAACGAAGCTGGTTAAGCCGGTGGCCCAAATGCATGCAACTTGTGCGCTCTTGGGCTTACACGAGCGAAGGAAACTTGCCATCTGGTATCCTTCCTGCTAATTTCCGTGGGAAGCGGTGTCTACGGCTGGGCCGTGACTGCAAATCGATGTATTTGTCTGGACCGTATCGCTTACAAGGACACTTGGTGTAAGTCACCGTGGGAAAGCTCTGAAGGGTGGGGATGTGAATTCTAGAAATAAAACGGTCTTTTTTCCTATGCCCTGGGACTGGGTGTTCCTATCGGCCACTCGCAGGGCAAAGGACACCATCTTTGTCTAGACCAGTGATGGCAAACCTGTGACACGCGTGTCAAAGGCGACACGCCATGACATTTTGGGTGACACGCCAGCGTTCACCAACACCCGACAACCACTATTCTCTGTTTGAGTTACCGAAGAAACTGAGTTTGTTTTACTCGTATTTCATTTTTGCAACTGTTTAACGTTTCTTTATATAATATGTGGGACCGCACGTGATTGGACTGTATTTTTTTAAAATAAATGAATATATAAAGAATTGTTTCTCTTTCGTTTGGGTGGGGGTGCGGGGGTGTGACACACCGGCAGAGTCAAGTTAGGCAATTTCCGAATTTTTGACACGCCGAGCCGAAAAGGTTCGCCATCGCTGGTCTAGACTGAGATCCAGGGCAAGGCGATGGCCCTAGCTGTTGGCCACGCTTTACTTTTCAGAAGCCTGAGGTCTGTGGCCAGGGGACAGGTGACCCAAAAGGAATAGAACTATTTTTTTCCTTGGTCTGGAGGAGAACTGAGGGGTCTTGAGACCAGGGAGATGTTTTGAGAAAGAAGCCTGCATAACAATTCCTCTTCCTCCCCTGTTTCTCTGTAACCGGGATCTGTCACAAGAGCTTCTCAGCTTCTTCTTCCCCAGAGGAGGGTTGTGGCCAACTGGATCAATCAGATGGAAAATGGTAGTAGGGTTGCCTGGCCCTTTCCTGTCATCTCTTCTTCCTTTCAACCCCCCAATCACGTTGCCAGGATGTTGCAACCTGGAGCTGGACTCATTCCTGACAGGCTAATTGATGGGACATGTATTTGGGGGTGAAGATTTTTGAGAAATAAGTAATATCAACAATGGAAGGGAAGGGAAGGGAAGGGAAGGGAAGGGAAGGGAAGGGAAGAGAGAGAGAGAGAGAGAGAAAGAGGAAGGAAGGAAGGAAGGAAGGAAGGAAGGAAGGAAGGAAGGAAGGAAGGAAGGAAGGAAGGAAGGAAGGAGGTATTTTCTCACTTTTGAATGGACACTGTCTGTCTGTCTCTCTTCCCCTTCTCTTCCAATAGCTAGAATACCAGATTTCTCCACCTGGCTACAGATGAGAAATGGCTTACGTCATTTAAAAGCTGACTGACTGACATTTAAAATGCAGAGTGATTACAAAATTGCACAAGACAGCCTTCCCAATCTGGCGCTGGGACTGTAACCCCTGGCTGGAAATGCTGGAAAAGAGCACCCCAACCTATCAGGCAAATCCATGGGTTGGGAATGGTTTTTCTACGCATCTTGGGTACATGACGCCATGAGGGAGGGAGCGTGACTAACATCTATCCCAGTGTTTCTCAACCTTGGCAGCTTGAAGATGGGTGGACTTCAACTCCCAGAATTCCCCAGCCAGCATGGCTGGCTGGGGAATTCTGGGAGTTGAAGTCCACGCATCTTCAAGTTGCCAAGGTTGAGAAGCACTGGTCTACCCTGTCAAGGCTTCTACACCTTGGTATTAAATGGAGGCGTTTAGTTTCAGACTATGCAGACTCCAGGGGTGCAAAGATAGATGCTTGACTTTGAAATCCACTTCTTGGCAAGACAGGTCACCGCACCTGTGAGTTCTGCACCAAACAGCTGCCGATGTTTATCCAGCTGACCGTAACACACTTTTACATGAAACGCAGGCGAAAACAAGCCCCCTCCACCAGTATTGGCTCTGCAAGCCGCAATTCAGACTTTTCTGGAGGGATTCCCACCTCCCCTTGTTTCTTGCCATGGATCTTGACCCTGGACTTCAAACAGAGCCTGTGGAACAAAAAGCCCTAGACCTAATTGGGTTTGAACATTGCAGAGCAAAAATGGCCCACAGCTGTTCTTCACATTGGCTCCAGTTCAGCTGTTCACATCTGGCGCCTTGCGCTCCAGCAGAGCAGGAAGAGCCAAAATACAGTTGTGGTCATTCACCAGGCATTTTCGGAGCTGAGTTTTCTGGGCATTTGCTCTCTACGTTGGCTGAGTTGGGGACAACACAAGGAGAGAGAGGAGAAACAGGCTCCTTGCTTTAGTTCGAACGGGGAGAACTTCAGGAGTTTCCAGCTATGAATGCTATGACAGCAAGGTGGCCTTTTGTAAAAACACGCAACGGACCTCCTGTTCCAAGTTACAGGACAGAAACTGTTCAAGGAGGACACATCTGAATGGAACTTTTTCTTGCCAGAATGTCAGGTCGGGTTGCCCAGGGTTTAAAAAAGAACCAAAACAGTTGGCCTAAAGCAGTGTTTCTCAACCTTGGCAACTTTACGATGTGTGGACTTCACCTCCCAGAATTCCCCAGCCAGCATGCTGGCTGGGGAATTCTGGGAGGTGAAGTCCACACATCGTAAAGTTGCCAAGGTTGAGAAATACTGGGGTAACCAAAGAGCCTAGCTTCACACAATACTTCGAATCGTTTATCACTCACCAAGTTTCAAACGAGTCAAGTGTAACATTGAGAATGATGGTACCTGCTGGGTTTGTAACCAGCCTGGTTAAGCATGTTGGGGAAGCCAACGTATGGCTATGTGCCAGTGATCCTGGAGCTTCCACAAGCTGTTGGAGCTAGCAGGAATCTCATTTTACAAGTGCATGCATTGAATGCTAAGCTTCTGAAAAATGTAACCCCAGCCCTGTAAACCAGCATTCTTGTTATGCGTTTGTGGAAGGACCCTTGGCAGGGTGAAACATGCAGTTTATGGTTAGCGTTTCTCCATGGCTGGCTGGGGAGTTCTGGGAGTTGAAGTCTACACATCTGAAAGTTGCCAAGGTTGAGAAACACTGATTCAAGAGCAAACAAGCCTACTTACACATCTTTTGATGGATTTCAGCTGGGATAAAACTTGGTTTTTCTCTCTCTCTCTGCTTATAACCTTTCCCTTTGCATCTACGCTGCACATTGGCATGGATAACCCCCTTCCTCTTCGTTTCGAGTTTCCCCACCAGAGCCAAGCACAAATAATTTATTTTCCACTGGCTGTATCTCCTCTCAGTTCCTCCAAAGATACAAATCACACCCAAGTCAGTAGACCTTGAGAAATATTGTACAGTAAATCTAGACAATTTGACATAGTTCTAGTGGATTTTTTTTTTTTTTGCTAACAAAGATTATTCTCTTTCTCCTACGTCCCTAGAATACTCTTTGAAGAAACGAGAGCGTAACGCTGCAAAGCCCGTTGGTTTCCTTTTGAAGCACAGAGTTGGCAGAACGTCAGCGTACAAAGGTTTACACAAATGATGGTATTGAATAAAGCTGTAAAATGATACATATTTTTTAAAACAATGAGCGCATATACGCTGGCATTTTCTTTGGCTGCAACTCAATCCTTGCCAGCATTTGAGGATTGCTTAGCTTAGACACACAAAACCATGTGTACAGTCCATATAGAAGTTCTTCTCCAGCCCAGTCAAGTGGAAGGTGTTATGGTCTTGTGAAAATAAGTTCCTCTGACAGGCACAGACAGAGAATGTGCAATCCACCCCTCCAAAGTGTGTGGGAATCCCATGTTTTCTTTCTCTATCAGTTGCAGACGTGATGCTGTGTGCTCTTTTTCACTCCCCACCTGCCCAGACGAACGGGAGATTGCACCAGCACATCTCAAGTCAGAATATCAGAAACAGATGCTTCACACACACACGTGCGCACACCCCACCGAACTCACACAAAACCAGACGGTTTGCTAATACTGAATCAGGCTTTGGAAGAGATGCTACGGAACGTGCATCAGCTTGCGCAAATCACCTGTTTTCACATCATTAAGCCCGTCGGGGAAACCGCCCCACGAACCTGTGAAAAGGCATAGCTGCTGGAAAGTTCAAAAGGAAATGCCTTCTACGTGCTCTCCCATGTTCCAAAATCCTCCTTGCAGAGGATTTCCACAGCTCCACTACTGAATCACCAATTTTCCATATCACAAAGCTTTCATTCATCCCTCCTGGCCTGCGCAAAGCAATCAGCCACAATGAAGTACATTCGTGTGCACTCTTTTAAAACAATCTTTGTTTTGTTTCTCTGATTCTGCATGTCAGATGGCTGGCTGCAAGTCCCTTGCTGTCAAGCATCTTCCTTCTACGGCTCCAAAGTATAATCGGACCTAAAGAGTATTCCTTTCCTTAGTTCCAAGATTTCCATTTTTTTTTCCTGCAAAGCACCCAAAGTGACATACAGGGAAAACTCGAAAATGATACCTCTTTGTATATCTGTATGAAAGCAAATCCTAACAAGGTTGCCCGCGTAGTGGGAAAACACTTCTGACCCTCCATGTTTGATGTTAGAACAACGCTGAAAGGTAGTTTGCTATTCTTCTTCTGCTATTAAAAAAAAGAAGTAAATCAGAGGATCGCTCATTTTTGCAAGCCTATCTATTGCATCTGTGACGGAGTCCTGTTGAATCCTTAGGCTGGCTTTCTCAGCTCAGAAAAGATTGCACACCATGGTATGATCTGAGAACAGAACCCAAGATAGCCCCAAATGAAACAATTACTTACAGGATGTTTGTTTGCAGGGAAACTTCAGGGATGATCTCCAGCATCAGATGCATGCATCTTACCGTAGTCCTAAAACACAAACATCGGCTGGGGCAGGAACTCGCCGAGATAGGTGTGAACAGAACAAGACAAATGCTTGCAAAAGCTACAATTTTGCTCAGCATGGTATTTGCTGGAATAGGAAGTTCCTCCGGTTTGGATCAGCAAAGAGGCAGGCAGAATTTCCCCAGCTTTAAGAGCTAGGGAGGAGGAGAAGGAGGATACACACACAGACACACATACAGACACACACACACACACACACACACACACACACATGTTTCCTATTAAGTTAAGGCAGCTTGACAAACCAACTCCCACCCTCCCAGCTTAAGATGCTCGTATAACATCGGAGAAGGGAACGGCGACCCGAGTTGGTCTTTGTCATCCGTTGCAGTTTGTACTTAATTTTGCCCTCGGCTCTCTGCCTGAACGCCAGCAACACTTCACTTTCCCTTGGTGACAGGGAGATGTTGATTGTACAATCGAAAACGGCATGTTGCAAAGAGAGCCTGGAAAACAGATTGTTGTCTCTACAACAAACAGCAGAGGTATTCTTGCCCTACGTGTACAGATGTAGATTCCTTTTCTCTTACTGCTGTCTTACACACATATGTAGAATTATCGCTTTCAGGTTCAGCCCTACTAGTGAAGTGGGGTGCTAATAACCTCCCCTAACCAGCCCAACACTTCTTCTTCCATGCAGGAGACTTAAGGACAGTGTTTCTCAACCTTGGCCGCTTGAAGATGGGTGGACTTCAACTCCCAGAATTCCCCAGCCAGCATGGCTGGCTGGGGAATTCTGGGAGTTGAAGTCCACCCATCTTCAAGCGGCCAAGGTTGAGAAACACTTCTTAAGGGCCAGGGATCCATGACACAGATGCCCAAGGACACCCAAAAGAACATCCTTGCCATTTCCTTGGGTCTACAGGCCCCAATGTTTCCCAGCCAACATTGGAAGATGTCTCCCAGCCACTGCATTGGATTCAACTCATGAAGAGTTAAGAGATGGGTGAATCTGAGCCACTGGATCAGCAAAATGCTGTGCAAACTGCTCACAGGGGCCAGGCAGGAGATCTCCCTAATGCCTCCTCCCCATCTGTTGTCCTTTTCTGTGGTGCTCTAGGCCAGGGTTTTTCAAAGTGTCTTCTAGCCCAGAGCAGGAATCCTTAGATCATCCCAGACCAATGGCTTTCCAACTTTGCTCAAAGACCTCCAGTGATGGAGACTCCACTGGTTGTTCCACTGCTTCCTAGCTCTCGTGGGCAGGAAATTCCTCTTCCTTTCAAGTTTAGATCTCAGTCTGGAAAACTTCCACCCATTTGTTCATGTCCTATCATTGGGTGCTATGGAGAGCGAAGCCAATGCCCTCTTCCTTGGGAAAGCCCTTCAAGTATTAGAAGACTGCTATCATGTCCTCCCTTAGTGTTCTCTTCTTTAGGCTAAACATCTCCAGTTCCTCCAACCGTATTTCATAGGCTTTAGCCTCCAAGCTCTTGACCATCCTCATTGCTCTTCTCTGCACTCTTTCCAGTTCCTCAGCATTCTTCTTGTATTGTGGCTTCTAGTCCCTGGAAGGTACGCAGGAAACCACTTCTTGTCCAGATGGGCAAATCGCTGGGCAGACCCATAGCCAGCCACTTCCAGAAACCTACTTAAGATAACCTTACCATGTTTAATTACAGATGAAACACTTCCTTTGTTAGTCCTTGGAAACTTCTCTTCCTGGATGCAGACATACAGAGCAGAGCAGGAAACACACCTAGCATTTTCCCCTCTCTTCTAAGGTTCCCAAGACCCTGGAAGAGGCACTGAATTTTTATTTCAGAGGTGTAAATGGAGCAAGTGGAATCCAGTCTGCTATGGTATCTCCTCCTCCTTCACCTGAAAAATGAGCCACCCAAACCTGAAGATTTGAGATGGGCCCAGAAAGAAATATTTGCGGTCCGCCCAGAGCATCTCTTTATGCTTATCTCTTTTGGCCTATCTATCCTTGACCTCCCCATTATTCTTGCTTCATTGACCCATGCAGGAATGAAAGTTATTGTTATGATCCTACCCATTGGGGGAAACTCAGAACTACATCAGGAAAGGAGGGGACCCTTGGCTTCTGACCCCCATCTGAGCCTCATTACGCTATTCAGAGGCATCCAAGAGAGGAGGGGGTCAAAAAAGTCAAGATGGCAGCTGCAATTGTGTGGCCATGACCAAATTCTTGACTTTTTTACCTTCTTCCTCTGACAGTATTGCATCTTCATTACTACCTGATCAAAATCTGCTACGTTATCCTTTCTTAAACATCTATTTCTTCGGATTTTCTTCAGAGTTTCTCAGTCCTCGCTTGTCAACTCTTAGGCCTTCATTTCCCCCCAATTCCTCCTTCGTTAGAGAATGCAGTGCCCCATAACAGATGAATCCCTCCAGTGGAGGCCCAACCAGTGCCAACTCAGACAACCATCCTAAATGTGAGGGATTATTCACCCTTGGCTGATTTCTAGGCATGGACTTACTTCTAATTAACTTTAATTGTCAGGGCAAAGAACCTCACTGGCTTTTGAATGAACCCCAGACGCCTTTACGAAGAATAGCAATTTGAGATTAAAATGTATGTTTTAATCTTTCTCTGGGTTTGAGAGCAGGGTTTATGGAGAAACATAAAGGCAGAGAGTGTGAAAAAGAGAGTTAGAATCCCTACTTGGAGGGGTTTATCTTTGGATGAATTGCTAACTCCTTCGACCCTTGATAAATGAACTTCAGATCAACTGCCAGTTCTCTGACACTGTATCTAACATTAGAGTTTCAGGATATCCATTGCCTGTACATTTGTTGCTAACAGAGTTTATTCAGTGTTTTTCAACCTTGGCCACTTTAAGATGGGTGGACTTCAACTCCCAGAATTCCCCAGCTGGCTGGGGAATTCTGGGAGTTGAAGTCCACCCATCTTAAAGTGGCCAAGGTTGAAAAACACTGGTTTAGACTTACCTTGGATTTCCCCTTTATTTGCTGTGTTATGGCCAGTTGCCCGGTGGAGTAAATTTAAATGACATCACTGCTTGCATTCACCCAACATGCTAACATTGGTTAACCCTGGTTAGATTATTTGAGGTTTAACGTGTTGTGCGAACCCAGCCTGCGTGGCCTATACACTGACGTATTCTGCCAGCTTGAAAAATGAGATTAGGATAAGCGTGTATAACCCCAGGCTGTTCCCGAGGGGCAAAACAGGGTGGGGAAGAAGAGTTGAGGGTTAGATTTATACGGCATCTGGATTGAGAGCCTGGCCAATTTCCTCCCATCCCCTGATTCTGCTGGAGAAAGGCTTGGGCTGCAGAATACGTCCCCAAAGGAACATCAGAGCAATATACAGCGGATGGCGACTTTTGCATCTGAGCAGAGATCCTGGGAGCATCAAAAGAGAGGCAAGGTGATTTGCAGCTGACCTAGGGGGAAAAAATTAATCCCCCATTCAGCGATTCAGGAATTTGATTTGGGTTGTTTCTCTTGGATTCCTTCTAAAAAGGAGGCGGTGGTGTGTCTGTGTGTTCTGCACAGATATCAGGTTATGGTATTTAGTGCACCTCTTGGGAAAAAGCCATGGAGCAAAACCCAGAATCTTTTCAGAAAAAGGAGGGGGGTTGTTTTACTCATCTGCTGAGAAACTCAACTCTCCGATGAGGTCAACAGGCAATGCCCATCCCTGGCCTGGTTGGAACACCACAAGGGACTCTCTCAGCAACGTGGGAGATGCAACATTTCCTTTCTATGACTCAGTAAATGGATTTGCCCAAGTTCAAGGACTGACTCATCACTCCATGGGTGTGTGTGTGTGTGTGTGTGTGTGTGTGTGTGTGGGGAACAATGTTTCTCCAAGCGAGCATTGCAAGGAAATTCAACTCTAAGGATAACATGGTAGTCATGGCTCGGTTGACTTACTTGGCCCAAACAATCTGAAGTTACTGTTTGAAGGATAGGCACATTATCTTGCTTGGATAATAGATAAAAGTTTGTACAGGGTTTCAACTAGGACAGATCGGGTTCTGATTTATGAATAAAGAGTTCTGGTAGAGGACTTAATGGCTTTTCCCTGTCTCTGACATACAAAAATACAGAGAGGCACAACAGCTGGGAGCAGCTTTTCCCCTTTCTCAGGATACCAGCTGGAGCAACTTCTGCTGACTTAATATTTTTCAGGAGAGGGGGAGGCGAAGGCCACGGTGGGTAAAGTAAGGATGCAAAGGGGGTGGCTCCACCCCCCAATTTTCTTTTAGGGTTTGCACTTCAGGGTTTGCGTTTCCAGCTGCAAACTGACCAGAAACCATGGCAGCAATTTTCAGTGAGCGGGCAGAGGGAACTTAAGGTTTAAGTCCATAACGGACTTAAATCCTTTTTCTCTGCTTAGACACAGTTAAGTCTAGCATAAAACTTGCATCATAAGCTTTAAAAGAAGAGTTTATTCAGCCTTCTCCAGCCTAACAGCCTAACAGTCACACCATGCTCCTCTCCAGATATTTTAGCCTTTGGCTATATTGGTTTAGAAGCAAAACGTCAGGAGGAGTCTTCTAGCACCTTTTCTGAGATTTTTTTTTTAATTTGTTCAATCATGTCTGATTCTCGGAGGCTGCCTGGACAAGTCCCTGCAGTTTTCTTGGCAAGATTTCCAAAGTGGTTTGCCATTGCCTCCTTCCTGGGGCTGAGAGAAAGGACTGGCCCAAGGTCCCCCAGCTGGCTTTGTGCCTGGGTGGGACTACAACTCACCGTCTCCTGGTTTCTAGCCTGATGCTGTAACCACTACACCAAACTGGCTCTCCTAATAACAAATATTATTTCTATTATTATATTATTTCTCCTATATTCTTTCTTATACTATTCTATTCTTTCTCTCTCTAATAACAAACGTGATTAAAGGCATAAGCTCTCGGGAGCTGGTGCTCCCTTCATCAGAGGCAGCCGCTCGATGGGTCCGACGAAGCAAGATGCAACTCACAAAGGCGTTTGCCTTTTCATAAAACGTGTGACTCGGAAAAAGTGCTCCTAAATTGCTTCGGCCATAGACCAACACAGCTCTCCTCCTACAATGTTCAGAGGCGGGAGTTCAACATCACCGCGAGGATGCCTGTCTCAACGGATTTCACTTCCGATGCAGCTTTCTTTCACCCGCAAGGCATCTGGAAGAAAACAGGAATTGGGAAGAGGGGATTCAACCAGACAGCCTCAGAGACTGCATGAACGTGAAAAGTGAAGGAGCGTTGCAAAGAAAAGCCGTATCAGAATGGCGGAAACTTTCTAGCTTGACGTTAGATGGAACGGCGCAGAGCGTCCTGTTCTAAGCCTGCAACAAATCTGCTGTTTGGTTTCCATTCCTGGGCAAACTTGGCTGGAGTTTATCAGCATCGAGGATGTCTAGCATAGCCAGGAGAAGAGCAGCATCTAGTGGCAAAAATGGTTATTTTGGGTGATTTGCTCTCAAACCCAGGTAGAGAGTAGTGTTTTGGGGGTTTTCTGTAGTGGTTAAGTGCTCTTCAGTGTTTCTCAACCTCAACAACTTTAAGATGTGTGGACTTCAACTCCCAGAATTCCCCAGCCAGCCATGCTGGCTGGGGAATTCTGGGAGTTGAAGTCCACACATCTTAAAGTTGCTGAGGTTGAGAAACACTGGTAATGCACTTTTGAAACAGAAAATGGGAGGGGGAGGAAGAAAGGAAAAAACTAAGTTGGGGGGGGGGACCAGTGCAGAAATTGGATGTTTTTTCTTCTAATAGAAGAGGATATGTGTAGCTCCGGGTTGAACTTTGGAGTCCTGGGGGTTCTCTGAGCCTGGTTGTTTTCTTGGAGACGTTTCATTACCTGCCTAGGTAACCTGAAGATGTTTTTCTTCTCTTTTCACGTGGCAAAATCCAGCTTGATTTTGCCACCCTGTTCTGTGGTTTCACTTTCCACCCTAAATGCTGTGCTTGTGAGTCGTTTGCTGCCCATCTCTCTTGGTGCACCACAGCTCTCTCACCACTCCAGGTTGGTTGCGTGGTGCTGAAGCAGCCCCTGGAAACAATGCTGGGCAATCAAGGCGAGGATTTAAAAAAAAAGGGAGGGCAAGTCTGCAGAGTCTGGCTTCTGGACTTCCTTCCAAAGGCTTTGTCAATGGAGGGGTCAGTATTTTTGCTGCAGTGTGTTGTATTTTTGTGTGCTTGCACGCACCAAGAATGATAGAAACCAGTCATATGATGCTCCTGGTGGTCAGTGAAACTGAAAAATAAGTCTTCACAATAAGCTGAACCATCATGTGACCCACATTTCTCAACCTTGGGAACTTGAAGATGGGTGGACTTCCACTCCCAGAATCCTCCAGCCAGCCATATTAGCTGGAGGATTCTGGGAGTTAAAGTCCACCCATCTTCAAGTTGCTAAGATCGAGAAACACTGTTCTAGCTATCTCTTCCTGCAACTGCTGAGTCCCAGGCCCTGGATAGCTTAAGCTAACGCACTGCATATAGTCATCTAAAGTGCAGAAGTCTGTGAGTTCAACTCCTGGTACAATGTTTGAACCCCATAGAATAACATCTGGCTTCCCGCATCTAGAGTTCCTTGGAAACCATCATGTGAGGTCTCCTGATGGTCTGGGTGATCTGCATTAGTGCTGCTCTGGGTTGTGGAACCAGAAGGGAGATGGGCACAAGATGCAATGGTCACCAATGTTCTCATCTGCTATTTATGTGCGTCTCCCAGAGATGTGGACAGGGGGGATTTTTCCTCTGCAGCCCATGGCCAGATCCAGCCCATAACAATGCATGCTATTATTCGTGGAAATTGGGGAATTCTGGGAGTTGAAGTCCACACATCTACAAGCTGCCAAGGTTGAGAAACACTGTGCTAGAGACACTCAGAGTGTTCTTATAGCTAAATATCTTGCTCGGTTGCCCCAGCAGGTAGATTACAGTAGAAATAGATACCTAAATATTTTTTAAAAAATTTACCAGCTCAATAGTTCTTTCATTTATCCACCATCTGAGGGGTTGAAGCATTTTCCTGAAAATACCAGGACTTTTGTATCTGAGTAGATAATTGCCAGGTGCTATCAAAATGGGCTTTTAGTCCTTTGACACCCAGGCAGCCAACTTTTGATATAGAGAGAACGTCTGCTTCATCCGCATATAAACCAACAGATATGGTGTGACTGGCAAAAGATGAAGGATGAAAGTCTGGAAGGGCAAAAACTTCAACATTAATATAAAGCAGTATTTTTCAAACTTGGCAACTAAGATGGGTGGACTTCAACTCCCAGAATTCACCAGCTGACATGCTGGCTGGGGAGTTCTGGGAGCTGAAGTCCACACATTAGTTGCCAAGTTTGAAAAACACGGATATAAAGGTTGAACAGCACAGGAGCTAGTTCGCATCCTTGTGTGACCTTTTTATGGTGGAAATAGGCTCCATTAGGTCCCCTTTGCCATTACACTGGACCCCTGTGACAGTGCCTTGGTGTGATTCTACAATCAATTTGAAGTGGTGGCAATCAATTGCGGAGGCTGCTAATTTTCTCCAGTTTCTCTGGGGGTATAGAATCAAATGCCACCTTTAGATCTACTCTGTACACTGCTGTTTCTCAACCTTAGCCACTTTAAAGTGAGTGGACTTCAATTCCCAGAATTTGGGCACATTATTTGAATTTGGGTAGTTGAATTCTGGGAGTTGAAGTCCACTCATTTTAAAGTGGCCAAGGTTGAGAAACACTGCTGTACGCAATGGTGATCAGAACTCATAATTCCAGTTATTGGAAAGTTTAATGTCCCTGATGATGAGAAGGCCATTGGTTTCCTTTTAAGAGAGCAATGCTTAAATGTCTCAAGGGCAGTGGTGACATTTTTATCTGTGGCTTTGGCTTATAGGAATCGGCTGGTGCTTTCCTCCCAGCTTTGCCTTCTATGCAATATCTGTCTCTCTCTGTGTCTGTGTCTCTACCTGTCTCTATATATAGAGAGAGGTTTTAATGTTTGTTGGTTTGGTCTTGGAGTATATATTAATAAATAAGAACATGTGTGGTATTCTTCTTTCTACCTGTGGTCTAGAATTATAGTAGTAGCTGTTTCAACTGGGACCCCTTTCAAAGCTTTCTCACCATAACTAAGTCATCTAACTTGCTCTGAACACCAACTCTAAAGTTACCGTGAGAACGATGTTAAAATATGCACTGCATGTATCCTCGGTATGAAGCACCAACACTACTGAAGCAGACTTAAGGTGGAACCATTTTTATTGACACAGACATGTATTTTGATAAAAATCTGCATTTTAAATCACTTCTTTCCAACTTTCTCCATGCTTCAGGAATAACTTTTCTTTTCCAATCTTCATTTCTAAGCTATTTACATCTTTAACTACCTTATGAAAGCAAAACCTTTTGTGAGGGTGCAACTATCCAAAGCTACCAAAAAACCATAGAACGCTTATGTGAAGCTGGAAACAATAGACAGTTGATGGAATTGGGAATATATTTTACAAGAACAGATGTCAGAAGCCACGTTAGTTTACTAAGACACACTGACTGGATTTATCAGTGTGTATATGCTGGTGTGTAGGAATACCACACTGACAATTCCTCTTCTGTTACAATGTTATAGCCTATGTTATTTCAGTTATGCTGTCACCCAAACACACATTTTCTACCTTCGTATATTGATAAAACAACAACTGGACAAATCACAATTGCTTGCAAATGTTATCTTTCACCCAAAATAAGAGAAAAGCCCCATAAGATACATTTTTTCTATGCACCGAAGAATTCTAGATAATTTTTAACAAAGGACAGGATGAAGAAAAACCTTCACACAAATAGCTTTGATCATTCTTTCTTGAGACAACTCAAGAACAGAATTAACGTTAATGAAAAGAATGCCTTTTCTGGGGCAGATTTTATTGACAGTGAAAGAAGTATGTTTACTGAATCATTTGAAGATTAAATCCAAGTCACCGAGAAGAACTTCATAGATTCTCTGATAAACTGCTTTCTGGACAATGAAAACTGGGTTTGCCGCTGGGGAGACACCTATCATGTCAAACCTTAAAGAGGTGGCCATTCACACAAGATGCTAGTAGCCTAAATGGCTCAGCCTATACCGACTCAGTATAAGGAAAGTGATAGAGAGTGTTTAACAGTTAACAGCATCATTCAGAGCAGCATGAAAGATACAGAAGGATTTTAGCAGATAACTTATCAAGATCAGAGCTCTACAAATGATTTTTTTGTTATTGTTGACATAAAGCTTCAGATGACACAAGATGAAATGCAACATTGCACATGCAATGCCTAGACTAGAAGTCTCCCCTGATGGGATCACAAAGCACAGGTTTATTGAGCTTCTGGTAGACCACAGGACATCACTGCTATACTGCGTGTTCAGAATGGGGACAATTGCTTGCCAGAGTTAAAAACAGTTTTGCATTCTTGAGTATGCATTTCAGCTTGAAAGAAAATCAACCTCTACTTCACCTTTTTCTAACTTAAGCAGCCAAACAATGAATATTCAGAAGTTAAATAAAATTAAAACGTTCCACAGAAAATCTAGAGTGGACTGAAAACTATCTTAAATCCCTCTTTTGGGAATATCTGATGATTCTGCCCAGTATTTCAGCTGGGAGGAAAAACCTAAAATTTTAATGAGAGTCACTGCTTCTGCTCTTCTCGCTCAAAATTCCAGGCCAAGAACAATCTACTTTCCTGGACAAGGATTTACGTGTTACAGAACATTTAAAAATTCTTCTGTATATTGTCAAAGTAAGCTTTATTGTGTGCTCTATAAAAAGGGGGGAAAAATGAAGCTAACATGAGTTTTTTTAGCCTTTTTGCTGAAGCAGAGGACCCTACTGGGGTAAAGACACAAGAGCCCACCCAGTCATTTGCAGTTTCCTCCAGGCACTTCCTGTCTAGACAACTAAGTAACTACCCAAATTCAAATAATGTGCCCAATTATCCCCATGACATACTTGATTTGACCCTTTTGTAACAGACCCTCAAAAAGGTCCAATGGGTTTGAATGAACTGGTTCCTTTCCGTACTCATCTCCTCCTTCATCACCTGAACTCCTTTTAGGGAATGTTCTTGGGATAAACCCAATCAATTTTCAGGCGAGTAAAGCAAAAGCTGGACTTCTGCAGCGTAACGTGTTGTAACTTGACTGCTGCTTAAGCCACACACAGCCTCTTTCTCACTCTTTTATCAAACAGGAGATTCTTCTCCCCACGTCTTTCTAGATCATCTCTGGGGACTGTTACCCTTCCTGAAACATCTGCCTAAACATCTGATGGGAAAGCAGCTTTAGTTTATTCAGTTGAGGCCAGCCTCCCACCCCACTCGCCAATAAGATATTCTCCCCCCCCCCGGGTGGATTATTGGGGATACTAGGCTGAGCGGGTCAGATTCGACTAAATGACTTTCTGTTTTGCAGGCAAAGCAACACATTTAGGTCCTGCCAAAATAATTTCTGAAACTGCTTCCTGGAGGGGGGGGGGGGGGACAACAACAACAGTTGAGATATTCACAGATATTTCAGCAAACTTGTGGTTTTCCTTTTGGTTTTTACCAGCATGAAACCCTCACTTCCTTAAGATGGAGGCAGCCTCGGGACCAGCTTCGCGCCCCCTCTTCCCCACCAAGGAAGTTCTGCTGTAGGACAAAACCAGAGCGCACAAATCAAGGGAAAGAATCTGAAAAAAGGCTATCCCATTTTAAATTCACGGCAGCCGCGTTCCCCAGTTAGCTCACCACAAGGGTGGTTGGGTTAAAAGGCAAGCAAGTGGCATGTGTTTGTCAGCCCTCCTGAGTGCTTTATTGTCCCGCCTACCTCCCTGATGACCGCTCGCAAGGTCCTATTTCTCTCTATAATAAAGCAGGTAATATTTCAAAGGGTCAGGGAGAGGCAGGCTCAGGACCTTCTCCCTCAGGATGTTTGTAGGAGGCTCCGGCTTCAGTTCAGGAATAGGTTTTTCCACCTCCTCCCTGCTCTCCTCCTCCAATTCCTCACAATTATTATCCTCCAAAGGGTTGGAGATCCGGCTTGCAAAGACCTCTTTGTCCAAGAAGACAATGGTTTCCATGCGGCGGTGCCGAACACGCCGCCGCTTAAACCTTGGCGGGTTTCTGAGGCCGTTTCCATTTTTGCCCGCTGTTTCTTGATGGATCAGCTTTTTGATGGTGCTGCGGATGGCAATGCGAGCCAGGTCCTGAAGGCTACGAACCATCACCGGTGCTGGAAATGGGAAAGAAGACAAGGGGACACGTGGGGAACCTTCACCAGCACAAGAAATTTTACTTGGGCCCAGGTCAGGGCGGGGAGAAACTAAGCTGATCAAAAAAAGTGCAGAAATCTGATCAAGGAACTGGCTGGCGACATGGAGAAATCTGTGCCAGGGAAGAGTAGAGAGCGGATTAGTCCTTCAACGTCTCCCAAAGTGAGGCAGGACATAGTGACATCCCCTGAACAACCAGAAGGTCTGCATATATCAAGGAGATAGTGTAGTGTAATGGTTAGTGGTTAAACTGGTTAAGGCTTGCTCTGGTAAGACTCTGAATCCAGTTCTCCCTTCACTGAGGAGCTCCCTGGGGGACTGAGGGCCAGTCGCTATCGCTCAGCCTAGCCTCCTTCACTGGGGTGTGGTGAGGGTCAAAAGAGTGGAGACCCTCATTCCGGGTGAGCCAAACAATCCAACCCACAGCAAGGCAGGCAATGGGAAAAGCGGTATTGCCCAATCTTCAGAATGGAAAGAATGAACAACTAAAGGCAGATGTGGCAGACTTACGCAAGTGGACAAGTTTTGACTTCCCTGAATCTGAATGGTTGGGCTGGATTAGAGGAGCAAAAGACACAGCCAAGATTTTCTTGGTCTCCCAGGCTGAAGGGCCTGTTCGAGTAATCTTGGTCAGCTGCATTGAAGGAGAAAAACAGAAGATGAAGCTTGTCTGCTACTAGCCAGCCTTTAAAAACACCCCACCACCACTTTTCTACTTCACAAATGTGGTGCTTACTAAAACGAAAATCCAGCAGTTGTACTGGACATGATGGACTTCAGCTCCCAGAAACCTTAACCTTAATGGCCATGCTGCCTAGGGAATTCTGGGAGTTGCTCCACATAACTGAAGTTGCTAAGATTGGGAACAGTGGGCTATACACTACACCAGTGTTTCTCAACCTCCGCAACTTTAAGATGGGTGGACTTCAGCTCCCAGAATTCCCCACACAGCATGCTGGCTAGGGAGTTCTGGGAGTTGAAGTCCACCCATCTTAAAGTTGAGGAGGTTGAGACACACTGCACTATACCATCACTTTTCACCAAGCTATTTCTTCCCAGCTCCATCAGCTAGAGTTTAGTATAAAGGTGCCTCCCCTCTACCATTGCTACTACTTTATACTGTACCTCAAATTAACCCTATTCTGAACAATTGCTTTTTTCCTATAAAACAAAAGGTCCAATAATTTCAGCTTCATATAACCCGCTCTCCCCCAGTTGACTTGCTCCTGTTCTAGACCTCCTAATCTCCATCACCGAGGCATCTCAAATCTGTGTAATTTCCCAGGTGCTCATCCACTTGTTTCTTAGCAAAGAGGATATCAAACCTATTCTTTATGGAATGTATAGACTCCACCAAGAATCTAAAATGGTATCAGAGATAATAAAGGCACCCATCCCACAAGCAAACCTTTTCCTCCAGTGGCATGACGAGAATCCCACCAACTTTCAGCAAGTTCTTCATGTAATCTTCATGCTCCTTTTGGACCCCAGCTCCACAGTATACGCGGTCGTATTGAGAGCAGTCTGGAGAGATTTCTAAGCAGTTTCCAGAGACAAAGGAAGGCTCGCAGAATTCAAACCTCAGAAGAAGGAAGGTGGCTTGTGAAACTTCAACATGGCATGAGAATTCAACAGCGGGAGCATTTACAACATACATATGGTTAGATTACGGGCTGGTAATGTGAGACCCTCCAAATAGTTTGGACTACAACTCCCAGTTGATCACTGACTGTTAGTCCACCTGTCCATTTCCTCAGTTCTCCCAGGCTCAAATTGATCCCAGATAACCATGACAGAGAAAGCCTCTCTCATCTCAACTGGACCTGCCCATCCAGTGCCAACTCCAAGCAAATGTGACCAAATTCATGCTCCAGATATTGTGCAAATTCCTTACAACAGCCCAGCAGCACAACTTTTAGACTGGATTTAGGATTTCCCTAAAAGGGATTGGGCAATCCTAAACAAGGCTGCTGGCAGGCTAGTTGCACGTGCACTAAGAACAGGGAAGTGAACCTGCTTTGCTGCTCTTACTTCCATGATGCAGGCTTGAATATGAACTTTTACCCATGTTGAGTCACACTGGTCCTTTCTCTTAGGACATTCTAGGTCACACTGGTCCTTTCTCTTAGGCATCTCTTCTACCCATTCATCTCCCAGACCTCCCCAGCATATCAAAGAGCTCCAAAGTATAAAGTTAAGAAAAACATGCAGGCCTATAACACGGCTACCTTCCAAAATCGTTACTGCTTCTTTTTAGAAACTGGCTAGCGTGAGTTTCTAAGGCAGCTAAAAAAAGGGAAAGGGAATTAGACATTCCCTTAATGCCCTTACATCAGAATGGCCACATAATTGGACGATTCCCCACTTCCCCTCCTGAGAACCAGACCACCTCTTCCCAGAGCCCCTTGCTAAAGCTTTATCTGCTGCCAACTTGCAGGCTTCACAGCAGCCCCCATAGCACGGTATGAGGCTATGCACCTGAGAAAGGGTTTCACCCAGCCCTGCTCCTCCCAGCTGGAAAAAGCAGGGGAAGCCCCAGAGGACTGGGCCTGGAAAGCCCTAGGACTGCCCATGAGCTGCAATGCTCATCTATACCGTACCTCTCTTTAGGATGCTATTATTATTACTTAGATTTGTTATAGCTGCCCCACTCCAAAAGACCCTGAGCAGTTGACAACATCCCCTATACAATTTAAAACAGTTAAAAACATAACCACAAAGCATAACAGCCATAGCAGTAAAAAAAACCCAAACAAACCACAAAAAGAAAACTAAACATACGATGGGGGTTCACTAACCCCAGGCCTGGGAACAAAGGCAGGTCTGAAGAGCCTTCCAGAACCCTAAGAGAGTGGGGGCTGTGCGTAGCTCTGGGAGGGGGGGGATGCTGTTCCTGAGGGCAAGGCTGCAACAGAGATTTAGGAGACAGGATCTCCCTTGAAATTCTGCAGGCCAGATGCAGAGAGGCTGGGAGGGACAGACCTGGCCCACGAGTAGGAGGTTTGGATGGAAAGGGTACCCCACCCAGCAGGAAAACATGCTTTTCTGCAATATGGCTGTTCCTTTCTTGCTTTTCTTAGCCAGTGGAATCTCAGTTGTCAATTTTCTAAGGGGCAAGGACTTTTTAATTGTACATAACATCTTTTCCACACTATTATTTATAATCTCAGATATATTTCTGGAATGTATTTATTGTTAAGTTTTCATATCTTCTCTATGAAACTTAAGAACCTTCCATTTTTTTGTTCAGAAAGAAATAGCTTATTAATTTCAAAACTGCAGAAACCTGAAGGTGTGTAATCTAGTCAGCAGCCTAAATTCCTTGAATTCCTTCTATTTGCTCATAGCTATCTTCACTCACATAAAATACAGGTAGTCTTCACTTAACAGCAGTAATTGGGACTGGCAACTCCATCACTAAGTGACACGGTCATAAAGCGCGATGACACGTGATCCGCTGACTTATGACAGCAGTTGTGGCAGTTCCAGTTGCTTTCGTTAGGTGAATCCCACATGATCACAGCAACCTGCAGTCATATGATCGCCATTTGCGACCTCCTGCCAGCTTCCCCGTTGACTTTGCTTGTTGGAAGCTGGCGGTGAAGGTCGCAAATGGTGATTGCATGACTGCGGGATGCTGCAATGTCATAATTGTGAGCTGGCTGCCAAGCACTTGAATCGTGATCAACTGACCGTGGGGATGCTGTGGCAGCCACAACTATGAGGACTGGTCATAAGTCCATTTAGCATCGTCGTAACTTTGGTTGCTGAACGAGTGGTCGCTGAACGAAGACTACCTATATATGTCTTGGATTCACTTCATCCTATAACCAGGAATTACTACCTGAAGGGTAGGATTTTTCTTGAAAATCTGCTTTAATGCAAATTAAGTGATCCTCTGATCTTACTTGTCAAAGCTGTCACTTGTTCTGATGAAGAAGTCCAGTTTCTGCTTTGCATATTCTATAACATCAGCATGAAGCTCTACGCCATGATTTATTCCAAAAGGGCCTATACGTTGAAGGAATGCAAAAAGACAGTTGTAAAAGGCAGGAAAAGTACAGTTCAACAAGTTCCTCCCAGCTTGACATAAAAACTAAGAGAGAGTTACTGCAATTCATTGTCTTTGGATCCCCAGAAGGCCCGTAATGGGCAGGTACTCATTTAAAGGCACATATAAACAAATTCTTTAGTTTTACTTACTAGTTTAACTGAACTATGTAGTGGATGGAAAGAATATAAAATAACTAACAAGGACATAGAAAAGTTCTTTGTATTTTACCAGAAGAAATAATCAAGCAATGAAGAAATGGAAGATGTCACATAGAGAGGGGGGGGAAAGAACAGATGCAGAAAATGTAATTTTAATTTTTTAAAAAACTCCTATTTAGCATCTGACTTTTAAAGGTTTTTGGTGTATTCACCTTATTTTCAGGTTCCTAGAATACTTGTAAAGCTCCTTACAGTTCCTTTAGAAACTCTTTTTTGAAGCACTGTTTACTGATGTGATGTTATACACAAGTAGAAGTCGTAAGTGGCCTCTAATTGTAGTCTTTTAGAAACAGCTTTTCTTTCTTTCGTTTTTCTCACTTTGCTACCCCTGAACAGAAAGACTGAAACTTGGTGCAGCACAGTCAATATTCTTAGGTTTTGAATTTGCCTTTATTCGCAGGCTTTCATAATAACTTCTGCAGGTGTCTGTGGGGCAGGGAGGACCAACAGGTCATCCCAGACCTGTTTTACTGTGCTGCACTGACATACAAAGTGAAGCAAAACAACAATTAAATGCTTCAGGCAAGGAATTACTACAATTTTTCTCTGCAGAAGACAGCAAATTAGGGGAGTCCATCTAACAATCCAAAATCCAGCTCATTAACTTTTCAGAACATACTAGGATAACATCTTGAATCTCCAGAATGAACATCTGTTCAGATGTTTCAGGGAAATTAAATAAAATATCCATGCACCATGCTAACACAACGGCTGCGATTCCCTCATTTTCACAATGAACTAAGAAAATGGCTGTACTTCTGCAACACAGAGAACCTCATTCTAGCCTAGCCTAGCGTGTTGCAGGAACTTATACCATAAAAACATGCATGTATACCATACATTTATATTCACACAATACCTCTAGAAACAGATACAAACCAAGTTAGCCTAAAAAGATTACACTGAGATTATTTCAGATACCTTCATGCCATTGCAGTACAGTAGCTGCAATGGGAATAGCCATTTCTTAAGCATGGATCTGGATTCCGAAAAAAAACATTCAGCAGTTTGGAATCCACAGCCTCTTTTGATTGTATTTCTGTGCTACCTTTTGGAAAACTCTCCAAAAGTAGCACACAACAGAATGAAAGTGTGGAGCAAGAGTTGGGGATGGGGGTACCTTGAATAAGAGAGAAAATGTAAGTTAAAATGGGAAGTATATTGGTGTTCACACCCCACCTTTGCCTCGTATTTGGCTTTTTAGGCCACTGCTTCTCAACCTTAGCAACTTTAAGATGTCAGGGGCTGGAGATCTCTGGGAATATTTTAAAGTTGCTAAGGTTGAGAAACACTGTTTTAGACAAATGCTTATCTTTTAGTACCACCAGTTTGCCATTTGGTGAAACAAGGGCTGTTTTTATTCACAGCCCTGCCCATAAAAGAAGCCATTTTATGAGGGTGCCCGCAACTTTTATAAACTTCCAAAAGTATTCACCAGCCCCACAAATAAAAGAGAGACCAATAAGGCTGCTATGAAGATAAAAGGAGTACCATTTAAATGCTTTAGAAAAAGAAAAGGACTGAAATATTAATTAAACAAGGCACGGCTACAGTCACAACATTAAAAAACCTACGCGGAACCAAAACTATTTCTACCTAGAAAAGGAAAGAAGCCCGCTCTTGAAGCTTTAAATGCTTGTGTGATTTACTGTTGTCTAATTTGTTTAATTTTTATGATTTTAAAGTGAATGACGCATCATCCTAGTTTTTATAAACTGAAAGACAGAAAGACTGAAAGACGAAGAACGGTATCAAGAGCTTGACCAGTATTGGTCAGAAAGACATAACATAGAGACTCCTTCCTGGGACTTCCACCGTCCCACCCCTCTAACCTGAGTTTCCAGGTGCACTTGTATCCACAGGTGAAGGAGTTCCATTAGGGGCTGGTAGCTAAACTGTTCCCACTTATTCCAGAGCAGCAAGCGTGCATCCCATTTCCTTGTTCATCTGGAGTCTGCATGGGGCAGAACAGGACTTCCTCCTTCTCAAGAACTAAACTTTTAAAATAAATGCTTGGGTTCCCCTCTTTAATCCAGGGTAACCAGGTCTGAGTGGTTTTGGAATTAATGGTGTGAGTACAAACCCAACGCTGCTGTAATAATGCCTAAAATGTTATTAAGTGCGACACAATGAGACAGCTGAACCAAGCTATAGGAGGCCTAGATCTACACAAAAAAGCAAGTATTTTAAACCAACAAATAAACCAACAAACAAAGAAACAGAGGGAGGAAAGCATGCTGAAGCAAAGCAGCACTGAAAAGAAAGAAAACTCTTTTGTGTTTGTACCTATACAATCCCTGCTCACTTTACCTTACTGCTTCTACTTTAGGGGCAGGATATGGGGGCAGAGGACCCCAGTCTCAGCCCAGCCAGGAAATCTGCTCCAATATTCCTTGCTATTTTGGGGACCTGCAGCCAATTCTGACTGGGGAAAAAGAAACGTCTAGCAACCTTTCCCAGCTTGAATCCACCCCCTTGCCTCTCACAGGAAGAGGACCGGAGCTATAAAATACTTTTACAGTGAGTTTAGAGAGCTATAAAATACAGCAAGTTAACAGCTTGCCTGCAGGATACTAATCCAACACAGTGCTGAAACTTCATTTTATTCCAAAGTGGGTGGAAGGTCACACAACTACTGGTGTTCATGCTAGAATAGTTCCTGGTTTAAATTCACAACTGAAGCTAGGCAGAAATGAAGCGGTGGCCCACAGGAATATGGAACAGATGCAGAATAACCGCAATCCCCCACAATCTTCCATGTCTCCCAGTACATATGCAACAGAAGCATATTCATCATTTGGTTTGGCAGAAACGCTCCTTGTGGGAAAGCAGTGTTTTGTGGAAATAAGCAATAATATTTGCATCCTGCAGGTGCCCACTCTATTATTAACATTCAGAAAAGTGTATTTTGCTTTCATGAGGCAAGAAGCAGGATTTACAGGGTTAATCTGGCAAAGTAAAGGATCACTTACCCAAGATGAGCCCAACCATGGAGCTCAAGTAACCAGTGCCACTTCCTAGGTTCAAGAAGGAAAGCCCAGGCTGAAGATCCAAAGCTTCCATAACTTCAGAGTAAATGCAGGGAGCAGAGAGATGAATGTTCCCATGTTTCCAAGCCAAATCTTTATAAGCATTCTCCTTGAACTCCTCAAGGTAATAATCTGCCCTGTCAACAGCCCTGAAGGCCTGTTCTACCAGCTCCGTTCGAATGTACTGAGCCTCCTTCAGATTATCAATTAACTCATCATTGTCTTCTCCGGCACTCACAGCACCTCCCATTGTCCACGCTGATTCAAAAATCAATTCTGGATCATAGAGGAAGTGGAAAAGGAAAAGGTGTTATTACTGACCCATTCAAGGAAGAGCTGAGAAGTTACCATGTGCATATATGCACAAGACACGCACAAACACATACAAACTTTGTCAGTTATAGTCCTCTTTTCTCACCAGAGAGTTCCCCTTAAAAACTTCCATCCAATTACAGAAATATGAATTCCAGTTGACCTTTTGTATTGCATTTTCCACCCATAATAGCATGTTAAACTTTTGTGAAGGAACAAAGCACAGAAGTATGACAATCTGTGTTAGCAATGCATGAATGAATTTTACTTTATAATAGGAAGAGGAGACCCTACATATGATATATAACAAGTTCTGCTCTGAAGCCTGGTTGTTTTCTAAATGCAGCTGCATGGCTCAAGCAGGGTACCTTGGAGATGAAGCTGAGTCAGGAATGACTAACCAGAATGTCCTGTCTAATTTTGCAGCTGCTGAACCCTGAACAAAACAACCTGCTGTATACTGGGAAGCAGAAAACTGCTTTTCTTTGTTTCCCTGTGCTTACCTGAGCAAAAACCCCCCTACAATGCAGAATTCTCTGCTGTACTACAGGCAATTCTCATTTAGTGACTGCCTCATTTAGCAACCATTCGCAGTTACGAAGGTGATGAAAAAGTAACTTTACAACCAATCCTCACATTTATGACCTTCACAGGTCTATAAAGCGAAGGGAAGTTGAAGTCAGATTATAAACACAGCTGCAGTTTCACTTAGCAACCACTATGCTTAATACTGTTGCTAGTCCCAATTGTGGTCACTAAATGAGGACTACCTGTGTTCTTCTTGTTAAGAACTAGTTCTGTTCCCAAGGTCTGTCCTTGTCGAATTTGTATGTTAGCCAGAACAGTATTATTGTATTATAAGTAGTATTGCGTAATTAACTCAAACCATTGTGTATTTTAACTCAAACCATTGTGTATTTAACTTGAATCATTGTATATTTACTTTGAATTTTGCTACAATAGGCTCCGTTCTTAACTATGGGTTGTCCGTAAACCAGACGTTCTTAACCTGAGGACTACCTGTAGCCTAGAAGTCTAAGTTTGCTCCTAAACCTCCTTACAAAGGAGATGGACTCTGAAAGAGGACTTCCCCAGAACATCTCCCACACCATTCCAAAGGTCATCCCAATTTCAGTTGCCCTAATGTGCATGTCTGAGCAGTACTAATGAGATTCTATAAATGAATGCATAATCTACACATAAAATTGTAAAGGAGCATACAAGGAATTAAAGATGATGGAAAGGCACATGCCTACTGATCAACCTGAAAATAGTAATTTGACAATAGAGGCCAAAGAGTGTGCACAAAATCCTGCTATACAAACCTGAGATGTCTTTAACCTTGCTTGGATCCTTGCCTTAAAACAAATGTAATCTGAAATTCAGTTTTAAAGACAGAAATCCTCTTAACCAAAATATTCTTAAATAATTGCCTTACTGCTAGGTCTAGGAATACCATAGTAACATAGGGAAATGGGGTCATTGTAAGTACCACATTGAAAATTTCACATGCTATTCCCTTTTGGAATGCCAGTTCTAATCAGCAAGCAGTTTGTAACACCAAAGCTATTTAGATAAGACTGTTAATAATCCATATAGGAAAAAGAGAATGTGAATTTTTATTGCAGTACTTTGCTCTTCTGACAAGACTGGTAGAAGCAGCTGATTTGGTGTTTAATTACTAGTTTAACATGTTTTGTCTCAGCTTCATTTTTGCATGTGTTTAGGAAAAGCAATAACTCACTTGTATGCATCAAGACTATATCAATAAAACATATTAAACATTTAAATGGGAAATTACCATGCCAACAGAGTTTTTATTGAACACTTATAAATATTGGTATTGTAATTAAGTGGCTTTTGAATTATCTGCAAAACAACAACAACAACAAAAACATGCACCAAAATATCTCTTTATTTGTTAGATTTATATCCCAACTTCCATCCAGGAAGTCAGATTTACAGCTTTTTATCGCAACAGCAATCTTACGAGGTAGGATTAGCTGAAAGAGTATGATTGGTCCAAAGTAACCAAGAGCGTTTCTAGAGACTTCAAGGATGGATTTGAATCTGCACTACTGGTGGTAGACTTAACATGCATGCCATAGGCTTAGTTTCTACCTGCTAGACAAACCTGCCTGTTTTGGAACTGACCTCCACATCTGAGCATGAGCAGATGCAGAACTGCTTGATAAGGGATAATCATGGCTTGAAATGAGGAGGCTGTGAAGGATTTATGGTTGTGACAGAACCTTTCCCAGGAACTATACCTGCCCTAGAGATAATCACATAAGCAGATAATCACCTATATGCTTCTAATAGCTAAACTCAATATTCAGGCCCAGAAAAGTACCTCATGTTTATCTTTAGGGATGTGTCTGCATGGACTAGAATGAAGTGCTCCCCGCTTCAGTCCTTGATTTGATTTTATCATCAGACTGGACAGAGTTGGGAAGATGCCAGATGCAAGGCTCCCTTGACGCATCAACTTACCAACCTATTTCATTTAAATACATTTAAGAACGAGTTCCGTTCCCAAGGTCTGTCCTTAAGTCGAATGTGTATATAAGCTGGAACAGTAATATTGTATAATACTGTATAAGTAGTATTGTGTAATGAAACTGAACCATTGTGTATTTAACTTGAAACATTGCGTATTTAACTTGAATTTTGCTAAAATAGGCTCCATTCTTTACTATGGGCCGTCCTCAAACTGGTGTTCTTAATCTAGGGACTACCTGTATTGTGTTTGTCACTGATGCCAGCTGGCAAAAAGGGCATTGCTCTCCTCCTTTTCCCCATGATCTGCAAGCTCCATATATCTGCTGTTATAATATACCTTCAAGTCTACCTTTTCCCACAAAGACTTGATTCTGATCCCCAAGTGAAAAGATCCTGAAGCATATGTTACTTTCCCCCTCTTCCATCTGTCTATAACTCTCTTGTTATCCAATGACTGTTTCTAGAAGTGAAAATAAAAAGATTGCTTACAAAGAAAAGCAAACAAGGAACAGATATTCTAAGTATTTATATTCAGCCTGTTTTGGATTCTACAAAATATGCTGGGCATGGACAAAAACTAAGAGCCCTGAATGGGATTTAATGGTCAAGGCACCTCTTTCTAGTATTCAACTGCTGGCGCTTCATACGGCTTAATGCTTACTTTCAGCGCATTCAATCCCAAAGAGTCTGAGTGGCTTCATTTTTTATTTGCTGTCCATTCTTCACTAAACAACATGTTCAAAGTCAAAGAGCTCCTCCATGCAAGACAGCTGCTCTCTGACCTGGCTGTTCTCCAGTTTACAGGGCTATTAGCATGCATCTACATGCTCTGTTCTACACGACAAGAGATAATTGGTTTGCAGCCAACTCAGGGCACACTTATTGAAAACAAGGTCTCCTGCCTAGGCTGCCCTACCACTGAAGGACTGTGTATCCCAGGGGAAGGAGGGTGTGGATGGTAATGAATAGCTTTCTGACAACAACACTCATTTTGCAGCCCAGACCTACTGCAGACAGCCTAGTTTCAAAATGTTAAAAAAGCGTGTGTTCTGTTTCTTTTCCTGGCATGACCATCACAGTTCCTGGCATCTGCCCCACGCAGACAGAGTCAAAACTTTACTGCTTGGATGGTAGCCCAGATGTTATTTCAGTTACAGAAATGAAGTTGTGTTACAAAACTTTGCATCAGGGCTGATATATTCGCAAGATGCAACCTGAAAAAACGGAAATGATTTTCACGCTCAAAGGAAACGCCTGGTTTTCAAAGCGGGCAGTCACATTTCAAGAAAATCAGAGGTACTTTCAAAAGGAAATTCAAAGCACAAACAAACAAAAGATATTGCATAGCCATTCTGTCTTTGCCTCCTGAACAAGTCTGTGTATATGCAGGAATGCACGTTATTAGGCGCTGTGAGAAAATGCATAATCTCCAAATGCTCTGTAAAATTGCATGCTTATTTTAGAAATGGCAGGGGAAAACCACTATAAGACGTCATTTGCAGAAGTTGCAAGACTGTACAACAGCAGCTTTCACTGTGACAATTAGCCACAAGGACTTTTAGGACTAAAAACCAGGATAAAAGTTTACCTACGTATGTGACTGGAGGGGGAAGAAACCCTACTTTGGAGGGGGTTACTCTGACTACAGGGCAGAGGACAGCTGGTAATCCTTTCCCCATAAGCAAACAACACATCGCCATGAAAGAAACTAAGGCAAAGGCCTACCTAAAGTGAGAGAAACGGAACAAGAACTTTGGTGGGTGTGTTTAATGTTACTCTACTCTACTTAAATGTTTTGGTGATTGTGAGCCAGCCTTCCCTGATCTCCAGATATGTGGACCAACTCCCAGACTTCTCAGAAAAGGCCGTGCTGGTTGGGGAATGCTGGTAGCTGAATTCTACACATCTGGAGAGCTCTCACGTTGGGAAATGTCTATTAAGGAGAAATGTCAGAGTCCCATTCACTGCCAACCACTTATTAACAGAATAAAAGGGCTTGCTTCGATAAAAATGTTACACCAAAAAACAACCCAACTTAACACCAGCAGTCAAAATTTATACCAAAAGGGCTGCGAGGCGATCTGCAAAAACCTCAGCAGAGTACTATTTCCTGTTTAATATTTTCAAGTGCCCTCTGAAGGGTTCACCAGGATGTGGGGAGCCTTCCAGATGTGGGGGCTACACCCCTATGATGCACAGCCAGTACGGCAGGCTGGGCAATATGGGAATCCCTAGCAAGGAATCCCACTCCCTATGATGCACGGCCAGTATGGCAAGCTGGGCACTGTGGGAACCCCTAGCAAGGAATCCCACTCCCTATGATGCACAGCCAGTATGGCAAGCCGGGCACTGTGGGAACCCCTAGCAAGGAATCCCACTCCCTATGATGCACAGCCAGTATGGCAAGCCGGGCACTGTGGGAACCCCTAGCAAGGAATCCCACTCCCTATGATGCACAGCCAGTATGGCAGAGGCTGCTTCTGCTTCCTGGCCTTGGACCCGGCACCCTCTGGAGTGCAACCCCCTTCCTATCATCCCCACCGACCCCGGCCAAGGATGATGGGTCCTGTGGTCCAACCTCTATGCTGGGCGCCGGAGCGGTCCCCCCCGCCCCCAGGAAGAAAAGGGCTGAAAGGGCTCACGCCGTAGAAGCCGGGGCTGGGGGGGGAGGCTGTTGCTAGGGGGCGGAAAGGGGCGGGGCCTGGCCCCCAGGGCTGACACGAGCGAGGGGGGCTCCCCCCGCCTGCCATCAGTTGAGGACGGAGGGAGCCCCGAGGAAGAACAGCCGGCGCAGCTCTACCTGTTCCTCCAGCGCCAGCCGCCTCCGCCGGCCCTCCGAGCCTCCGACTCTCCCCCCGCCCCGCCACACGCCGCGTCCCACGGCTGTAAACAGAAGCCCAGCTGGCGAAACAGCCCCCTCAGGGCAGCGCCACTGCGCAGGCGCCGCGCGAGCGCCTCCGACGTCACGCGCTCGGCGCGGCGGGAGAGAGGGAGGGAGGGAGCGAGGGGGGAACGAACCAAGCCGGCCGAAAGGGAAGGGGGGAGCGGGAGGGATCCGCAGGCGCCGAAGCGAACCGTCCACCGTTGTCTTGCGCGGGGGTGCGTGCGGGCGTGAGCAGGAGGCGTTCCGTTTTGCGGCGAAGGGTAGAGGCGGCGTCTGGGTGCCAAGCTGGAAGAGGGCTGTGGTTAGGGTTGATTAATAAATAAGAACAATTACTCTCAGTGGTTCATTAACTCTCCTACTTAGCCCTCCTGTTAATTATAATTGCTACAAATACGGATAGAGACTCAGAATATATATTAACTGTAGAGCACTGTTTTTCAAACTTGGCAACTTTGAGATGGGGGGACCTAACGCCCCAAATCCCATTGCAGTCATGCGAGCAACCAGGAATAGTACAGACCTAATCCGTATACTTTGCCTGGGATTCGAGGCACGACCAATTTTACAATCTAGCAGTGTTTCTCAATCTCGGCCCCTTTAAGATGGGTGGACTTCAAGTCCCAGGATTCCCCAGCCAGCCATGCTGGCTGGGGAATCCTGGGAATTGAAGTCCACCCATCTTAAAGGGGCCGAGATTGAGAAACACTGATCTAGAGCGTCAATAAATATTGAGAAGGGGTGTAGATCTGTGTAAAGGTCACAAACCCCAACAAGATGGTTTTTACGTTCACTGACCGTACGTCCTTTATTATAAAGGACAGCCCTTTATTTCAGAAAGCTGTCCTATAGATTCATTTATTTTTCAGAACCTCACTTTTGTCCTTTATTTCGGTCATTTAATACCTATTTATGCATTTATTTATATTTCAAATTTAGTCACCGCCCATCTCACTCAAGAGTGACTCTGGGTGGTATTTTTTTACCGTACAAATGGCACCACTTCACGCCCAGTCTTTCACGTTCATGTGAAAAATAGGGACATTGGATGGTCTTTTTAAAATAAACGTACCTCTACTGCTCGCTTTTCAATATTTTTATCAGACCGTGCATTTTTGTAGTTTTTCTTGGTTTCGCTCTTGAATTCTCTTTTGTAAAGCGGTCACAAGCACCAACAATGAAATTTTTTATCCTTAGGAATCTCTTTCAGATTTGCCTCTTTTTCAAGTTTGTCCTTTATAGTTTTCCAGAAAATAAGGTCGCTGTGTCTTTAAGCCACTCTTGAGCTACATTTTCAGAGCAATAAAGGAGGGGGATGAAAAAATGCTGAGTTATCCAGTATCTCTTCTTGCAGCCCCATCCAGGCACCCTAACCCTTCTTGATTTCCAAGCTTGGCCTTATCTCTAAGAGCCACAGAGAAAATGTAAAGCCCCAATCCTATCTAAAAGTAAAAATGATGGCAAAAATGAGGTCTAGCAGTTGGGAGTTGCAAAAAAACTTTATCCACATCACGAAGTAAATGCGGCTGCTCCTTCAAACTCTACAGCACTCCATTCCCCTCAGCTGGAATTGGGAAAAGCATAGCACCAGCCAGCTTATTTTTAATGGCTTGAAAAACAAAGGAAAAACCCACCAAGCTTTATGGAACTGTATCCTTCTAGGATGTGCACCGACTACGATGAAACTACAGTGCATGAAAGCTGCCTGGGTGACTTTGAGCCAGTCACTCTCTCTCAGCCCAACCCATCTTATAGGGTTGTTGTGGTGTGGAAAATAGGAGAAGACAGGAGTATTAGCCATGTTCGCCACCTTCAGTTGGCCAACATATATTTAAAAAGATGGGATAAAATGATGATGAAGATGCATGAAAACACTTAAGCAATGTAAAGCAAGGTTAAAACCTTAAAAAAGGTTTTTCTGTTTCTATTTTTGTTGCTGGAGCTTATACTGGTTGTATTCTTTTTATACTGTTTTATTGGTTGTAAGCTGCCCAGAGTTGTTTTAAGATGGGTGGCTATCTAAATGTTTTAAATAAAAATGATCCCAAGAGTTAAAAAGAGGACCTATCCCATTCTAGGTAGACAAGCAGACCCTTGTTTTAGAGTCACCGGGCAACCCCTTTTAGAATCTCGGTGCTGTGTAAAATCTCTCAGAGGCTTTATGGAAGAATGTCTGTGCAGCTGGTATGATCCAGTTTTTGGCTCAGCCAGAAAAGAAGCTCAGGGGATTAGATTGGAAGGCGAGAAATGACAAAACAATGTCTTCTAGCCCCAAAGTAGTTCAAAGTGCCCCAAGAGGCAGCCTTGCTTTTAGCATTTATTTTCCATCAGAGAGAGGTAAGACGCAGTTAAAACGCTTGACAAGGGTTCTGGACGAAGTATTTCCATAGGTGTTGGAATTATACCTTTTCCTCTTCTCTTAAAATTAGAAGCTAATCCGACACCCTCTCCGAAAATAACTTAAAAGGTCCCTTCCCATTTCTCCAACCCATCAAGACAGTTCTGAATTTTGTTTCTGTCGTCTAGGACCCAGTTCTGTATCACCTGCAAATCTGTTGAGTGTTCTCTGCACCTCTTCATCCAAATCATTAATGGAAATACGGAAGAGTAAAGGCCCCAGGCCTGCCTTCTGGCACTTCACTTAATAACTCTCTCCAGTTTGATGAGTAAACCACTCATACAAGCACTCTAAGCATGATTTTGAACCAGCTCTACATCTACTTAGCTGTCACGTTCTCTAGCCCACATTTGCTGGTTAACGTGCCATTACGGGATACTTTGCAAACTACTTGCTGAAATCAAAATAGGTCTATGGAACTCCCAGAATCTATTCAGAAAGTGATCCCATCCAAAAAAAAAGGATTAATCTTGCAAGATTTGTTCTTGACTTTGTCACGCTGTAGGGATTAAGGGAGAGGGCCTCGAAGAAATAATGCAAAAACTGTTGCCTAGTCAGAGGATTAAAACATTCTTTAAGTCCTGGGGAGCAAGAGAGTATTCAGAAGTGCCTCAGGCAAGTGTCTCCCTGATTCACTGGGGTATAAGAAGGAGGGGAGGTATAGCACAATCAGACTTGCATGTCAGCCTTGTGGTTAGTCCAGACAAGGACCATGTCCAGATAAGCTAATTCTACTTTATTGTAGGGTTACATTAACAGAGTCTTGCAAGTCTGAAAGTACATCTCTCCCGCCACACCTTTACTGCCCAAGAAACTAGGGAGGGTCCCTTCTGAGCCTCTTGCCTCACCCGCTATCCAGTTGTGGGCTAAGCTGCCTCTTATCTGACTGTTCCCTTGGCTGTGGTTCTTCTCCCGATCCCTCAAGGTCATTCCCACATACCACTACATTGCAAGATTCTGTTATTATAGCCAATCTCAATTAAGGTAGCTCTAGTCTTTCTGTGAAGTTGATTTTCTGATCAGGTCTACCTAGTGGGCTGACATCAATCAGTGAATCAGGGAAGCATTTGCCTGAGCTATTTTCAAATACTATCTCTTTTCCTATGACTTAAAAAATGTTTCAATCCTCTTTGCCTGGGTAGCAGTTCTTGCATATTTCTGTCAAGGTCGTTTCCTTTACTCTCTACCCATGCTGACTTCTGTAATTGCTGCATTGTCTTCAAGATGCTTACAAATCCATCTTCTAATGATCTGCTCTAAAATCGTCCCAGGTATTGATGTCCAGCTGGCTGGTTTATAATTTGCTGGATCTCTCTCTGCCCCTAACATTTGCTCTCCTCCATTCATCTGACACATCACCTGTTCTCCAGAATTTCTCAGAATTAATCAATGCATGTTCAGCTAGACCAGGTCTTCTGGGTGGACTGGGTATGGAATTACTTAAAACATCAAGCATTTTAATGTTTTTTAAGCATTAAGAAACAAGGAAACAATCAAATATGTAATCAATAAAAAAAAATCAGAGGAATAGATATCATTCCAGTGTAGAAGAGTTAACAGGCTTTAGAAATGCATAAAAAAGAGAAATGTCTTGCCTGGTCCCCATTTTTCCTTAGCCAGAACCTCACAAACCAGAACCCCCTGAGCCTTGAAGCCATCCATCTCATTGCATTTAGCAGGAACCCTGGAAGAGGGCCTCTGAAGGTGATTTAAATGCTCAACAGAAACATACAAAAGATTCCTTTGAGAAGGTCTCATCCCAAACTGTTCTTCAAGGATTTAAAGAGCATCACCAAAACCTGGGGTATTGGAACTGGACTGGCGGCCAACTCAACTGATGAAGCACTGGTGCGATAAGATCAGATTGACCGTTCTGGTCAGACTGTGCAGGTCAGTAATTGTAGCAGTTACGACCATAGGCTTCTATGTAGGCATTATGGCAAAGCTACCATCTTCCAGTTTATCCTGAGCTCAGAAAACATATCTATAGCTAAGGATAATAATACTGATCAGCCTTACAGGGACATGAAAGAATTGTGACACGCTCTTGATTTGGTGTGTTTTCATGCGTGTTCTCTTGTTTCAGCAAGGGCTCTACGTTGGCTTGATCACAAGGTGTCACTCTTGCTTAAGCTGTATCTGCGCTGGGCAGAACAGTTCCTAAGGGCAAATTGCAAGCTTAGAACACATACGAAAAGCATGCTCACTGTTGGCCAATGTTTCAAGGCTCCAATCTACATCAAGAACATGAAATCAAATCTGGGACAAAGGGGTGACTTTTATAGCAAGGTGGTGGTGACAACGAGTCAACCTTCCTTCAGGTTAAAGTGTTTCACCTGCAGGTGTATTTACCAATTTCACACCATGATTGGCATGTATGTGAATGAACCTTTGCATATCTAAGTCCCAAGAGAAAACTTCACTTCAAAACTTCTTTGGTGAGATAGGATAGAATCAAAACAGAAGCCTGTAGCGGGAAAAAATAAAAATGAGGCAAACAAACAAACAAAAGTTCCAGAAAATCCATCAAAAACCATCAGTCTAAATTTTTTCAGCCTTCTTGCATGATGACATTAACTTGTGATCCCATTCATTGCAACCTCCTCATCAACTAAAGCATAGATTGCAAATCATGGCCGTAATTGTTCCAGTATATTTTGCATTATTCAGATCCCACTTTGAGTAATACTGTATGCAGTTCAGGTCAGGAAATTTGTGAAAGATTAAGTGAAACTGGAACATGGATCAGGAGACCAGAAGCTAAGTCCTTTGATCAGAGATTGAAGGAAGTGGGAACGTTTAGCCTTGTAAGAAGACTGAGGAGGAAAATGATGGCTTTGTTCAAACATTAGAAAGGATGTCACACCGAAGAACCCAAGATCTGTTCTCTGCCATTCCAGAGGACCCACCATGGAATAGTGTCTCAAGTTGTAGGAAGAAGCCAGGGTCTGTTTTTATTTTAAAAAAAAGCTTCTTAGTAGAGCAATTGGACAATAAACCGATTCTTAAGTCATTGATTTGACAATGAACCAATTCTTGAGACGATGAACCAATTCTTTGACAGTGAACAATTTTTGAGAAAGAAATTGATGATGAATCCATGGGAAATACTCTCGGGATTAAGCCCCCTCCCTGCAGTTTTTGCCGGAATACAGTCTTCATTTAGAACTGAACGTCACCATCCAGTTTTGCACATGCAAAGCAATTTTAGACACCGTATTCTGCTTTCTGTCTCCTCCTGCATACTATCATCGTTCAGTCCCTGGAGAACGACAGTAGGTCACATGCTGTTTTCCAAACATTAGAGGTGAGTGAACAATTCCCTAAATGACATTGCCTTGGCAGTTGTTTTGATAAACGATTCAGTTTTAAAGTTCCCGGTGATTGGTGTTTGTTTTAGCCATAATGGGTTATTGATGATTTGAAGAGGCTGGGAGGATATTGATGACAACATGCAGCATTGCATGCCATGGATGAGCAAGGGGTTTGATGCTATTTTTCCTGAAAAGGGTATTGGAACAAGCCTCAGAGTTCACTAATGCATATATTCTGCATCTTAAACTGATTCCATTCCAGTTTCATTCCCTGTGTTTTAAAAAAACAAAAAACAGACAACCTTAGTTCCAAATTGATTGTATTAGATCAGTGTTTCTCAAGCTTGGCAACTTTAAGATGTGTGGACTTCAACTCCCAGAATTCCCCAGCCAGCCATGCTGGCTGAGGAATTCTGGGAGTTGAAGTCCACACATCTTAAAGTTGCCAAGCTTGAGAAACACTGTATTAGATATACTATATCTGTATCATATCTGGGTACCCTCAGCTGGATATTTAGAAGGTAAAAACTACAGGGTCTTGTAGTTTTATCAATGAAAGCATTTAAAGAAAGTTTTCCAAATTATATGCCACAGAAGACCCCTGCAACTGACCATCCTGAAAAGTGAAAGCATTAAGAAAAGAGGAGGAAGTTGGATGAGGAAGAAGAACAAACAGCTCAATGATTTCCACATTTAATTGAAGGTGGTAGCTAGGGATCTCAGAAAAGGAAGATCACACTGCCTCATCCAAGATGAAGGCACAACTGTAAACCTGGATATGCCTGGTTTAGATATGACTATACAAGCCAGGACCCTTTGGGGCATCGTTTCAGAGATATTTCCTTACCTAAACAGAGAAACAGAATGACCAAGGGCAAAAAAGCAGTGGGAGCGGGAGTAACCTCCAACTTGCTGAAGGCTTCTCCATTGACTTTGCTTGTAGGAAGCTGGTAGGAAGCATCAGAAATCTTCCTTCCTTCCTTCCTTCCTTCCTTCCTTCCTTCCTTCCTTCCTTCCTTCCTTCCTTCCTTCCTTCCTTCCTTCCTTCCTTCCTTCCTTCCTTCCTTCGCCCTATGATGCACAGTTTCACCCAGTTAAAGGTTATAGACATGAGAGTTTTAATAGTATATAGATAGTTAAACTGTACCTTCCACTCTGGGATTCCATGATTCTGCAATGATCATCTCCAAGGTCATAGCTCCACCCTGCAAAATATGGCAAAACAACGTGTTTGTTGTTGAGGGCAACATATCTTGCAAATGCAAATTCTGGCCTCAATGCTACCAAATCCCATGTTGCTGAGCAGGACCAAGGAAGCAAGAACTACAGAGATTTCAGGAAGGTAGCTTTAATGCTAGCCTGGGGTAAATGCAGAACCTCGGAAGCTGTTATAAGAATTTCTCAGCCTCGTTTATAGTGAGTTTTTTAAGGCCGGGTTTCTTTGAAATGCTTCCTCCCAGATTTCTTTTGACCTGGACTAAGTTGCCATTGATCAAATAAGCTGTCTACTAACTCATCTTCTACCTCTGGATTGGGAAGGTCTGTGTTCTCTTCCCTTCCTCTCCCAGCCTCCCCACCCCCCAATCTCCCACAAATGCTTTTTTGAGATGATATCAGGGGTGTCCCCAGGGAAGGGATCCCAAAAGTCAGGATGGTAGCCACAACTTGACTTATTCGACCCCTCTCCCTGCAGACACCCCTGGATGACAGGTATCTTTTTGGGGGAGCCATGAAATATATTCTTTAACGGTTGTGTTTTCTTTGCAGGTACCATCTTCTTTTGGAACTCCTTCTCTTGTACAGGTCTTGGCTAATCAGGATCCTGTAGTGAGCAAGGTATAAGAGACCCAATCAGATTTGGTTCCATCATCCAGAGCATTTGGGCCAGTGAAGCTAACAGCAATGTCTATACTTCTCACTCCAACTGTCAAGAGAATTGGCCTCTTTTTCTCCCAACGTCTCTCATTTGCGCAATTTTGTTGTATGTTCATGCTCTCCCACCTGAAAAGTTGATGTACTTTCAGGAGATGCCTTGTTTGTTTGTTTGTTTATTTATTTATTGCCTATTGAAGTTTTTTTTTAATTAATTTTTTAATCCATAAAAGCGCTTTAACACTTTTACGGATTAACTGGGTTAAAAGAAAAAAAAACACGATAATCATATATTGTATTTTTCTGACTATAAGACGATACTTTTTTCTAAAATCCTTACCCTAAAAATTGAAGGGCGTCTTATTCAAGGAAGTGAGCGAGGAGAGAACTGCGCGGTGGCAAAACTGCCCATACTTTGTCTCTGCAGACAGGCTTCCTCCTATTGCCAGCCTCCAATCACGAGTGAAATAGCTTGTCTCCCAAACAGACTTCCTCCAATCAGGAGCCTGATGTAACTGACGTCAGCCGATGCTGAACAAACCAATTAGAGGAAGTCTGCAGAGACGAGCTATCGGCAGTTTCACTCGTGCTTGAATGTAATCAGTTATGCAAAAGAGCCTGGAAATAGAGCTGCAGAGAGACGGTTTGGACCTCCTCCCACCGAGTGTATCAGGTCAATGTTACCTAATTATTAAATAAAAATGTGTTCTGCACTATCTTTAAAATATTGATTTCTTAATTTTGGATTGGAAAAGTGGGGGTTGTCTTGTACATGGGGGCGTCTTATTGACGGAAAAATACGGTAACTCTGTTAGAAATATATATTTACCTGAATAATATTTGCATTAGATAAGCCTATATGGAATTGCAACTGTTTACTGTTATAATGATATATTATTTTTTTTCCTTTTTATATTTTTTTCACTTTCAGGAGGTGCCTTGTGACTCAACTTTAAATTAAATCTCTTGAAAAAGAAAAGAAGGAATATTCCCCCCCCCCACACACACACAGATCACTGGGTTCTGCCTTTCATTGATGGCCCTCACATCAACAAACGGCCCCCACAGCTTTTTTCTGTCCCAATCTTTAGGCAAAGAACACTAAAGAGAAAATCATGATTAGTCAAATGATTGGTCCATGCAGGCCCAAGGTGGAGTTCATGGAAAAGTTAAAGGCATTTAAAATTCATAATAAGCATGCTGTGCAAAGCTTCTGGAACAAATGTTTTATATTTGTGAGATACAGTGGTACCTCAAGATACGAATTTAATCCGTTCCGTGACTCTGATCGCAAGTTGAATTGGTCGCATCCTGAAGCACGTTTTCCCATAGGGTTCAATGTAAATACGGTTAATCCGTTCCACCCTCTGAATCTGGTCGCATCCTGAAGCAAATTTCCCCATAAGGTTCAATGTAAATACGGCTAATCCGCCCTCCGAATTTGGTCGCATCCTGAAGCACATGTCCCCATAAGGTTCAATGTGTCAGCCGGCGTTGCACGGCTAGGAAATTCCCCAGGCGCGCTTTAGTCAGCCCTAGCGCAGAAAGAGGAAGTGCTAATGAAATCTGAGAAAGGCTCCCGCGCGCACAGCCGGGAGCGGGAGCTTCCCCCCCACTCCCCGCGCCGATTCCTCTTAATTGCGCGCTCTTTCCTCTGTGCATAGCCCTTGGCGTGTGCGCGACAAAACACAGTGAAAGCAATGGGTTGTTGTTTAGTCGTTAAGTTGTGTCCGACTCTTCGTGACCCCATGAACCATATTGCGCCAGGCCTTCCTATCTTTCACTGCCTCCCTCAGTTTGCTCAATTTCATGCTCATTGCTTCAGTGATGCTATCTAGCCATCTCATCCTCTGCCGTCCTCTTCTCCTTTTGCCTTCCATCTTTCCCAGCATCAGGGTCTTTTCCAAAGAGTCCTCTCTTCGCATTAGGTGACCAAAGTATCTGAGCTTGAGCTTCATTATCAATCCTTCCAATGAGCAATCAGAGTTGATTTCCTTTAAGATTGACTGGTTTGACCTCCTAGCAGTCCAGGGGACTCTTAAGAGTCTTCTCCAGCACCACAGTTCAAAGGCATCAATTCTTCGGCGTTCAGCCTTCTTTATGGTCCAGCTCTCACAGCCATACATTACTACTGGAAAAACCATAGCTTTGACTATGCGGATCTTTGTCGGCAAGGTGACGTCTCTGCTTTTTAATATGCCACCTAGGTTTGCCATAGCTTTCCTCCCAAGGAGCAAGCGTCTTTTAATTTCATGGCTGCAGTCTCCGTCTGCGGTGATCTTGAAGCCCAAATAAATGAAGTCTGTTACTGCTTCCATTTCTACCCCTTCTATTTGCCAGGGATTGATGGGTTCAGATGCCATGATCTTCGTTTTTTTAATGTTGAGTTTCAAGCCAGCTTTCGCACTCTCCTCTTTCACCCTCATCAAGAGGCTCTTTAGTTCCTCTTCACTTTCTGCCATTAGGGTGGTATCGTCTGCATATCTGAGGTTATTGATGTTTCTCCCTGCAATCTTAATTCCGGCTTGTGATTCTTCCAGCCTGGCATTTCTCATGATGTACTCTGCATATAGGTTAAATAAGCAGGGTGACAGTATACAGCCTTGTCGTACTCCTTTCCCTATTTTGAACCAATCGGTTGTTCCATGACCGGTTCTAACTGTTGCTTCTTGGCCCGCATACAGATTTCTCAGGAGACAGGTAAGGTGGTCTGGTATCCCCATCTCTTTAAGAATTTGCCACAGTTTGTTGTGATCCACACAATCAAAGGCTTTTGCATAGTCAATGAAGCAGAAGTAGATGCTTTTCTGGAACTCTCGTGCTTTCTCCATGATCCAGCGAATGTTGGCAATTTGATCTCTAGTTCCTCTGCCTCTTCGAAACCCAGCTTGTACATCCGGTAGTTCTCGGTTCACGTACTGCTGAAGCCTAGCTTGTAGGATTTTGAGCATAACCTTGCTAGCATGTGAAATGAGTGCAATTGTGCGATAGTTTGAGCATTCTTTGGCATTGCCCTTCTTTGGAATTGGAACGTCAACTGACCTTTTCCAATCCCGTGGCCACTGTTGCGTTTTCCAAACTTGCTGGCATATTGAGTGCAGCACTTTAACAGCATCGTCTTTTAGTATTTTAAATAACTCAGCTGGAATACTGTCATCTCCACTAGCTTTGTTGTTAGCAATGCTTCCTAAGGCCCACTTGACTTCACTCTCTAGGAGGGGGGGAAGGCTTATGTAGCGCGCACAGTGGAGCGGGAGCTTCCCCACCCCTGCGCTGATTCCTCTTAATTCCGCGCTCTTTCATCTGTGCATAGCCCTTGGCGCGCGCGACAAAATCACAGTGAAAGCAATGGGGGGGAAGGCTTATGTCGCGCGCATGCACAGACGGGAATGGGAGCTTCCCCCCCCCCACTGATTCCTCCACGCTCTTTCCTTTCTCCATAGCGACAAAAGCACAGTGAAAGCAATCACCAGGCCAAGGGCTATGGCCAAAGGAAAGAGCAAATTTCCCCATAAGGTTCAATGTAAATACAAACAGTTCTGAAACATATGCATTTTATTTTTAAACCACAAAAACATGAAAAAAAGCACAGTATGAAGAGGGAGAATGGGGTGGGGAGGCAGTTATTGTTTGGAGGGAGAGTCCCCCTCCAAAGGGACTTCGGGGAGATCTCCTTCAAGGGTTTCCTCTCTTCTTCGCCTCTTAGCTGCAAAGCCTTATTCTTGCCACGCCCGCTCTGCATTTTCTTTGGAGCCATGCTGACAAGCACACCAAAAACCTTCCAAACGCCACAAAACACACCACAAGCCTCACCGAACGTCTCCTTGCTACCGCGATCTCGCCCACAGGAAGCCGCGACCACGTGGCAGCAGGGCAAATGGCTTTTCCTTTTCCTTTTTCCTTTCTCCATAGCGACAAAAGCACAGTGAAAGCAATATCAGCGCGCAGGCACAGCCGGGAGCGGGAGCTTCCCCCCCCCGCGCGCTCAGATTTCATTAGCACTTCCTCTTTCTGCATTGCTTTCCTTGGGCTTTTGTCCTCGCGCTCAGATTTCATTAGCACTTCCTCTTGGAAGCCGCGACCACGTGGCAGCAGGGCAAATGGCCGCGGATCCGGTTCGTAGCTTGAGGCGGAGTTCACACGTTGAGGTAAATTTTTGCGGCCGGAGCTGGTCGTATCTTGAAATTTTCGTAAGATGGGGCGTTCGTATCTTGAGGTACCGCTGTACATTTAGAAGAGAATGGTTGGCCTTTTTGGAAACAGAGAAACTGTGCTTGTTCGAATGATGCTAGTTTGATTTTCTGCATATTAATATTTGATATGTGGCTATATCAAATATATTTGATATATTTGTGGCTAAAAGACTTGAGTAGGTTGCTGAAAAACGTCATTTAGAATGCTGGTGAGTGCTGGCGATGAAGCGATCGGAAAAGAGCTCAAAGTGGTAAGGGTATCTTGACATGGATGTGAAAGCTACTGGAGCACATCAAAAGTAACTCTTGAAGAAGCATTCTGGCCACCGAGTGGCTTATTCCCCTTACAGTGGCATGCCTATGTAGTTAGTCTAGGATGTGTAATGGAAGCAAAGGTCACCGGAAATGCAAAGTGGATCATTTTGTCCTCTTAGTAACCTGACAAGGACTTGACCAGGCTCATGAGCTGATGTACAGTTATTTGAGCCTGAAGGAAGTATCTGCTGTGGGTAAGTCTTCCAGGAGAAGTATAGGAACTTCCAATGAATTAGCAGTGCAAATGAATGTTTAAAGAGGACTAGAAAGAATTAGGTCTTATCACATTTTCTCTCAAGAATGACTCCATTGTACATAAGCTGGAAGGAGAGACAGCTGGGGGACGGAGCCAAACACCAGATTACAGGTAGTCCTTGCTTAATGACAATTTGTTTAAAGATGCTTCAAAGTTATGATGGCCTCAGAAAAAGTACTTTACGACCTGTACCTGCACTTACAACCATCGCAAATTGTTGCACTAACCCCCACGGGCACATGATCGTAATTTGCGACCTTTTTTATGATGGTCATTAAGCAAATCACGTGGTTGTTAAGTGAATTCTGGCAAAAAACATCCATTGGAGAAGCTGGATTTGCTTAATGACCACGTGATTTGCTTAATGACTGTTGTAAAAAAGGTGGTAAAATCGGGGTCTGGTCATGTGGTGACTTGCTTAATGACCACTCCACTTAACAACCAATTTTCCAGTCCCTATTGTGGTTGGTAAGTAAGGACTACCTGTAGTTAGGGACATTAATCCTCAGGGCAGTATGTGCATGCACGTGTGTGTGTGTGTAGATAGATTGTGTATGTGTATGCATAGATTTTCAGACACATATATATATACCTATATCTATACAGTACCTATACCTATACATACACAAACAACATACATACCATACACGCACACAGGCAACAATCATTCTACTACATCAGCTTATAAGAGGAGGTAGTATATGATTTTGCAGAGAAAAAGGCCCAGAAATATAAAGCTTTCAAAGGAAATTGATGTATTTACTGTCTTTTTAATTCATTAGAATAGGAACAACAACAACAAAAAATCATATCAAATGGGCAATATTTTAATTACAATAAATCAAAGAGGCACAAAACAGGCAGCAAACTGAGTGAAATACTTCTTCAGCCTGGTTGTTCTATTAACTGGGTGTGTGTGTGTGTGAGAGAGAGATAGTAGCAGGCAGTGCTGCAGCAGAAATCTGTCTCCCTGACTTCTCTCTTTCCCTCTCTCTCGGGAGGGGCTACACTTCCGGTCCAATCCCTGCCTTGCAACCCCTGCCATTGTTATATTCTAATACCTATGAGGTCTGGGCAAGTTCTTGGAGCTAAAATGAATTCTGAGGGATGGTAGCTAGAAGTCTTTAAAGGAATCTTTCAAGGATTAAAAGTTAGATGTGCCAAGGGAGGTGTCCTGTTCAAGGGCAAATTGGTGCCCGTGGATGCCATGGGGGGGGGGCTTGGTGCCACATGATGGTGACATTCATACAACATGCTTCATCTGGTTACTGACTTAACCCACCTTCTGGGTTGGCACATCCAGAGTACAGTAGAATGAACCAAAACATTTTTTTATACACTGTACAGAGTCACTGGTAGCCCTTCGAGGTAGTCCAGAGCAGAAGCCATGATACTAACGCTACCTTTATTGTAAGGTTACAGTAACAGAATCTTGCAGTCTGAAAGTATTTCTCCCCATCCCCCTTTACTTTTACCCTCTGGAAAGCTAGGAAGGGGCCCCTTCTGAGATGCTTCCCATGCCCCTTTTCCTTCTGTGGGCTGAGATACCTTCTGCATGATTGTTGTCTAGCCTGTGGCTCTTCCTCCTGTCTCTCAAGGTGATTCCCACATACCATCAGAGTCACATAACTTGAGTTGGGCAGCCATATAAGTTCATAAATAAATAAGTAAAATCAGAACATAACCAAACCAGGGTTTGTGTAGGATATCAAATGCAAAAAATTCCAAATGGAACCCACCCACCTGCCCCCTAGCCAAGCCTATCACTATTGAGCATACAACTTTGTACGTGTAAATGGTCTCTAGATCTTTAACTGATCTAGTGAAATGTATGAACATAGCCAAAGTATATCTGGAATGATATCTCCATAACTCATAGGACAGGCTGTTGTGGAGCCAGGAGGGATAAGGGAAGTGGAATTTCATGTCCCATCTCATCAACCAAGAAGACAGTTCTTTGTCTCTGCCCATATGGTACGAGGCTACCTTCACACAACAGGCTTTACCTGCTTAATTAACCCATTTTCTGGATTTGCAAAATATGCAGAGCTGTAAACTAACCAAACTTGCTGAGTTTGCCCAGAATATTAGGATTTAAAAATATAACCAAGGTTAACATTCACCAAACATTATAAAGTGTGCATGAAGCTACTAGGCTTTTAATTGACCAGGTTAAGTGTGTGTTATGTTAACATGTTTGTATTGTATCTGTGAATTTTGCAATAGCTTATGCTACCCTGATTTAAAAAGTCATTCCAAGTCAGAAAAGGTTTTGTTTTCTTAAGGGGAATGACAAGGGCACCTACCATGCGAAGGCAGAATGTGCCACATTTGAGGCAACCTAGCCTCTCCTTACCTTGCCGACAAAGATCCGCATAGTCAAAGCTATGGTTTTTCCATTAGTAATGTATGGCTGTGAGAGCTGGACCATAAAGAAGGCTGAACGCCGAAGAATTGATGCCTTTGAACTGTGGTGCTGGAGAAGACTCTTAAGAGTCCCCTGGACTGCTAGGAGGTCAAACCAGTCAATCTTAAAGGAAATCAACTCTGATTGCTCATTGGAAGGATTGATAATGAAGCTCAAGCTCAGATACTTTGGTCACCTAATGCGAAGAGAGGACTCTTTGGAAAAGACCCTGATGCTGGGAAAGATGGAAGGCAAAAGGAGAAGAGGACGGCAGAGGACGAGATGGCTAGATAGCATCACTGAAGCAATGAGCATGAAATTGAGCAAACTTAGGGAGGCAGTGAAAGATAGGAAGGCCTGGCGCAATATGGTTCATGGGGTCACGAAGAGTCGGACACAACTTAACGACTAAACAACAAACAACAAAGCCTCTCCTTGGACACATCTCGGCTTGTTTTCCTGAGACCCGAAGGTCAAAGAGCTGACGCATATCATCGGCAACAAAATATGCTGGTGGAGAAAGTTTCTGTTCAGCATCTCAGCAGACTTTCTCCTCACCCGATCCCTAATTTTTCCATTTCGTTCCCCCAACGATGAATCAAAATTTGATGGCCATGAAACAATCTGTGGATATTTGTGGGGTATGTTTCCCCCCATAGTTTTTTATACTTCGGGAAAACCTGGGATTGAGGCGTCCACAGGGGAGGATCCAAAAAGTCAAGATGGTGGTCAAGGCGGCCATCTTGACGCTTTTGATCCGCCCATGAGTATCTCTGCTTCAGATTCCCCTAACTACCTCCCCTTTACATGTGCAGATTAATGGCCTTTGGGATAAACAAGCAACTACATTCACACCTATCTCTCAGAAACAATGGGAATTATTTCACACCATGCATCTGATGTTTCTTTTTTTAATAAAAAAATCTGCAGAAGAACATGGAGTCTCTGGTTCATTTTTTTTTTAATGTGATTCTTTATTATTTAAATAGGAAGAGTATTCCTTCACATAAACAATTACTCAGCCATCACATAACCAACACACAAACATGACAAAATAAATATACAAGAGCACAGATCAATTTTTCTGTTTAATTTAAATATTAAATAAATAAGAAATGACAGGTTTTTAATTTTTTACCATTATCAGTGCCTGAAACAATAGGAACGCCAAGACGAAAGGGAAAATAACACAAAACAAACCAAGAAAAGGAGTTAATCTTTTTCTTTCTCTCTCTCTCTCTCTCTCTCTCTCCACATTTTGTCCCACGCAAAAGAAAAATCAAAACAAAAAACGTTTTTCTTAAAAAAGCACTTCAGTTATAAAATATCTTTAAAAAAATTCCCCATTGGTAAAAGAATAAATAACAAAAATATATAAAAAATAACTTGGTTGCATCAAAATTACACGCAAAAGTTAGATTTTTTTTTTTCTTACTTAGAGGGAATACTGTTTTATTGATCAAAAAGTTGTATTTCTTCCAGGGATTTATTATTATTATTATTATTATTATTATTATTTTGCCTTCTTTCCTTTCTCTTGATGTGATGTCCAGCTTCAAAAGAAGTATAAGTTTAATAAATAAACATTTCAATAAATAGCCAAAAAAATTCAACATAAGATGTTGCAAATATAAATTACATATATATCCTCCCAAATTAGGGTGCTTACAGGGTGCCTACAGGGGAAAAAAAAAGACACTGTGTTTTTCCCCCTCCTTTTCTGCAGAATGAAACACACTTCCCCCTGTTTTTGGCAGACACAGTTATTGGTGAATTAAATACTCAGGTAGGCACTCTGCCTTAAAAGCACCATTTGCAATTGAATCCAATTTAATATTTGATCAATGCTTTAACAAAATCTACACACACCATTTGAAAAGTGGAAAAATGGCTCTGGGGCATGGAATCCGCATCGCAGACGCTAGACCATCCGTCCCGCGTCCACGTAGCCTCCGCCGCGCACGGGTAGAAAAACTACGTAGCTTGTATGTACGAACAAAACACAGTGAATGAACCTCAGGGCTGTCCACCACATACTTGATGTGCATTGGGGTGCACCCTTAAATAATTTACAGTATAATTCAGCTAACTACTTTTCCCCAACCCTTCTTTTTCATTTTTTAAGGAAGTGCAATTTCTCTATTCTTAAGTACTAAATGAGTTGCAATTACCATCCAATTGGACTCTATTTACACACTGAACGCCGTATTAATACTTCAACCATTTCTCCCTTATTTTGCTTGCTTGCTTTTGCTTGCTACAGATTGTAAGCCAAGTCAAGGAGATCAATGTTACCATAATATTTAGCACATGTGTCAGTTCTGCTCAGATGGGCAGCTTCAGGAGTCTACAACAGTTCGGCCTTTGGTAAAGTCACCCGTGTGTGTGTGTGTGTGTGTGTGTGTTTGTGTGTTTTCTTTCTTTTTCCATCTGCTCTGCTGCATAACAGAGCCTTCTCCTTGGCGTCAAAAGATTTTAGTTTATAGCCTAAGTGTATTGAGGACTACGGCTTTTAAGGCATTTTCACACTGAAGCTTGAAGTGATGCCCGGTTCAGTCAAGTTTGCAACTTGAATAGAAACCTCACATTGAAACGTAAATTATGATTTGGGCCGAATGCATCTCCTCCGCTTTGCTTCTGTTGTAGCAAAAGTCGGACAGTCACGAGAACGAGAAGAGAAAGTATTTTGGTGCCTGAGGTCAAGAAGATGGCACCCTCTTCATTGTATCAAAACCAACTAGACTAGCCACCTAATCTTTCTCTAGCACTGATCACGGAGCCTCACCACTTTGGGCTCACTTAAGTGGCATGGCCCAGCGGGTGAGGAACAGCTGTTTCTTCTGGCCCTTTGATGCTTATCTTCCAGCATCTGCTGCCTGGTGCAACTGACTCACTCACTTCATTAGAGAGCTCCTGCTAGGAGGAGGAGGCACCAGTGTTTACAGGACAGCAAATCCTCACGTACAAAAATGCTCCCAAATACCCCTAATTGTCACGTTGGCTGGCTGTCTTCACTCCAACCCTCTGTAGCTGTTCCTGGAGCGGAGGGACACTCTGAAGCAGCCTTCTGATGTGGTGTAAAGGGCTACATCTGGAAGAAAAACAGTGGCACCTGCACACATCAACAGGCATGCACCCCCCCCCCCCCCAAGGGTCTTAGGAACTTTGGAGGCTAACCCTTGTTTCCACAGAAACCACATTTTGTCACTCCCTTGAAGGCGGCAGGATTTTGCTTGGGGTTTTCTGGCAAACACCTGTCCAAGACCATCCTTGCTAGCTAGAAATCAGAATTACAGCACAGTACAGAGTTATGCTTTTGGAAGGGAATTCTCTGGTCTCAAAGATCCTTATGCTCCTGTAGGTGGATAGAGGATTGTAGCCTTAGAAGCTTTCAAGCTGGGGGTGAGGGGGAGACTTGCTTTTTAAGACCACACTACTGCCAAGAAAAGGGGAGATTTCAGCACCACGAAAAGAATTTTACAACGTCGCTAATGCCTTACAATATTCTTTGAATTTTATCTAACATCTTTTCTGGCTTTTGGATATGCTGAGACAACAGTTCACCAAGTGTGAGGAGCACCTCTGCTGGAAAGCAACAGCAGGCCCTAGGGATGATCCCACTTCCTTCTTCCTGCCTTCTCAATGGCTGTTATTTCTTACTTTAGGAATCAGGGAATGGTACTGATTGCCCTCTAGCCAATTAATATATCAGTCCCCTGTTCAAATCCTTCTCACTAGCCTGGCTGGGTTAAAACTGAGGATTCATTTTCTTGATAAGCTTGGGTAAACCATGCTCTGTATCCTATTTGCACAACTCCTCACTGCTCTTATTTCCCTCTGAGAATCTAGCAATACCCATGTGGGTTAAGAGGCGTTGAAGAAATTTGCTTTACAAGAGACATTCACTTCATTGTAGTTCTTTAAGTGCACAGTGGACTTACGTATACTGGAGGGTTAACCCCAAACCAAATCAAAGTGGTTCTTTGGAAGAGCTTTACCCAATGTTTCCTTTCTTGCAGGACAATCCCTTTGTTTTGTTAAACACAGAAAATGTAGAAAACGAATCTGAGAACCCGTAAGCATTGCCACGAATGTATCAGCCAAAGTTCATAGGGAAGAGTAACTACTTGTAGGCTCCCTTTTGTTCCTAATCACACCTTAAATATGTCTCTGGCATTGATGTCTGCAGTGCTTTACAGCTACTCAAGAATGACCACAACGATGAACAGAACCAGAACGGTCAGCAAAAGGACTTTCCAAAACTCATGTACACTGGACCATGATAACACACTTAGAATCCTCCCATACAAAACGTTCCAATATTGGTCTGTTCATTAATAGCCTTTTTTAAAAAGACAGACAAAGGAATACTGTAGTTGCAAACTCCAAAAAAGCGTCCCTGAGAACCTTTTTTTTTTTTTGTTTTTTGTTTTCCATTGCGTTTTCCACTGGAGATCCAGAGCTGCTCTTTTGGAAAATAAAAAATAATGTGACTCTATAATACTTTTGTGAGTCCTCGTGTCCAGAGGCATTGGAATCCTTAGCTGAGTAGGAATCCGAGCCCAGATTTAGATGGAGAGATAAGCCTGCAGCTCCAGCTTCTCATAGACAATAGATGACATAGAATGGATGTGTTATCTTGAGACATGACCAAAGGCAACACATGGTTGTGGAGCCTCCCGTGATAGAGAAAAGCCCTGTTCTTTTAATGATCTAAATCTTGGAATAACTCTGTTATGGAGTATAGGAACCTAGCAGCACATGAAGATCCATAATCTCCACCTGCTTCCAAGCCCATCTTTAAATCCACCACCATAATCTGGGGTGAAAAACAAAACAGAGTTCCCACTGTTTGCCCAAGTGATGCCATCAAGTAAACAAAACAAAACAAAAAAATTGAGTTCAATTCTTCTTTTGTGAATGGCCTCTTGGTTAAGTTTTGGTCCTTTAATTCATTCATTCAACAAATAAACCTGAGTGAAGGTCTTCTAAAGTCTTCCAGATATTCTAACGTCGTCTCTCTCTCACTCTCTCTCTCTCTCTTTAAGTTTCTTTTTCTTTTTTTGTCCCACTTCTTAGACCTGAATTCCTTTAATGGCCTGTTTGATGCTTTCCAGCAGATCCTTGTTTTCTGGATTCTGGTAGCATTCCTGGTTGGTGTACATGTCAGTAAGAGTGTTCACGTAGGCATCAAAGTTCTGCTCACTGATTGGCTCCTGGATTCCAAAACAATCAGACAAACAAAAAGAAGCATAATTACCATCACCATAAATCCTAACTGGAAAACAGAGAAGGGAAAATCAGAGAGATGTCTACATTCAGACTCAGTTTAGATCTTATTTCATATTAGCTCCAGCCACCATTGTAAGACTTGGACCATAGAACCAACCTTCCTTCTTTCCTTCCTTCTTTCCTTCCTTCTTTCCTTCCTTCTTTCCTTCCTTCCTTCCTTCCTTCCTTCCTTCCTTCCTTCCTTCCTTCCTTCCTCCCTCCCTCCCTCCCTCCCTCCCTCCCAAAATCACTCCTCCTTCCTTCCTTCCTTCCTTCCTTCCTTCCTTCCTTCCTTCCTTCCTTCCTTCCTTCCTTCCTCCCTTCCTTCCATCACTTCTCCAGATCCTTCACAGGAGACTTGGGGAATGGACATGATCTCTATTGGGAAGAGAAATTAGTTTTCTCTTAATCTGCTAATGGAAATCTACTACCAGCAGGGTAATATTGGTCGGATTTCACCTAAATATCCGCTCTTTTATCCCCTCTTTTGACAAAACTTCAAATCCCTGACCAATGGTTACCATCCACTTCCTGAACAGAGTTCTTACAGCAGCGATCTATGCATTCTGCAGATCTGCCTACGAGAACTGGGGAGATTTTGAGAGAAAAGCAGAATAAGAAATATTTACCCCAAACACCATAACTCCACAGATCCCTGTCCCAAACCAGGTGTGCAATGTCCTCTCTTTGAGACTGGGAGAAATGAATAACTGCAAATAATACATTGAAAATATATGACATAGGCGCAATGGTCATGGGCTGTGCTATCCTCATTAATGACACCATAAATAATAGCTAATGAGGGCCTGTAACAGTTAATCACAGTTCAGAGTGCAGTGGTACAGATTCCATGTGCTAGTTGAGGGGAAGGGATGGCATTTTGTCAGGAATAATTGTGCATGCGATGCTGGAAAAAGAAGGCATTTCTGCAGAAGATTTATAAGCTGGCATAAAGATGCCTGAATTCTGCCTAGGAGATAAGATGAGTGGTGAATTCATTATAGTATAATGAATGCTGATATAAAAACAACACCTGAAGAGCTCCAGGGGCTGTCATGCATGGAACTCATGCATTAGATTGCCTTGTGGTGAATGGTCCCTGCTGAGCAACAAAACATTAACAAGAGGACTAAACTGTTATCGCTTGGTGGCCCAGGCCAAATTGTTCAGCACATCCCCTTGGAAGCTTCTAAAAGATTCAAGAGCAGAACATTTGTCGGAGCCTACCCCCTTTCTACTCATAGCTGTCTGGGTCAATGTAATTTTTTTTACAATGAAGTCAGTGAATCATAGGAAGTCCACACATCTTAAAGTTGTCAAGGTTGAGAAACACTGGTTTAGAGCTACCAGATATCTGAATAGGCAAAGGAGGACACAGATGATTGGAAATTAGACAAATTGGGGGGGGGGGGGGAAGGAGGACACATTAACTGTATCACTTTCTAGGCATCCGCAACAAAAATTACAGTGAAAAACTGCAAAAAAAAAAAAAAAGTACTTAGCCTTACATGTATATGAAATTACTTTTTTCCAGCATCTGAGGGACTGGTTTTTCAATAGCAGGAACGTTCTACAGCATTAGGAGGTAAAAGCCTTCAGCCTATAACTGATTAAGGTCTTGTTAATTTCAGACAGCGAGCAAGCCCTGAGGTTACAGAGCACAGCTTCTTAACTTGTGGTTAGTACTTATTAGGGAAGTGCATCAAGGGGAAAAGCTACTCAGGAAGAGAAAGCTTGTTAGATACTAAAAAAGCTGGAAAATATTTGATTTTTAAGGCTATGCCTGCTGGACAGAGGACAGGAGGACAAAAGGAGGATGTGTCCTCCTTTTGCCAGACGTCTGATCACCCTATATCTGTTTAACTTCCTGACCTATAATAAACAATCTTAGGACGGGAAAGTTGGTAGGAGGTAGGCACATGCTTATTCTGTTTTCACTGAGCTTCCTCAGAAAAGGAAATGATCATGAAAGCAATTTATATTTTTAGTGCACAGGCTGATAGGAAAGTGTCTCAATTTCATATTACGTATTTAGTTGCCTTAGAAGAGCTAAATTGGTAGAAAGGCTGTTTGTGCTGACTATTGATTCTGCAAATTTAAGTCCAATATATTTGGAGGCGCCAGGTTGAAGCAGGATGACCTGAAGTCTATTGGCAGCTGGGACTCTTAGTACCAAGAATGCTAGTCTGATACGTGTTTATTTCAAAGTAAGTTCCATTAATTCAGTGAAATCTGTTCTTGAATTTGGCAGGTATGGAGAGAAGCTTAAAGTCCAGCTGGATCATAAGCAGGGGCACACTCAAGATGGTTTAACAAAGCTTTGATGTGATTTAAGTGATTTTTTTTTTTTTTTTTACAAAAATCAAGTATGTTTCTTGCTTTGCAGCTTTAGAACAGCTTTGTGGGTCAGCAAGAATCTAAGAAAACAACAATACAATGAAAGAGTGAAATCAACTTATCTTTGCTTTACAATCTATGCCAAAGCTGACTATTCTACGGTTCGACTGTTCTAGAGTAGAGTTAGGCCTAATGTCAGCTGAATGCAAAACTTGCATTCACTGACCTGCACCATTTTCCTTCTGAATTCTCTCCTCCATTAGCAGTATTCACGCATGACATGAATACATAAAGAAGAGGAGCTTTGCAATCTTACTTATTGTTGAGGACATTTACTATGAAGTAAGTTCTACTAACTCATCAGGGTGGGCTGCTGTTAAACATTTCAGATTGACCTGCAAACACATCAATTGTGCCTAACTAATGACTGCATGCCACAGGATAGAATTAACTTCCTGAATGTAGAGAAGGTAATTAATACTTGTTTTCAGTTGTTCTACTTCAATGAAGCTTAAAAAAAATCCGCAGCCATAATTTGGCAGCTGGATACCGATAGACCCGTTAAGTTAAACATAATATACTCTCTTTATGGCCATGATTGCTTAGGTGACAGTTATTCAGGTCAAAATGGAGATTTCCTGAGTTATAATGGGAACTGCAGCATCTGTTAAATTTGAATCCTGTCCTAGCTTGTGTAGCTAGGATGTATACTCTTGATAAAGCTTTTATTTCTTTTCAGTTGGACTATGAGGTCTAATGAGAGACAGCACAAAACACCAAAGAAGATCAATAGAAAAATACAGTAAAGAAAGAATAACAATTGTTCTCCCATTGAACAATAAATGCCAGACATTGAGACAGAATTGTAAATTCCCTATCTTTCTGAAAGTGCAAACTCAATGGTCAGTATTGTTAGACTTTCTTTTATTACTGAACTCTAGATTTTGAATGTTACCTGTTAAAACATTTAATAGGCTGTATACTTTTTGGAGGTCCCTGCTCTTCAAAAGTTAGGCAGATGAAGGGTTGTATCATCATCAAGGTGCTTCATGTTTCATTTAGAAAAAGAGGGTTGGGAAGGCAGTTTTGGGTAGGATGGTTTACAAAAATTAATCATAGATAGAGACCAGAGGGGATGCCCCCATTAAATCAGGATTGGGCTAGATGACAAAATCCACTTTTTGGAGTTGCTGGATTGCCTATCACTCATTTTCCTGAATGGGATGGTTAGAGCTTCCAGGATAGCTGGCTTTACTCTATGGCAACTAAGCTTCTTTGCAATTAAATCTGGCTACAAGCCAGATGGTCTGATTTACTTCACAACTGGATGGTTTTATGAATCATTCTAGTCCGTTTCACACGCAGGCTAGAACATTTTCATTTCCCCTACTTCTTATGTAGTCTGGGGGATTGCAATCAAGTTGGAGAAATGAGTGAAACATGCAAATTGAGAGAGTTTTGCCACAAAGAGGAAGGAAGTAACTTGGGCGCTAAGAATCTGGGTGCCCAGGGTTTGTAATTAGCAGGATGTAGGAAAGTGGCCTCAGATGTAAGGTAAAGCAACACGAGGAAGAGAAATAAGCTTATTCGGTCAAGAAAAGGAGCTCTTTAGCAGACAAAGAGAAGCCTTCAAGGAGAAGGAGGGAGAGATCATCTTGAAGAAGTGAGAGGAAGAAGCAAAACGTGAGAGCTTTGAAAAGATATAAAAGGTGTGGAGTTCTGGGTACAAAGAGGAGATATACAAAGAGGAACTGAAGAGTAAGGAGCAGATCTAGGGACTCTGCTTTGATCCAGAGAGACCAAGCTTGTGGCAATGGCTAAGAGAAAGAAAGAGAAGGGGTTGGCTCCGTGAAGTAACCTGAGCAGATATCAAGGAGTTAGAGATGTAAAGAAAAAAATTTCAGCAAAGTTTAAAGTGAGAGAAAGAATGCTCTTGAGCAAGAGGCAGCTTAAGAAGACAAAAGGGAGGTGTAGCATTCCAGTTGCAGTGTTTCCTAACCTTTGCAACATTGAGAGGTCTGAACTCCAGAGTTCCCCAGCCAGCAAGGCCATTGCTAAGCACTATGGAAGTGTGAGACTAGGCTGAAGCTGCCATAACCTAAAGATGAAGCAGGCAGGTAAGCAGAGAGGACAAAAGCCAGGAATCTTGTCTATGAGATCCCTTCAGGGAGGTAGATAAGAAGGAAGCAAGTCATTAAGGAAAAAAACAAAGGACCTGAACCAGAAAAAAAGTTGGGCCTGAGCACATGGAAGCCCTCACCCCAATCCCATCAACTTGTAAATCAACCCAGCAAGGACTTTTGGGGATAAAAGGGGTCCCAAAGCCCACCCACTCTGAGTCGTCTGAGCTGAGTCACCTGAGTCACCTTTGGATCCAGACTTGGTGGCTTCTGTCCCTCTAGCTAGTGCCTGGCAGCCTAGTTGGGAAGGACGTGGGTAAGTGTGGATGAGCGTGTGTGTGTGAGAAAGAGCAAATGTACCTTGCAACCAGTAAAGTTTTGCTGTTACTTTAAATTCACTGGGTCTCCGTGTATTACAAAGAACCTCTTGTGCCTCAGTGTTTGGTTGGGAGTGATGTGTGTGTATCCCTAATTATTTCCCCGCTGTTGACCAGGGCTGTGTGTCTGTCTGCTCCAGCCACACCTATCTGGAAAACCAGGTAGAAAGCAAGGGGGGCTGACAAGATCCATGTGCCTCAGCAGGCTGTGAGTGTGTGAGTGAGTGACCATAAGCCGAACCTGGGAGCAGCGTGTGTAACAGGAGCACCATACAACTTGAAGTTATTCAGTTTGGGAAACACTGAGTTAAGGCAGGTGACAGAAATATCACTCCTTAATACAGGTAAAGGGAGTGTACATCTGGTTTTTGCTCTGCTCTGCTTATGTATGTGTTGTGCTGGATGCCTGCCTGCAGCCTGGGTTCAAGGTGGATTGGCCAGCCAGTTCTACCACTGAAAGGAATCATCTAATGCACCAACTGGTGAGAACTGGGAGCCAGGGGAAGGAGGAGCACCCAGAATGTGATGATTGGAGGAGCAGATCAGCCAAATAACTGATTGGATCTAGAAGAGCCATCAAGAAGATCCAAGATAGTTCAAGGTGCTGGAAGTGAGACTCTTGGCAATTGCAATTGCAGCTGAGCATCCTTGCCAAGGGAAAGGTTGGACTAGGTTGTGTACATGCCATCTGGATGAAAATGCACTGCCCATTTAAGGAAGGTGAATCAGACAATGAGTAAGCCTAAATATCAAGATTCCAGCCCACTGTAGTTGTAGCTAGTGTAAAGTTATTCTTGCGTCTGTGTAAATCTGATGTAGATTAGCATGGTTACTGTTTAAATGGAAGTAGTAAAGGAGAGGTGTTTTTTTCTTTTGGTTCTGTGCAAGTAAGGAAAAACAGCTATTATCCATTCAAGCTGATCTTGATTTTTATTAGATGGGGGTGAGGAGAGGATTATGCTTCTTAGATTGATTGGAGAGTCCCCAGCAAGTTTTTTGGAAGGACTTCGGACACGAAGTGGACAAGAAACTGCTGGGGCCATAATCCCCTTGGGGGATAGTTTCTGGGGACCTGATGCTGTAAATAAAACAGGACTACCTAAAAAGAGCTACAAATAGTTATGCTGGTTTATTTTAGTGCCTTTTTTTAAAGGACAACACAGGAGTCATGGTTTACACTGGTTTACTCCCAAAAAAGTATATAGCCAGAACGTTCACATTTGTATTTAGAAATGAGCATTTCAGTTTCTAATGCACTAATTTGATGGCTAATTGAACCACATTGGTTGATGAAACCTCTCTCTCCAGATGGGAATTAATTAAGGCTGGCAGCCAGTAGATCAGGATTTGCTGTGAAAAAAGAAAACAGAACCAAAACGAGAAATTCAGAGCAAAAAATATAGAAAGGACGACATCCATGTTCCCTGGATACAGTTCTTCCCAGTGTGCATCAGTAGTGCATTTTCCTACCCACACCTGCAAAGAGACTATGTTCTTCTTGGCCTCTTTGTTACCTTTAATGGCTTACTGTGATGAGAAAAAAGAAGAATGGGGGGAGAATATGGGAAGTTTACAAACGGCTTACAATGTTTTTCAGGCACCCTTACAACTGCATGAAAGAGGCATTGATAATTCCACGTTAAAAAGCTCTTTTGAAAGCCTCCAGAAAACAAGGAGGGCACTATGCGTGGAAGTGAGCAATTGGACGGCATATTTAGGCAAGTTGTATTGGATCCTTTAACGGGAGAGTGGAATTCAGGCTTAGGGCTTTTAGAAAAGATCTAGGTCAGGGTTAACTTAAGCTCTGTTGTTTCCACGGGTTTGGAATGCATATCATCAGGGCCTAACCGAAATGTCCTAGAAAGAGATTCATCAGAAAGGACAGAGATAAGATACAAGGCTAATATATTTTGGTCCTCTTAATCCAGTGTTTCTCAACCTTGCTGGCTGGGGAATTCTGGGAGTTGAAGTCCACACATCTTAAAGCTGCCAAGGTTGAGAAACACTGCCTTAATCAAACAGTGCCATTATTTTGGGACCCAGGAAGCACACTTTTTTTTGTCACAGTGCCTGCCCTCTGGAATGAGGTCCTTCTTGAAATCTAGCTTCCACCCTGATGATGTTCCAGGAAGCCTTAAAGACTTAGCTGTTCTCTCAAACCTGGGGTAGGGTCCATAGGACCCCCCAATTCTTAGAGATGATTGATATTTCTTTTGTGTTAATGTTGTCCAGACTGCCATTGTGTTATTTCTCTTATTCTACTGTTTATTCATATTGTTATATCTGTTTTCTGTTTTATAACGTGAGCCGCCCAGAGTCGGGCAGTGCCACCATCAAGTTAAATAAATAAAATAAGTTTTAAAAGACCAGTTCCAAACTTGTGAGAAACGAAGCACTGCAACATGAAATCAGTAAAACTGAGATCCCTAGTGAAGTTGCTTCGTCAGTGTTATGAAGAAGACATATATATGAAAGGAAAATACAGTTACTTTATTTCATGGAAAAATGCTTTTAGGCCCATATTGTGCATTCTGTCATGTATTTGTTTTATTCAAATCCATTCTTAGCCATGGAATCTTATAGGGTGACTTTGGGCTAGTTTTGCTATCTCAGCCTAACTTATCATATTGGGTGGTTGTTGATAAAAATGGAGGAACACAGACCCACTAAAACAGACTGGGGCAATTTCCTACATTTGAGGCCCCCTAATCATGACAAGAGGGACGCGGTGGCGCAGCAGCTTAATGACGCTGAAAGTTGCCGGCCAGAAATGGCTGACACTTCGGCGGTTTGAGTCCAGCCTTCACGTTAACAGGGTGAGCTCCTGTTCCCCCCCCCCCCCAAGCTCCTGTCAACCCAACAGGTTGAAAACTCACATGAGTTTGGGGACTCTCACTCTGGTGGGAGGAAAAATGCTGGCAGCGCCTTGCACAGAGAGATGGGACCAGTTGCCGGTAAGCGTGAAACCGCGCTTGCCCGAAAAGGGTGCGAAGCAACGGAAATCCCCCTTCCTGCGCTCGCCAGCTGGGCTCTGCTCTAGGAAGGAGGCTCTGGCAAACCACTTCCGAAAAACAATTGCCTTGAAAACTGCAAGGATTCGTCCAGGCAGTCACTGCAGGGTCAGTAATGACTGAGCGCAGACAAAAAAAAAAAAAAAATCATGACAAAAATTAGAAATGATATCACATGAAAATCAAATGAGAAACCCTCCTGCTAAAAAGAATGAAATATAATGTTTTTAAGCAACTGTCTAAGGCTCAGAATCCTTTTGAGCTTGACAGAAGGAAGTTCAATAGGCGTGTCAGCCTTACCAGGAACCAGGACTGGACAGGAAATATGACCAGATAACTCATTTTAATTTAGTGTAAGGTGACATTAACAGAATCTCGCAAGTCTGAAAGTACAAATCTCCCTCCATCTCCTTTACAGTCTGAAAAACTAGGGAGGGTCCCTTCTGAGCCTCTTGCCCCACCCACTATGCAGCTGTGGGCTATGCTGTCTCTTATCTGACCATTCCCCAGGCAGCATCTCTTCACCCGGTCTCTCAAGATCTTTCCCACATAACATTACAAGGTCTTGGGGCAGTAAGACTACCAGATCTTGTCTGTCAAAATCTGATTACCTCTTTGCTGCTATGGAGTCATCATCTAGATTTTTGCAGCTTGAATCTGATACTCCTGGGATATAAATCTGAATCTAAACAACAACAATAGCAATTATGGATTATATGGCTGAACTAGCTTTAGAACCAGTGGATGCTCTTATTTTTTTGGTGCATCACTCATAGAATTTATAGATCCAAGTGGGACCCATAGTGGCAGCTGTATGCTGGATAGCAGATGCTATTTTAATTTCCCGTAATCTGTAATGGTATGTTGGAATGATGTTGGGAGACAGGAGGAAGAGCCATAGCCTAGATAACTGTAATGCAAAAGTTATCTCAGCCCACACAAAGAAAAGAGGTGTGGGAAGTGTCTCAGAAGGGACCTTCCCTAGTTTCTGGAGAGCAAAGGCAAGGGGGTGGGGGGAGAAGGGTTTTCAGACTTGCAAGATTCGGTTTCTGTAACCTAACAGTAAAGGTAGTGTTAGTTTTCTTTGGACGACCTTGTAGGGTGCCCTAATCCCTCATCACATGGCTAGATTCTTTTTAAAGCAAAGAAATGAATGGGGGTTGGGTGGGTTGAACAATGGGTCTGACATGATACTGCTGGTGCTTCTGCTGGACCTCAGCTTTCTATGAGATTGACTTTCACATATTCCAGTGCAGAGATATGGCTCTAATGCTAGTGGCTGTGACTGGACAATGCTTTCCACATCTTTGCTTCGCCTCTATTGTGTCTTGATATGACACAGCGGCTTACTCATAACGGTGCTTTTTCATACTGAACATTATGAAATGTAAAAGAGAATGAATCAATGATTCAGAGGCTTCTTCTCTTCTACTTCTTGATGATATGCAAAACCTCTTACAATGATGCTTACAGAAACTGGGATATTATCACACAGACAGAGGCTGAGTTCACAAGGCTCACCCTTACCATGTGTGGAAGGCGGATATTGGCAAGACTTTGGATAAGAGTCTGGCTCAGCCCTGAGAGCTCAAGGAAGAGGGCTTCATTCTGCTCCTCTATCATCTTGTTCTCCTCCTCAATGTTCTTGAGGTTTTTCTCCATGCTGGAGATCTGCAGGATTAAAAGAACAAGGGTTACAAGGGAAATGGCCAGTAGCTTTTGAAAGCTCCATGAATGCTCTACAGCAGTGTTTCTCAACCGTGGCAGCTTGAAGATGTGTCGACTTCAACTCCCAGAATTCCCCAGCCAGCATGGGAGTTGAAGTCCACACATCTTCAAGTGGCCAAGGTTGAGAAACACTGCTCTACAGTTTAAACTTTCTAGTGTTTTTTCCTCCCTTTCAGCTATTTTTTCTTCCCACCATTACCCCATGTCTTGATGGCCTTGAGAGGCACCTGAGATCAATTTATATAATGGTTTTCGTTAGTCTGGGAACCATGGTTCCCATCTCTCATTCTCAGCCCTGACAACACCAAAGCTTAACAGTAAATTGCAGCTTTTCAGACACATCGCCTCTTATTCAGCATTTGGTTTGACTTGACTGAAGAGACCCTTAACCACGACAGATGACTGAGTTTCATCAAAGTGCATCAAAGAATTCAGAACCTCTTTATGTACCTGTGGAGAGCCACAGGGTCTGTGCTTAGAGTTTAAACTTCAGGCTTTTTCTTCCCACCCTTCCAAGTGGCTGAACTCGTGGTAGTCTTGAGAGGCTGCTGAGATAGTTATTATTTGCGTATTACAAATAATTTTATGTTGCTTTGATCAAAATCAAGAGCTTACAGAAAAGTTTACAAAAGCTATACAGACAATGATACCAATAAAATATCCATGCAATACACAGTCCAACATCAATAATAATAATAATAATAATAATAATAATAATAATAATAATAAAAACCTGATAGAGGCATTCTTAGGAAATAAAAATAATGCCTGGCTACAGCCCAGGGCTTCATTTTGAAGGATGCCAACGTGTCCAGTCAAAGTCATATCAGACGGGTAAAGACAATTCCAGCAACCAAACTGCAAATAGACAAAGCCATGGAGGTCCACCACGCACTGGTTGTATCCTGAGATTTGGTTGATGTGTAATGCTATTGATTGCATGACTGCGAATCTGAGGCAATTCTACTGTAAAGTTGGTTTCCAAAAGTTTCTTCACCCCCCTCCAAAAAGCCATTTGTCTTTTTTGGTTTTGCTTCAGAAATGAACTAAATCTGGGATTTGTACTTGTGTTGACTTATTCCCACAGGGATTGGCCAAACACTGCCTTTACAGGGTGAATGGAATGCTTTTGAATGCACTTTTTAATATTTTTAACAATCCTCCTTTGCAACTGCCATATCCAGATATATGTCTTGCAAACTTCCCAATAAATGCATGCAAATTCATTTGCCAGATGAATGGATAATGTCCTTGTGGGGATGGAGGAACATAGAAATGAAGGGTGATGAAAAGTTTCACAGGTTAAGAGAAACTTTAGCAAAGGACACTCAACAATTGGTTAGCTTGAAAGAGAAGAACAAGCATTGACTGGCTGAGATTCTCCTCAGCTACTGATAAATTGTGAACAACAATTAATTGAAGGCATTTTCTACATGCTCCAGACTCACAAGCACATGGATAATGCCATGCTAAAATCTCTTGAGATCTGCAAAGAGTGAGGATATAAGGTGGAAAATGGCTGGGGTATTTTTAAAGTGCATTGGAAGTGATTGGTCAATAGAAAAGGCTGGTGTTATGGCAGAGGTCACCCCTTCAAAATGTCAGATATTACCATTGGCTTAAATAGGGGGCTTAAACCCATGTTAAATGTCCTCATTCCCATAAATTGGTTGAGGAAAAAGAAACGCAATGCACTGGGAATGGTTTGGTACCTTGAACCACCATTTCCTACAGGGTTACAAAGTGTGAAGAGCTGCAATACATTTTCCCCAGTTTTTTGCAACGTGGAAGCAGTGTGCAGGGGAGATTTCAGCAAAAAAAAATGAGATGACTTTGACCTAGGAATTAGGACATTCCTGCTTTGGATGACAGCTTTCATAATAACACGCTAACATACCTGTGACTGCAGCTTCACCATGGCTGCTTCCATCTCAGTGTTGGATTCATTCAGCTCGCTGATTTCTTTGTTTAACTGTTTAATTTCTTCATCGTTCTCTAGAACTTTAGGACACAATGGTGGAATAAAACTACAATCATCTTGGTGACAATAATAACATGTGAAGAGCCTTCTCTGCCGTTGCCCCAGCCCTTTGGAATATTCTCTCCCCAGAGATGTGGCGGGCCCCTACCCTCCCGGCTTTCCAGAAAGGATTAAAGAACTGGCTCTGCCAGCTTCAGTGGGGCAAGAAGAGCTTTAATCAATCCTGGGGGTGGCTGGCGCCCTGATGGTGCTCCCTGAGTTATTCGTCAATTCTCCATCTTTCTTGGAATTTATTGATTATTAAGATGGTTTTTATATTGTATTTTAACTGATTTTAACTCTGCTCTAAACCACCCAGAGTCATTTCAGTGAGATAGGCGGTGACAAATTTGATATATATATATATATATATATATATATATATATATATATATAAATAAATAAATAAATAAATAAATAAATAAATGAGTAAATAAAATTTCAAACTGAGCCCTGGATGTGTTCAAATAATCAGCATCCCCCAATTAGTTATTGGGAATTATGAGGCCATCATAAGAGGCAACAAATTAAACTGATTAGCCCCAGCAAATTACATTGGACACTAGGTAATCATTATCAGAAATAATGGCATCTACACTAGATTTCTGAACAAAACCTCCTTTGGAAGTTCATCCATTTTGTTAAGATATTAGAGAGATTGCAAAGAGAAGCAGGATCTGTTCGTGACTGTGAGGGACCTCCAAAGTGCAAGAAATATGCTGAAATTGTAGTACAATTTTTAAGCAAATAATTTAGGTAGTTCTAATACAATCTGTATATGTCATCTTGGTCAGTCAATAATATTAATGGTGTGAATATATACAATGTTTAAAGCAATGTTAATTGCTTTACCCCTAAATTGTAAAACTAGCCAAAGAATAAATCACATTATTTTACCATCGCTGGTCTTGAATTTAGTGTTGAGAATATCATCCCCTGAGATTTTCCCTTTTTTTCCAGCAAAAGTAGCTCTTGGACACCCCGATAAGCTGAAGGAAAAATAGTCTTATTAGAACTTCCAAAATGAACTGAAACCACGCAATAATTCAAGCTGAACTGACATGATATAATATACATTTAATAGTTGCAAAAACTTGTCCTAACTTGTTCTCAGTGACATCAAGGGGTAGTCAAATCTGATTCCTTATATTAACCCACAAGATTTTTTGTTATTGATGTCCATTAATATTAAATCTGACATAGCTTTGTGAATTCATTACATGAACTTTGATTGGGTAGATTTATCTCTGTGATTAATTCAGGAAATATTAGGAATGGAAAAGCAGTCATCTTGAAATCCTAGAACATTGCTAACTGCTGAGGGCAAGTATAAATTAGATAGGAAGATGCCTTTACTATATTCCCAACAACAGCAATCACAGGGAAAATTCTGTATTTGCTCAAAAGGAATGCAAGTTCCCTCTTTTGGAGGCATATATACTCTGTGTGTGTGTGTGTATATAATTTATTTACTGAGTTAAAAAAAATTTAAACCACCCAATAGTTGAAGTTCTCTGGGTAGTTTGCAATAAAACAGTTAGAAAAATGTAATTTGAATAAAACATACACAATAACATGAACTGAAATGCAAAATGAAAACACCTTACCAAATAGACAGCAGCGAGACAGTCATTCAAATTCCAAAATGGCGCAGGCAGTTATGGGTGCCTCTCGTTTGGGGCATGTGGCACCTTTGCTCTGTGAATTGCATTGGCTGCCATTGTGCTTTGGGGTCCAATAAGGTGCTGATAGTGACCTATAAAGCCCTACATGGCATGGGGCTAGGTTATTTGAAGGACCGCCTCTCTCCAGTTATGTCTACCTCTCCCATCAGGTCCAGCAGGAGAATCATCGTCCATCAGGGAGAGTCCCATCCATCAGGGAATGTCATCTGGTGGGGCTCAGGAAGAGACCCTTTTCTGTCATGGTGCCCCCCGCTTTGGAACATCATCCCCCCAGAGATTAGATTGGCCCCAACCCTGCTTGCTTTTTGCAAGGCCTTAAAGAGATGGTTTTGACACCGGCTTGGGGATCCGGAATCCATGCGGTGGTTGCATTACTCTGTTGCTGGTGGATCTTTTTACTCCACTGATGATTGTTTCTGTGCTGTTTTTTATATTGTACTATGGCTTTGTATAGTTTGTAATTGTTGTTATCTGCCCAGAGTCATGAATTTTGAGATGGGCAGCCTGGGAAAATAGAAAGGACCTCACCTGGCACCAAAATGATGCTAATGTGAGCACCAATTGAGCCTCTCTGGGAAGGGCATTCCATAAATGGGGGGCCACCACAGCAAAAGTTCCATGTGTGAATGTATGTGTATGTCTGCTTCCCTTAATACATATTCAGCACATAGATTGAACAAATAAGGGGACAGCCTTGTTGCACTTGTTTGCCAACCTGGAGCCAGTCTGTTCCACCATGTTCTGTTGCACTATGTCTTCCTGACCTAACTTTCTCATGAAGAGAATGAGATGTTCTGGGATTCCCATTTTTCTGAGCACATTCCACAGCTTGTTGTGATTGACACAATCAAAGGCCCTTCTATGATCAATGAAGCACATGTTGACTTCTTTTCTTTGGCTTTCTCAATTATCCAGTCTGCATCCGCAATAATGTCTCATGTTCTTCGGCCTTTTCTCAAGCCAGCTTGAACATCTGGCATCTCTTTTTCCCTGTAGGGCTCTAATCTGTGTTGGATGATCCTAAGCATTATTTTGCTAGCATGTGAAATTAAGGATATTGTACGATAGTTTGCATACTCTGTTAAGTCTCCTTTTTTGGTATTGGAATGTAAGTTGACCTCTTCCAATCGGTTGGCCACTGGGTCATTCTCCAGATTTGCTGGCGTAGCTTGGTGAGAACCTTGACTGATTCGTCTTCTGTTGCTTGCCATATTTCAGTGGGTATTCCGCCAGTTCCTATAGCCTTCCAACTTGGTAATGACCGGAGTCCTGATCTAGCTTCATCTTCTAGTACTTGTAAGAAGGGAATATGTTCTAAGGTATCTTAAATGTTGGCATCTCTACTGTACATTATTTCAGCTTACTCCTTCCATCTTAGTTTTATCTCCTTTGAATGAGTTACTATCTGTCCATTGGTATGCCAATTTGAGGTTGGACCCTCCTTCTGAGTTCAGAAATCTTTTGGAAGACTTTCCTCATTTTTCCATGTCTGTTTTCTTCTTTGATGTCTTTACAGATGTTGTAATACTGCTTCTTGTCTATTCTAACAGGTCTCTGAAATTCTTCATTAAGTTTCTTAGTGAGATCTTCATCTTCCTTGGCTTTTCTTCCTGACAATTTTCACTGTTTGTTCTGACATCCGGTTTGCTTTCATCCGTTTCTTGGACTGTGGCAGTTGCTCTCTTCATTTTCACCCTTCTGTTTGATTTTATTCCACAGTTCCTCTGGTTCTTACCAATATGATTCAGGGCTTCAAAGTGATTCCTGATGTTCTCCTTGAAAATGGTGGGCGTATGCTCAAGATCAGAGTGTGGAAACTGGTTGGTTTTGTTCGTCCACTTTTGTCTGACTTAGAATTTGCACATGAATAGTTCATGATCTGTTCCACAGTCAGTCTCTGGCCACATCTTTTCTGTTATAACTGAGCTCTTCCACTTTCTTGTACTGATAATCAGTTTAATTCCTATGTGCTCTGTCTGGCGATGTCCATGTATACAGGCACTGTTTTAACTGTTTAAAGAATGCATTCGCAATGGATAAATCACTGGAGAAACTGGTAGAAACTGATAAGTTGTTCTCCCACTCTATTTTTGTTTCATAGGCCATACAATCCAACACTGTCTTCCATACTATTTACAACTTTGACATTTCAGTCTCCAACCATAAGCAGCACATCTTGCTTGCCTGTTCTGTCAATTTCAGATTAAATTTGACCATAAAACTAATCAGCCTCCTCTTCTTCTGCTTCACTGATTGGAGCATAAACTTGGATCCCTGTCATGTTAAAGGGTTGTCTCTGAAGTCTGATTGGTATTATTTGGTCATTGACTACATTGTACCCAAGTTCTGTCTTTGCTATATCCTTCTCGATCATAAAAGCAAAGCTGTTCCTTCTTTGTTTTTCATGTCCTGAGTAGTAAAAGGTATGATTGTCTGATTGAAAGGTCCAATTCAAGTCCATTCCAATTTGCTGATGCCAAGGTCTAGACAACTCATTTAATCATTCCCTTTCCCATGATCATGCTTCTTAGTTCCATGTTCCCACTGTAGTTCTGTCTTTGCAGCTTTAGATTTTCTTTTCCTGCATAGGAACTTCAGCAACTAGCCATCCCAAAGGCCTTTATCTAGTCTAGCTAACATGGTGGCTGGGGAATTCTGGGAGCTGAAGTCCATCCATCTTAAAGTTGCCAAGTCAGAGAAACACTGACCTACACTCATTCATCTCTACAGTCTCCTGACGTCAACCTTGCTATCTCAGCACCTGGGGGTAAGCCAGCTTTTCACAGCTTTCTGGAGGAGGTTGGGGGCCTGCTGGATCTCAAGGGAAAGGGTGTTCCACAGGGCAGGGGCTGCTACAGGAAAGGCATGCTTCCTAGGCGCCACTAGATGGCAACATTTAAGGAAAGGGACTTGGAGCGTGCACACTCTATCTGATCTAGTGGAATGGGCAGACACCGTCAGGTAGAGGTGGTCCAGCAAATAACCTGGCCCTGTGCCATGTAGGGCTTTAAAGGTGATAACCAGCACTTTGAAATGCACCCAGATAGAAAGTGAGAGCCAGTGCAGCTTGCGCAGCAATGGTGTAACATGGGCAAGCTGAGAGGTGCCAATACTGCATGAGCTGCCATGTGCTAGACCAGCTGTAACTTCTGGGTGGTCTTCACATAGAGCACATTGCAGTAGTCCAACTTGGAAGTGACCAAGGCTTGAGTGACTGTGAACAAGGCCTCCCAATCCAGGAACGGGTGCAGTTGGCACACAAGACATAGCTGGCCAAAGGTCTCCCTAGCCATGGCTGCCACCTGCTCCTTGTGTAGGAGCCTCAAGTCCAGAAGGACCCCCAAATTGAATACCAGGTCTGTCTGGGGAAATGGTACCCCACTGAGAGTCAAAGATCACTGTTGATCCACACATCCCCTATAATAGACCCCTCAAAAATAATTTGGATAGGGTTAGCACTAAGCTATTAGAAATGTTTTCCTAGAAAGGATTCACTCTACTGAATGTTTCAGTTCTGGTTTTTTAAAAAAATCACTGAAGAGTTGGAAACTTTAAAAAAATGTTCTTGAAATGATTGAAATTGCATACATTTTCAAACAAAATATGTTTTCCTTCTTTGAGAGAAGAAAGATTGATTTCTCTAATTTCTGGTTTTTTATTATTTTCTCCTTTTTCAGTGGAGGAAAATTAGAAAAAGAAAACATTTCTTTTATGTTTGTTTTAAACTTGTTTCTCAGTGGCATTTTTTCCCCTCGAGTTTATAAGCAGTACTTTTATTCATCCATTAGAAATTCATCGTGATTTGAACATCCTTGCATTAGGATAAGAATTTTTATATTAGAGGAATTCCATTGCAGATTGCCTCATAAAAAGATACCATCCTAAAACTTGGCCATAAAATGAAGTTTTTAATGGAAGGCAATACTTGATGTCTCCTAAACTTGAATTCTGAAATTCGCTATACTGCATTATACTGCTCACAACTTAGATCTGAGTATTCCATAAGACACCATTGTGAAGAATCATCTCCACCAGCTTCTACCCTACTGTGTATGGATAAAACTGGCATTACACGGGGATATTTAACCTTTATGGAGAAAAGCGTCATGTTGCATGCCTGATTTTTACCTTCTATGAGTGAGGAAGCTTCCATTTGCATGACCTGAACCATCACACCCTGGAGTTGGGCAGGTTGGACCCTCATTCTTAAGTGACTTCCATGAAAAGGTTGAGCCATTGAGAGAACCTTCCTTCTGCCTCCGGGCTGCAAGGGGACAACCTGAGGCACTGCGATGGGAGGCATATTTGCCACTGATGTGTCCGAGTCCAACACATCCAGGAACAGGGCACCTAGGGAATTGCAAAGAAGTGTAAGTGTGGAAACTCAGAATAGGAAGACCAGACAGGAAACATGACCAAATAAGCTAATTCTACTTTATTGTAAGGCTACATTAACAGAAACTTGCAAGTCTGAATACCGTTCTCTTGCTGTCTCCTTTACAGTCTGAGAAGTTAGGAAGGGTCCCTTCTAATCCTCTTTCTCTACCCATTATACAGCTGCAGGCTATGCCCTCTCTTATCTGGCCATTCCCTAGGCAGCATCTCTTCACCCTGTCTTTAAAGGTCTTTCTCACATACCATTACACATACACTGTTAAATATTAATATATTTTTCAATGACCTACTAAAGGGCTAAAATCTATCCTGCATGCCTCTAGATTGGTATAAAGTACCCTGCACTTCCTAAATTCTGTTCATTGTTACTTCTTGTATCCTTTCAATCACAGTCCAACCAGTGGAATTGTCCTAGGCACATTTAACAAACCAATCTTTGTAGTTTTTGTATACATTCTTGCCAACTTTTCCTTTGTATTGGAGAACTATAGTGCCATTCTTCCAATCCTCACATATTTCATCATGGTTGTCATCTTTCATCTTTATTTTTTACATTTTATTGATTTTTTGTAACTTGTTTTGTTTGATCGTTGTGAACTGCCCAGAGGTTTAAGAGTTGGGTGGCATACAAGTTTAATAAATAATAATAATAATAATAATAATAATAATAATAATAATAATTTTAATTATACATATCAATTAAAAGCATACATCAATGTTTGCTACAGGATCGTGCTGTTAAAAAAAAAGGAAGCCGATGGGAAAAAATGTTGAGCTCCCCCTGTATGCAGAGAAACCATTAGGAATCTCAAAGACAACTGTCAAAACATACTGTGGCTTCATCTGAGTTTCATTATTCTATGTTTCATTGTTATCTTCATCAGCATTTTAATTTTATTCCATTAAAAAAATAAAGCAGAGGAATTGACAGTTGAGAACCCCATCACGGCTATTTCATCCCCCCTCTGAGATAATTTGGAAACTCTAATCCTGTTTTTAATCATGTGGAAATGTGGCACAATTCACTTATGATATCGCTGCGAGCAGGAGGCTGACTGAATTCATAACTGAGTCGCTGTTTATATGATTGCAAGGAAATGACTGAAACCTCGAGAGAAAGAGGGAAAGAGAGATGGAAAGGCAAAGGCAACAATTAGTATGCAGCATTTACAGCTCAACCATTATGTATTTTACATTGCTAATTTAATGTTCATTACATTTTTATTACAAAAAATAAACCAGCACCTTATTGGAGGAAACAGCTGGCTTGAGGTCTATTGAGGGTGTGTGTATGGGTGTGTGAGAGAGAGTTTTAAAATGTTTTATTGCTCTTTAATTGAAAAAGCAAGGGCTGGTCAATTGAGTAGGTTGTCCTCTTGACCTAGCCTTTTTAAGAGGGAAGGCAGAAGGTTGAGATGATACGTGGAAGGTGTTGTGATCTTCTGCCTTTGTGGGACTGTGTGATGGGGGAAGAACGCCTGCCTTCCTGTGGCAAGATGTTATGGTATGTGGGAAAGACCATGGGAGACTGGGCCAAGAGATGCTGCCAAGGAATGGCCAGATAAGAGACAGCATAGCCTACAGCTGCATAATGGGTGGAGAAACAGGCTCAGAAGAGACCCTTGCTAGTTTCTCAGGCTGAAAAGGAGAAGGGTGGGGTGGGGGGAGAATTGTACGTTTAGACTTGCAAGATTCTATCCGTATAGCTCTACAATAAAGTAGAATTAGCTGATCTGGTTGTATTTCTTGTCTGGTTTGCCCTGTGAAGCCGACATCAATCTTGCAAGTCTGCAAACTGTAGGCTATGCTGTTTATTATCTGACCATTCCCTTGGCAGCATCTCTTGGCCCAGTCTCCCAACGTCTTTCCCACATACCATTATACAAGAGGAAAGAACAACAAGACCTCAGGGACAACATTTATTTTTTTCTCAGTGGCAATACAGGAATCTGGGTCTCTTTAATGCAAGTCTTCAGGGACCGACATGATAGTGTGCCTTGTTTATGAAGACAAAATGCTTGTTTCCCAAGGACTGGAAAAATTTGGCAATGGAGAGGAAGAATTGCCTTTTTGCAGGTTCTCCATTGGGCAATTCACCAGCTTCTGCTGCTGCTTTTCAAGGTTGAAGCCTCCATGGAATGGAGTGGGGAGTGGAAAATTGGAGGGCATATTTTCTGCTTTAATTGTGTAGTACACATAGTCCTCGCTTACCGACCATTTGTTCAGTGACTATTTGAAGTTACGGCGGTGCTGAAAAATGAGACTTACGACTGGTCCTCAAAGTTGTGGTCATTGCAGTGTCCCCACAGGTGCATCATTGCCATTTGCAACCTTCACAGCCAGCTTCCGACAAGCAAAGTCAGTGGGGAAGCTGGCAGGAAATCACAAGTCATGGTTATGTGACATCACACTTAACTGCCCGTGATGCTTTGCTTAATGACCTCAGTCAGAACTGACAGAACTGGCATTGTAAGTCAGCATGGTCACGTGTCGTCACGCTTAATGAATGTGCCACTTAGTGACAGATTTGCTGCTCCCTATTGTGGTTGGTAAGTGAGGATTACCTGTATAATAAATATGAAAAGGTAAGAGCCAACCCCTTCGGTGTTGTCGCCCCCAAAAACTGAATGGCTGTGTTTATAAAGTGTCAGGATTAGCCCAGGAAACTCCAGGAGACAGTACAGATTCAATCCAGCAAGGTTTATTGGCTTCAGTCCCCTTACAGAAATCTTCTCAGAGTGAGAGCAATTTCCAGGGTCACCCTCCCAACCTCCCTTGCATTCTTTAGGGAGGGGCCAGTCTCATCCTCTTATCTCCTCCTCAGCACGTTTTTAACCCCTCTCGCACTGACTCTCACATGGAGTCACCAACAGTCAAGCTGATCTTGAGGAAGAGTTGAGTTTGCCTATTACAGGTAGCAACACCTGGGTCACCTTAGATCTTAGAAAAGCTAAGTATGGTCAGGCCTAGGTAGTACTTACAAGTGAGATCACTAGGAAATCCCAGGGTTATGAGATAGATCAGAAAGTCTATTTTTCTATTGTATTTTAATTAATTTCATCTCCTCTGTAAACTGCCCAGAGTTGCTTTTTAACGAGATGGGCGGTGACGAATTTGATAAATAAATAAATAAATATAAAGCCAGAAGAATATCCCGGAAGAAGCAATGACAAACCACACCTGTATTGCTTCCAGGAAAATCACATGTGTGGGAGCTGAGCTCAATCCAGTGGAGTTTTTACCACGGATGAAAGGACTGTCAACAATTCAAATTTCACCCATGTCCTTACAATCATTGGTTAAGGCCACTCTGTCCAAAAACTAGCTCTTCATCCACAAAATAATCATACTGAACTATCTCAACTCAGTATGATAATTTATGTCATTCACAGTTCTTGATCTAGTGATAATTGTGAAAATAGTTTTAGATGCAAATTTACCCATCTATTACTCTTAAATTGTTTGTGGAGGCATTGTTTGCCGGAGAAGTATTGGGCATGAAGGCTAGTCTCCTGTAATATAAGATGATTGCTTTCTTTACACTTATATTAATTGATGGAAGGCCCACGTCTAATCTCAACATTGCTGCTGGTTTACGTGGGGGTAAGGCTAAGATTGATCTCACAAATTTATTCTGGACCACTTCTAATTCTTCTAGTTTACTGAAACCCCAAATTGGGACCTCATATATCAACTGATGTAGATGAACATGTAACAAAACAAGCTGCATTGTTTGCAATGGCTGCAAGGAAGCTACGAAAGAAGATGTTGACAAATAGTGCTGTTAATATCAGAAGGGACGTATTGAACTGATATGGAGGGTTGTAATTTTATACACATTTTGTAAATCCTATGGTTGCAAATAAATGTATATACAAAAAAATACAAATATCTCAACTCGGTATGGATGACTGCAATATCTAATGTTCAGAAAAGGAAATATAGTTGATGTAGAATCGTTCTTCAAATAGCGATGATGAATTATGTGGAACAGGGAACAGATTAGGAGTGTGATCCTTGAATATAAAGAAGGTTTTTAAACCCTTCCTTTCCACGCCTTGGGAACCAGCTCAGAGCTATTTGAGACAGGACAGAAGCAATTCACGATAACCACCACCACTAAATGCAGTAAGTCTGGGCAGAAGAGGTTGTTAGCACGGGAAAACAGGGAGAAACAGGGCTTCTGGGTCTGCTGTTTATAGTTGAAGAAAGAATCATGTAACAGCAGACTCTGTGTGTGTGGTACTAGGGCTTGAAATAATGATGGACGGTGAACCCATTAAAATATTATGTAAATGCCATGTGTGACAATTGTGACGATGGCTTGGAGGTAATTAATTGACTCTCCTGGTTGAACCATGGCAGCATGGATGATTCCCAGACCATGACCTAATTTTAAAAGCCCCCTCTCTGCAGGAATTCAGACCTCTGGCGATGTAATTTCTCCCTTCTCTTCCTGCTGGGTAGAGAAGACAGGCAGGAGAGAGGAGAAACAGGAAGATGGAGGGTGGGAGGTCTCCATTGCCCTGACATACTACATTACCCACAGAGGCAACAGACAAGGGGAAAGGTGGCTTTCAGGAATAGGCAACCGACACTGGCTTTTAAAGAAGCGAAAAATCCACATTTTAGTATGCTATAATGCAACGTTGTATTATGAAAAAGTGTCTGGATCCACAGGCCTGAAAACTGAAGCTTTATTAGAGTAGCTTGCTTTTTATTACCAGATGTGGGCTGGATTCACACAACATGTTGAATCAGATCAGTAGGAGATCTAGTAGCGGTATCTATGCAATATGTTAAGCTTGGTAAGTGTTCACTTGGTTTTGTTGTGGCTTAGGGTGTTGGGAGGCCCCGGGATGGTTAGTATAGGGCTTAATTTATTGTGTGAACCCTTGAAATAGGTTAATGCTGGGGCTCCCAGATTTAAAGGTCCAAAACGGAAGACGTATTTTCATATCAGCATGCATATTACCTTGCATGACATTTGCGTCATTTGCATTTTATTATCCATGACATTTTGAGTCACTTGGCCCCAACAACTTCAGCCTACATCTTTGTTTAGGACAATATCACTGATAATATTTCATTTTCAAGTGATCCTGTTGAAAATAACAGACTCTCTCACTTCAACTCCTTTTCAGTTCATTCCATCATCCACTAGTCCCGTTATATATCCCTTTCGCTTCAAGACAAATTGACTGACATGCTCCTCTTCCTTGATCCTTCCAGACTTTAATTCCTCTCTCACTGCGCATCTCATCACACACAGCTGCAGCATCAGTGATCCCTCCTATCTGTCCCCCCAACTCCTCACTTCATTCAACAGTTAGCTGAAAAAAGAAACAAGACAGTGACTGTGATCATAGAAGTGCCTCTGGGTGGACAGAGAGAGAATCCACCCAGCCTTCTTGTCCTGACGTCTCACTACAGGTAACCATATCCTCAGCACGTGTCTGTGTGCCTCCACCTGTATCTTTGTGTCCCCTGTAGCTGAGATAGTTGAAGGGGACTTCAGGTTCTAAGAAGTGGTGTTTTCCCTAATAACCCATCTCAAGAAACTCTGTGGAGGCCACATAGGATACATATACATCGAGGAAGCAGGAATGAAGTACACTGTGTTAGCCAACTTGTGGTTCCAATGGGTAGAGTGGTTTCCTGTGGGACCTACCCCTTCAGCCTGGTCCCTGATCTCTTTACCCACCCTTCAGTCCTCTTTTGGCTGCAAGTTAGACAGGAACTCTGCCTTCTGCCACCACCTTTTTTCTTCTTTTTTAAATGGGTTGATGGACTGGTTGATTTGTACCATCTAGAGCAGTGTTTTTCAAACTTGAAAAACATTGATCTAGATGATGCTGGGTGGGGCGGGAAGTTCAGCTATGGGAACCCCCAAGTATGGCCCTTACAATGTGGTGTGTTAAAGCTGTGGGGACAGCAGTGTTGTGGAAATTTATTTATTTATTTAAGCAATTTATATGGCCGCCCAACTCACTCATGGTGACTCCAGGTGGCTTACAGAAGTAAAAATCCCAAATACAAAAGCCCACTACATTGCCTCCCCCCGGAGACGACAACACATTTACACTAGCTGTGGGCTCTTTATTGACCTGAGATCCCCAGACCCGCTGGCAAAACCATGTCTTTAGGGCCTTGCAGAAGAGCATCAAGGTGGGGGCCGGTCTTATCTCTGCGGGGATGATGTTCCACAGGGAGGAAGCCACCATGGAGAAGGCCCTTCTTCTCAGTCCCACTAGATGGACCTCCTTAATGGAGGGGACCCGTAACATACCCTGCCTCCCAGATCTGGTGGGTTGGGCTGATGAAACTGGGAAAAGGTGGTCCTTCAAATAACCTAGCCCGAAGCCATGTAGGGCTTTAAAGGTGATAACCACCATCTTGAATTGGACCCAGAAGCAAATTGGCAACCAATGCAGCTCCTGCAAGAGAAGTGATACATGTGCAAATCTAGACTTGCACAAAAGTATGTGGGCCGCCATATTCTGAACCAACTGAACCTTCTGGATACTTTTCAAGGGCAGCCCCATGTAGAGTGCATTACAGTAGTCCAGATGTGTTCTGGGTGCATAATAAAGGCAGATGGGGGAGCAGCAAGATTTGGGGTAGTGTGATTTCCTGCCAGCTCTGATGGGGAGAAGAGCAGGGTAAAGAAACTATATGGAAGTGGCCTGAATGTCTCTGGTCTGTGTGAGTGTATGCCCTTCTTACGGCACTCATCACACAGGATCTCCATGAGAACACAGAAGACCACCTTCCCCTGTCCCCAATTCCTGCTTCCTGGAGAGCCCTCCATTTATTCAAATCACTGGCTTCCTTCTGTCCTACTGATGCTTGCTTAGTACATATCTAGTACATATCTCTTGACTGTGCAAAACTGTCCACCAGCCCAATGATTCCACTAAACAGCAACACTAAATACCTCCTCAATTTTTTTGTACTAGCAGAAGAAAGCCATCTCTCCTGAGTCTCCAAACTCTCATTTGCTCAACCAAGCGGTGGAAAATGCAGAAGGATCAAAGTCACCTTCCAGTTAACTGCCACAGTTTTACCCTTGCCTGCTCTCAATTCTTAGATGCTGATCATGATCAGGATTATGGCTGGCCACCAACTGCGACTGCTAATTAGGTCCTGTCTGTAAATGCAGAAAGCAAAAAGGTAGATTCAGACTGCCCAAGACCCAAAGGGTCAACTTGATTTTGAACTCCAATCCCTGGGTGCTTTAAGGCCTTCAAAATCCCAAACCTATCTGGATATTTCTAGGTGCCTGGTAGGTCTAGTTAATGTAGAAACCAAGTTAACTGTGTTGTAGGTGGTGGATGTGTGATGTTCATGCCCTGCTTGTGAACGTCTGGCAGGCCACTGGGCAGATCAAATACTGGACATTGGTGGTGTGATCTAGTATAGCCCTTCTCACAAAAAGGGGTAACTTTTTAAAAAATCATGGAAGTAAAAAGCTTAAGGAAGTGGCTCAGAATAGCCAGGAAGGGGCCTTGCATCTGCTGAATTCCTTGAAGGAAATGCTCAAAAAGGGCTGAACAATGTCTTTGGACTCCTCAAGGCCAAAATAAATATGAACTAAGAAATCCTGAAATCCAAAGAAGTGGAAGAAAACTAATATCAATGTATGCTAAAGATTTTCTGATTTCTTATATTCACCTTTCTCCTTCTTTTATATAACCTCCTTTTCCCACAGTCTCCCAGAATGGTAACCTCTTTAAAGCTAAAACCTGCTTAGATTGTGTTCTTCATTAGAGCTTTCCATAAATGGTTTCAGAAGGCCCACAAAACTGAAGTTTCACATAGTAACGTTAACAACCACACAGTATTTTACCCATCTGAATACCCCCCCACCCCCAATTCTTTTCCATAAACAATTTTGCAGCCTAAAAAAAAATAAATTGGGAAGTCCATGTTCTGCTAGGCTCCACCTTGAGTTAGTATGTTCATAAGATTCTATTCGTAACTCATCATTTCTCTACATCTGTGATGGACTGGAATGGTGGGAGGGGAGTAAAGAACGTGCTCTCGTCTCCAGAGGAGCGAGGAAGAGATAAGCGGAGGAGACTGGCACCTCCCTAAGAAATTCCATCGGTGTGAACTGGCTGAGCCTGGGAACTGGTTTCATTCTGGGAAGATTCTTGTTAAGGGGTTGTAGCTAATAAACCTTACTGGATTGATTCTGTATGGTCTCCTGGAGTTCCTTGGGCTAGGCCCGACAACATCTGAACTGTAGCCCGTAAAGGCTTAAATCAGCCTTTCCCATTCTGGGGATCTCCCAACGTGTTGGCACCACATCTTTCATAATTCCCCAGCCTGTATCAATTGTGGGATGCTAGGTTGGGATATCTCATAATAAATGTGCTAGTCATACAACTTAAGTTAGTTAAGATGTCATAGAACTCTTGTTCATGTTTCCAGCTTAAAAGATGATCTTCTGGTCAATCATGCTACCAACATTTTAGTTTTGAAAATTCTTAAGTATCAAATTCTGTTTTGGGGATTACAAATTTCTATATATTAATAAGTGGCAATTCCGAGTAACAGATGGACACATTTACATCATAATTCTATCATAATTCTCCTGAAACTCATATGGTGGTGGTCAGTGCAAAGGAAGAAGCTACATACCCCTATTAGTTACACTAATGGGCTATAAGTGGTATAATATAGCACTTATCTTGGCTAGTGTGATCTGTTTCCATTCTTGTTTTTCTCACATTGCCGTTAGACAGGAGAATGACATTATAGATTATACATGGTTTTTACCTGCTGATTTAGAGCATTCAACTTGAAAATATTTTATTTTTTTAACGTAGATTTTAAATTGGGGTTGTCCATTTTTAATACATACTGCTTACCCTGCTAATTATGATATGGCTCATTGGACGCAAATGCTCTCGTTCCTAGTGATAAACAGACAGAGCAGATGGCTCTAAATGTCATCTGATTCTTACAAAGACCTTTGGATCACTTACAGCAGTGTTGTCCAAACTTGGCCACTTTAAGATGAATGGACTTCAACTCCCAGAATTGAATGGCTGGCTGGGGAATTCTGGGAGTTGAAGTCCACTCATCTTAAAATGGCCAGGTTTGGACAACACTGACTTACAGCATCCTTGTTTACCATGGACGCTTAAGTGTGCAGAATTTTTGCAACCTTGCTATGCTTTTTAAAATCTGTTGTTCTTAATGTGACACAAGAAGATTCTAGAGTGATGGAAAAAGCAAGGTTGGAGAAGGAGTCAGCAAGAAAACATTCAAATGTCATGCTTATTAATGGGTGGGGTTCTTACTATTGGTCTGAAATACCCCTGGATCTAGGAGTACAAAATGTAAATCTACCATACTGTGAGATTACTGGGTATAGAAGACTGGATTGACTGGTGCAATGTGGCGGTCATGGTACTGAAATGGAACCAAAAGAGACTCAAGTTCGAGTCCATCCTCATCCACAGAGGTACACTGGGTGATTTGGGCCAGCCACTTTTTCTCAGCCCAACCTATTTCAGAAGACTGCTGTTCTGAGTTTAAAATAAATGGAGACCTCTATGTATAGTGCCTCAAATTCTAAAAAAAAAAAAAAAAATAGCAGGGTATAAGTGTGATAATCAATAAGTCAGTAAATTTAAAAAAAAAATCAAGACTTTCCAGTCTGGCTATCATTTATGAAAATGCAGGGCTCAGTTGGAGGCTGGAAGATTCCAACTTATCTTGGTGGCCTTATCTGAATGGGGAGACATGAATGCAGAGAATGTAAACAAGCATCTGTCATCAATGGACATGAGGAGGGCTACAAATAAGAGGAAATCCAAATCTCCTGAGAGGGCAGTGCTGCAAGAGAAGATGAAATGTTTCAAATCTGACAAGGTATAAATTCTGAACAACTCTTCCTGTTCACCCAGAAACTGTCAATGATTTTATATAGTGATTGTTTCTTGCAATACAATAAAGGATTGCATTCCAAGAGAAGACTGAGTTGGGGTGTCCAGCTGAGAAGGACACCCTTCTCAGGATGTAGTTTGTAGCTGTGTTTATCCTTGTCTCTGAGAGATCCTATTATGAATTGATACATTATGTCAAAGATCAGCCAACCTTGTCCATTGGGCACCCCACTGAGCCTTCCCAAACAACTTGCTCTGGGAAAGGAAATGAATGAACCATAGGCAAGATTTCCAGGACACTGGAGAAATTTTGCAGACCTCTCCTGACTGGTCTGAAAACTCTGATCTGGTGCATATGTACTATAGCTTCCCATACTTTCCCCCCAACGTTCTTACTTTAGTGCTCAAAGCTTTCTTCTTGTAAAGGGATGTACCAAGGAGGAGAAACATCCATTTGTTTGATTTCCTGAGGTTTCTTGAGAAAAGTTCCAAAAGATGGTGAAAAAGCAAACTTAGCAGGAGACAAGTGAGGAGCAGGGATGTGGGGAGGCAGTTGCAGAGCACCAAAGTAGCACCACGTCATATCTGAAGCTCAGTTTATGGGATACCTGCCAAAAATGACTGACTACCTCCTATCCTCCAAAGTAGCCAACATTCAAAATAGCCTCAACATGAAACTGTTCTGTCCTGCCACTTAGAAATCCTGCTAGAATGATCTCACAAAAGTGAACCGGGATAGTAGGGTGTTTATATTATTCTCTTGCATGGTAAAAGATTACCTGGAATTAAGAGGTTACTTTTTCTACCCTGGGTTTCCACTGAAAAAGAAGATTTGCCCTCCAGGGATCAACTTAACACTCTCATGGAAATGTAGGATGTCTCTCGAATAAATCTTTTTGGAACTATTAACTGTGTGGTTTTCAGACAACCAGGCAGTTGAATTTAAATATATTTGCTTCTGGTAACAAGTTAATATAAGTCCCTTAGGGGTGCTGCATATAGGAGACAGTTTCTTGAAAGTCAATTTTACATGGAATGAACAAAAATTGCCATTCTTTGTAAGAAGGAAAATGCAGTTTTGAACATTTCACTTTTAAAATCAGTTTGAGTAGGGACCCAACATATCTTTGTAGTTTGCACGGCAACACAGGTAGTCCTCACTTAACAACCACAATTGGGACCAGCCACTCTGTCACTAAGTGGCACGGTTGTTAAGTGAGACATCACCTGACCGCGATGGACTGATGACCTCACTTCCACCGTGGTCATTAAGCGAGTCACCACGGATCATTAAGCAAGACATCACATGACCACAACTTGCAATTTTATTGCCAGCTTCTCCATTGACTCTGCTTGTCAGAAGCTGCCTGTGAAGTGCGCAAATAGTGATCACATGACCATAGGATGCTGCAATGGCTTAAATGCCCACCAGTTGCAAAATGCCCAAATCTCAATCATGTGACCACAGGGATGCTGCGATGGTCATAAATGCGAGGACCAGTTGTAAAGTTACTTTTTCAGCGTCGTAGTAACTTTGAATGTCGCTAAATAGGGCAGTCGTTAAGCAAGGACTACTGGCAGACCTTTAAGGATGGTATTGTTGTGGCCCAAACCCGGTTCACCTAAAGCAACCAAATCACTTTGAAGATACAGCATAAGTTTATTAGCATGCAAACAGTAAAACAGCATCCATCTGGGCTCCCAGCAAAGCACTGGCAGTTTGTTGGGCAGCCCGGAGCAAAAGCAGGACCACAGCTTGTATACCTTTGTCCTACTATGTTGCAAAGACAAGACAAAGAAAAAGACGACACCGGGTAAATTACAGCATGATGTTGGAACGTCTTTGATAAACCCATCTGGGTGACCTCATTAGTTGTCCTGTCCTACTAGGTCAGCAGGGCAGCTCTAATATCTTTGGGGTATGGCCAGTGAATATAAACAGTTTGGTCTACCAGGCCACAGGTTCCTATCAGCCTTGTGAGGTAGTCCAGACAAGAAGCACACCCAGAAGGACCAGCTCTAACTTTATTGTAAGGGGACATTAACAGAACCTTACAAGCCTAAAAGGACATCTCTGCCCCCTTGCCTTTACAGTCCAAGAAACTAGGGAGGGTCCCTTCTGAGATGTTTGCCACCTCCACAGTCATTCTGCGGGCTCAGCTGCCTCTTATCCGACCATGGCCTCATCTGCGGCTCTTCCTCCTGTCTCCCAAGGTCATTCCCGCAGATCATTACAGTTCCTGACTGATTCTCCCCCCTGTTGCCATTCAGCTTTCTGTGAATGTTTTCTTACAAGGGCACTTTAAGCAGTTCCCATGTGGTGGTGGTGGGGAACTCATAGGTTTGGTACTGAATACAGCTCACATATTTATGGGGGGTGTACCTTTTACCACCACATTATGTTCTGGATTCAATCTTCCTTGTTATGAGGGCTACTGGTTAATTAGGAAAGGGAAGGGTTTTAATCTGTGATGATGATGATGATGATGATGATGATGATGATGATGATGATGACGATTTACCAATTAAGTATTCTGGCATTTGAAATGTAATTGAAGTAAGACGGTATCACAGAAATCATTCTATCAGTGTCACCAATGTGATTTGCGTGGGTCAAGGTAATTATATTTAAATCTCAGTAGTTCCTACACTGAAATATGCAGACATAAAAACGCAGTACAGAAATTCCAACCAATGTGACATAATTAAATATTTCCAAACGTATCAGAACAACAAGCAGTGACACTAAGGATTTCTAGGTGTGTGTATGCTCAAAGCAAGTGCCAGAATATCCTTTTTTATTTAAAAAGGGACTCATTCCCCTTACTGTCAGCCAACAAAGATACAATTTTTTCTGGAAACTCATTTAATAAATCTACACTCTTGGCATAACTTTTATGCTACGCTGACAACCTGCTATGTAATGCCAGGCATGTTTTTGCTAAAAGAAAATGATGCATCACATAAAACTAATGAAGCTGTTTCTCCATATTTGTAGTTGAGGTAGGACTAACTGAATAAAATAGCTTCTGTGAACAGTTCAGAAATTTCCTCCTTACTTACTTCATCAGCTCAGGATCCTCCTTGTCATCCTTCGTGGGCGTGATTTTCATTCCACTTTTCTTGGCACGAGGGCAACCTGATAAACTACATGTTTTAAAACAGAAGAAAAAATAAGAGCATCATACGGCGTCTGGCAAATTTCTTCTCATGCCCAGATTCTTGTCACCTTATTTTTTTCTATTTTCATTCGTGGCTTGCCTAAACTCAAAGAGGATGCTACTTTCTGTAAACCTGATCTAAATGCCCATGATCTAAATTTGGCAAAGTTCATGAGCTAAGATAAAGTGGAGGAAGGAAGGGGGAACAGGATAGAAGATTGACCTTGTGGTAAGCTAACGTATCTACTGGGTTCAACTTCCTCCCAATGCAGTTGAGGACGAATGTTAGTTGTCATCCTTGAGACAACTTTAAGTTCAAAAGTGTTATATAAATTAGGTGGCAACTTTTTCTACCTCGTTTCTCCTCCATTCCAGCTTGGTTTACCTGCTGGATCTTGCCTAGCAGAGAACTGCTTGCTATGTACCAATGGGGGCCTTGTTTTTAGGGGGGACAAAGGCAGTGAGAGCATGTAGGTGAACAGCCTTGGTCTGCTGCCCGCAATCATGACTTTTCCTTGATCTCAGCCTGATGAGTGCCTGTCTGTTCCTTGGAGGAAGAGGCAGAATTTTCAAATGCTTTGCACAAATTGAAATAGCTAATACCCCTGGCTAAGCTGGATGTGCCAGTGCAAAAGAAAGAGGAAGTTATGGTGTCTAAATGACTCATCTGCAGGCCCCCAAGTTGGGGAAATCTTCTGTACACCCCTTCTCACTGGAAAGTATTAACTGATGAAAAAACTCTTTCTCTGCAAATGAACATCCCGTTTTCATCCTAACACTGAAAAGGAACCGCTTCTCTCTTTGATATTCCTGCACATGCTTTGATCTGATAATTTCCGTTTCCACACCTCAAAAGGAAGGAAAGGGTTGGTGAAAATTAAAAAGAAGATGAAGAAAAAGACAGCCGTTTGCTTTGAGGGGAGAGGGTTTGCAATTAATAGTGTCTGGCTAAGAAGGTATTTGCTAGCAGATGGCAGATGTTAATGGAGCTGTTCAAATGGGAGACCATGAGGTCCTCATTAATGTTCAAAAACGATAATAGAAGTCATAAATACAGTGGTGTTATTAACAGGAATTTTGCATCAGCTAAAATCTGACCCTTTTATCTTTGTGCTGCTGAAGAAAATGTTAGTAATCTGATTCTGGGAAGTTTAGTTTTTTAAAAAAAAATCAGATTAAAGAGATGAAAGTAGGATTCATCTCTTGCTAACTTTCACAGATACATTGCAATTTGACTATTGTGCCAAGAGCAACTAGAAATGTCTGCGGAATTGAAATGGAATTAGTTTTTCTAGGAATGCATATGTAATATGTATTTTAGTCACAGCCTGTCCAGTCCCCCAGGCCCCAGACAGGAGGTTGGAGAAATTGCAGAGGGGGAGGGGGAGATTATTATATTTTATTGCATTAGAAAGTTCCTTAGGATCTCTTTTTTTTTTTTTTTTACTTGAATTTGACTGTCTTCTCTCTATCGGCTAACAGAGAAGAGAAGACTTTTTTATACTGTTGTGCAGATGAATGGGGAATACGTGGGGACAGTCGTGTGGGTCTGTAGAGCCCTAATTTCTGGGATTTACTTTGTAAACTAGCCAGGAGACCTAGGCTGAAGCAGAGAAACTGTGAAAATCCCAAACCTGGGCAATCTATTTCTCTCTGTTGTGTCAAAGTGACTGGAAAAGGATCACTGATTTTCAACAATCATAGCTGAAGGGGGCTGCAAAAAAACTATTTCAGCAGTCGCATGCAACTTCTGGGCTGCAGATTTTTATTACTAATTTAAAATGCTTGCCTATATTGCTTCCTATTAAAAAAAATACCTAAATTGGAAGTGCCTAACCAGTCTTAGCTGATCTTGAAAAAGCTTAGCAATATTGGACGTTGTTAGAACTTGGATGGGAGACCACTAGGAAAAAACAGTGCCAAGTGTAGCTGCAGGGCATGATCCAAAAAGTTAAATGGTGGCTGTGACAGTGTGTTGTGTGCAAGTGGAGTTTGTCAGCTCTGATTGCCTTGCATCCCTCCACCAATCAGAATGCCAGTGAGTTTCTCACCTTTGTTTGGCTGGAAACCCTCCACCAATCAGAACACCAGCGAGGGGTTCTCACCTCTGATTGGCTAGAGGCCCTCCACCAGTCAGAACACCAGTGAGGGTTTCTCAGCTTTGATTGGCTGGAAGCTCTCCACCAGTCAGAATGCAGTGAGGGTTTCTCAACTTTGATTGGCTGGAAGCCTTCCACCAATCTGAATGTCCAGCTGGGAAACAAAAGGTGGGAAGAAGGCAATTTTGTAGGAAAGTCTGACTTGAGTACGAAAAGATGAACTTGAGGGGAGGGAAGGAGGAAGAGTGGCTGAGCCAGAGGGGAGAGTGGGGAGAAGGGAGTGTATTCAGAGTGCGGAGGGAGCAGAGGAATTGTTTTCTGGGAAGAAAATGAAAGCAAAACTCTGAAAAACAGATGGGGGGATTATAGAGAAGATGGAGAGCAACCGTTAGCAAAACATGAAATGAGCCTGGGAAAACAGGAAGGTGTGAGAAAGAAAGTCAAGATTGCCCTGCCTTGACTGTCTTTGGTATAAGAAGGTAAAGGGGAAGTGCTGTCAAGTTTTCAAGATCAGTGTCAGCCCTTTGAGGTCAGCCAGGTCAGGAAACATCCTAGAACTCTACTTTGTTGACAGGCTATAGTAACAGAATGCAGTATGCATTAAACATTGATTGCCATGATAGTAGAAGGGGGCCATCTCCTTCCAACCCAGGCTTGTGAGCAGGTTTGTCTAACAAGTTTCTACCCTTCCCATTAGGTCAAGCAGAAGGCTTGTGCTCCAGGTCCCATTGATCAGGAACTATCATCTAGTGGGACCTGGGAAGTGCGCCTGTTTTGTAGCTGTACCTACCCTGTGGAAGAACCTCCCGTTGATGGTTAGGTTAGCTCCAATCCTATTCCCCTTTCGGAAAGCCTCGAAGAGCTGCCTGTTTCCCCAGTCATGGTGGTTGGGGGAGTAATTGAGCCCACCCTGCCTGTGTATGGTGTCTGCGGTAGCACTTTGTGTTTGAGTGGGCAATATATATTTTTTCATATTGTACTTTTTAACCTTTGTTAGCTGCCCAGAGTCACATTAGTGAGATGGGTGGCTATATAAATCAATTTTAAATAAATACATAAATAAATAAGTGGGATGGGTGGATAAAAAAAAATCAAGATGGCGGCCATGACCATGGGTCAGGAATTTGATTGTGTGGTTGTAGCCACCATCTGGACTTTTTTGACCTCATCCAAGGAGGTCTGTGCTTGTGAGTTTCCCAAATGCCTTAATTCTCCCTTACCCTTCTGCCATCTCTCTCATTTTTCTACACATGTTTTCAGCTTACCTCCTATGTGATGCGTAATTTCCTGTTATATGACCAGATCCATCACAGCCAGGAGTTGGGCACCTGAATAAACGACAAGGAAGAAGGAAGAAGGAAGAGGAAGGAGGAGAAGAAGGAGAAGGAGAAGGAAAAGGAGAAGGAGGAGAAGAAGAAATAATAATAATCTCAGGAGTGGGTGGAAACTTTTTTTTTTTTTTTGCTGTAGGTAAATCTCTTTTAAGGAAATTTGAAATGACATTAACATGATTGTAAATCTGTTTCCCTTCAGATCACACATCAAAGTAAGGCAAATCCAGTCTACAATTTCAGAATCAATTGTTTTCCTAGAAGGATTGTTCTCTCTCTTGAGTTATCACAGTAATTTATTATTGAAGACATGTTGCTTCCTATGATTCTAGGAGCACAAAGAAAGAAAGAAAACCATAAAACCAAGAGAATGCATGGTCCTATCGAATTTATTACAATAGAATGGAGATGGGAAGCAGGATGAACATGAGAACAAAAAGTTGTGCTGGAATGAAAGATTCAAGCAATTTCCCCACATTCATAGAATGTTAGATTTGGAAGGGAGGAGCTAAGCCATCAGATCCAACCCTGCTCTCTGTAGGAATTCAAATTACTGGTAGTCCTTGTTTAGCAACTGCCTCGTACAGTGACCATTCACAGTTATGACTGTGATGAAAAAGTAACTATGACCAATCCTCGCATTGACAACCTTCGCAGGTCTGTAAAGCAAAGGAAAGCTGAAGTCAGATCATAAGCACAGTTGCCATTTCACTTAGTGACCACTTTGCTTAACAACCAAGTTGCCAGTCCCAGTAGTCGCTAAACGAGGACTACTTGTATATTATCCCCAACCAGTGGTGGGCCACCTGGTGTTTGAAGACATCCAGCAAAGGGAGCCCACCAATTCCGCAGTTATACATTCTACTATTATTATTAGAGGTCCTATTATTAGATCTTATCTCTTCCTTTATGCATTGTTTCAAACTTAAGGCAGTCCTCACTTAATAACCACAATAGGGACTGGAAAGTTTGTCATTAAGCAGGGAGGTCATTAAGTGAGTCATCATGCGACCGCATCCAATTTTATGACATTTTTTGTGGTGGTCATTATGTGAATCATGTGGTTGTTAAGCAAATCACATGGTCGTTAAGTGAATCTTGCAGTTCCCCATTGGTTTTGCTTGCCAGAAGCTGGCTGGAAAGGTCACAAATGGTGATCACATGATCCTGGGACACTGCAACTGTCATTAATACATGCAGTTGTCAAGTGCCTGGATTGCGATCACGTGACCAAGGAGGCGCTGCGACAGTTGTAAGTGTGAAGACTGGTTGAAAGTTACTTATTAGCACCATTATAACTTTGAATGGTCACTAAATGAATGGTCGTTAAGTGAGGGCTATCTGTATTACTTTGCTCCCCTTTATAGCAACATGCAGCAATAGGCATAGCTAATGGGAACAGCTCTTGGTTGCAAAATTGGTGGTATGGTAGCATTCTTCATAACCCACAGGGGCTTTTAAATAGAACAAAGGAACGGAGTCATGTCTGCCATGAAGACTTCCGAGGATTTCAGCGCTCAAAAGGCCTCCTTTGTGTTTACTGTATATACGCGTGGATAAGGTGAGAATTTTAGTTTCCAAAATACACCCCCAAAATTGGGTTCAGCTTGTCTGCAGACCAGAGCTTCAATTTTTAAAAGCCTGCCATGGCCTTAAAATTGTGCAGTTTTATAAATGACGATGTTACAGTTTGCAGTTTCACCATCGCTGCGGTCAAAAACTTGAGGGTCACTTTATCCACGGGTGATGCATTTTTCATGGTATTTTGGTTGAAATTTCAAAGGTCGGCTTATCCATAGACGGGCTTATCCGCAATTATATATGGTATATTTTTGATAATCAACTTTCCAACTCAAATTCCCATTATACCTACCTATAAGATTTTTTTTTTTTTTTTTTGCAAACTATCAGAAAAGTGCTCACAAATTTGCTTTGAAAGACATGGATGGGGTGGGATTGGTGTCAACCATTTATTTTATTTCCTTTTTCTGGCTGGACCATGGGGGAGAAGGGCTTTTTATTACTTCCAAATGGATTAATAGACTCATAAAAGAATCCTAAAGTTGGAAAAGGCCACTAGGCCATTGAATCCAACCTCCTGCTTAGTGCAAAAATCCAAACCCAAGCATCCTTGGGAGAAGGATGTGGGAATGCCCTAATAAAGTCTGCTCTTATTTCATCCAACTACAGTGGTACCTCGGTTCACGAACTTAATTCGTTCCGCAACTCTGGTTGCGACTCGAATTGGTTGCGACCTGAATCAAATTTTCCCATAAGTTTCAATGTAAATACGGTTAATCCGTTCTGAACCATATGTTTTTTTTCTAAACCACAAAAATATGAAACAAAGTACAGTACAGTACAGTACAGTATGAAGAGAGAGAATGCTAACCTTGCTCGAGGCGACTTCTGGTGTGGAGGACAGGAAGGCGGGTGGGGAGGCGGTTATTGTTTGGAGGGAGAGTCCCCCTCGCCTACAGGAAGCCACGACCACGTGTCACAGCAGGGAAAATGGCCGCAGATCCTGTTCGTCACCCGATGCGGAGTTTGTGAATGGAAGCAAAATTTTGCAAATGGTGCTGGTCACAAACCGAATTGTTCATGAACAGAAGTGTTCGTGACCCGAGGTACCACTGTACTTCCTGAATCTTTTCAGCTTTGCATTCAGAAACAATTGAATACAGACAGTAGTTTCTCTTTTTTACTTCTAAGAGCCAATTGACAAGAAAAATGGTGCACAGAAACTATTTTTTTGCACAAGCAGGTAGTTTTTTAAATGTTACAGAGGGATGCAAAATATCTTCCCTAGAAGTATAATAAAAATAGTTACCACTTCACAAGTGTTGTAAAAATTCATCCAGAATCTTGAAGATGAGATGTGATTAAAACGGACAGGAGTCCTGAGGGTAATAATACCGTATTTTTCCGACTATAAAACGATACTTTTTTCTAAAATCCTTACCCTAAAAATTGAAGGGCGTTTTATTCAAGGAAGTCAGCCGAGAATTGCGCGGTTGCAAAACTGCCCATACTTTGTTTCTGCAGAGAGGCTTCCTCCTATTGCTAGCCTCCAATCACGAGTGAAACAGCTTGTCTCCCAGACAGACTTCCTCCAATCACGAGCCTTATGTAACTGACGTCAGCTGATGCTGAACAAACCAATTAGAGGAAGGCTTTTGCAGAGAGAAGCTAGTTTCACTCGTGCTTGAATGGAATCAGTTATGCAAGAGCCTGGAAATAGAGCTGCAGAGAGACGGTTTGGACCTCCTCCTACCGAGTGTATCAGGTCAATGTTACCTAATTACTAAATAAAAATGTGTTCTGCACTATCTTTAAAATATTGATTTCTTAATTTGGGGTTGGAAAAATGGGGGTCGTCTTGTACATGGGGGCATCTTATTGTCGGAAAAATACGGTAATTTCTACCCTCCGACTTGGTATTCTCCATATTGCACATGAGACAAATTCTACCTCCCTTTACATTGCAATGTTGAACAACTCTCTCTCTCAACTCCTTATAACAACAATTCACATCTTTACTAGTGTAATTAGCACCTTATTAAGACAACTGGCAGCTTGAAGTGATTCATGATCAGGTTATTCCACTGTCCCCATGAAGGATCTACATTAGGCCAACTCAAAGGTCACCCTAAGAATATGCAAACTTTAATTTCTCTCAGTTTGATGAGCCAACCTTTAGTGGTTGGTAATTGCATGAATGAACAGATCTTAGGGAAAATGTGTGTGATGCATGAGATGATGTGCGCTGATAAAAAATTCCGTCTGTAGTATTTGATCTGAGGGAACATTCACACATGCAGGTCAGTGTGGAAACAATCAACCTTAAGTGTATCACCTTCTTCAGAATTTTTCTGAATGAACTCCCACGAACAGAGAACTGAAATTCAGTTTGCTTCTTCTTTAGGTATATTAAGAATTCAGGCAGAAGTCTTTGAAGTGAAAATAAATCAGCAAGGCCAAAGTGGGGGCTGGGAGACACTTACCTTTCTGGGGAGATGAGATGTATGTGAAATTCTGCTATGGTGAAGAAACGAGAACGATACTGAAGGGCACCAGAGAATCATCTGACATGAACAGCACCACTACCTTAAAAGGTAAGCTGCATTTTGGCACATATTGGCTTGTAGCAAAGTTCATCTGAGTCTGCATTTTTAATTATACTGTGCGTTCATGGGAAAAGAACTGAACAAAGTAGGTTTGGGCATTATTCAGGATCCAGAACTGCTTTAATAACCCTAGATTCTTTTGGAATACAGTTAGAATATCTATCATTTTTCCCATAAGGAGAAGAATATTTGGGTGGCTGGGACCTCAGATATAATCATCCCATTTACATTCATTACTCATTATTAATCAATATTAATATTAAATTAAATTAATATTAATATTAATATTAAAATATTAATCAATATTTGGTCAATATATATCCTCCCCCTTGGACTGCTTTTTTTTTCTTCTTGATTGATCTCTGAAATGATTCAGAAGACCATGTTTTGAGATCCATTCATCTTCCATGTGGTGCTTATTTGTTTAGATCAGTGTTTCTCAACCTTGGCAACTTTAAGACATGTGAACTCCAACTGGCTGGCTGGCTGGGGAATTCTGGGAGTTGAAGTCCACATGTCTTAAAGTTGCCAAGGTTGAGAAACACTGGTTTAGATTGCATACGATCTTGTCAAGATGCAACTGTATAGGAAGTGGTATATAAATTATTCAATAAATAAACACTATGACAGAGCTTGTAAATTTATAAGCCACCCCAGGACAGTTAGATTCTAATTTATTACACCATGGTAAATATTTTCTGTAGATTAGTTGTGACGAAATAATGGCTTATGAGTTAGTCCTAAGGCATAAGGTTTCAGTGGTTGCTCCTGTCAAGAGAATATTCACTATGTGCTAAACACAGCAGTGCAAATAAGAAAGGGTGGGAAATAAAGTCTGAAGTTATGTATCAGCTGACTGCCTCTGAGAAAAAGAGTTTTTTAAAAAGGTTGTTTGTGTGGCAAACCATGTGCATGGACGTGAAAAACAAACTGATAGAAGTGTCACCAAATGCTTGATGTAGGGTGAATGGGGCTAGTTAGATTCATGCTTCAAAAATGAACAAATCCTCTTTCTTTCTTTGATTCCCATACAGTCCTTCCTCTGCCAGTTCAACTCCATCTCAAGGGGAACATACAACTCTTGCCATTATCCTGATCCTACAGAACAGTAACTCTGTCTAATGCGTAGAGAAAGGTTAAATATAATTAATTTAGTTTTAATTTAATAAGAAAAACAATGCCATCGTCAGGTGGAAGAACTGGTAGAAATTTTCAAGTCTCACACAGGGAGAAGCAAGACTGCGGTTTGAAAAACTTCAAATTTTGGACAAACGTCCCATCATAACCGAGCAATTTTGTCGTTTTCTTAGCCTGGGGCCCATAGGTTATCAACTCAGCTAACAAAAACGGTGCTGTTATCCAGAAGAAGGACTGCTAATGTTGCAGCATCTAGAAAACCATCAAGAGAGAGTTTGGGGGAAAATGGGATAGCATAAGTCTAGGATGGCCAATACAAATCTGCCTGAGATTCAAAAGTATATATAAGTGTGTGTGTAAAAATTTCAGGCCCCTTTTTCCTACACTCATCAAAAGTGCGCGCCCCTTCCCATTCCCATATTGTGAACGGGCAGGTCCAATCAGCTCACAGGCAGATGTAGAATTGGCTCCTGCTAAAGGGAAATTGCAAGAAAGAGAATAAGAAGCGAGAGTGACAGGGAGAAGGAGACAGAGATCCAAGTTGAGCGCAAACATACTTGAGGTCAGCAGAGTGGGCAGCCATGAGATTTCTGAGACTCTTGTCAGCAAGGGGGCAACCAGAAAGGCTGTAAAAGAAGAGATGGAATAGTTGGGTAAGCTAAAAAAAAAAAAAAAGTAGGGAAGATAAAAGCAAGGGGAAGAGGGAATAGAACCAAAGTATCCACACTCTATTTTTAAAAAAAAAAGGAAAAGGAAAGATTTTTAAGAGACGGTCAGAACCTGAAGAGAGTAGGGTAGGTAAGGTCAACTAACCTGCGATGAGAAGCATAATTTCCCGTGATGTGTCCGCTGCCATCACAGCCTGGGGTAGGGCAACTGAACAAAAATAATTATGGGGAAAAAAACGTGAGTGGCAAAAAAAATAAAGAAATCAGTAAGATTCATGCATATGTGAAAAAATTTAAAAATATAAAAAAGGAGAAGAAAATCTTTTTTTTTTCCATAGAAATTTGGGGAGGGGGGAATTATCGAAGAGTTTTATGGGTTTTTAGACGTCCAATCCTGCTTCTTTGGGGTGCTGAACAGCTTTCTAGAGATACGTTTGGCATCTGGACAGTGGCAATATTATATTCTTTTATATATCTACATCATTTGTAAACAGAACCCTGAAGCATCACCTTAAGGGGAGAAATTATCAGCTGACTGCTGTTTAAAGAAAACCCTCCCTCCCCAAAGATAAATGATTTGAGAGATATTAATTTGAATGATTTAGGGTTAGCCTGTTTGATACAGTAAGATCTTCCATAATGGGCCAGGGCAAAGGGTGATGGGACTTGTAGGATCTGTTTGCTGCCCATCCTTATGGATAAAATGGGAATGCCCCATAAATGCTTGTCTTGTTGTGCCATGATGGCTGGCTAACAGAGAGGCATCAAGCTGGTTCATCATCCTAAATGGTTACTAGCTGCCTATTCCCAGTTGAAAAAAAAATGTTACCGCTTTCTTCTAGCTCATAAATCTGGAGGTGGCACTAGAAAAGCTGTATTTGTACTGGATCTGATGATGATGAATATGTCCCATCAAGTTGTTTTTGACTCTTAGTGACCACACAGATAGATTTTCTCCATGATGATCTGTCCCTAACCTGGTCCTTCAGCTCTTCCAATGGTGCATTTGTACTGTATCTAGATTACTCTTTTGATAACAGAAGCTAGCCAAATACCTGTGGGAAACTTCTAAGCATTTATTTTTATCGACTTGTCCACACTGTCCATAACTTGGAGCCTAAATATTTCCTTTAACTAGTGTGTTTGATACCAATGATTTACATCTGCAAAAGCTGAGCTAGATCAAAGAAGAGATTTGGGTGTGTAGAGCTAAAGCAGTGATGGCAGTAACTTGAAACCGTGAGTGAACTAGAAGGATGAACCAATATAGCTTTGGTCTTCATGCACTTCTACTTAAAAAAAAACTAAATTTCATCTCCTCTCTTGATGGTGGCTCCTATTTTCACACATTTCTCCCTTCTCATTGAAGGCTGCTAAGTAAAGGCAGTTGTGTAGGACACCATGCACTGCTAAAAAGGCTGCTGCTAATCTTTGTAACTACAACAGCTAGGGCGGTGTTGAGGAACTCTTGACCTACTAGATGTTTCTGAACTTTCAGCATCCCTCATCATTGACAATGTTGGCTAAGATATGAGTTGGGTTTCCCAACATCTACTAAAACACAGGTTTCTCACCTCTGAGTCTGAAGCTTGGTTCTTTAAAATACCAAATGCATAGTTACACAGTCATGTCATGAACTGCTGGGATACTTAAATGAAACCCTAGCTGGATTACTCCAGTGTGCTAAAGCAGCTGGGGTCATTCTTTTTGATGTTTAGACTGCCTTTAAACAATAATGTGCCATGAATGCTGTAACATTTTGCTTCTATTGGCAGTTTTTGTATTTATTAAAAGGGATTTCCTTTCTTATTCTCTGTTCTTGACTTTGATGTTTTGTGTGCATTTTCTAAATGCCACTGACTATGCCAACTCAAATTTGCAAAGTTGTATATGACCTTTTCCCCCAAAATTACAATCATTTAAAATGCCCACAGCTTTAACACAACTCTGAAATAAACAATAGCTTCATTATACCTGATTTACAAAAATATTTATGTAAATATATCATTTGCATCCACCCGTTCAGCCCTCAAAAGTGGTCCACCACGTCTTATGACAAAAATAACACAACACAGATATTAAAAATAAAGAGTGTTGATACAATGTCACCTTCACTGAAATAAAATGGCCAGTTCCTGTCAGTTTTAGAACATGAAGTTTATGATACTCACAGTACATAAGATTTCATTTCAGTGTACATAGATAATTTGGGGGCAAAGTGCATGAACTGGGTGAATAAGATGCATTTTTTTTAAAGCAGAAAGCATTGTTATATTTGTGGATTGTGCTTAGTTTCAAAATTCAGATTAGTTTTTTGAAGTAAATGAATTTGGGAATCAATGGTCATAATTCTGCACCATGGTGTTGTGTTATCATATCATATCATATCTCATATCATATTTCATCATATTTCTCTCTCACACACACACATACACCCTATAATCTGAAAAGACAGACAACTGCATACATTCATCATCTAGCTTCATAAAGGGGCCACTCAATTATTCTGATCAAATATTTAATTGTACAACAATACAAAAAAGGAATAAGAAATGGATGGCCAGATGGGATCTGGAGTAGAAAATGGGGAGCATGAAGAATAAGGAGCAAGGAATTAATTACTTCCTGAAGGCCAGAGTCCCTAGGCTGAGGGCTTAATTTAATTTAATATTATAGATGAACCTGGAAAGCTGCCTATCATTTAGATGTTCAAAAATCCCATGGACTATCAGTGTGGTATTGCTCTAGAACAGTGTTTCTCAACCATGGAGACTTTAAGATGTGTGGACTTCAACTCCCAGAATTCCCCAGCCAGCATGGCTGGCTGGGGAATTCTGGGAGTTGAAGTCCACACATCTTAAAGTCGCCAAGGTTGAGAAACACTGTTCTAGAACATAGTGAGATATTATCAAGGCTTTTGGACTTTCAGATTTACAGCTGCTATCAGCTAGTCTCATACCTGAGAAATAGGCATGGTGGAGTGGGGAAAATCATGCTATTCCTTCTCTCAGATTTGAACTTGGCATTTTTTTTTTTTCTCCTGGAGCCTAGAGAAACGTAGTGGCTGGCTCTGGGTAGATCACATATCATTCCTCCACCAGAAATGATAATCAGGTGAGACCTCTGGAGTGAGAAGGTCATATGGAAGATGGTTGGGGAGGAAGAACTTCGGGGGCAAAGTGCATGAACTGGGGGAATAAACCACTATTTCTTTGGGAGCAGAAATAATTGGTGTATTTATGTATTGCAATTGGTTTCAAATGTCAGATGATCATTATCTTTTTACGTGAATGGATTGGGGAAATTCATTCCATAACCCCTGAAATGGCATTATTCAGGCTTCCTTATGTTCATGCAACATCACACTTAACCAGATCAGTGAAAGATGAAGCAGCTGCACTCAGACAACATGCTAAAATAGGATAGTATCATCCTTGAGCAGAGTTTTAGCTTTGGCTTAACCCGCTGTGCAAACACAGCCAATCTGGTTTGTTTGTGATGCACTGTCTTGTGTAAATCGAGAAATAGATCAATTCAGTATTAGGTTAAGTATGTTGTATGAAGTTAAATGATGAAGTAGCCTCATAGGCATCCAGTAGAGCAACCATCCACAAGGATTAGAATTAGGATTAGCAAAGTGATGTCTTCTGGTAAAGGTTCTGGAGATACTATATTCTTCTTCCGTCTTTATAATTCTTGGAATAAGGTTAGATTCTGTTGACCCATGCTAATTCAACTCTAGGATCTCAAACATGGAGGCTACAGTGAGACCCTCAGATAGCAATAATTCACAATATAAGAGGTGGGATTGATACACTTATAAATGCAATCTTAGTTTTGGTTTTGCCCCCACAGCTATGAAAATAAGATGAGAAGAAATACCACTTTATGTTTCAGAACACAATGATCAACGTTGAAGCACCAGTATATTTTTGCTGATGAGTATTGCAACTGTTTGCTTTTAATTTACATATCACCTTCCAAAACATTTCTTAATAAGAGACTATTCCTTTGCCTACTATGACAAAGGAAAAAAAGAGTGAAGAATGTCATATGCTTGTAAATAGGTGTGCTTTATTCTCCGTTAGTGCACATGTCACTTAATGTCTAATAATTACCATGTTCATGCTCTTCATTTTAGAAGTCTGAGAACTTTTAGAAGGCTCCTAGCTACCCACTATTGATGCCCACATCTTTCTAGCATCACTAGGACAAGAGAATTGGGATTTGTCAACATTTTCCAACTCTATGTTGGACTTCAGCTCTCATTATTTTTCAGTCTTGATTAACAGCTGAGCATTATGAGAGATGGAGATGATCATATCTGGTGGTTACCAAGATGGAGATGACTATGGCAAATAGTCTGTGGGGTCCCTTCTCTCTTTCATGGTACTCCTTGGCTGTGTTCACACAACACTCTAAGCTAGACTAAAATAGGATCTGGTAGTTTCTGGTTGAACATGCTGTGGGAAACCCAACATGTTTTAGCATGTTGTGTGAACCATGCCTTCACATTAAGCCATCATACGGTTTATCTATTTGTCATATTGTCATATACAATGGTATATGAACACAACCATTGGATTTTGTTAACCTGCTGTCATTATCTCTTCCATGAACTGCTCACACCTTGTCAGACTTGGCTGTGAGGTCACTGGTTAAGCAACTGAAAAGCTCCTTTATACCAAATAAATGTTCAGAAAGGATTTGACCATCTTGGGCCTTGTACCATGGGTTCTATCAAGCCCATCAACTTTTTAATTTGAAAGGTGAGAATCCAAACTCGTTTAATGGTGCTCAATATTGTGGGTAAGCAGCTAAATCCGCTAATGATTAACCCAAGAGTGAAATGTATCTCAGTTACCTAGAATATTAAAAGTGGAGAGGCCAGATGGGTTGAGGAATAGATTACAGAGACAGATTTAGCTTTTAAGAGAATCTACAAGCACGGGGATTAAATATTGCAAATGAAGGAGTTTATGTAAATATGAATTCTTACGCTTTTTTCTTTTAACATTCCCAGAAGCTAAAACAAACAGACCTGCTCATGATTTTTACCTTGTAATTTGCTGGATATTCCAATATGCACATTACATCTGTTGCCCACATTCTCCCTTTTCCATTTGGAAAAGTCACACCTCAAAATCTGAATTTCAAAGTCTGAACAACACTTGAGAATCTCACAGTCACAGATGCTTGTAAAAAAAAATCCTTCTGTCTCACATTTATCCACCCCCTCAACCCTCTACAATGGGAGGGCAAGAGCAATGCGGCTCACAAAGGATGTCGCCAAGAGTGTGGGACATTTTGGAAATGTAGCTTTCAGGAAATGTTATGACAGTGTGTAAACAAGGAAGCAAAGCAATATGTTTAGCAAAAGTTGTTTTCTGCCACCACCGCATTACCAAGGCTCCAGCAGGAAAGTAAATGAAAAGGGGGAAAGTGTGCATTTATCATCACTTCAATGAGTCCTAAGATTGTGTTGTTTTACTCAACTGTTCTCCCCCCCACTCTTAAATCATGGTAAAGCTTCAGAAGACCATATGGAATGGCTCTTCATTTCAACAATCAGGAACAGCTTTTGAACTGTTTGGATTAAATAAGATCCCTGCAGTATGAAATATCAGTGAATCTTGGGTGGGATTTTTAATTTCTTAAAGACTCCCTCCCACATTCATCCAGTAAACCTATCTCTTCTTTCTTAGAATTGCATCACGGAATCCTATGGTTGGAAGGATCCCTTGGGTCGAGTCCAACCCCTGCTAAGTGCAGGAATCTAAATTAAAGCAAGCCAGAGAGATGGTGGTCTCTCAAGTGCTTCATGGCATGGTTGTTTAGTCCAAGTGGGAAGACTCACGTGAGTAGCTCTTTCCTGATCTCCTTGGAAAGGAACTTAAGCTTGAAGTTGGTTAAGGTGATTTCCCCTGGGTACTTTCTTTCTTCAAAGTTTTCTTCTGGAACTTCTTGCTCATCTACTTCTGAGGAGGCAAATGAACGGGCTGCGGGCTCTGACTGCAAAAAACCAAGAAAAGATTCTGGAGGGAGTAGAGACGGCTGGGCAGAACCACCCAAGCACTTTTGGCCAAACGGCAGAGAATTCTTGAATAGGGTTAAAGAGAAGGACTGAAAAAATGGAAGCAAAAGAGAAAACTCAGCAGAGTAGATTCTGGCTGATATAAGCAGTGAGGAGATTTTCCCTGAGTATCAGATGACACTAGAATGCCACAGCAGGACCATGGCAAGTATAAAGCTGCTGAGGTCTGTCAACATTGTAGGAGAAGAGCTGTGTTAGTCTATGGTAGGCAAAAATCAGGAGGAGTCTGATAGCATCTTTTCTGACAATCAAACATTACTGGGCGCACTCCAGGTCCCTACCCTTCAATGCTATCATCTGATGGGACCTTGGAGACGCACCTTCTCTGTAAATGCCCTGTCCTTTGGAATAGTCTCCCACCTGAGATTCGAGGGGCCCCTAACTTTTAGTCTTCTAAAAGGCCATGAAGATCTGGCTGTTGCCCTGAGCATTGGGCTAGGATGGGGTTAAGTCAGGGGGGCAATAATATGGGTGGCCTGGTGCCTGAAGTTTGTTGGTTCTGTTTCTATCTTGTTGTTTTCATTGGTTGTTGTGAACCATCTAAGATCATATGTGAGATAGGCGGCCAAGTAAGTTCCTTAAATAAATAAATTAAAAAGCAGAAGCATTCATGAGCTGCAGTTTCCTTCATCAGATGTCTAGAATGGCCAGTGAGCTGGAGCTCACAAAAAGTTATGCCTTTCAATAAAATGTATTAGTTGGAAAAGGTGCTACCAGATTCCTGATGTTAGGGTCTGCCAACTTTTTCAATCTATATAATAACACACGGAGAAGCTGTGGTTTTCTCTCAATGCATCAGACTCCTGGTCAACCAAGAGGTGTTCCCTCTGCCTGGGCAGACTGTCCTTCAACATAACTGCCTAAGTGCCTGGCAAACATAATTAAGTTAATACAGAAATATGCTGAACAAATGACCTTTCCTCCCCCCCGCCAATAATTGTTTTATTATAAGATGCAAACAATACATTACGAAATGCAGATATTCACTGAGTACAGTGGTACTAATGGAATATAAAATAGAAATGGTTGACACTATGATGGTTTAAACCTTTAAAGATAAGGAGAAAAAATTTATACTGATAATTTCTAAAATGTTAATAAACATAACATTTGCTTATTGGATTATACAGTGAAAGCTAAGTGGGGTATTGATAGACAATTGCAACACATATTAAATTATTTTATAATATAAAAAAAGGTTTCTCTCTTGAGCTTAATGCTTCATACGAAGGTTTCCATTGTATTGTTATATATCATTGCTTGAAAATGTTGAATGACCTTTTCTTCTAATGTGCAGAAGACCCCTCTTCTCTGAAAAACTGCTTGTCTTTTCACTGATACAAGTGAACATTAAGCAAATGTCAAATAATTTGCCCTATCTTAGCTTGTATGTTGTGTCTTAGATGCCAGTACTGGCAGAATGAGTATAATTGGTATAATTCACAGCAGCTCCTAGAGAACCTTGGCCAATCTTGAGAAAGTGAAGAAGGATGGAAGTTCACAAAGAAATCCCAGCTAACCCTATAGTGAACCCTAACCCTAACCCTAAACCTAAACCTAGCCCTGGCCTTCTGATTGGCAAATGAAGGTCTGGGTTTTCTGAAGAAGGGTCCATTTACTTAATAAAGAAGTTGTGGTCTCCTAAAAAAGAAATTAGGGTCCCCTAACTCTAAGTTGTGGTCCCCTAACCCTAACCCTAATCCTAACCCTAACCCTAATCTTGGCTAATCTTGAGAAAATGAAGCAGGATGGGAGTTCACCAGGAAATCTCAGCTAACCCTGTAGGCTAAACTGGGAAGAAAAATATCCCAGAAGACAGCAAACTACACTGTGAGGTCCATTAAGTCATCAGCAATTCCACCTGTCTTTCCTCTACACCTGCAATTGCTGAGCTTGAAAATGAAGGTTTGCATGCTTCTTGCTAGGTGCAAAGGAAGAAAAATACTGGTATCCTGCGGGGTTGGAAGCAGTGAGTGTACAAGATCTCTTTCACCTTTGCTATTCTTGACCAACTGTATCCTCATATTTAGAAGGGGGAAGGAGGCAAAGGGTGGGAAATGGATGGATGAGGTAGTCAAAGTACCTCTCCCCTCCCTTACTTGCAAGATTCTGTTACTGTAACCTTAGAATAAAGGTAGTGTTAGTACTCATGGTTTGGTTTCTTGTCTGGACTACCGTGAAGGACTGATCTCAGTCTTGCAAGTCTGAAAGTACCTCTTCCCTCCCTTACATCTATCTATCTATCTATCTATCTATCTATCTATCTATCTATCTATTCATTTATATAGCCATCCATCTCAGACTAGTGACTCTGGGTGTGTGATGGAATGGAATTATGAGGGCCAGACTCAGGGAGATAAACATTTTCTTAGCTCGCCGGAGGAACGTGGGAGATACAAGAGGATGAGACTGACACCTCCCTGAGGAATTCACAATGTTGTGGCTGGCTGACTTGGGAACTGGGGTTTCAGTCTGGGAAGATTCTTGCTAGAGGTTTTAGCTAATAAACATAGCTGGACTGAATTGACATGGTCTCTTGGAGTTCCTTGGGCTAGGCCTGACATCAATCTTCCCAGACTGAAACCCCAGCTCCCAAGTCAGCCAGCCACAACAGTGTGAATTCCTCAGGGAGGTGCCAGTCTCATCCTCTTGTATCTCCCACGCTCCTCAGGAGACGTAAGAAAATGGTTTTCGCCCTGAGCCTGGCCTTTATAATTCCATTCCACTACAGGGTGGCTAACAATAATAAAAACAGTCAACACTTAAAACAATACAGAAAATAAATATAAATATAAATACAGCCAAGAGATCTTTAAAAACCATCAGTATGAGCACAGCCATGAAACGGGCCCTGAGTGTGCAAAGGTCCGGGCATAAAGCCAGGTCTTCAAGGCCTTCTGAAAAGCCAAAAGGGTCGGGGCCATCCTAATCTCAGGAGGGAGGATGTTCCAGAGGGCAGGTGCCACAGCAGAAAAGGCACATCTCCTGGTCCCTGCCAGCTGACATTCCTTGGCTGACGGGACCCGGAGCATGCCCATCCTGCTGGACTGGATTGGACGGGTAGAAACAACTGGGAAAAGATGGTCCCTAAGGTAACCTGGTCCCAAGCCATGAAGGGCTTTAAAGGTGACAACCAGCACCTTGAATTCCACCCAGAAACATACCGACAACCAGTGCAGCTCCTGAAGCAGTGGTGTTACAAGTGCCGAGTAGCCGACACTATTTACAACCCAGGCAGCTGCATTCTGTACCAGCTGAAGCTTCCGAATGCTCTTCAAGGGCAGCCCCACGTAGAGCGCATTGCAATAGTCCAAATGGGAAGTCACTCTCTCAAAAACTAGGTCCCTTCTGAGATGCCTTCTCCACCGCCACCCCTCCTTTGGATTCAGATTTTGCTTATCAGACCATTGTCTAGACTGCAGCTCTTCCTCCTGTCTCCCAAGGTCATTCCCACAGACCATGACACTTGGTTTTCAGTGCTGGGCCTTTTCCCCATCCAAAGAAACAAAGCTGCATTGGAGTCGTTTTCCAACTCCTAATTTTTACCTCCTCCAACTCCTCTTCTCGTTGTCGATTTGGTTTGGTGTAGTCAATGGGACCGTCCCACTCATCCTGGCGAGATGTGTGGCTGGACTGGGGTGAGGTCATCGTGCTGCTCGTGGCACTCGTGCTGTTTTGGCGTTGGGACACGTCGGGGTATTTGATGCTGGGGCTACTGCTGCAGCTGCTGCTGCTGGGGAAGGTGCTTTCACGTTTGCGATGCTTGTTCATGCTTAAGTCCAGAGTCCCGTTTTCATCCACTTCAATGTCCATGGACTGAAGTATGGAAGACACAAGTCTTGACAACCCATTTATAATTGCTTCTTTGAATCCTCCAACCCAAACTATCTGTTTTCTTGACACCAAACCTAACTGTCCTACACTGGAGTATCTGCAATAACATTATCATCAACAGTAACTTGTCTTTACCCAGGCGTAGTACATATCCCAAGGAAAACATGTAGTTACAAAATTTTGCTCACTACTTAACAGCCAAGTGGTAAAACTGAGATTTAGGAAAACAACAACAACAAATTAAATACAACCGTCATACATATTTAAAGGAAGACCCTGAGATACTGCAGAGCGAGCATGCATCCAAAGTTAATGTGTAATAAACAAAAACCTGAAAACTACCAATCTTAATGTGCATAGGATGAAATAAGCAGGCCCACAGCACTAATCAAATAAAAAGGTCTTTGGATTCTTTTTAAAGGCTACCCAAAGGAGGGAACTGGTTTCAGAATCGCAGGGGCAGGTTCTTGGAAGCCAAGACACTTTCACTCTAGAGCAGTGTTTCTCAACCTCGGCAACCTTAAGATGGGTGGACTTCAACTCCCAGTGTTTCTCAACCTCAGCAACTTTAAGAGATGTGGACTTCAACTTCAGCCTGCTGGTTGGGGAATTCTGGGAGTTGAAGTCCACATCTCTTAAAGTTGCTGAGGTTGAGAAACACTGCTCTAGAATAAGGAACAGAAAGAAGGCCCCACTTAGAGGAATTGATGGAGCAGATTGTAGAGAGAAATAAGGGCAGGCCAATACTGGAGGTTTTGTGACCGGAAGGCTCGAAATGGAGCCCTGGTGATTTTAACTGGTCTGATAGGGTTTAGTCTTTCCTGATTTGGAGCTGGAACTCACTTAGAAAGACTTATCCCTCTTTTTTTGTTCTCTTTCAAATGCTGCATAGAACTTGCACAATTAATTGATGGCCAGCCATAACGCAACTAAGAAAGCATCAGTTGCATAAACCGTTGGTTTCATGTATGGCTTTGAAATAAGAGGACCATGCCTTGGACAATCCCCAGGGTCCTTTGGTCAGACAGAGATGGCCGCAGCTAAATTCCTACACTCCACCCAGAGGACAACATCTACTGGTGTGGCTGTCCTTTGCCTGCTCACCTTGCTGGAGAGATCTTGTTGCTTGGTGCAGAGATTTTCAGGCATTTCCCAGCAACGGGTGGAGAGGTTCAAAATGGCAGTGGCAGCCATATGGGCAGCTTCGGCATCGTGGGAGTAGTCGAAGCCTGTGGATGAAGACGAAGTGTTCTTCACATAACTGCTGGAGGGGCTGTGGCTGGGGGAAGTGGAAACCTTTGGAAAAGGTTTGCCTGCAAAAAGGGAGCAACAGAGGAAGAGATGTATGGATGGTGGTTGGAAACGGTCCACTTTCAAGTAAATCAATCCAGTTCTGTCTGCTTTGCCACTGGGGGCCTCATTTCAGGGTTTCAGCCATTTATTTATGTACTGCAACCTCATATTTCCTTCAGGAATTCAACATGGCATACTAAATCCCCCTCCTCTGATTTTTCCTACAACAAGAAACCTGCGAGGTAGGTTGGACTGTGAGTGACTGGCCCATAGGGAGTCTCCATGACTGAGGACTAGTCAGCATCTGTTACTACAGTATATTGCACTGGCTTGAGTGAGGGTTGTTGTCAGCCCCACCAGGTACACCAAACCAGGGAATCAGTCAACTCTACTAAAAGGCTAGAGTTACCTATACTGGGATTGGCTTCAATAACAGAACCTTGCAAATCTGATTGTGCTGTGCCCCCAGCTTCTTACACCCTGCTGAACTGCTTCCACATGTTTTCTTGCTTCCCAGGGCTTAAAAAATGTTTCAGCCCCCTTTGCCTAGGTAACACTTCTTATGTATTTCCATCAAGATCATCTCCCTTACTTTCCGCAGTTGTACAGATGAAGAGATTCAGTGAGTTTTGAAGGAACAATCATACAGGTAGCCCTCACTATCTGACCGCAATAGGGACCAGAATTTAGTCCACTAAGCGATTTAGTTGTTAAGCAAATCGGAGCTGATTTTACAACCTTTTTTACGATGGTTGTTAAGCAAATCATGTAGTAGTTAAGTGAATCACATGGTTGTTAAGCGAATCCAGCTTCCCCAATGGACATTTTTTGCTGGAATTCGCTTAACGACCATGTGATTTGCGTAATGACTGCGGTGATTCGCTTAACGACCATCGTAAAAAAGGTCACAAATTGCAATCACATGACTGCAGGGGTCATAAAGCACTTTTCCTAAGGCCGTTGTAACTCTAAATTGTTAAACGAACGATCATTAAGCAAGGACTACCTGTACACTCAGTTGAAAATATTAGCAGCCGGGCTGTGCAGCCTTTTGGATTAGAACTCCAAAACATATTTTGGAGAATATAGGAGTGTGACTATAACACTTGTCTGCAACCACATTTTTTCCCAGGCAGCTGTAGGATCCTGGAGAAAGACGCAGCTGTGTTAAGCTGATGCATACAGACTCAATATCTGCGCTTTGAAGAACATTTTAGAGATTGATGTAGCCCTGCTTAGCCCTGAAAACTGGTATGTTTTAGTAGTAAAGATTATAGCCATGCCATCCACACAGGATAAGCTTGCAGTGTTGATTTTTGGGGAAGAAATGGCAAACTGAAGACTGCAGCGGAATAAAGAGCTGGCAAGTAGACTGGCTCTTCGTAATTCCTCTCTGGACAAGGAGAGGACTTGAAATTGCCCGCAGGTGCTCCAGACAGTTGCTCCTCACGAGCATAGAGGAGGACAGTTGCTTCTCATCTATAGTTTGCCCACATCTACATATTGCTGTGTAAAGTTATGCTTTGTTCATATTAAAAAGAATAGCGTTAAATTGGAAAAACTAAAGAAAAGGGGAAACAAAATGATCGAGAAGAGGAATTACCACACCTAAGAGGTCATATCATTTGACTGAGTTTAGAAAAAAAGGTGAGAAAGGGGGCAGAATGTGATACAGTGGGATAGGCAATCTGGAAAGTTGAGGCTCATAATCAATGCTTTGGAGGCACTGAGGGCTACAGTGGGTAGGCTGTGTGTGTGTGGGGGGGGGGGTTGGTCCCCCTTGTAATTTTTTTGTAATTGGAGAAACAATTTTGAGGTCATCCTTTGTCTTTGGAAATAAGTTAACCTTTCTGTAGTGCTAGGCTACAGCTTCCATGGGTTACCTGCTTCAGAAGAGTGGGAAACCAAAATGCTCATTTCTAGCAATTGTAGCCTGATAGGGCCCTAGGGCTTTCAAAAAGGAGTTTAAGGGCACATTTGGCTGTAGAGTTGCCAGCTGCCCCTTGTGATCATGGATTATAATTCAATGCCAGAATTTGGAAGGGAAGGGAGTGTTTAGGGCTACCATATCTGGCCTCCAAAAACCTTCTGCAGATGTTTGCAAGCAGAAGATAGAGACCTACCACTCTTCAGCTGTTGTTTCCTGCACTTAGCATTTAGAGCAGTGTTTCTCAACTGCTGTTGACTGGGGAATTCTGGGAGTTGAAGTCCACACATCTTAAATTTGCTAAGTTTGAGAAACACTGAAGTAGAGGCAGGCCTAAGTCTTGCAAATATAGCTGCAAAACTCCAGAGAGCCACTAGATGGCAGCAAAGTATGTCTAAACATCATAGAACAAGTTTCCTACTTATTGATCCCAGACAGATTGAAAGAATATGCTTTTTCCTTCAGTGAATTTAATGGCATTTATTGTGGAACAATGTGGTGCGGGTCCATTGGTTTGGCTTGGCTTCAAAGAAGATGAAGCCATTTCATGAAGAATACTAAGGCAGCTATTAAGACTCTGCTTCTTTTTTAGGGGGGAGATAATTATTGCCCAGGGCCTCACAGATGGGGGGGCATCCAAAGTGCAATTGGATGGATTGTGACGTTCTGTTTGAGGCAATAAAATGAATCAGTTAAAATATAATCCCAGGAGTTCCTTCAGTAGTTTGCATTTCCCTCCCTTCCCCCCCCCCCCCCATTTAATGGATACAGAAAAATCAGAGGGAGATGGAAAGGGCTCAAATAAATGCTTTGGCCCCACCTCCTGGATTTTGTGGTAGCCCAAAGGCACCTGTTGGCCCCAGAAGTTTTGGACTGATCCATCAAAGCTCTTACGTTCTTATGCAATAATGTTTTCCTACGCAATCATGACAAAAGTCCTGGATTGGGCTTCTGGGGAGAGGGATGAATTTATGAGTAGGCTTTCCAAGGTGAAAGATTCAACAGCTAAGTGGATGCCCAATCAAGTTCCCAGAACATAGACAATTTCCATTAAAACCATATTTATTGCAGACCTCTGAGGAATTCAGGGTGAGAGGGAAGATGAAAGCATAACTTCTTTGTTCGCTTTCTGTTCCTCGTTCACAGAAATGGTTTTAGCTGGAAAAAAACCCCACGTCCATTTTAAATAAATATTTGCCTCCTGGGGAGATAAGGTACCTTTCCATTTCAAAGAGCAAAGAACTGGCGTTCCTTCAACAAACATGCATCTCTTTCTGGAACACCCAACATTCTGTCACAAGGGGATGGGACCCCAGCAATGAGGATTCAGGAAGGGGCAGTACAGAGAGAAGGCACATTTGATTATCAAACGCTGTGATCTGCAGGGTCACCAGCAGCCTGGAGAGCATTCACTTTTCTAAATATAATAAATGGGTGGATCTTAAAGAATCCAAGACTCATTATTGTTTTTTTCCAAAGAAGATTAAGCTGGCTGGTTTGGGGAATCCTTTATTTTTCTGGGGATGATGGAAAACAGGTGGAAGGCCCAGATGGATGACCTGCTTGACCTCCCTGGTTCACATTCCTTTTGTCCCCCAAGCTGGTTCTTCAGGATGAAAAGGGTGCTCAAGACAAATTACACATGCTGCATGTGAAATTTCATTAATCTCTTATAATATTAGAAGTTAGTGTGGCCCAACAAGTTTGTATTTATTGCATTTGTATCCTACTCAAGGAAGTTTACATGGGGGGCTCCCCTGACTTTATCCCACAGTAATAATCCTGAGAGGTAGGCTAGGCTGAGAAAGACCAACCCAAAGGTACTTCAGGGAGCTCTGAAGTTAGATGGGAACTTGAACATGGGTGTTCCAAATCCCATAGATTAAAACGTAGCATCTGCCTTCACACATTGTGCTTAACTTGGTTACTGAATTAACCTACTTTCTGAATTCTCACGATCACAAATGAACCAAATGTGCTGGGTTCACAGTCAAAATGAATGAATGAAGACCAGTAAATAAATAAAATTAACACTAGTGATAGAATCATCATAGAATCATAAAATCATCATAGATTCATCATAGTATCATAGGGTTGGAAAGGACCTTGGAGGTCTTCTAGTCCAACCCTCTGCCCAGTGAAGGAATCCTCATAGCATTCTGGTTCAGATGGGTGTCCTGTCTTAACCAGGTTAAGCATATTGTACAAATGTAGCTGTTAGGATTACAGTAACTGAATTAAATGTATTGTGCGAATTCAGTTGACTAGTTATGGAATTGACCAGCACAAGATTTACTGATGACAATATCTTAGCTGTTGTTTTTTTTTAATCAACAAGTTTTGGAGGATGAAACCATTAGGAATCAGGTAGACATCACAGCAAAGTGGGACCAAAAGGTTCCAAGGCAACTGACATGCTTAGCTTCAATAAAGAAGGATTTTTGCTGTATTTATACATGTTCTAGGAACATCTGGTGATCCACTGTTGGAAACAAGAAGCTGGACCAGAGCAATCCTTGGTTTAATCAACTGGACAATAAATAAATAACCACAAAAACCATAAATTGATTCTCCAGGACACTCCCACTGACCAGGCTCAACTTACATTTAAAGGCTTTAGGTGAGGTTTCGCTAGTCTGAATCTTTGGGGCAAGCATGCGTTTGCCAAAAACCTGAGCATCAAAACTTGCATAATCGAAGGTGACTTTGGAGTATTTCTCCAGCTCCTTGGCCAAGTTGGCCCTTGGCGTGGTAGGAACCATATTGGGCCTGTAACTTCCATACTGAGGCACCTCCAGTTGCTTCACAAAACACATAGGCCTGAAGAAAAGAGAAAGTAAAGGATGACACTTTTGTAAGACATTTATAATTCGGGGTGAAAGTGTGGGGAACAACTTGGGTAAAAGGTTCCCTTGAAGGTGATGTAGTCATCTTTTAAAGACAAAAATATGAAAAATCAAATCTAATCAAAATCTTTTATTATGACCATAGATCGGAACATGAAGGATCAATTTGGAACTATTTTCTGAGCACCCTAACAGTGGATGCTGTAGACACTGTTCACCTGAGTTCATGTTCAAAGTCATATATTTATTTTCTGAAGTAGAACCCATTTATAAACAGGTAGTATAAAGTATAATATTTATAGGGGAAATACATATAGTGATATGGAAGAGATATCAGAAATATGCTTTTGGGAAACAATGATTCTAAACTGTTATCAGTTTTCATACATGTTGTTCTTATAGAGAGAGTATAGTATCTTAAGAAAGTGATAGTAAAATCCTATACTATAGACTGAATTCAATAGGATGAAGGCATTTACACCAGTTCAAAAACAGGTCTGGCATTATTGGGTCTTATGACTTGGACTGGTTTTGGAAACTGATTTGATTTATTTCTGGCTCTGTACTTTTCATCTGAAGCCAGAACAAAGTTGGCTTTTCCCACTTATAGGTATCCTGCTTTTAGACTGGCAAGAATATTTACTCAGCTCACCTCCCACTCTGGGCAGCCTTTATTCCCCCCAACCCTGAAATTTAGTGCCCTGTTCCTGAACTTGTTTAAAATATAATTTCAGCTCTATCCTATCACAGGCATTACAGCAACCTGTAACCACAGGAGCTGGGGAAAGTGTCTGGTTGCAAACATGCCAGCATGTCATCATTTTACCTTCAAAGTTTACTAAAGTCTTTTAAATGAAAGAGGAATGGCAGCTTGGCAGCCAGGAAATGTCCCTTCATGGCAACTGCTCAGATTTTTTTTTTTTGCAAATGACCAGAAAAATGTATAAGAATATGGACTTCTACATATGTGGGAGGGTGGGTGGGTGGGTGGGAGAGAGAGAGAGAGAGAGAATTCTGGGAGTTGAAGTCCACCCATCTTAAAGTTGCTGAGGTTGAGGAACCCTGACTTAGACTACAAGAGTAAAGAAACCCTGTCTATTACATTTTGAAGCACATGCCACGATAGTCCTCACTTGCTGGCACTGCTTCCAATCTGGATTACATTGATGTGATTTAATGACCTAGAACCAGATGGGTTTTAAGTGCCTGGAAATTTGTCACTCATCTCACAGAGCACATAACCTATATTTTTGCACTTCCAAGCAGAGTAAGTTGGTTTCATTTCACGTGCGTTGTTCTATTCTGTGGTTTTAACTAAAGGGGTTTTAAAAATCAAAACGCTGGTTGTTCCTTTTCCATCTGTCTCTTTAGCATCCACATTAGATGGCACACGGATACAGCCTGTAATCAGCTAATGATGGGAGTTGCAGCGAGTAAGTTTATTAAGCCATCTGATAATTGATTAGAATCAAGCTCCATTCCACACCGCCTGTGAAACCGAAAGGCATGGACAAATGGTAACACGTAACAGAAAGTGAAAAATGGAAAAGTGAAGATGGCTTTTTGTCCTCCCCTCTTCGTAATGTCAACTTAATCAATGTGATTTTCTGGCCATCTGCACTGCTGTGTAGACAGTAAGACATTGCTTGGGATTCTGTTAAAAACCCCTTGGCCTGTCATCTCAGAATTAATGGATACCACAGAAGACATTTGTTGTTCAGCATGCTCTGATTAGGAATATTACATCTTTACCATTCCAAAAGAAAAAAAAAATTTGACAGTAAGAGATGCATTAGTGGGAAGGAGATGTGCTGCCAACCAGCTAAACTGTAGCTGGTTATTTCAGAGGAAAAGGAGTAACACAGTGGATTAGAATCCATTAGGCTGGATTACCTGAGTATCCGATCTGAATTTGAATGATTTTTTGAAGGCTCACTGGTTGGGGGCTGTTGCTTCTCATGAGTTTTGGCTAATTTTTCTGCAGCTGCAATGGGACACCCAGATAAGCTAGTGGAAGAAAGCAAGGAAGAAACAGAAAAATAATGTAGGAGAGGAATGCAAGGATAAAATACAATAAAATAAATATAACAATTTTAAGAATTTGTACAGCGCCCTAGATATCTCGAAATATTTTACAAAGAAAAGAGGCTAATGCAAGAATTTAAACAATATTACAAATCTTTCAAGATACATCAGGGAAAAAAAACCCTAGTCAAAAATAAACCTAGCCTAGAATGCTTGAACCGTTGGGCACAAATGATCTTCTGAATTTCTCCACCAAATTTGAGGGCGCAGAAACTGGGTAGAAGATTTCCTCAAAGATTTCCTCCTTTTACAAAGAAAGGAGAAGTTTTTCAACAACTTCTCAAAGGGGTGACATTACCTCGGCTTCTAAAAAAGTAGTACGGTAAGACTAGTTCCTTCTCTAGCGTAGGCAGCCAGGAAGGCTGCGGGAGAGATGGTGATGTAGTGAAAAGCAGGACATTCACGTGTACTCCTTAATTGCTTTGTCACTACATAAATGCAAGAATACCAAACTGGATCTATAAGAACTTCATAAAAGTTCTCTTTTCCTTTGAGAGGCATTTCCAAAGAAAATTCTTTTTCGTGCAAACGAAGGCAAAGTGGTGAGACAAAAACGCAAGACAATTTCTAGGGACACCATCCATTTCCAGCCCCTTTAAAAATTCTTCTCCCTCCTCCAGTTCAATTGCTGTCCCAATCAGCTGACAATATTTGTTAAACATATAGTTGACTGATTCCCGATTATTTGCCAACCATTCTATCTGAATCTGAGCAACTGTTCTCAATAACTAGGATGCGACAGAAAGTCACTTACCTTCGGTGAGTGTTGCGGTTGCTATTTACATGGCCCTGTCCGGTGCATCCAGGTGTTGGGCATTTTAATACATTCTCGTGCATGGCCAGGACTTGAGAATGAAGAAGACAATGAAGGAAAAGGTGAGAAAGCAATACACAGAAGAAGCGAGGCAGATATGTCCAGCTGGTTTCCACCCAATGATTCTCCTGCTAGCTACAGATCACGGAACAATTGGATCTGGAAGCCTCAACTCAACCCAGCACAGCTACAACCTTGCAGTCTTTACATCTGGTCCCAGTGACTTTTCACTATGATTAGCTAGGACCTTGTGGTTCTCTGAGCTTGGTTGAACCCCAAGGACTCCACAGTTCAACCCTGAGCTACATATATTCTCTTCTATTGATTAGCTAGGAGCTTGACATCCCAAACTTAAGCAGTACAGTGGTTCAGGATGAGGAGATGTGAACCTGCAACTTCTAACTTAACTTTTCAGTTGGCTTCTCAGCTGGATCAAAGCAATGGGACATCCAGTTCTCTTCCTGCAATGAAGCCAGAAGGATTCTCTGGTTCAAAGGAGTGGCTTTCAAGGTATGTATCTGATTTTGTCTCTGATTTTGTTTTAAAACAAACTATCTAATTTAATTTCACAGCCTTTTGTGAGGATAACCTTGAAAGAAAAGAAAAATATCTTTCAAAAGTACAACGCTTGCACTTATTTTTATTTTTCATTTACACATGAGGAAATAAACCACTGATGCGCCTTTCTCTCATTTTTTTCTGGGTCCGCAGCCTTTGAAATGAACTGAGAAGGCAGATGCTTTTTTATTTATTTTTTTCATAAGCTCACACCTCCTTTCTTGAGAGGGGATTGTAAAAGAAATTATTTTAGAGTTGGAAATAACCAATATTTCCCCTTTGGGGAGAAAGTAAATGAAACTCTTCCATACCACATTGTCTTACTTATTAAAATTTAAGACCTCCAAGCAATGGCCTGTTCAACTTTTTCTCCAAATACGTTGAGATAAAGAGCAATATCCCTTTTTTCCTTTTTGGACAGCATTGTCTGGGCATCAGTGCAGATGAGCTGGCTGATTTATCCTGGGCAAGACCTCCAAAAGCCCACAAAAGGAGTTGGGCAGCCACAATAAATTTAACTAATAAATAAAATAAATAAATTAGGGTTCCCAAGGCACTTCTGCTAGAGGATTTTTCCTCTAGGCTCACTAATCAGCAAGATGGCCACATCAGCTTTCCTCCTGCATTCCTTTTTCAGGGCAACCCACAATTTTCTAAGGATTTGCCTAGGCTAGTGTTGTCCAGACTTGGCCACTTTAAGATGAGTGGACTTCAACTCCCAGAATTCCCCAGCCAGCATGGCTGGCTGGGGAATTCTGGGAGTTGAAGTCCACTCATCTTAAAGTGGCCAAGTTTGGACAACACTGGCCTAGGCCCACATTCTACCTACCTAGTAATTCCAGGGGAAGCTATGTTTGTGCCTGACTCCTGTTAAAAAGGGATGTGACATCAATATTCTTGATTTGGGTTAATCTGGACTCCCATTCCTGCTCCACAGGTATTTTAAAGGGCAATGCCATGAATCCCAGGATATCTAACATGGAGTTCCGCTGTTATGTATAATATTGTGCTGGAATGCATAATGTTCCCGTGCTGTTTCAGCATCAAGCTTTTAAAAAGAGGAGTCGTGTTGAGATACACACACACACACACACACACACACAAATAACTTTATTAGAATTTTCAACAAGAAAGATAGACACTAACCAAATCGAATATTTAGAATAGAAGAGAGAAAAAAGGAAAGAAAGGGAAAATAAGGACAAAGTCAAAAGTGCAGGAAAACAGGGAAAGAAAAAAGAAAAATGTAGAGAAGTAACTTCCGATTTTCTTTTACAGCAGTTGTAAGTATAAATATAAATTAACCTCTTACTCTATGGTTACAACATCACTTTCATTTTTTTCTATAGTCCATGCTGAGATATTTTTCATGCTATCATCAGGTGCAAGCATGGCTGTTGGGAAGGTATTTTTTTAATGTAGGCATAGTGAATAAAACACATTCTAACACAAGCAGCAATATCTTGACACTATAGCCTATGAGCTGCTGTGTCCGATGGAAGCCTTGTCTGAGTTTCAGGGCCCTCGATGGAAGGGGCTGGGATGGCTTGTTATAGTCAGTTAAATATCATAGAAATGATGAGAAACAAGTAAGTATTCCATTAAGCAGTCCTTGACTTACGATCACAATTGGGACCCAAACGTCTGTCGCTAAGTGATGCTGTCGTTAAATGAGTCATGTCCGATTTTACAACCTTTTTTGCCACAGTCGTTAAGCGATTCACCACAGTTGTTAAGTGAATCACATGGTTGTTAAGCAAATCTGGCTTCCCCCATTGACTTTGCTTGCCGGAAGCTGGCTGGGAAGGTCGCAAATGGCAATCTGGGATGCTGTAACTGTTGTAAATACATGCCAGTGGCCAAGCACCCAAATTTTGATCATGTGACCACAGGGATGCTGTGACGGTTGTAAGTGCAAGGAGTGGTTGTAAGTCATTTTTTTCAGCTGTGTTGTAACTCTGAATGGTCATTAAATGAATGGTTGTAAGTCAAAGACTACAGTAGAGTCTCGTTTAACTGACCTTCGCTTATCCGACATTCCGTCTTATCCGACGCCCCTTAAAAAAACACAACAACACGCATAAATCGGCGACAAGAAAAGTGTGCTGCTTGTTTGCGAGCGTGACTGTACTTTTTCTTGTTGCTCCTGACGGTGCGGCACCGCAACGCAAAAATCGTATGCAACAGGTGCAGTGGATCGTTTTTTTTTTTTTTTAACCGCACTCAATCGTTACTGTGCGTTATCCGACATTTTCGCTTATCTGATGTTCTGCCGGCCCGTTTATGTTGGATAAGCGAGACTCTACTGTACCTGTATACTGATCTGCTTCCGCAGCCCCAATGGGTTCCATGGGGACAGGAGAACTGATAAGGTGGGGTTTTTTTTGAAAAATGCTTATCTGTATTTTATATAACGTTGGCTGTTTTTATTTTCAACCTACATAAATTAATTTTATTATTGCCACCACATTATCAGTTACCAAAAGGTAAACTGAAGTATTCATCTGCCCTCAGATAAATTCACAGACATTATATCAATAATTTTTTACCCAATCTGCAACACAGATCAATAATACATTCCTAACAGCTACTCAACGACAGCATTCATACATGTTTTCCCTGATTACTGAGTTGACTCATTTTCTGAGTTTGTACAAAACATGGAACATAGACTATTCACATGGGCTGGGTTCACAGAATACACTGAGCCACAAATAACCCTAGCCAAGATTAACACTAAATTTAGCATTCTGTGTAAATGCAGCTGCTAAAATTTAATTGCCCTGGGGAAGTACACTGTGCGAATGCAACTCAAGGAGACTAGCTAAAGTGAATAATCAGGGACTTTGTAATTCAGAACTCGGTTTCTTAATCAGTATATGTAGTGTTAAGCACTGAGAGTGCATATCAGCTCGTGAACATTTCATGAACGTGCTTCTCACCTTGCATGGCTGCCATGTATTCACTGAGCACAGAAGTGAGATAAATTATTGTTTTATACAGTTCTTTAAATCACCAAGATTCTTCCCTGTCCCTGATATTAATCGGTGATTTAAATGAGCTTCTGTGTTACTAATACACCTGAAAATACATGCATGCTTACTGATTGGTGGATTAGGTGAATTGCAGCTAAGTAGCATTACTCAAAACATTTGGTCATTGATTTATTTATTGCAGAATTGATATCCTGCCAGATTCAGTGACTCTAGCAGGTCTGCAACTATAAAAACACAGAGATCAAGCAGAACATTGTTACACATGTGTTTGGCGTGGCCAGCTTAGGTTAAGTTAGAGAAGATGATAGATAGATAGATAGATAGATAGATAGATAGATAGATAGATAGATAGATAGATAGATACATAGATAGATAGATAGATAGATAGATAGATAGATAGATAGATAGATACTATGGCTGGCTGGCTGGCTAGACAGACAGACAGACACACACACACACACACGCACACACACACACACACACATATGAAATCAGGGAGTTGAAAATCGGACAGTAACCTTATCTCTGTTGGGTCAGTGGTTAACCCAGATGAGATATAGGATGGATTTTCTTATAATCCACTATTTGTGACCATTTGCATTTTATTAGCCAACCTTATACACAGGGATGAAGAACCTGTCGTCCTCCAAATGTTGCTGAACTATTAGTTCCAGTTGTCCCAGCTATCATGGATAGTGGTGGGGTGCTGGGAGCTGTAGTTTGGCAACACTTGAGTAGCCACAATTCCCCAAATCACCGAGAGAGAACAATATCAAATCCATATGCTCATAGTGCCTAGATTTAAGGCTGGGTGAATCATAGTTGCTTCAAACTCATGAAAGAAATCAAGGGCCCTAGCTATTTAAGTTTTTTTTTTTTTAATCACTCTCCCAATGCTTGGCTACCTTCCTAGTTATTTAATATGTCCTCGATCCCATCATTTATGTGCTGTTTCTCCCTCAACATGCCACATTTTTTTTCTTGACTTTTTTTATGATGTGTGATTGTTGACTGCAGTTCTCAGGTGCCCTTGAATTCTGTGTGTTCCAATCTATTCTGGCTCTTATTAGTGCAATGTTTCTCAACCTTGTCAATCTGAAGATGTGTAGACTTCAATTCCCAGAATTAGCCAGCCAGCATGGCTGGCTGGAGAATTCTGGGAGGTGAAGTCCACACATCTTAAAGTCTCCAAGGTTGAAAAACCCTGTATTAGTGGGAGTGTCCTTAACGTTCTAGAATTAGCTTTTCAACCTTTCCCTCCTCTTCGTCAATGACCTGGATGTGAGGGACTGCAATAGTGCAGCAGGTTCTCAGGAAGGAGGGAGCACATTCCAGGAAGGGGGCAAGACAGGAGGCAGCACGGTCCACAGCAGGAGCGGGGGAAGAGGAAGAGATTTAGGACAGCCACTCCCTAGAATCTCCCAGGGTATATCTACTAGGTTAGAGTACAGGTAGTCCTCACTTAACAACCATTCATTTAGTGACTGTTCAAAGTTACAACAGTGCTGAACAAAGGGACTTACAACTGCTCCTTGCACTTACAACTGTCACAGCACCCCTGCAGTCACATGATCATGATCCAGGTGCTTGGCAACCAGCTCGCACTTATGACAGTCGCAGCATCCCAGGGTCGTGTGACCACCATTTGCGGCCTTCCCAGCTGACTTCCGGCAAGCAAAATCAATGGGGAACCACGTGATTCACTTAACAACTACATGATTCACTTAACGGCCATGGTTATTTGCTTAATGGCCACTACAAAAAAGGTCATAAAATCAGGCACAACTCGCTTAGCAACTGCCTTGCTTAACAATGATTTTTTCAGTCCCTGTTGTGGTCGTTAAATGAGGACTACAGGTAGGGGCCGGAAAGTTTGTTTTTGGAAGCTAGTTTTCATTTGTATACCTACATGGCATCTTCTCTGTGCACCCGAAACGATGGGCATTCTTATAAAGAGTTATTTCATAAGAATAGTACTAACTGCTGTTGCTGCATGACCCTGGTGGAGTTTAATGCACACTTACTCTCAGGAGGGATCCTGTCTTTGTGCGGGCAGCCAGACAAACTGCGATGGTGAGGATAAAGTCCTGTGACATGGCCAGTGCCATCACAGCCTGGAGTTGGACATTTGATTTCACGCTTCTCAGGTCTTGAAGAATCTAGAAAACGAATGGAGAAGAGGGTGAATAAAGGACATTATAAGAAGTTTAAGTTTGGTATAATTTTTCCAAGAAACCTGCCAAGCCATGTAGAACCACTTTTGGTGTCCCTGGAAATTCTTTACACAAATCTGTAGGGAAGGAAGGAAGAACTTCTGGGGCTTCCTCCAGTCCTGAATGCGGAAGGAAGAACTTCTGGATGTGGCTTCCACATTGCTTTTCAAAGGCAAATCTATGAAACTGCTGTAGAAGCATCCACTCAAGCAGGATATTATGTTCTTTGGAACCAAAATAATATGGAAATAACAATCTGTCCAGATATAGCTTGGAATTATGTTTGTTTCTTTAGATATAGTGACCTATCTTATGCTTAACAATATTTGCAGGATAATGCTCCTAGGCAGGTCAGATCTTCTACATTCTTATCATCTGCTAGCCTCCCTGAGGGAGCAATGCTTTGGCTCAGCAAGATATATGATGGTGTGGAAATGACATTATTTGCCTCATCAAGGGGGCAGCAGTGATACAAACTGCCTTGCTGGAACACTTTTAATCACCTTCCTCCAGTTCTTCCAGAAAAAGCTTCCGCACTTGCTCAGAAGCCTTTTCTGGTTCTGAAAGTGTTGGAGATTCCCCTAGAAGTAATGCAAAATAAAGCAGCTTTTCTTTAAGAAAGAGAAGGGGGAGGCTTTGCTTCTCAACATAGCTTTGAAGCTTTGCTCCAAGCATCATTGAAGTGAAATGTCCCTTCAAAGCTTTGTGCAGCTCTATCATCTATAAATGTGCAAGGAACAGCTTATGCTATTGAACTGGAACCCTACAGACATCAAACTGAAGAACTTGGCTTAGTTTATTAGCTCAAATGTCTACTTAACTCTGCGCTCAGTCTCTGGCAGTGATGGGCAATGTACCCCCAGGAAGCAAGGTATAATAACTAAGATGCCCACTCTGAAGACTTGTATCTTATCAGAAGCACAGTACCTTTGAATCCAACAGTGTCCATATCTATCTTCAGATCTACCTTCATGATCTACTCCTTTCTTCAAATCAGCTTTGCCAAAGTTAACTGCCATATCTTGAGGTAATACATTCAGTTAATGGGGTTAATTGGCAGTGTATGAAAAGGTATTACCTATGTATTTATCCTTCACTTTTGCCAGACTATTTTCTTGACATGAAAGGCTGACAGATTCTCTCTCTCTATACCAATCACACCCAATCTGTTGGTTTTGAGAAGTACGGGACTACAACTCCCAGGCTCCTTAAGCAGTATGACTCTTGATCCTGTCAGCTGGGAATTCTGGAAGTCGAAGTCCTGTCTAACAAATGTTAAGAGGATCAAGGTGGTCTTCATTTTACAGCTATGGAACTGAAGAAAGGAACATATCCAGGTCTGAATTTTTGCTTGCTATTGTTATACCAGTAATAGGTTGGATTCATATACAGCCCTTTAGAGTTCAGGGCTTGGATATCTATGAGGCCACCTTCTCCCAACATCATCTGCCCACCCAGTAAGATCTAACAGGGCAGGCCCTTATGTGTCCACTCAGTCAGAGATTGCTACCTACAGGGATCACAGAACATGCCTTTGCAGTCAACATCCCCCTTCTCTGGAACAGGACTTCTCTAGACTTTTGGATGGCTTCCTCCTTCCTGATCTTCAGGAAGTGACTATTTCATCACATCTTGAGGGCAGAGCTGCTGTAACTATATCCCTCTTGATGAATAATTACAATTAACTGTGATACCTGGTGTATATAGTCATTTTATCATTATGTTTTTGGTTTTAATCTTTATTATGTATTTATTTTAACCCAAATTATGGATTTGGGGAGCTCTACACCACTCCGAGTCAGTTGACTGGGATGACCTATAAGCCCTGTAGATAATTAAATAAAACGGGCTAAATCCTAAATCTGGGTTATAAAACACCATTGTTCACATCACTTGCACTAACCAATAAATTGTATGATGGCTTAATGATAAGAACTGATTCACACATATGCTAGGACAATGAGGTCCCAAGTTTGCCAAATGGCCAATTGCACATGTTGTGCAACCTCAGACAAGAGTTGGTTTCTGATTCCTGTTGTCAGTGGAAACTGCCAAAAGATGACAGCCCAAGACATCTCAGGTAAATATTGACTGAGTTGCCACAGTGGTCACCCCTCAGCAAAAATAGTACTCCCAGATTCATGTTATGGGTGGCAAGTGGAAAGATGAAAAGTTGCCTCTATTTTAGTATCCAGTAGATACGATCCAGTATCTAGTATAGTCAGAATACCTTTGCATCTGATTCATCTGAAAGCATTGGGCTGGAAGCAGCATGTTCCTCCAACGTGGAGTGAGTCTACATGTTGGAAGTCAAGAGGGCTGAGGTCCTCTACACCTGACCAAGCCTAGCTGGGTTGTCCCAAATCTCTTACCTTTGCTGTAATAGTTCTTCCTGATGGAATCCAAGGTTTTGTTTTGCTTCTCCTCAGTTTGGAAATGTTTTGCATGCTCTCCTGTCAGCTGCTGGCTAGGCTCCCTCACCACCTTGACCTGTTCAGCTTTCAGTGCAATGGCCTGCTCCAACAGCCCCAGGTTCCCCCGAGTCATCATATCATACATCTCGGATTCATCAGTCACAGTGGACTTCTGGGAGTGGGAATCATCATCCTTGTCATCGTCAGACCTCACCTCCACAATGACAGAATATTCCGGCTTGGGGTTGACCATCTGTCTTTCACAGTGGGTTTTGGGGGTATCCTGAGATGTGTGAGGAGCTTCTTGACAGATTACTTCAGCCATTGCTTCCTCTTCCTCTTCTTCCTCCTCCTCATATTCTTCCTCCTCCTCCTCCTCCTCTTCCTCCTCTTCTTCTTCATGGTCTTCTTCATCTTCTTCCTCCTCCTCCTCTTCCTCCTCCTCCTTTTGCAGTTTGCACGATTCCTCATAGCTCACCTCATCATCCCGATGTTCCAGGCACAAATCACTGCTGCGCTCGCTGGTGACCTCAATGACTTCTTCTGCATCCTCCGTGTGGATGATGATCTCCTTTTCACATTCCTCCTCAATTGCCTCTTCCTCTTCCTCCTCTTCCTCCTCTTCTTCTTCTGCTGCTCCTTCATGGAGCAAGTGCACTGTGTTTCCCCCACTGCTGGAGACTTGTCCTTCACTTTCAGACACTTGCCTTTTAGACACGAGAGTTCCTTCTGCTCTTTGGCCTAGATTTAAAAGAGAATTATTTCTTGATAACTGTTGTAGACATCTGGGTGTAAGTGTGTCCCTACTTTGTCTGTTGTGTGGTGTCTGGGGCTTTTGCCCTGCAAGGGGGATAGCAAGTAGAGGGAGACACTGCTTCTGGAGCTGAGGCCACATGTGCTGTGGAACAGCCACCCTGTGGGCATCAGATCTGTCCCCAAATTACTTGCCTTTCAGAAGCTGCTAAAAGCTAAGTGTTTCAGAAGGGCTATAGTGAAGAAGGTGATCCCTATGGTTTATGTCATTTTTCTTAATCTGATTTTATGACTTAATGCACTTACAATGGAAGTTTTATTGTACGTAATCATTGAGAACAGCCAGAGTCTGTTTGATGGGGGTGGGTACAGATTGAATCAATGAATAGATGTATAAATGAATAAATAGATCATTTTAAATGTTCAAAGAAACCTATAACTTACTCCTATGCTTCTCAAGTGGCCACATCTATAGCATTTAACAATTGGTTTGAGGCACACTTTTCTATGCTAAAATTCTTTATTTTATTTATTTACTAAATTTGTATGCTGCCCATCTCCCCCAATGGGTGACTCTGGGTGGCTCACAATTAAACCAAAAACCCAAGTCATTAAAAAAACAATGCCATATAAATAATTAAAATTAATTAATCAATTAAAATCCGACTATAAAACAACTGTATACATAAGTACTAAAAAACATTCAAGATGACCGGGGGGCGGGGGGGGGGAGGTCAATGACCCCACAAGTCACCACTGGTGGGAGTGGAAGTTATTATATCCTTGCATGAGATGGATGTCAGTGTGGGAGACATCTGAAATCTCCAGAATGCTGCCTAAATCATGAAGGTGGTACTTTTGTGTTTCATCTTGGAATGATGTAACAGTGAAGGTGGAAGTTCTCCAGATGTTCTCCAGCATGTAATGGAAAGTACAGGTTGGCAAAAACGGTCATCCATTACCTACAATGATTCTTGGGTTCCCGAGATAGGGAACATTATTTGATTATGGCGAATAATTCTCTTTTCTTAGCACCAATGAGCCTTTGGATGATGTGGCACCCAGGGCAGTTGATTGGAAATTCCATTTAGACTAATAGATGTGGTGTTAAGGCATAGGTGGGGAACTGAATCTCCCCAAGCTTTATTGATTGAATGGCACTAGGGGCAAGGCTTTGGGGAGAGGAAGCCCCCCCCCCCCCCCCCCATGCTCTACCCTTTAGACTTCTTGAAGTCCTTCATCTGCTTTGCTGTTCTTGGCTACCCTGTCTCCCTTCTCAGGAGAATGAAAAGATGGAACAACTGAGATTTGCAAAAGCTACACTCACAGGTATCCCAGTTGGAGCATTAGCAAACTTGGGGAGGAAGTGGCCACTGGAGAGGTGAGTTAAAATCTGATCTGAGCTGGAATCTCTGTATTCAACTAATCTTTACTAGCTATATAGTGGAAAATACACAAAGTCCTCTTCATGCTGGATATATTGTTGTTCCTTTTGCATTGATCAAGATAAATAGTTGAGGAATGGATAAGTTCATGGAGGACTGATCAGTCAAGGGCTATTACTCATGGAGACTCACTTTTACCTTTGGGTTGATAACAGCATGTCTCCAAATGCTAGTTGCAGGGAACAATGATGGGAGAAGGGAATGTCTTCATCTCCTGCTTGGGAGCACCCCAAAAGCACCTGGTTGACCACCATGAGAAACAAAATGGTCCTCGGCCAGATCTAGCAGGGCTATTCTTATATTCTAATGCACTGTAATAAATCTGAACCCTGATCTGATTTTGCATTAGAATCCTCATTCATCCAGGCATGGGTGATGATGCAAGTCCATCAACTTTATTTATAATTAACCTGTGGACTTCATTAAATCAAGATGTAGTGATGGCCACTAACTTGGATGGCTTTGAAAGGGAGTTGAAGAAATTCTTGCATGATAGGTCTATTGGGGGTCTTAAAGACTCAATGTGAATCTTTATCCAGATTAGGGATAGCATGTCTCCAAATACCAGTTGCAGGCTTACAATGATGGGACAAGTTATGAATCCATCTCCAAGTTGCTAACACTCCAAGTTGCTAATACTATAAAAAACAAACCAAAATCTCATTATGGGAAAAGCTACCAGATTGATGTATTTCTAGTAAAGGGCCAGTCTACAAGCAACTTTTTATTCTTTTCACTTAAAATAATCTTTCTACAAGTACATAAACTGAGAGGAATTTACTTTTCAATTATTATTGTTGGGGGCAAAATCTGTTACTGAGATTCTAAGATCCACCAAAATGTAAAGGGCAGAAAAGCAGCAAATCCATTGTTCCTTATTTTTGAACATTAGTAGATGGTCTGTAGGAGCTAATGATAGACACCAGCCTTTTCCAATGCCGCCTTTGAGATATGTTGGATTGCAACTCCCTTAATTCCTAGCCAGCCATGCTAGATACTGGGAATCATGAAAGTTTTGTTCCAACACATCCAGAGGGCACCACATTGGGGAAGAATGGTATAAAAGATTAGTGATCTTGAAGATCCTTTTATGACGCAGCTTGGAATGACCTATGGTCATTCTAAAATATACATGAAATAAGAATGCATTACAGTACAGCTGAAATATGGTGAGCAAAGTTTTATCACACCTTTGGCACAGCCTTCAAAAGTCTGAGAGTACCACTGGGAATGCTCTAATTAGGCCTTTGAAATCAAGGGATGTCATATCAAAAGCCGAATTGCTGCAGTAGGATTTGTGCTGAACATGGGTTTGAATATTGACAGGTAATGTTTTATACGGAGGAGTCTGGGGCTAGACTACTAGGAAGACCAAGGGCTGTAGACTAGAATGGGAAGTCCAAAATAACATCTTCAAAGACAACTGCTTACATATTGTTGCTAAGAAAATTACATGGATCTCTCCATGAAGTCACTAGGGGTCAAGTTCAACTTAAGGGAGACTTTATCTTTAGTTTTGAAAAAATCCAGGAATCGTGATGTTTCCTTTTTGTTTTGCCTTAGGACTGTGTGCAACCCTTATACCCTCTGTCTTAAAGGATTCTCTTTGTTTTTAAATCCTAGGTTGCTCTCCAGATGACACTGATGCACCTACTTTTGGAGAGAGAGAGTTGCTCAAATGTAGCCTTAAAAACAGAAAAAGTTGGGTTGAAACTTCTCAGCTTTTCAGTGAAAGTCTGCATAATTAAAAATCAGATCCCCTTAGACCAGGGGTAGGGGAGGTCAGGTGGGAAGAGGAAATACTTGAAATATATGTCTTAGTTCAGTCCGATTTTGGAATCAGGAGCTTTCACAACCCAAACACAGTGGGGTTTTTTGCTAATAAAGGTTCTACTGCAGTTCTGCTCAGAATAGTCTGGCCAATGACATATAGCTTCTTTCTTATTTTTCGAAATGGGGAACCCATGGGCCTATGATTTAGAGGAGCCACTACACTGTTGACATTATCAGAAGCAACTCAACACCTTCTTCTGGGGGAGGGCTGCTGGAAGCCTCCTTTGGTGCAAGTACTTCTCCTTCATCCTCCTCCAGGGTGCCTTCTGAATCGTCCGTCACAGAGTCCTCCTTTGCTTCTGCCTCTTCACTCCCATCACTGTCAACATTATAGCCTTCGTCAAGGGTGAGCTTCAGGGGATGGGATTTCCTCTTGGGTGCCAGATGTTCTGTTTCTACGTGCTGAAGTTTCCTCTTCTTTGCTAGTGGGCAGCTTTGTAAACTAGGAGGAAGAGAGAGAGAAAGAGAGAGAGAGCACAAGGGAGGGATCTCAATGGAATGTGGTAGACTCAGGTGTCTAAAGAACCAAATGCACATTTCACATTGCTATTCATTTGATGGAAGTTCAAAATTATGAGTTATCTGGAGAAAGCATGATTAATAATAAAAAGTAGTTCTCCAGGGAATCCCGGGGCGATAGGCTAGATTGGGAAGTTGGGAAAAGAAGTCCTGGAAAAAGACAATAGTAACCCCATTTTTTAATTATTACCAAGGAAATGACATGGATGTGTCCATGAAGTCATCAGGAGTTAAGCCTGACTCAAAGGAGGCTATATTTCTACCTAGCCTGAGGCTGCCCAAGGCTAACGGGGAAGTCAGTGATGCTCAATAGGGGCCAGAAAAGTTCAGTCAGAATAGATTAGCTGAGTTTTTCTCAACTTCAGCAATTTTAAGATGTGTGGACTTTAATTCCCAGAAACCCCCAGCCGTGCTGGCTGGGGAATTCTGGGAGTTGAAGCCCACACATCTTAAAGTTGTTGAGGTTGAGAAACATTCGATTAGCCTGAGCACCCAGGTAAGTTGGGCAGATGACATTCACTAGATGGCAACAAAGAGTGAGTTTTCTCTTTGCCGCCACCTAGTGGTGGTCGGAAGATCTGCAGCCCCAGATATGGTAGCCCTAACCATCCCTACAAATACCAGTTTCAAGAAAACAATGGTAGGATTGGGGAATGTCTCCAACTCCTGCCTGCAGGGCCCCTGAAGAAGACCCTCAGGAGAAACAAAATGATGGACCAAGAGGGTCTTTGGTCAGATGGAGCAGGGCTATTCTTACATTCTTAGGTACTATAGTAACTCCAATAGAAGAGAATATATGTAGCTCAGGGTTGAACTGTGGAGTCCTGGGCGCTCTCTGATCTTGAAATGTCTGCAGGCAAACAGCCAAGCTCAGAGAGCACCAAGGACTCCACTGTCATCACTCTCAACCCAGATCTGATTTTGAACCAGAACCTTCATTCTTCCAGGCATGTGTGCTGATGGCAAGTCGGTTGGTCTCATCCAGCAGGTCTATCCTTATGCTCTGATGTAGGCGACTTAATTTTGTCCCCCCTCCCCCAACTCTCTGCTCTTGTGCTGATGATACTGGTGATAAGGTTGTGATGGCTAGAATGGTAGTGCTTTAACTCAGGGTTCCTCAACCTCAGCACCTTTAAGACGGGTGGACTTCAACTCCCAGAATTCCCCAGCCAGCATGGCTGGCTGGGGAATTCTGGGAGTTGAAGTCCACCCAACTTAAAGGTGCTGAGGTTGAGGAACCCTGCTTTAATGGCTGTTGAATGGGAAGGATACTTCCCCAGGAAGACTGGTCACCAATTCAGAACATGGTTTGGGGTGTTGATCTGCCTTGCTGGATGGATGGAAATGACTGAATTCAGCGAATATTACAGTGGGGGCAATGGAATTAGAAATGGCAGTAGCCCTGAAAGCTCACCTCCTGTGTCTTGCATACTTTCCTCGAATGTGTCCCGATCCATTGCATCCGGGAGTGGGGCAGCTGTGTGATGAGGGTGACACAACCGAGAAATAAAAGCAGGCGTAATTTCCGGGGATGGGGGGGGGGCGGCGAGGAGAGAGAGGGAAAAATCAAATCAAATCAACCACATTGATTATGGTCAGCACTTAAACAAGTCACCGTGTGCCTCTGAAACGAAAGTAACATCTAAACGTCTCACATAAGCACAGACAATTTCTTTTCAACGTTTCATCTCCTCCTTTTGAATTCCAAGGCGGAGGGCAAGGCAGTGGCTCTGTGATTTGCTAAAAATTAATGAAATGAGTCACCCCATTTAATTAAATGAACGGTTCATTATAGTTTTATGAGTATGTTTAATTAAAGATTTGCATATGTAAGAGCAAGCCTTTTAAAAGCAGACAATTCCCACGCTTAGCTCCTATGGCTGGGGCTTTTATTTTATTTATGTGTTACAGTTGGTCTCTCTCCCTCATTCACACACACACACGCATGCCCACACTCAGTAATATGGACTTTCTGCTCATTCCTACGTCTTTCTGACAATGATGAATCAATTGCATGCTTAACTTTACTTTGGAATGGATTTATGTGATCAGTTTTCAGATGCCACAGCAGTTATCACCCTGTCTGCCTAACTGCACAGGTAAGTTGTGACAACACTGGAGCACTTCATTAACCCCAAATTTATCAGCCAACAGCTCAGTGGAGTCCCCAGTAGAGGCCTTGATTAATGCTTCCGTGTTGCATTTCTTTGCACAGTGAAACACCCTCCCATACCTACCTCCATCACTAGTATTTTCCACGCAGTAAAATACCGTAACCCATATATGGGACCTTTCAAAGGTCTGGCCACCTGCAAATCCTTCTGCCTTCTTGGAAGGAAACTCTTTTGTTAGCGGAAGCTCTCTCCATCACTTTACAAAACATTGGCTTTGTGTCCCCCTGCCACAGCAGCTAGCTCACAAGGAAACTAGCAGAAAATTCTTTTCCGGAAAAGGCCATCTTCTCTTCTCTCTCCTCTTTGGAAAACTCAGCTAAAGCCCTCAAGACAGGTATCAGAGCCCATGTGCTGTTCTCCATTCTGCCAGATTAGGGCTTGCGTTGTGTTTACCCCAGGCACATTGCAAGGATGTAGGAGGGAAGGATTCATTCATTCATTCATTCATTCATTCATTCATTCATTCATTCATTCATTCTGTATAGGACTTTCCTTGTCAACCATTAGCTTTGTAAGCATCCACATTTATCTTTCTCAGGCAGTGGGAGATGGTCAAGGGAGTACTATCCTTTGTTAAATTTGGGACCAATCAAGTCCTAAGATGTGCTGGCATCTGCCCACAGATTCAGACAAATCAATGTCTTGATTTGTGGCTGTGATGATACATATATATCTGCCTAATCAGTTGCTTTTTAATCCACTCTGGATTGGGCTGAACTGAACTTGGAGGCGTTCATATGGCAAGAGCCTTTGTTCTCTGAAGCTTCGAACACCAGCTCTTCAAAACAAGGAAAACCTGAATTTTTCTTTCTAGAGAAAGCATATAGAAACCACCTGGCTAGGGCTCCATCATAATGGATATGTGTATTCCTCGTGAGATCTTAGGTTTCTCCATGCCAAGTTTTTTCTTTCTGTTCTTTTCTTTTTTGGCATAGTCACCATAAATGGAGATGTTTCCTAGCAAAAGACCGTTTGTCCAGAGCAGAAATGGATTGCAAAGTCACATCTGCCTCTCCTTGGAATATATGAAGAGGCAATCTGTGGCAGCACCTTAGCGCCCACCACAGTCACACCAAAGAATTGAGGACATCATAAATAGTCACTGTTAGAAGTACATTCCATTAGTGGCCAGTGAAGGAACTTACTTGGCAAAAGATAATGGCCATTCCTCAGCAGGCCATTATTTTTATTGACTGATTGATTTTTATTTATTAAATTGATATGCCTCCCATCTCCCCCAGGGAGTGACTCTGGGTGGCTCACAATTAAAAAAGAATTATGAGGAAATAAGTCTCTGAACTTGATAGGATATACTGTACTTCTAAATTATGCTTTGGGCTGGGTAGTATAGTAATCACTGATGGAATAAAGAATCTGAACTGTAACTGTAGGCAAGGATATTGAAAGCAATATAATTAACGGGGGCATGTCTGAGCTTTAGAGCATCACAGTATAGAAAATGCATCGTCAACAGAGTATCTTTATGTATAACAACCTGCATTAGTTCAGCTTTGAATTTCTTTGGGAATTAAATGGTTTAATGGATCCAACTTTTAAATATTCACTCAGAAATAGTTTTATCACTTTACAGAGACCATCCATGCTGCTATCTTTATTGTATAAATATATTAATCAGGATGATTGCTCCTTTGTAAAGTGGAGCTGTACTTGTCCATTTTTAACAAAGAATCTGATGGTTGTACATTTTAAAGCAGAATTGACTTTATGTGTTAAAATGAAGATGAAATTTTATCCACAGACTTTAATTAATTGTATAATTAGTCTTTACTGGAATCAAGGATATGTTCTATATCCAACAACTGTGCAAAGAGAATTGGAGGGTATCACCTAACTTTTCTAATCACGACTAAATGTTGAATTTATATAAGCTAGTACAGGATAAAGAAACAATATAAGGAGCAAAGATGGTGAAAACAATTAATTGGTTACCTGAAAGAAGCAAGGAACCAAAGTAGAATTTTGGGAATTAGGAACTATGTTCAGGAGTTCAATGTGTTCTGTATCTACATCCTGTATATATATCCTCCAAGTCATCCTGCCCTAGTCATTAGGGTGACAATAAGCACTCACTTATTGTCAGCCCCACGAGGTAGACCAGACTAGGAAATCAACTAGTAAGGCTAACGCTACTTTTATTCAGATTGTCTTTAATAACAGAATCTTGCAAGTCTGATTGTGCTGCACCTCCCCCTCCCTATTCTGCTGTGAATCAGGCAGGCGTCTATCTGAGCCGCTTCTGAACTTTATCTTGTTGCTCTGGACTTAAAAAAGTTTTATCCTCTTTAGCCTAGTGAAAGATTTCTGCATATCTCCAGCAAGGTCATCTTCCTTACTCCCTCCACTTCTACCTTGATCATTCTGGGCTTTGGAATCTTGAACCTCTTGCCAAATGCAACAGTTTTCATCTTGAACACAAGGCCTTATCGCCAGGAGCATCCACAGACGATTTTGTCAAAGTGATGAAGCGAGAGTTGCAATGTCACAATGCAAATTCCGCCCATCATGTATGTGTATGTGCTTGTGATCTCTTGATACACATACAAAAGGGGTGGAGCTTCTGTTGTTGTAACGCAACACTCATTCGGTCATTTGTCCTTCCTTGTCCTCCCTCCTTTGAAGACACCTCTGCTTCTCTCTATGCAAAACGTAGTTGTATAAGTCAACCTTTGCTTAAGGAAATAACAACATCTAGCTGATCTTACTTCATCTTCAAAAGATAATACTTGGATGGGACATCAGCCTGAAACCCCAGGCCTGTAGGTTAGATTGGAAAATAGAAAAAATCCTGGAAGAAAGCAATAGGAAACTACTTCTGTACTGTTGGTAAGAAAACTATCTGGATACTATGTGGTTACCAGAAGTTGAGTTCAACTCAAGAAACTTTACTCAGAAAAATACATGTGGCGGTCCATGCTAACTGATAACCTATGGGATTAATCCCTAATTTAGCAGTACATTTGCAACCCTTACCACCTGGAGTTTGCCAGCTTAACTCTGATGAGTTTTATTTATTTATTTACTAATCACATTTATATGGCCACCATCTCACAAAAAACGACTCTGGGCAGCATACAACAATCAATAAAACAACAAATATATAAAAACAATCATGATAAAAATATAAAAAGCCATTATTAAACATGAAAAACAACCCCAAAAAATTAAAATAAATTTTAAACAAACCACATGGAGAGACTAAAAAGATCAACCACACTGGAGCCATCTAAAAATATCTCCGGTTCCCTTAATAATAAGTTTAATAACAATGAAGGCTAAGAAAGTCTTTTGATGACATCAATTTTCTCTTTGAATTCCAGAGAGGATCATGAGTGAATGGATGCCAAATAAAACCAGAATATCTAACAGCTCAGAATTTGGAAATATCTAAATTATAGATTTAGGAATCTGCCAAGTATTATTAAAAACACACCAAGCGTTCAGGTTCACAGGGGAAGAACTCAGCCTCATGGGGCAAATAACAGAGGTGATTTTCTGTTTCTTTCTCATTAGAAAACCCCATGCATCAAAGAGCAATTGGAAGTTATGCGGTCCAGCTTCCTACAGGGTTTCTGCTTCAAGAACTGGTTGTTATTCTTGAGATACCAGATTCCTGAGTGGCAGGCACACACTTCGCCTGCATTTTATTGTTGAACACGCCAGTGGAGGTGGCAATTGAAGCCAATGACATATTTAAGGGGCAGCTTGGTTGCACACAACCATCACTGCAGCTGTCCCCTAACTGCCTGATTAACTGGACAATTAATCAACTAATTGAAGCCCAGGCTGTGCCTGTGACAAAAGGAGAGGAGGCAATGGAGAAAGAAATGAACAATGTGAGAAGAAGAGGAGTGCTGCGTATGTTGCAAGGAGGCAGAGAAATTGGCGATGGCTACACTTGTACACACAGCAGGGTGTGTACGAGAGGGTAGAATCTGGATGCAGCCAAGCAGATGGAGTCACTTCAGTTGCCAGGTGCCACTTCTAAAGCGCGCCCGACTCTGCAAAGACGTCTGTCTATGCTGGGGTTGAGGCAAATCTGTGACTGAAGTAGAAGCTGAAGGCCCATCCAAGGGATGGCGAGCTCTTGAGCATTTGGATCAAGAAAACTGTGGCAGGGAACAGTAGCCTTCACAAACTTGGCACCCTCCAAAGGGGTGCAGACTGTGATACCCAGTACATCACACCGACTGGCGATCTGGAGCAGTGCCGTCCTCACCCATGTGGTTAGGAAAGGCTTCTGTAGAGCAATGCTATGCCCCACCTAGGTTTTATTTAGTAAACCAACCAACGCATTTGGCCTTTTAATTTGTGGTGAGACAGATTCTTCTAAAGGAAGGTGCTTCTCACGTTCTTCTAATGCGAGTTCTGGTTTTTAGAAGAGGATCGTTTCTGATTTTTTTTAAAAAGAGGGGTGACAGATGTGATCCCCCCATCCCCAGGGCTACACATCTGACTTTTTTACCTTCCCCTGCCAGACACCCATCTAAATTGTTTTCTCCATTGCCCTTAACTTGCTCCAGTCTTTCTGGAAGTATCTTTATGTGCAATGTTGAACAAGGCAGAGTAAAGGGAAGTTATCAAGGGAGTTTTATTTAAAGTAGATGTTCATCATACATTCTTTCCCATAAAAATGACTTCTGATTCCACATAAGGGTGAATTTGATCATCACCCGCCTCCCTCCAGATGTGTTGGATGGACTTCAGCTCCCACAATCCCTCACCTGCTGGTCCTTTTGGCCTATCTTCTTCCTTTCAACCGATTACAATGGCAAGAAACAAAGGGCCCTTTCTCATCTTTCCTTCAGAGCAGCATTTAAGGAGAAGAACAATCTCCAGGGCTAGTTCTGACTCTATAGCTAAGCAACCCTTTTGTATGCTCCTTATTCTGTTGCCAGAGCACCTCCTGAATTTCATAGATAAGAGGGTGGATACAGTTCTCACAACAATGAGTGTGGGGAACTGGACAACTGCCTCTTGATCCCAAATATTTTGCTACGCTGGAATTTTACCAACTTCAGGACAAATTATATTGTCCAGGCAGGATTATTTTCTTCAAATTATTTTGAACTTCTTTGCAATTACTAGTGTTATTTCAGTATCCAAACATGTTTAAGCACTGCTGATGGCAACAGGAAAATTTAGGATGTGGATAAATCTCTTCAGTTGCAATCATTGGAAGTGAAAAATATACCCCTTTGATTTAATTGAACTGTTTCTTCTGGAACAAGTGATAATTGAAAGAGTAAGTGGTCATCCTGGGCATAATTTTATTTGAAAGTTACAACTTGTATTTTAATTATACACACACACACACACACACGTATGTATATATAAAAGGACGTGTGTGTGTGTGTGTGTAGATATTTGCCAAACACAGCCCAATCATGACCTCCCCCATTTTTTTAAAATGGGGGTTAGTGGGGTTAAATAACCCTGTTCTTTTCTGTGATCGAATGAAAAGTGAGTTTTTATAAGTTTTGATCAGCATTTCATAGGCACCACAATGGTTTGCATAATTTACATCGTTTGGCACAATGATATCATGACACATGTGATACACTTGCTCTCTGGTGGATTCCCATGCACAGTTTCAAGTGATACCATGTGTGAAGTGGCTGTCTCAAGTTCCAGAGTTCCTGTGTTGTCTCATCTAACTTCAGCTCAACATGTCACATTAATGAAACAGCAAGAGAAGTACAGGCATGCATGAATCAGACCCAAGGATCCGAGAAGATATTTTCCTTACCTCACCTCCTGGCCAATGAGTTCTGTTGGTACTGAATTGAGCAACAGAGAAGAAAAGAAGAACATAAGATCAAATCGAAAGAAGACCAGGCAATCAGTTATTTTTGAAGAAAGACACGATGCCCATTTCAAGTGTGGCCTACTGCATGTGCCAAATAGCAGTCACTTTCCATGTTATACAGGACTGGCCTATACAAATTTGGAACATTGATCCACATGCTCCATATTGTCCAGCATTGGTAGAAGCTGAATTTTTTTTTTTTTTTGCATAAATCAACCTGTACTGTTACTAATATTGCAAATCTTATGGTCTGAATACTATGCCTTCTTTTCTGTTTGTTTCCTCCCCCCAGTTTAATAGCCAGTCTAATTAACATTTCTGGAAAATGCAGTCCCTGGCTTATGAATTTGGAACATTGCGATTGGTCCAACAAAAGGTGATGCCCTCCTGTGGCTTCAGGAGTCATCTACTAATTTATGATGACCCAATGTAGCTATCACCAATCTGAGGTTAATTTGCTGCAGCTTCTAGGACAGCAAACCAAAACATTGTCATCCACTCTTGCCTGATCTATTTGAATTAGAGATATTGAGAATTGATTCCAAATGTGGTAGCACTTTGTGTTTTGAACTCAGTGCCTATTTTATTTTTGAACTTGGTGCCTATTTTAGGTGTTTTGAATTTGGTGCCTATTTTATTTCACACATTGTCAATCGCTGCAATTCTGTATGAGCTAGATCTATCTATCTATCTATCTATCTATCTATCTATCTATCTATCTATCTATCTACCTACCTACCTACCTACCTACCTACCTACCTACCTACCTATCATCTCTATATAGCTATTTATCATCATCATCATCTTCTATCTATCATCTATCTATCATCTCAATCATCTATCTATCTATCTATCTATCTATCTATCTATCTATCTATCTACAGGACTTATATGGCCACCTATCTCATATGATAACTCTAGGTGGCTCACAACAATTCATTAAAAAAAAACAGTTAAAAACAAAAGTACCCTTCTCCCCAGGTGCCAGATCAAACATCCTTACTGCTCAATCCCCCATCCTATGCCAGTGCTTGGGGGAAGAGCCAGGTTTTCACAACTCTCCAGAAGGCTAATGGGAGGCTGTTCCAAAGGGCCAGGGTGGCCGCCAAGAAGGTGCACCTCCAAGGTCTCATCGAGTGGCCACTTTTAAGGGGGGACTTGGAGTGTGCCCACCTATCTAACCTAGTAGAACAGGCAGATACCCTCAGGAAGAGGCAGTCCCACAAGTAACCTGGCCCTGTGCCATGTAGGGCTTTCAAGGTGATAACCAGCACCTTGAATTGCACCTGGAAAGCAACTGGAAGCCAGTGCAGTTCACGCAGCAGGGGTGTTACTCGCGTGAACTGTGGGGCACCGAAAACTGTGTGTGCCACGCATGCTGGACCAGTTGCAGCTTTCAGATGGTCTTCAAGGGCAGCTCCATGTAGAGCACGTTGCACTAATCCAAATGGAGGTGACTAAGGCATGGATGACTGTGAGCAAGGTGTCCCAGTCCAGGAATGGGCATGATTGGTGCACAGGGTGGATTTGTGCAAAGCCCCCCTGGCCATGGCTGCCACCTGCTCTTCCAGCTTGCATCAGTTGCCAATTTTGCTGGTAACGCATCTCAAGATCAGAAGAGAAGTGAGAGATGAAAAATGTAGGTTTTTCTAGCATAGAAAGCAAATCTATCAAATATTGTCAGATCTTAACTCTGCTTTTCTAGGAGATCTGGGTTTTAGTGCTTTCCAAGCTGCACGAAGTCACAAACAAAAGAATGACTGTAATTAAGGTTAGCACAAACCAGACTTAGCATTGCTTGCAGATACAGTCTCTGGTTTTTCACTGACATGTTTAAACATGTTGTTTGAATGTAGCTTGTGTGTACAGAGAGCTTTGGGGAGGGGATAGAGCATGCAAATAAGTTTCCATTTCATTATAAGAATGTACAGAACTTTAGGTAGAATCCACTGATTAACAGGATAGAATTCAAATAACTCTTTGTTTATTGAAGGGGAAAAATAAGTTGTCAACTCTCTGAAAGCCAGTGCAGCGGTGCATCTTCTGTTTTTAAAGCAAAAGGGTATACTTTTGAAGAAATCCAAATGCTGAGACTTTCAAAAAAGAGACAAAGCTTGCTTATCAGGTTTCTAAAATCTGAGCACTGTTTTTGGAGTAGAAGTAAACGGATGCATTTATACAACACTCTTAACCCTGTTACTTAATTAACTCACCCCCGTAGAGTTATAAAACACTGAATCATAAAAGGGCTGTGTTTGCATAAGATGCTAAACTCCCATAAAAGCATGTCGGGCAAATGCATCGGCTGATCTTGAATTGACCTGGTTAAATGTGTTGTCTGATCACAGCCAGAGTGGATCACTGTTTTGCTTTGCAGGGTAATAAATCAAGTCACTAGCAACTGGCCATACAAATGAACAACCACGTTTTGTTTAATCTGCCTTTCCTCCCATCCTCACCTATCCATGTAAAAATTAACTCAGCGTCAAGACAAGCCCACATAAATGTCTTCATTTGGATTTCATGTTCAAGGCAATCATTTGACACCCACTCATACATCTTCCTGCCTGCCTGCCTGCCTGCCTGCCTGCCTGCCTGCCTGCCTTCCTTCCTTCCTTCCTTCCTTCCTTCCTTCCTTCCTTCCTTCCTTCTCTCTCTCCCTCTGTCTGTCTGTCTGTCTGTCTGTCTCTCCTTTCTTTTTTCTTTCCTGCCAAGTGAAAAACACGGTGGCAGTTTGCTTTCAAAGCCAGAAAATAAATAGACATCAAGCTCAGAATTAACAAGCCATTTGTCCTCCAATCCCCACTGCCAGTCAGGCTTGTTGGCTTCGATGCCATGTACAGTGCTACCCCTCCCTCCCCAGATGCATGACTTCAAAGTCTCTGGCTGGGATCAAAGCAATCTGAAGCTCTCTAGGAAGCCAGGCATGTACGGCTGGTTTTTAAAGAAGGAAAAGGGGCGAGGGAGGAATTAGGATACCAACTGGAAAGTTTGTTGTTGGGTTGAATGGCCACGTGAGTCATTCGGCAAAGCATTCTGTTGGGAATAATTGGGAGGGGTATGTGGGAGTACAGAAACTACACACAAAATCATGAGAGATCTTATCCTCAGCAATGACTCCATTCAGAACAACCACACTGCCCAGTTGAACATCTGCACACCTAGTTCCACATGGGGAAATATAACAAAATGCTTACCTCTAATCGCCTTGGAACGTGTACGTGCTCGTTTATCATCATTCTCTAAACTCATCTGGAATCCAACAACAATAGAATTTAACATTTTGTTTAGTAAAACATTTTAGAGTCAAAGTTAATGTGCTCCTGTAAGTTGGAACGCACAAAGAAAGTGGGAAAGGTCTAAGTGGTCACCTTCTGAGAGATTATCTCAATGTGTGGCTGATAAGCAAGAAGAAAGCCATGGTTTGGTTGTTACTTGGGGAATGGAAATGGTGAGATATGGAAGGCATCAAGAGTATCTTTTTTCACCAACTGCTTTGTCACCCAACACCACAGTTCATTTGGGGAAGAGGGGCAAGATAAAGCTGGCAGAAAATGTGGACTGATCGCTATGTGAACATGGACCTGATGAGGTGAATGGAAAGTTGTCCTATCTCCTCCTCATTTGTGATTCAGATCAAGGGAATGACAGAAGACTGGCCTTGGTGCTGAGTTGTTTTGGCTCACTGAGTTTGGACAATGAAGATGGATTTTAGGTGGTGATGAAGAATTCTTTGGTCTCATTTCCTGTTCACAGCTGACTTTTGGATCAAAGTTGAGCCAAGGCATTTTGGCCTTCAGAAGGACAAAAAGGTTTATCTCTTTTGTCTCAATAACACACTGCCTTCCTCTTCACTGATTTTGGACTTTAGCACAAAGCTTCCCAACCCGGGCAACTTCCAAAGATGTGAACTTCAACTCCCAGAATGCCCTAGCCAGCTTGGGTATTGCTAAGAATTCTGGGAGTAAACAATTATTTATTTATTTATGTTTCACATTTAGACACTGCCCATTTCACGGGGAAGTGACTCTGGGTGGTTTACAATAAAACATCTCTTTATCTTTATACCCAGACATCTGGAATTTACTCAGGTTAGGAAGCAGTGCCCCAGCACATTTCTAGCTATTTTCTTTCCCAGTCATGACTCTTAAACTCACAATTGGTTGCTAAGCTCCCATGTTTGCAAATACGGACAAAAATATTGCAAACCGATATTACAGTTCACAAGTAGCAAGCTGCTAATGAAGGCAGCAGAATTTTTTTTTCCCCCCAAAAGACAAATCTATTCAAACACCCTTTCTAGTTTTTGGACATAAACATAAAATAATAAGGAATTAATATTAGTAGTAATCCAAATAGTGGGAGTAGATTTATAAATACAGATGGGGTGGATTATACAAATGGAATACAAAAAGGGATAGATGAGTCCAATTTTGTCTGGTGCAAAATACTCTGGATAATTTCTATAGAACCTGACATCTCAGTTTGAAATGATTGGAGCATTCTTCGTGACTTGTAACAAAGATTTCCCAGTTGAAGTATAGATAGATCTATCACAGAACTGAAAGGATAATTTATTCCCCATAGCAAGGACATCTTATATCAACCCCCCTCCCCAACATATGGGTGTCAGCGATAGCTGGAATAAATTTATTCTCCAAATATGCAGATATTTGCAGAATGCTCATCAAATATTTGATTTGTGCCTGGGCCACCTGAGATCTAATTTTAACACTTCATGTTTAATTTTGATATTTGATTTCAACATTTGATATCTGCTTGTATTTGATAGCAGGCATGTCATCCTGTTTTGTCTTTCACAATTTGATCGCTGATCAAAGTTCACCTTTTCATGCTTGCAAAGGAAAAATAATCTAGCAATGCTGACAAACCTAAGAAAAGCACCCATTTTAAAAAATTTGATCATGGATTTTTTGTTTGCAAGCCAAAAGCAAATCTGAATTTTAAACTTTTCTAAAAAGTTGGCAAAATTTGAAATATTTGAAGATATAATTTTGATTCTCATGGGAATATTTAGACAGCTCCAAAAGACTACAGTAGTTCATGGCTTGCTTGTTACTGTTGATTTATTTTAGATGTTTGTCATAATCTTCAGTGGAGCACCCACATATACTCTATGTTCATGCCCACAGGAATATTCACATGTAATACAGAGATAAACAAAGGAAGTGTTACATTTGATCCACAGCAGCCCAGAGAAAACATGTGGCTTAAACCATAATAAGAACGCAGACTCTTCTGGCACTTAAAACTAACTAATTTATTAGTGTTTAAGTTTTCATAAAACATACTCCACTTCAGTGTGTTAGTCACAAGTCTTTGCTATAAAAGGCAATCATTGGTCTCCCCTCCAGAATCTGAAGGTGGAGAGCTGAACTGATAATCTCTCTTTCACACACACACTGATAATTTCCTCTGATTTTCCTGGAACTTGGGCAGCTTGCTGCGTTCACCCAAGATCTCCCCCCCCGCCCCCCGCCCCCCCCCGCCCCCAAATTCAGACAAGCAGTCACCTTGATTTTGTAAGGAACTAAATCACACATGCATAGCTTTTAATGGAGAAAATGATTGCCTTAATTGTACATCTGCTCCCAGAACTCTAAATCAAAGCTGGATCTCAATATTAGGTCAGAATTTCAGGTAGTCTGGAAATGGAACTCAGGATGGAATTGTGTGGGTGGAGAGGTGAGCTGATGAAGAGTTGGATCCTCTTGATATTCAAAAGCTGGAGACTCTCAAGGCCACATCTTAGAAATACTTCCAGGCACAACACACTTAACCTTGGTTAGTGGACTAACCAATTTTTTACATGTGTACAGTACACAGAATCATAGACAAACTAAAGCTAACCTTACCTCCTTTGACAGTTTCTAGGTTAGTAGATCAGGGGAATGCCTTAGACATAGTTTATCTAGATTTCAGTAAAGCCTTCAGTAGAATCTCTCATGATATTCTCCTTAGTCAAATGGTAAAATATGGGCTAGATAATACTACTGTTAGGTGGATTCACAGTTGGCTGAATGATTGTTCCCAAAGCTTCACTTCAGCTTGGAGGAAAATATCAGTGACTTGGAGGAGGGAGTTGAGGGGGCAGTTGTCAAGTCTGCAGATGACACAAAGCTGGGAGGGGTGGCTAATACTTTAAATAAAGGAGAGGAGATTCAGAAAGAACTAAACAGGCTTGGGCAGTGGGCTGAAATGAATAGGATGAAATTCAACAGGAAGAATATAAAATTGTGCATGGGGGAGAAAGAATGAGGACACAAGCATAGGATGGGGGAGAGAGTACATATTTTTATTTTTTTATTTCATTTGTCAATATGTATGCTGCCTCAATTACTGAAAAAACTCCAGGTGGCTTTCATGTTAGCATTAAAATAACCAGAGAAGTAATACAAAACAAATAGGGACACAAAGCTATATACACTGGGAAGGATAACAATTCAAAATAGTCATAAAAATCAGGAATAAACTAGCAAGGACTAGATCACTGCACCCTACCTAAGGGTTGCTGGAAGAGTAAAGTATTTACAGCTGTACGAAAGTGCATCAGGTTGGGCCATATGAACCTCAGAGGAGACCCTGTTCCATGGACAGCCACAGCTATGAACAAGATGTCCTTGTTGACCACAGGTTAAACATGAGCTAGCAGTATTATGCAGAGGCTAAAAAGGGAAAGGCTATCTTGAGATGGATTAACAGGAGCACAGAGTCCTGACCCTGGAAGTCATCGCCTTGGTCAGATCCCATTTGGAGTACTACTGTGTCCTCTTCTGGGCACCCCAGTTCAAAAAAAGACAATGACAAAATGGAGCAAGTTCACAAGACAACTACCAAGTTGATGAGGGGTCTGGAACTATCCCTATGAGGAGTGATTAAGGGATCTGGGTATGGTTAACTTGCAGAAAAGATAACTGGATAGCCATCAGTTGGGGATGTGTTAGAAGTAGATTCTTATCTTGGGCAAGAGGTTGGACTAGATTATCTCCAAGATACCTTCCAACCCTTCCATTGTATGACTCTGTAATTCTACTGATACTTCCATGACACAAATGTAACACGCAGTTGAGAACCCTGATGAGTTATGGAGATGATGAGGACAATTCAATTTTCTGTGCAAAAAGGAGTCAAAAAAATAAATAGTCAAGGAAGACCAGTTCCTCTCCACAATCTATATTCAGCTTTCCATACAAATCCCTGACCAGTTTCTTATATTCTGACAAACTCTCTTGTACAAAGAGATGGAGCAGAAAAAGGTGTTGCAGAATGAAAAGGAGGAAGAAGAGGAGGTGGAGGTGAACTGGACTACAAGCTGCATGAAATGGCGTGCATCAGTTGCCCTCTTGGCTGGCACAGAGTCCCATGAAAACAAAGTGCAAGTGGTTTTCCACTGGCACACAGCCCTGAGTAAGTTCTGATTGCCAGCCACAGAATGTGTTGCTACACAACAAAACGGGCATAAAATGAAGGGCCTTCTTAAATGCATGGCTCTCATTCTAGTTCCAGCACAAAGTTAAATTACTTAATCCCCTCTTCCAAATGACCCCAGGAGGGTAGAAGTCTCTGACAGGACAACCTCCTCTCTCCTAGCTATTTCCAAGATTCTTGATGGAGAGCCATGATTTTTGATCTTGTGCTGAGGGGCTATCGACGTTCTGGGTGCTTGCAAAAGGCTTTCCGCATACCCACAAACCTCTTTTCCTTACGCCAGGGCGACACATCACATTTTCCTCCAGAGCATCACAAGGGAAGGTTGATAGACGCCATGCATCACCCTCCATTGTTTTGTTTAAAATGCTGAAGGGTGACAAAGTGCCCTGAAGTGGTCCACAAATCGAATGGCTCAGATGGAATTTCCATGCGTATTATTCTCTCTTGTATGGTAATCTAGCACTAACCCACCATGATTCACCCTCTGTGAATTTGCTTGTGGGGCCATTGGAGGGGGAAGGGGAAAGAAATAAAAATACAGGGGTAATTTATGCATCCTGTCAGCCCCGGTCCTGCCGCACCACCCCTTATGAGCCCCACGTTTATTACAACCTTTCCAATAACCCAAGAAGACAATTACTATAATTTCTATTTTTAAAGCCTCGATTCCCTCTGGACCAATGGCTTACATTTAAAGTGTGGAGAGGAGCAGGTGTCAAAAGGACTTCATTACATTTACGAGCCTTTCAAATATGCCATTCCTGGTGTTCGCCAGAGTTAATGCCTTCCGATGCACGCCTCACAATAGAATTAATATTTTTGATTGCCGGGTGGCTGGGTGTGTGATTTTTTTTCCCCCTTGAAATGAAATCTAGCATGGTTTTCTTTTATTTTGTCAGTTTTTCCAGGGAAATTGGCAAACGTTCTGCTGGCTTTCATGCATGCTTTCGCAATTTGCATGTCATGCAGAGGAAGGAAGGAAGGAAGGAAGGAAGGAAGGAAGGAAGGAAGCAAGGAAGGAAGCAAGGAAGGAAGGAAGGAAGGAAGGAAGGAAGGAAGGAAGGAAGGAAGGAAGGAAGGAAGGAAGGAAGGAAGGAAGGAAGGAAGGATCAGTGAAAAGAAGAGGTTGCAGAAAATACAATAGTGCCATATATAGATTGCTAACTTCTCTGGATGGATGTTAACAGCTCTCTCTCTCTCTCCCCCCCTTCCTTCCTCACCCACTCCCTCCCTCCCTCCCTCCCTCCCTCCCTCCCTCCCTCCCTCCCTCCCTTCCTTCCTTCCTTCCTTCCTTCCTTCCTTCCTTCCTTCCTTCCTTCCTTCCTTCCTTCCTTCTCAAAGCATAAAAATGAGACAGCCACAAGAAAGCACTTGTTCCCTTGTCCCCCACCCCCACCCCTCCTTTCAACCAATATTCAGGGGGAAAAAACCAAGAAGTTACAGAAGATGGGGAAGAAATAACTTCGCATTTATAGTTGAGATCACTTTTTCACCCTGCAGAGTGAGCAGACATCTGTTTCTTCACCCAGTCATTCCCTATAGAAATTTTAGATGTTTATTATATGATTGTGCTCACCAGTTTACTGCATTTGCCCACCCCTTGCACGCTAAGCAGGAACTTTTGCACTACAATGGATTTGCACTTACAGTTTCTAGCATGAAGGCGTGAGACAACACCCATTCTGAAATACAGCATTTTCTCCTTTGTCCTTCACTACCAGAGTTCAGTTCAATATACTTTAAACCAGTGTTGTCCAAACTCGTCCACTTTAAGATGAGTGGACTTCAACTCCCAGAATTCCCCAGCTAGCATGGCTGGCTGGGGAATTCTGGGACTTGAAGTCCACTCATCTTAAAGTGGCCAAGTTTGGACAACACTGCTTTAAACAGTCTACGGACCATAACAAGATAAAAATATTACTTTGAGATGTCAGGAGGGTATAGCTTCCCTAATCATAATCCTTAACATCCTTACTTAGATTAAAATCAAATTGCTCCCTTACCCTAACAACGCCAGTTAAAAAGTTTGCCACCTCTAGAGTCACTTTGGAATTTGATCACAGGGAAGGTATTTAACATAACATTGATTGGAATGTCCAGAAAAGGATGCTACCAGAGTGATCTTCTGGAGAAGAGGCTACAACCAACCACTGCTCTCAGTAACAGCAGACGACCATCAATACCCTTGCTCGATGAAGCAGCTCATTTATCTCAAGTTAAAGAGCAAGAAGTATGTTCTTTTGTCATGATCTATCCATCCCCCACCAGATGTCCATTACTCACAAGGGGAGCTCTTAGTCTCATGGCTGTGTTTACATCTTGTGTCCCTTGCCCATGTGAATATATTTCTGGGGATGTGCCTGGTTTCTACAATTGTTCACCAGATCGAGGGGTCTGAGGTCACTTATGACCAAGGGACACTTAGGCTTTGCCAAAAAAGTGACAACTAATGAGGAAAGTTACATGATTAACTTTCCCACTTCCAGCTTCTGCACTGCTAAACCTCCTTGTTTACTAAGCCATATCTCAACATTTTTTCACAGCCCTTCAGAATGTATGGAGGTTTTGGATTCTCCATCTCTAGAGGTTTCTAAGAAGAAGCTGCACAGTCCCCCCAACAAATGGTTTAATTGGTTTTCCTACACATTGAGAGGGTTGGGCTAGATGATCAATGTGGTTCCTTCCAATTCTACCATTCTATGATTCAAGCATCATTGCCTGTGTTCCAACAACACCATTAACTTGGTTACTGACTTAACTAATTTTTTGGGTTCTCACTAGATGTGGAATAGTAAAGTAACCAAACAGACTTAACTAAGTGCCTGCCCTGTGGAACATTGTTCCACAGGGAATGTGGAGGTTTTGGATGGCCCCAACCCAACTGACCTTCCATAAGACCCTGAAAACTTGATTCTTTCCCAGGTCCTGGTCCAAAGCATGAGATGAACTTGTCCAGAATGAATTAGCTTCTGAATGGCCTCTACAATGTTACCTTTTTACTTTGTGATGGTGTTATTCTATTTCTCTTGTTATAATCCAATTAATGTTTGGATAGTTCTGAATGATGCTGGGTAGAACAGCTGGAACAGTGTCTTCCTTCCTTCCTTCCTTCCTTCCTTCCTTCCTTCCTTCCTTCCTTCCTTCCTTCCTTCCTTCCTTCCTTCCTTCCTTCCTTCCTTCCTTCCTTCCTTCCTTCCTCTCTGCACTCCAAATGATTTGCAGTGGCTTACATGATGCAGAAGCTGTGTTGTTGTGTGTGGGATCAAAAAGCCATGAGAGGAATGATTTAATTGAAATTGGTAGAATCTGGGGGTGGGATATATGCATTTCATTGAGATCCCCTTACTCTTCCCCTTATAATGCAAGCATTACGTTGAAAGTGCAAGAGTTATTGGAAGGAATAATTCCAGACGCAAGATCTGATAGCTAACCACGAAGAAGATGATGATGATTAGGAATTCTGAATTCCACTTGCATCATTGATTCTTTCCTTCAGCCCAAGACTGTGGCGAAGATTGTTGAGTGCTTAGAACATAGGATCTGGCTTGTATGTTTGGAGATATCTGCGAAAACATGCCAATAAAAGCCAGCTTGCAATTCCCTTGAGGTCTACGTTGAGTCTTTATGTATATTTCAAAACGCCAAACAGCTCAGATGTCAGAGGTGATATGCTTAGATAGTAGAAAGTGGAGGTGGATAATAGGAATATTTATTCGATACGTCAGAACAAGATTTAAAAAAAAAAGATTCAAGGAAGCATATTTGAATCTGTGTTATTTCAAAAGATCTTATTTCAGCTTGGCTCCTTGAAGACGCAGAAGGGAAGAGAGATGGGAAGATGGGAAGGGGAGATTTTATATCTTTTAGTTGTCCTTTCCCTGTTTATGACTTAATTTTGCCCTGGGGCAGAAAAGGCTCAGGAGCAAAAAAGCAGGAAAAAAAAATTAAAGGAATAATTGATTGTAGCCATAACATTAGAAGCATCCATGTGGCCTCTGGCATTTGTGTGTGTGTGTGTGTGTATCAAAAAAGGCAAAATGGTGGCAAAATGGTGCAGATTATGCTCTGCCTCTTTTTTCACATGTATCATACATGCAGACATGTAGTAAGGGCTTGATCCCCACGGACATGCCTGAGCAGCAACCTAATGAACAAGTTGCTAATCACATTTTCTGAATACGCAGGTATCCATCCTGATACTGTACATTGTATGTTCTCAGAAAAGTACGTCCAGCGAAGGCAGTAACATTATCCCCCAAGTTGGAAAAAGTCTAAATTAAAAGTTCCCATAACATAAAAATGAAGTCAGGACATAGATACTTTTTAAAAGACAATTGAGTGGATACCAAAGCAGAGCAGACAGTCATGTCAACGTCCGCTGAAGAGATGTCCCACTAAAGAAGCTAAGCTTAATTTGTGAAGATACAGCTCTTAAAGTGCAACAGGAAGGGGCAGGCCATAATTTCAGGGAGAAAGCTTGCATTGCCTCCTGTTTCTTTTCTCAACCAGTTCCCCTCCAGAAGTGTTGAATTTCAACTCACAAGGTTTTCAGTTTGGGAGGCCGGGCCTACTGGTGAGCAACCGTTGTTGACATCATTCCCTTGGACAAAGATTTGCTTGGGTGAAGCTGCTTATAGAACCGAATTGAAGATTTGCCCTGTTTACACAAAGGGATACCATCTCAAAATGTGTGATTGATGTGTGTCTGTGTGCATGCACACGTGAGGAGGAGGATGCAACTAAATCTGGCTAAGGCTTTGTCCTTCCTTTTGTCATTTCATTCTGAAGGTTGGAGAAGTCTTAGAAGTCTGCTAAGAAGCAGCAAACAGGGATCGGTTGATAAAAGAAGAAAGGATTTCCCACTATTTTTGAACTGGATTTTAAAAATAACAACAACCAACACAGGATGTGTTCCGTGTCAAGGCATGCTCCTCACACATGGCTCTGTAGCCTGCACGTTTGTTCCTCTAGCTCCCAGCTGTGGTTTCATAGATCTCTTCTGCCTTTTTCCCCCGTTGTGTTTTTTTTCTTTAGGGGCCTTCCAGCTGCTTGATTTAAATTCTCCTGACATTCCGAGTTTTGTTCACAGCTGAATTAACTAGCAGTTGGCTTACTTAATCCACCCCACTCCATCTCGTCCTCCCATTTTCTGTGCCAAAGTCACCCCCCAATGTGACAAGAACGTTGCATTCTCCCGCTTTGAATGTTGGGAGTGCATCCATTAGAGACTGTTCTTCAGCCCTCCCAAGGCCTCAAATTAAAAATTACTGCTGTGTAATAAACAGCCTAACAAGGCTTGGCTGTCAGTTTTCATTTGCATAAACAAATGGTGCAAATAAAACATTTAACTGTGAACAATCAAGAGTCTCTCCTTGATGAGGATGAAGGAGATGGAGAATTGGCCAGGGGCATAAATGGGGGGATCATGTGGAGATGGTGGTTGTGGCATTGTGAAGGCCCATCTCTTTTGTATGTCTATGGGCTTTGATTGTGATCTGTGACCGCCATCTTCCCTGTTTAGGTATCCATGGAGGGATGATGCTGAGATGAGGGTCAGGAAGAGGGTGGGACAGTCAAGGCTACCCCCATGCCATTTGCAAGGATTCTGACCCTGACTGGGCTATCATGGATCGCTAAAATCTCTTCAATAGAAGAGAATATCTGTAGCTCAGGGTTGAATTGTGGAGTCCTTGGTGCTCTCTGAGTTTGGTTGTTTGCTTGCAGACGTTTCATTACCCAGCTAGGTAACATCATCAATACTTGCAGTGATGTTACCTAGTTTGGTAATGAAACATCTACAAGCCAACAACCAACTCAGAGAGCACCTAAAATCTTTCTTCAAACTTTTTTTTTTTTTTTTAGGAAGTAAGATGTCCCAATCTTGTGCCTAAACAACGACATGAACATGATCCAAAATGATCAGATATAACCAGGGCACCCCCAGGATACTTTAATCATTTGGCATCAGGTCCCTAAGCAAGGGACTGACTGATGCCTGGGTGGTGTTTCTAAAAGCTTAAAGCCATTTTGACTGCTGTGAATAGTTTCTGAAGGCTCACAGCCATTTCTGTTGCTGTGAATAAAAAAAGGAGCAAACACTGGAAAAGAAATAAGTCTTCATCCTACATCTCCAAGGATCTCCAACAGATCTTCCATATTTGAGCCACAGTAGAAAGGAGGTATTTGCTGTATTGTTTGGTGCCAGTGGTCATCTGGAGATCTGCAGCCTAGGAAGAGCTAATCTCTGATGCGTCAATCTTTCTCAACATTTATACAGTACATTTTATTCTTATTGGGTACATTAAGCTGAAAGGGACTAGACCATAATTACCTAATGGTGATGTTATGGCTGATAGAACTTCCCTATACATGCTTAGTTGATTTTCTCCTGAAAGAGTTGATTTTTCAGGAGATTTCACTGGGCACCAGGAATCAGGAGGTTATTTAATCCCTCCTCATCCTTTAGTTTGTCATATGTATCTCCCTGCAACTCAATTGTTATTGGCAAAAGAGAAGGAGAACCAAGAAGTAACCCTAGAACAATATTTCTGAATCTTGGCAACTTCCTGAGGTGGGGCCTTCAGTACCCAGAATTCCCCAGCCTGCCATTGCTGAGAATTCTGAGAGTTGAAGTCCACACATGCTGGCTGAGGAATTCTGGGAGTTGAAGTCCATAATCTGAAAGTGGCCATAGGGAGATACACTGCCCTAGAACATGCACTATCAAGGCAACTCGTTTTCCTAGTCACACAATATACTGAACAATAAACTAACCAGATGGGCTGGGTGTGCACCCTCCATTAAGCCACACACACCCCTCTAACCAACCTCAGTGCTAAATAAGTAAAGCAAGATGCCTCAGTGCAGTTGCTCAGTTTGTAACTGATCTGGTTAAGAGTGTTTGTGAACAGCCAAAAGGTCTTTTGTGAGCCTGCCTTTGTGTCACTGTCCAACTTGATTGGTCTTGAACACTGACACTAAATTAAGATGTATAAAAATCACTTTAGTGCTTTATTGGAAGAGCCCTACCTCTAAACATGCAAGCAAAACGTGGTATCTATGAACAAGGAGATGATGAAGAGACAGGGTCATCCCAGGGGGGCAACCATCACACAGATTACGGCTACTATTCGACTTTTTTCAACTTCCCCCACCTGGAAGACTGTCTCTATCAAGAAAGCAATGTAAAATAGAGTAATTCTAATCAGCCTAGTTCTGTGTCATCTGCAGGATGGGGTGGGGTGGGGTGGGGTGGATGGGGAAGGAATGACATGCATGTTCCTATGCAAAATCTGCCCCTAATGTGACACTGCAACACAAGTATGAAAAAGTGACATTGTGTCACGATGTCATGATTTAGGGTCTGCCTTTGGGGCATCTTTGTGACTGTGGCCATCAGAACGAGTCTGCACTGAATGTTCAGCCTTATGCAGGATGAGTTCTGCAAATGCACCTATCTGACATCCCCACCAGCTGCTGAAACACAGCTTGCTTGTGGTTTACTCCTTTCATTTGATTGATCAGCAGTTGGTTTTCTATGCTCCTTCCTATGAGTAGGCAGCTATCTGGAGCTGAAGAGGACAATGTTCTTCAGCTCTGGTATGGCATGCTTGTTGTACCTGTTGGAAACCACTTCAAGTATCTGTGGCTTTTCCTGGTTTCACATGGTAGCTGCATGGTCCTGGGAAAATTGGAATTTGAGTTAAGGAGGTGTGAAGGAGCTTACAACTGGGTGCAAGAGCCTTCTCTCACCCTACCAGGACCTCCTTAACCCAAACATGTATTTTCCTGGGATCATTTGGTGATTATGTGAGCCCAGAAAAAGATGCAAGGTGTAGATCTAAAGAAGACATAAATAAATATTGGATGTTATACAGGAAAATGAAAGGACCAGATGTGATATGAAAAAAGGCATACAGAGCCTTGTTCTCCTCTGTTTATTGGCGTAGATACAGTTTCTAAATATCTTAGTTTTAACTGCCTTTGGGTAGACTGGTCTGAAAAGTTCCCAATTAATCAAAATCTCCTGGGATGAGAGTAACATGTAGCCCAGCTCTTGTCAACTCTTCCACTGATATCTGAGTCTGTGTACTGCCTACATTTCTGGTGCATTTTTACTCCCCAAACTCTTTTTCTTCAGATCTTGTTAATGTTAAAAGAACACTGTTAACAAGATCGGAAAGACTTTGAATCTGAAAGAACATTATCCTTTGCAAGATCTGAAAAAAACAATACTGTGGCTAGCATGAGAATTTTAGTTTTTTCAAGGAATCCAACAACACTAGCATAGAAGACCTCCTCCAGTCTTTCTCTCACCTGGGCCTACCAGAATACACATCAGGAATATGTAGCTACATCTTCTGCTAGCCTAATGCCAAACCACATTTTAACATAATACCTTAGCTTAAACTAGCATAAACCATACCATGCCACAGATTTCCTTCCAAATTCAGAAGTGCATGATGTTCAGATCCTTTGTACTTTCTCACAGACTCCAAGTCCCAATAAAACTTTGCCTACCTCTGAATGTCTAAAGTTTTGTTTCAGTCTTGACTCCTAGCAACTACATGGACAAATCCTTGCAGTTTCCTTGGCAAGATTTTCAGAAATGGTTTGCCCTTGGCCTCCTCCTTCTTCCTAGGGCTGAGAGAGAGAGAGAGGGACTGGCCCAAGGATACCCATCTGGCTTCATGCGTAAGGCAGGACTAGAACTCACAGTCTCCTGGTTTCTAGTGTGGCACCTTTAACCACTCCACCAAACTCTCTCTCTAAACTTTTTTTAATAGCATGCAAAATAGCTAGAGTATTTAAAAGACACGTTCTTGGAAATGCCTCCACATCTTTGCAAATTAAATTGGACGAACTTTGTTAAAGGAGAGATACGAGGGGGCTCAGACTGAGTGTCTTCCTGGGAGACCATATAGAAATAACAGTAAGCGGTTCTGAATTTGCAAAGGACAAGGTGTCATTCTCAGTTATAGGAAGCAAAGGAATAGGTCTGGAATTATTGCACATTTCAGAACTTCTGTCTAGGATTTATCTTTTTTCCTTTTGGCAAAGGCCAAGGATATTGAGGATAACATATAGATCACCATTTCTTAGCAGAGAAATTCCATATACCAAACTACAAAGACAGTGGTCAAGAAACAAAATAATAATATTTCTTCACCCAAACTATAATTAACTTACATGCATCAAGTTAATTGTGATGATTATGATCTTGGGGGGGCTTTAATTAAAACAACAACAGCAACAGCAGCAAATTCATAGAGGCAGAGAAGACTGCCAGGCCCTAAAACATTCGTTTCTCAAGGATGATGAAAGCCATAAGGAACATTTTGGTTTAAAAAAAAGGTGGAGAGACCTGCTCAGGGTTTATCAAGTTTTGGTTGTTGTGAAACGTATTTCATGCTGTCTCTGCTCACCGTTTTAAGAACTAGGCTTATTTAGTGACGTTAACTAGCAAAGAAAAAGAAAACATAAGTAATCATGCAACATATAATTCACTTCTGGAACTCATTGCCCTGAGGTGTGGTGATGGTCACCGGCTAATTCAGGCAGCATACCTGTGATGGTAAGACATGAAGGTGGCTTCTAGGATCACAGATAGTATATCACTAAGTAATTTATTCTCCTGCCTATCCTGATCAACAGATAACACTATTACTGCTTTCCCCAAGCAGGTGCCCTCCAGATGTGCTGGAACGGTGACTCCCAGAATTCCAAACCAGACCAGCCAGTGGGAATTCTGGGAATGTGTAGTTCCATCACACTCAAGAACATGACATTGGGGAAGATTGCGGTAGCAAACTGCTTCTTATGTTCTCATGGGCGTCAGACTTCTTACCACTAAGGGGAGATTAAAAAGACTGACTTATTTTTAAAAATATAAGAAAAGCAAGATTCCTACTATTAGATTACTTCCTTGGGGTTTTTCGGCATTATAGACACATGAGCCATATTGATTGGGTCTAGAAACTGAGAGGCGTTGTGTAACTTTGAGGAGGGAGCCCCACAATACACTTTTCCAGGTTGTGAAGACCTAGAAACTGCATTCACACCCTACTAAGATGGGTAATTTATGTATTTATTTATTTTGAATAACCAGTGACATCTGCAGGGGGTTTCAAAATCTGCAAGATAGTGGAGGGTCAGAGCATTATGATGCTCTGCATCTTCAAAATTGGTGGGGCTTGTATCACGATGCTCCTTCCACTCTCTGGCCAATTTTGAACCACCTGCAGACGCCATCATTGGTCGCTTCCTGAGTTTTGCAAACCCAGCTCATGGGAGTTACGTACGATTGAAACTATGGTGGGACTGTAGCAAATGGCTGAATCCTGCAACCAAGTGAAGTGTGTGAATGCAGCCATAGAGTTTCCCGGGACATAAAGCCCTCTCAAGTGCAGTCAGTGGGGCCTATGAAGAAACCCTTCCCTGGAGAAGTCCTTCTTCTCCACCACCCTTACAAGGACAGGAGGTCTCTTTCAGAACTTGAATCCAGGAGAAGATTTCTTTTTGCTTTGCAAGCCTCTGGCAGCAGGACCTGGGACGCCAGTTGGCCCAGCAGCTGCCTTACACCAACTTTGTTTCGCCCATCACAAGTCGATGCCTTGTTCCAGGGGAGACACAGGCCACCGTGTTTGTGTGGACCCAGATAAGGGTGGACAGATCTCTGCATAAAAGCCTCCCCAAATTCTCGCCTGGCAGGAGAATTCAGACTGAACTTTGGATAGTTCCGTCGTTCCCGTTCCCTCCTTTTCAGAAAGTTGCAGCTGGATCTCTTTCTTTAAATGCCTTCCTGTCTGCAAACAACAGCATCCACTTTCTTTTTGGCAAACTTATTCCCTCCCATCAAAAGACTTCCATTGAGGGGTTTCACGAATGAAGGCATTCATTATGCTCATACAAAACCCTCAATTTTTCACCTGGTCTTTAGGAACTTCTTCCGACATGCCTATGTCTTGAAAGGAAAAGGGGGAGATATTCCCTCCCCCCACAATTCAGTTTTTCAATCCAGAGCTTGGGACTTTGCTGGTATTCATTGCTCCTTTTTTTCCAATTTATTTATTTTTTTTATGGGAAAGGGATGAGAAGCAAAAGGCACTTCCTCGTGTCTCTAGGTAGTGACTTTCCACGTGGGAGTGTTTAAATTAGAGATTCATCCAGGTCTCGGGCAGAACCTCTTCTGCCCCAAATGAAATATTCCTGGAACGTGGGTGAGATGTCCTCAGATTTATTTATTTATTAAATGAAAAGCAGCCTCAGAAGTTGTGGCTGGAAAGACCAGGGAAGAATTGTCAAATACTTTCTATTTTTATTATTTATTCTGCACCCACAAGCTCTCCAGATCTGGGAGATTAAAAAAAAACCAATTATAATATGGGCATCCATGTCTTGATCTGCTCCACCTTGTGGGGCTAACAATACCACTGGCCGCTTCGACAGACTCTGAAATTTGCTGCGGTACATTTTTGCATTTTGTAGGATGGCTTTGTTCACTGTGACACTTGTGGAGCACTTTTTGAATCCCTTTCTTTTTCATATCGTGCAAAAAAGCCAAGCTGAGTGTATTACTTGAGGACCCTCTCTTTGTTTCAAAAGGGAGAAATAACACCAAACCTTTACAATATAGTCTAAGCTGCGTTGTGATGTGGCTTCAAGATGAGGTTGGTGCGTGAAACTTTTTATGGGGAGGAAACAAGCACTGATTAGCCATTATCACTGGCTCATAATACTTCAAGAGGCTATTAAAGGTATGGAAGAGAAGCTCATTAAAAAAAATAGCAGCCTTCAGGCTGACCGTTTATAAGCAGGCCTGATAACGCTATTTTGGCTGATGGAATTTTCCCACCTCACATTCTCTTCGTTTCTATTTTAATCACTTTAATCTAAAGAGATAGCTTTTCTGTTTGAACTAGGAAGAGCTTGAGAGACAAATAGCATTGACGGGGAATACACTGAAAGATCTCTCCGTAGCAAGGGGAAGTCATGCAAAAGTTCAGTTGCAAATCCATTAAAAATGTAAGCTGTAAACCTTGTGAAAGTCAAGTTCGGCCGTTCCAGCCATAATAATTCAGCGGAGCATCTCACATTCCCTTTCACAAGAAATTTAAAGGAGGTGAGTGGAATTAATGCAAATGCTAAAAAATGAACACGGTTTGCCGAACCAGACCATGGCTCAGGAAGCATGCTGGGAGGGCAGAGTAGGCAATTCCGGGAACTGTAGTCCCAACAGATCTGGAAGGCAGAAGAATGGGAAGTCTACCTTAGCCAGAGGTCTGTACAGATTACTTCCATCAACTTTGGAAGTTAGCTGAAGGGCAAGAGATCTTCAAGCAAATCCCTCAAAACATGGCCCTACCATCCCAACTCTGTGGCGTTGTTTCCATAGCTGGGGTTTGGCTAGTGGGGGATGGCTTTCTCACCTTGATGTGTCTGCTGTGGAGGCTTGGGGCTGACTCACAACTGTTGATTTTCTCCCCACGGGTCCACCTTTGACTCAGCAGTTTGCCTCGGAACTCATTTTCTAAGGAGAGAAGAGAAAGGCATACCATCAGTAAGAAACTAGGGTATACAATAAAGCTGATGACAGCTCCCTCCCCTACCATGATGATGCTGGGGACATCAGATTTTCAGACTGCAGGATAGACTTCCTCATCAGACCTTGCAAGAAGGGGCAAAGAACCTGGAACTTGAAGAACATGGAAAGAGCACCAAAGATTAAAATCCTGGTGGCTAATCTTGCTGGGCTTCAGGTTGAGTTGGGTTTGGTCCATTTTTCTTCTGGGAGTCTTCCTAGTCAACCTAGACTTTTCAGCAAGAGCAGAAGTACAGGAAGCTTTTTGGGGGTGGGGGTGGGGGTGGGGGGAGTTATCTCTGCTAGTAACTCAAGAAACAGATGAATGTGTTGCAAGATCTTTTGTAATCCTAGGAAGGATGGTATCAGAGCACGGTTGTCCAATCCAGGAGGCCATGCTGGAACTCCTGCGACTCTTGCAGCATCTCCTAAGTGCACGCAGAATCACAACATTTGGAGTTTCTGCAACAGCATGGAGTCTTGAACATGTGTACTACAGTTGGCATTTAATGAAGACTTGTACACCTCCTTTTCTCTCCAGTGGAGAAACTCCTCATAATAAAGCTGGTTTCCCTTCCAAATGTTGGGCACAAATAGACATATTTAGTTTCAACAAAGTGCTGATTCATTGACAGTTGTGGTATAGTGGATATCCTTGAGACAGAACCGCCTCATCAGCTTATAAGCAATTTGCAGAGTTTCTGTTCATCTGCTTATTTCCTGCCCTGTCTCCTGACATATTCTCCTTGCTGGTCTTTCTGTTCAAGGACATCTGCAGGAGATAAAAAAAGTCAAAATGGCCATTGTGACAGTGCAATCAAAGCCCTGCCCCCTTTTTACAGGGCACATGTAAAAATGGGGGAGGTTTGAATTGTGTGGTCATGGCTACCATCTTGCCTTTTTTGACCCAGCAAACATCCCTGTTTCTTCTTTTAATCTTAAACCTCTTTGCTCTGGCCTAATGTATAATATCTTTTGCTTATCACACATATTTTACATTACTTCATTATAGCATTGTTTTTCTGGCTTCTCCTATTCAACTCATCTTCACATAAAGCAGTGTTGTCCAAACTTGGCCACTTTAAGATGAGTGGACTTCAACTCCCAGAATTCCCCAGCTGGCTGGGGAATTCTGGGAGTTGAAGTCCACTCATCTTAAAATGGCCAAGTTTGGACAACACTGACATAAAGCTTCTTATACTTCCTAAAATCTCCATCATCTGGCACCTCTAGCTCCCTACATCTTTTCTTCCCCTAAGCCCTTCTTATGATCCTTCATTTTATAGCAGGCTTTCCCGAATGTGTAAGATTGAGATTTCTGTCTTTCTCAGACTGCCTGGATATTGGGAAGGGTGATTTATATAGCAGGGGTGGGCAATCAGAACCACCCAGCCCCCAAACTTCTTTTTTTATTATCATAATTGTCAAAAAAGAATTACATGGTTCCCACCATTTCTGGGAGAAAAATGATAAGGTGGGCTGTTGTCGGCCTCGTGGGGCAAACCAGACAGGAAACAGGACCAGATGAGCTAATTCTACTTTATTGTAAGGCGACATTGACAGAATCTTGCAAGTCTGAAAGCACATATTTCCTCTGTCTCCTTTACAGCCCGAGAAACTACGGAGGGTCCCTTCTGAGCCCCTTTCTCCTTCCATTATGCAGCCGAGGGCTATGCCCTCTCTTATCTGGCCGTTCCCTAGGCAGCATCCCTTCGCCCCGTCTCCCAAGGTCTTACAACATGCCATTACAGCTCTAAAATAGACTTCACTCTGTCAAAAAGAAAAAGAAAGGAGCATCCTGGCTACGTGTATGTTCATTTGTCAACTTGGTGTCATCAACCCAACCCCAAGGCATCAAGTGTGACACCAGATATACAATGGTTGAGCCCGTCTTGCTATTTAAACCATCTTTGCCATCTCAGTTCCTTGCATGAATCCCAACTCATCCAACTCCAAGGGCTGGAATGCTGTTCTTCCTACCTGATTTTGGCTTCTTCCCTCTGTTGTTTTGACTCCTGGTAGACACATCCATGTGGCAAAGTTGTTATTGGTCGTGGCCTGCCTTATTCTAGGATTGCCTGCCCGCCTTCCCTCCTCCCTCCCTCCCTCCCTTCCCCCTCCCCTCCCCTTCCTTCCTCCCCTTCCTTCCCTCCTTCTCCTTCTCCTTCTCTTCTCCTTCTCCTTCTCCTTCTCCTTCTTCTTGGGGGGGGGGGGATTGCCCAGATATGTACACAAAAAGCAGGCAGAGATTTGATTATACTATTGCAACTGCTATCTTGACTTTTTTTTATCGTTCACTGAGGACACTCCTGAATCCAATCCAATCCAATCCAATCCAATCCAATCCAATCCAATCCAATCCATTTTTTTAGTTCTGGAATTGAACTATAACCCTGTAGGTGGCTTGGCTTTATTTTTCAGAACACCACCTAGTGTTTTTAAGCACATTGTACATGCCAGTAATGGCAAGAAGAACGGAGTGGCATTTTTTCCCAGACAGAGGAGTCCCACATAAGCCTGCTACAACAGATAAAACTAAACGTGACGTTCAAGGGCATTATGAATTCACTTTGTCCTTTGTCTTTACTGTGTGGTTTTTGGACACCTGCGTTTTAGATCTCATTCTCTCGTTGTCATTGGACAGTGTGATCCTCAGCTATCTGGCATATTTGTGCATTTTTCTCTCCATCCTCTGCTGAGCTTCACACAGAGGACCACCAGCTCTCCTGCCACAAAGACTGCATTTCCTATATTCTCCTACGCCGTTGCAGATATGCAGACTTAGGCAGCTAAGTCTATGGGTCCCCCCCAGGGATGTTCCATTCTCTTGTTTAGTAGATTTCTATTCCACTTTTTTTTTTTTTTACAGGCGAAAAGGGTGGATTACATGGGGAATCTCCCTTCATTCTATCCACAAAACCAGCAACCTTTCCAGCAACCAAATGTGACTTCTCCTTTCAAGATCTGCTCAAACAGAACCCGGATGGTCATGTGGCAGAGTTCCTGTAGCGATGCTGCACTGAGCAGGGGGTTGAGCTAGATCACCTCGAGGTCCCCTTTCCAACTCTATGATTCTATCAATCCTGTGAGCTCAGTTGGACTGAAAGCGTGTGATTGGCTCAAAGTCACCGCAGCATCTCCAGGACTGAACTGGGCCTTAAACCTCAGTCTCCCCAGTTCCCCCCAGTTAGCTGCAGGGGGATGGAAAATAGCAGGGTTTCCTTGGCCTTGTTCACAGATCATATTAGGCCTTGCTTCATTTAACCATGGTTTGTGGAAGAAACCATAGTGGGCTGATTCACACCCAATTTGCTGTGTTCGTTAGCAGTAATGGCCAAGCGGAATGAATAAACTGCAATTGCAGCCAATTTGAGCCTAGGGGCTTTTCTTGGTGGAACAGAAAATGGCATTAAACAAAATGGCTTGTAAAAGCAACAATAATGCAGAAACTGCTCAGGGAAGGTTCCTAGCAAACAACACTTCGACAGTTAACTAGCAGACTAGGAATATTTGCAACTAGTTCCGTACACTAGAGCAGTGTTTCTCAAGCTTGGCAACTCTAAGATGTGGGGACTTCAACTCCCAGAATTCCCCAGCCAGCAAGGCTTGCTGGGGAATTCTGGGAGTTGAAGTCCCCACATCTTAGAGTTGCCAAGCTTGAGAACACTGCTCTAGTTGCTAAGGCACATGTTGCACTTAATAGTCGACGCCAGTGTTTTTCAAATTTGACAACTTTAAGATGTGTGGACTTCAACTCCCAGAATTCCCCTGGCAAAAATCCCCTTTTATAGCCCGTATGTAGGAAGAGGAGGATCAGGGCCACTCATGATACACAACATTCTTGTAAACAGCTGGTGTGCCTCAGACACCTATGATGGCCTAATTTCCCACCATGCTCCAAGTGTAGCGTTACAGCGGGGAATTATGGGAAATTAAAATGGCGAACTCAGCTGCCTAGTGCTGGTTTAGGAGGCTTGTTGCTATTCCTTTCCAGTTTTGTGATCAAGTGGCCTTTGAAGACGCTATCACAATATTACAACTCCATTAATACAGAAGACGCTTTTGCAAATTGGGGGATTCTATTTGTTCTGCTTACATCATGGTTTGATTTTAAAAAAAGAGTGTTTGTATCCACAGCCACCTGTATTGTGAAACAGATTTCTATTAATATGTAATTATTTGCAGCATTTGCAAGCAATTTTCCCAAGTAGAATGTATGCTAGTATAATTCACATTCATTAATATATGCACTTTTTCTGTTGATTTTCCCATACTTCAGAGAATAGTAAATTTTCAAGAATAAATGAGTTTTGATCCAGGTATTGGGGGGCAGGCAGTCTGTGGAAAATCAGTGTAATGATCTCCTACTGTTTGAAGCAAGGAACACACACACAAAATTAGAGAAAAGTGCTAAAATAAGCTTGACCTAATAAAGAAAGAAAAACTCACTGAAACTCCCTCTAAAAATTCTAGAGGGGGGGGGGAATCTTAGAATCATTTATTACTAAACCCATTTTGTGCAGCCTGCAGCTCTTGAAACGTCGGGCTAAGAGCAAGAAATTAGGAAATTTTACAGGAAAACATGATTTTTCCCCCTCCTGTTCCTAGCTCCAGGGCCAGCGAATTGCCTACTGCATTTGTACACAGCAGATGACCTCTCTGGGTAGAAATATTAAATTACCATCTGAATGACTAATCTAGTGCCAGGCAGAAAAATTATTCTACTTCCCCCCCCCCACCCCCCCACAACAGTTTTCATTTTTCTGATGCGGGAAAATTTCATCAGCTGGTTGACTTCTTGCAATTATTTACCCGTGAAGTTGCTGTGGGTGCAGCACTCTGCTTTCAAAGGCAAAAAGATGCTTTGGAGCATGCCGGGGTGCAAGATAACACCTGCCGGCAACTCCTTGAACCAAAGGCCTCTTATCCTGGGATGGTAGCTGGGCAGCTGCGCATTCCCAGAGGAAAAAAATGCATTTTGTTTAAGACATTGCTGAACAGGTGCGACATGACCCATCTGCATTCTCTGAAATACCTTTTTGTCTTTTAATACAAAGGACCTCTAAGCCTTCCTGGATATTGCCAGCTTCACTGGGAGTCGGTGGCCCCCTCTTCTTCTTCTTCTTCTTCTTCTTCTTCTCCTTCTTCTTCTTCTTCTTCTTCTTCTTCTTCTTCTTCTTCTTCTTCTTCTTCTTCTTCTTCTTCTTCTTCTTCATCATCATCATCATCATCATCATCAATTTTTCTTTTTTTTTAAATAACTTGATTAATTTTTTAAAAAAAGAACAGTAAAAACTAACAAGAAAGGAGGAGGAGGAGGAGGAGGAGGAGGAGGAGGAGGAGGAAAGAAATTAGAAAAAAATGGGATAGTAAAGATCAAAAGTGCAGAAAAAAGGAAAGAATCAAAAGAAAAAAAAAAAGACTTCTGACCCTCCTTGCAACAGATCTAAGTAACAGTATACATCAAACTCTTGCTTCAAACGTACAATGTAACTTCCATTATTTCTATTAACCCATATTATTTCTAATCATCAAATCTGTACAACATAATTTCATTTTTTTCTCTTTCCCGCAAAAAGTCCAAAAAAGCTTTCCAGTTAGCACTAAAATTATACAATGTCTTATCTCAAATCAAAGCCATCATTTCGCCATCTCAGCCGACTCCATCAGCTTCACCATCCATTCTTATCACCATCACCATCACCATCACCATCACCATCACCACCATCATCATCATCATCATCATCATCATCATCATCATCATCTTTTCATTAGACACTCTGCAGCTTCCCTCGCGTCCCACCCTTCTATTCAATCCCAAGGGAAGACATGGGGGGTGGGGGAAATCGTCTCCCAAGGGGTCCTCTTCAGGAATGGTGCTACCATCAGTTCTAAGGGAGAACCTTCTTCTTAAGAAATGGTTGGAGAAGTTCTCACTCCCTTGGAGAAATCCCGGTAAATCTTTCTCTCAACTGGAGAGCGTTCAAAGGTCATGGGTCCAGTGGGAGAATTTAATGGAGCCAGTGGGCCATGGTGGCTCAAGCAGTGCCCTTGGATTGAGCGAGGCACCATCTCTCACGCCAGTCTAGTCCTCAAGGTGGTCATTACGGAGATGAGGGGAGACCTCCTGTAGATGCATGGTGTGATCGCCATCCGCATAATAACATTTCCTTTTGCAAAACAAAAAGGAAGGGGAGGCCAAGTGGTTTTCAGCAAAGGAACACCAGCAACAACTTCCCAAGAATTTATGCTACTTTTTCTTCTTCTTGATCCCCACCAGATCTTTCATCATATCTCCTGACAGTGGGCGCGTTGTGTATCTCCATTACACAGCTGTTAAACCTCAATTAATAGGCTTTAATGATTAGCCATTAGTGGCGCAACATACAGTTTAACATTCTGCATTAGGGTTTAAATGAAACGTACGCTCCGAGAGCTGCATTTTCCAGGCATCACTCATGGCTTCGTTTAAGTAAATAATATTTGCATGGGATAAAAAAGGGAGGCGCTGGGCACTCTTGAGGGAGGCAAGGAAAATAATTGGGCAACAAAGGATAATTAAGCATGGCAGGGCTTTGCTACAGAAAACATACCGAAAAGAGTAGCTGAAGAGCACGTGACGGAGATCCCCACACGTGTGCCCAGAATTAGCCTAGCTTCCCACGAACCAAACTTTCCGTGCTGTGCCAATTTAGTTAGTGGGAAGCTTGGCTCATTTTATGCACGCGTGTGGGGCTTGGCACTTGGATGCCACGTGAGCCCGGCCTGTCGTTCATTTAGCAACCCGTGTGCCTGAATGCAGGCACCAAAATGTGTGTGTGTGAGAGACAGAATGAGATGGAGGTGTAGCGATGGATTTAATAGAAAGGAATGAACGAGAGCCCTTTCACGGCAGACCCTCCGAAAGACTGCCTGCTGGAGAAGTGGGGCAAAATGGTAACTGTTTCTGCCATCTGCTTTTTTTGCGGTATTCCCAGGTCATCTTTGACACGGCTGCAGCAAATCCTCAGCCGTTTGGGCCCATGGGGGACCAAAGATGCAATTCTCCCTGAAAGCCCAGCGAAACCTATGCGGAGTACGTTTCAGCTTTTGAAACATTCGAGGGAAGCTTTTCCTTCAAGGCAGCAACATGAATCACTGACCGCATGCTCCCAACGTTATTTCAGAGTTTGGGGGCTCCTCTCACACGTTTGAAAGCACCAAATCCATTTTCTAGAGTTCCTTGGCAGGGGGGCTTGTGGGTGGGGAGAGACGAAGGGACATGATGAAGGTGAGGATGAGGATGAAAGCAGCATTGCAATGTCGGGATGCACGCTCCGCCCCTTTTGTACGTGCATTGTGAGGTCCCACGCATGCACAAATGGGGTAGAGTTTACAGTGTGATGGTGCTTCTGGCATTTTGATGACAGCAGTCAATACTGCAGACAGGTTTGTTAGATTTATATCCCCCCTTTTTTTCAAGAGCACCAGGCAGCAACAAAGCACTCCTTTGACTGCTTTCCACAACAACAATCCTGCGAGGTAGGGTGGGGAGAACACGCCTCTGTATACAGAATATCTTCATAGGAGACTCTGTCCTTCTTTTCATCAAAGTTCAACACAGGCCATGTCAGACAGAGAAGAGATGCCCATCCCAAACACGCTGGACTTCATCATTTACTATTATGGTATATTATTCTGCAGACACATCCCAAACATAATTTTAATATTATGGTATGTAATTCATGAAAGCATCTACAGTATTTATTATGTGATATGTATGGGGTATGGAAGCGTTGACTGTACTGTTCTTAACCTCACTGATGGAAATTGGGATGTACGTTGCACAGAGTGGTTTGTCGTTACAGCGGCATGTCAGCCCAGCGCAATAAGTAAATTCACAAATAAATAAATAGGTTTCTTCTTGTTCTTCCTGCAATGCTTTATGGCTGCCTTTTACATCTCTTGATGTTCTGGACTTCGGTGCCTATTATTCAAGCCTGGACTTTGGGGATACTATTTAGCCATGGCTTGAAGGGGTCCCCGCTGGATTCGTTGATGGCTTCCTTTGAGTAAAAAGGAAGGGTCAACTTTCAAAGGGAGGTTCTTGCTTTGAAAACCGGGTGGAATCTCAGAGAAAACTGACTGGTGTAATCCTGGATATAATTTCTAGTTGCTCGAGGCAGGAATTGAGTCCCCGAGCCATAACCAGCGAGTCACAATAAATTATTTGTGTTGTACAAATTGCAGGATAAAAAAAAACAAACCGTGCAAAATTAGGAGTCTTTGGGCACATTTCTCCTTATGCACATTTTATACAGCCGCGGAATTATATTTATTGGGTTCCCCCCCCTCGTCTGACAATAAATATGCATACTTCCTTGAACAGGGATCTAAACCATTGGAATAGACACCTGCCCCCCCCCCCCCCCCCACGACATGCTATTTTCAGCAGCCTTTATATATGGAACGTAACAGCTAAATTGCCCCTTGGACACATCAGAACCAGTGGCTTCTGATATGTATTTTTCATTCCTAACTGAAACGTGGCAGGTGGTGGGAATCTCCTGATTCAGACACGTCAATTTTGGGGCAGGTTTCATAAGAGAGTGGGTGTTTCCCTGCATCGGAGTTGTTTTATCCTTGAATCTGGTGCAGATCTGCTCCTTCTGCGGTGGAGGAGAAGGAGGGAGGGCAGGAAGGTCAGGGCACATCAAGGCAGGAAATCAAGCTTGTTCCCTTGTTCGCAGCCGCTCTATTACCATCTGCAGCAGCTTGACTTCTGCGGTGTTTTCTGCAAGGCTGTGCAATGAAATCCTACTGCGAGGCCCTGATTCAGATGCTTTCCTAGGAGGCAATGTGCTTCTTCTAGTCTCATGGATTCTTTTTAAAACTAAGCAACAATATTGAGGGCTGAGAAATTTACTTAAGAGCAATTTTGATATGAACTGATCCAGTCCATATTCTCAAAATGATGTGTGATTGCAACTGAACTATCCTTTGGCTTTCACATTTTCAAGATGTCCAATACTTCTTAGGAATGCATGCATTCCTGCATGCATGAATCTATCTATCTATCTATCTATCTATCTATCTATCTATCTATCTATCTATCTGTTGTTGTTGTTTAGTCGTTAAGTCGTGTCCGACTCTTCGTGACCCCATGAACCATATTGCGCCAGGCCTTCCTGTCTTTCACTGCCTCCCTGAGTTTGCTCAATTTCATGCTCATTGCTTCAGTGATGCTCTCTAACCATCTCATCCTCTGCCGTCCTCTTCTCCTTTTGCCTTCCATCTTTCCCAGCATCAGGGTCTTTTCCAAAGAGTCCTCTCTTCGCATTAGGTGACCAAAGTATCTGAGCTTGAGCTTCATTATCAATCCTTCCAATGAGCAATCAGAGTTGATTTCCTTTAAGATTGACTGGTTTGACCTCCTAGCAGTCCAGGGGACTCTTAAGAGTCTTCTCCAGCACCACAGTTCAAAGGCATCAATTCTTCGGCGTTCAGCCTTCTTTATGGTCCAGCTCTCACAGCCATACATTACTACTGGAAAAACCATAGCTTTGACTATGCGGATCTTTGTCGGCAAGGTGACGTCTCTGCTTTTTAATATGCTATCTAGGTTTGCCATAGCTTTCCTCCCAAGGAGCAAGCGTCTTTTAATTTCATGGCTGCAGTCTCCATCTGCGGTGATCTTGGAGCCCAAATAAATGAAGTCTGTTACTGCTTCCATTTCTACCCCTTCTATTTGCCAGGGATTGATGGGTCCAGATGCCATGATCTTAGTTTTTTTAATGTTGAGTTTCAAGCCAGCTTTCGCACTCTCCTCTTTCACCCTCATCAAGAGGCTCTTTAGTTCTTCTTCACTTTCTGCCATTAGGGTGGTATCGTCTGCATATCTGAGGTTATTGATGTTTCTCCCTGCAATCTTAATTCCGGCTTGTGATTCTTCCAGCCTGGATCTATCTATCTATCTATCATCTATTCAGATTTTTTAGGGGGTAAATTCCATATATATACATTTGTGGAGGCAGGCAGTGCATTTAACTACAGTAGCTGTGAGAACAACCTGAGCAAACAAGGAACTTTTGTTTTTCCAAAGGTAGCAGTGAAAGATGAAGTTGGACAGGATAGAAATCTTTCTTTTGATGACAGATGCGTCTTGGGTCTGTATGTAGCCTATTGTATTATGGGCTAAAGCTGTGCCCAGAGGTATCCATTGGGGGTGTCAAAAGAATTCAAGATGGCAGCCACAAGTGTGCCCCCAAAGCCCTACCCACTTTTTAAACATGAGTGGCATATAAAAAGGGTGGGGCTTGCTCATACAGTCACGGCTGCCACCTTGACGTTTTTGACCCTCATCACAGGAATCTTGCTCTGGGGATGCCACAATTGGCCTTGCAAATTCTTAAAAGTTATCTACCCCCATGAACAAGTCCACGCTCCCTCCTTTTATCCTCAAATTGCTTGAGGGTGTCTCTTGGGGGTGCCTTTCAGCTGCTATTGCTGAAAATGGGAGACGCTGTTTCTGGAATCCACCTTTTCATCCTTCAGAAGCCCTCCTGCCTATCCTACCCCACCCAGGGGTATGCTACATAAGATGGGCTGCTATAGAAATCTAATAGCTAACGAACGAACGAACTAACCAACCAACCAATTAACTAACTATCCATCTTTTCCAATCCAAAAAACCTTCATGGGAGGAACTTATTCCTGATATCTTTGCTTGGAACTTAAGAGAGTCCTAGCAAGATTGGAGGACCCTGGAGAGAAGAAGGTTGGGCAACAGAAGGTTGGACCTTCCCTGTCTCAAAACCCTCTTGGTCAGTTCATCACTAAGTCTGGGCAACCTCCTCCCCAATTACCTTTTTGGAGACCTCCTCCCCAGTTACCTCCTCCTTTGCAAGAACTTTCCAAAGCAACCTTTTGTTTCGTTGAATGAGATGAGAGCCACTTGGAGGGGGTGGGGTGGGGAGATACAAGACCCTTTTTCATGTAAGCAGAGCGATGCACATCACAAGAGACAGTGGGAAACACCCTTGTGCTAAATGAAAGGAGGACCATAAAAGACGGGAAATTACACACATCCCACCAAGGTTGGTCTCTCCATTTCTGGGTGGATTTTTCCAGCGACGTGCAACCTCTCCCTTGGAGCGTTTTTGCTCTGTGCCTCATCAGCTCTGGATTTGGGATGCAAAAGCAAATTACTGACTCAGTGCAGGTTTAGCTATTTCCTTTTTCTCCCAGCACCAGCAAGGTTAAATGATGTGATAATAGCAATAATACTGTACGAAAGCTGCAGCCGCAGCCATGGCCTGAAACGTGCCATTTGCATTTTTAAGGAAATACTTCTTTGAGACAGCCTGGGTGAAAGGTCAGCATTTGCATATAAATGGAAAAGAAAGTATAAAATGCCGGAAGTTACATCTATATCATTTGCTCGGCTTTAAGCTGCTGTTGGGGAGATTAAAAGGCACGCTTTGCATCTTGTCTGCCACTGAAGGCAGAAAATGGCAGGAGATTTGAAATGCAATGAAATATAAAGGAGCCAGCCAGCAGACTTTTCAGATCTTTCCCCCTCCTTCAATATAATAAAGGTATTGGAGGGCCAATTCGCACTTGACATTTTAGAAACTTGGCTCCAAAAAGTCCCCAGGTTTAACAGGCAACTGACAAGCAGGGCATCTGTGGTTCTGCTTAAGACGTTGATGTTCCCTGCGTTTCCTAGAAGTGACAACCAAAAAGATTTGGCCTTCAAGTTTCATTGTTGTATATATTTTATTTTTTTTGCCAGAAAAGCAAGGCTGTTTAAAAAACATGACAGCGGGCGCCCCATGAGATATATAGTTTTAATTTTTATTCTTTTAACTGTGCATTTTGCCGGGCCAATTCATTTCCAGCAACGCCTCGAAATATTCAGATGTTTGTGCCCGACCCTCCATGGAGGCTGTATTCATCTGTAGGTTTGTCGGCACTCACAAAGAATTGCAAGTGGATCACGTAAAAAAGGGCAGGTTGTGGGCACCATCTTGACTTTTTTGACTTCCCTGCAGAAAAGCCTGAAGGGGATTTTGATGGATGGGATACTCCCAACCCTAAGAGAAAAATGGTTTTTTCTAGGGCAAAATGCAAAGGGCTGTCATCCAACCATAATAGTTTCTGCATGAATATTGCAATATCTGTCATTGATTGATCGATTGATTAAAAGGGATAGCTTGTTTTGTTCCCAAGACTCCGGGTGACTTGCATAAAGAGAATAAATAATAAATAATAATAATAAAAATGTAACATAAGTCAAGCAACATAAAAGCGTAATTAGTTTCAATTTTTCATCCCCCAGGTAGGAATGGATCCTGTAGATGACCTCACGAGAAATCCAGGAAATTCAGGTAATATTTCTTGAAGAAAGTAGGAAACCAGAACCAAAGAATTTCAGCAACTGCTATGATTCAAGAACAAGCCCTATTTATAAAAATAATGTTCCAACCCCCTTGCATTCACTTTTTCTTTCCATCCCACACAGCAGACTATCTGGACCCTGATTTCTCCATCTGTGGTTTGTTTTTGGAACAGTCTGACTTGCTATCACATTGCTTCTCGCTGGCTGTGTAAGAATTAATTCCTACACTTGATCATGAAATAACTTTCAAACATGGTTCAGTAACTGCAGAATAAACCAATTCATACAGTCTACCATCAGGGGCTTCCATGGGGAAGTCCAAAAAGTCAACATGGCAGTCATGTCTGCCTGATCAAAGCTCCAGTTTTTTTGCACATACAGTACATCATCACTGCATAGACCTACATAAGGGTAAGGTTTTAATCACATAATCATGACCGCCATCTTGATGTTTTTGACACTGGAGATACTCCAGCTCCTTGCCAAATGTCCTGCTAACAACCTGGTCTTCATGGTGTTCTGAAGCAACAGGCCTGTCCAGACCAAATCTCCCCTTGCAGAGGGAAAATTCAGAGCATCTCTGACAGTGTGGGTGAGCTTGTGTCTTGGTCACAGTCATATTAAATGGATGTTCTTGGCTGCGGGGTTATTTTATGTTGTTTCTGCTGTTTTTAATTTTGGTTGTTTTTTTTTACTATGTTTTTATTCTGTTTTTAACTGTTAGCTGCCCAGAGTCATGCCTAGGAGATGGGCAGCCATATACATTTATTCAATCGATCGATCGATCCATCAATCAATCAATCAATCAATCCCCTCCAGGAATGATTAAATGTGATAGATGAATAAATAAATAAATAAATAAAATAAAGATTAAAAGCCAGCCAGGTTCTTGCCGAGATGGATTCAGATGACTATCAAATTCCCTTTCAAAACTATCAACTTCATCCAATGACAACTTTTTTGGTCTTCTGGTTGATCCATTCACTCCTCCATCAAAGATTCATTCATTCATTCCCTCTATACAATGACGTCTTTACATGTACCTCTTTCACACTGCTCATTCCCTTTTCTATTCAGTCCACATTCCTTTGGTACCCATTCATGTTTCACCTTCTCTTCTTGTTTTATGACACACCCTGCTTAAATGCCCCTGTCCTGCTGCACTCAACTTACTTTTCTCTTTTGCCTGACATACCCAACTGTATTATATCACTAACTGAACAGAAATAAGTTCTTTTATGCAGATATTTTCTATCCTTTATCTGAAGAACTATTTATCCTTTCCCAGTTGAATGGTAGAGAATCCTATGAAGCAAGAGCAAAATGCTTGAATTGTCCATCAATGGTTAAGGAAGACTGAGCTGTTTGGAGAAGGTTCTGATGCTGGAGAAGGTGGAAGGAAAGAGAAAAAGAGGACAACCAGCAGCAAGGGGGATGGACTCAGTTACGGGGGTGATGGGGGCACTGTTGGAAGACCTGAAGGATCAGGTTGGGGAAGATCATCATGGAGAAAATCTATCTACGTGGTCGCTAAGAATCAACATCAACTTAATGGCACATAATCACTCAACGGAGAGCTTCATTTTGATGTGAAGAGGTCAACCAGAGGAAGAGCTTCATAACTGTGAACAAACATAACAAGCAAGCAAACAGGTGTGTCCACAGGGTATAGTCACAAAAGTCCATGAGGGAGAGATCAAAGCTCCCCCTCCTTTTTATGGACAATGGAGGATCAATTGCACTGATGTTCTGCCATCTTGACTTTTTTGCCCATATCCTGTGGTATGGTCTGGTTCTTTTCAAAAAGATCTAAGTAGCAGCAGAAGCCAACTTCAGCATATTGAGATCCGTTTCAGAAGTTCTTTCTTTTCTTTTTAAATTGAGAGGTTAGCGCTCAGAAGTATCAACATTTTGGGGAGAGGGATATTGACAACTCTTCATCTTCAGATATTTAGGTACATCAGCAGACAACAGTGGGATTTTGGAAAGGATTTAAACCACCACTATTTTATCTTAAGGCCCGGTACTTATAATCAACATTAGCAGAAATGGCTTTGAAACAATCTTTTAATGTACATTTTTTAAAAATAGTTTTTATGAAAAGATTTTACATACATAATAAGAAATACAAGTATAGAAAAAGTATAGTAAAGTAAATGTGAAAAAAGAAAAAAGAAAGGAAAAGAAGAGACAAAGAAAAAAGGAGAGAGGAAAAAGAACAGAGAACATGAAAAAAAGCCACAAAATCATTTTCTTCTTTATGCAAAAATTCCATAAGGGTTTTAATGCACATTTTAAAAAACTATTACTGCTGCAGATTCAATGTGAGTTTGGGTAATATCCTTTTAAGATTTTTTTTTTTTTAAAGACAAACCCAGACAATAGTGGAGCAGGAGAATCATACTTAGAAAAGATTTGAACAAATACCCCCAATGTTGTACACAAAGTTTTGTGTGTAGCATTTGTCATAATATAGGAATATCCTTTTAGTGAAATACTGGTCATAATAGACACAACTGATTATCCCTGACTCCGAATGAGAAAGGCATTTTTTTTTTTAGATTTTTTATCCTGCCTTTATAATTTTTTATAAATAACTCAAGGTGGTGAACATACTTAATACTCCTTCCTCCTCCTTTTTTCCCCACAACATCAACCCTGTGAGGTGGGTAAGGCTGAGGGACATGCCTAAGTCTAGAACCCACAATCTCCTGGTTTCTAGCCTGGTGCTTTAACCACTAGACCAAATTGGCTGTATTATTTTCTATTCTAAATTTAATTAAATTTATATGCTGCTCAACTCCCAGGGACTCTGAGCAGTTTATAAATGGTTAAAAAATATTTTAAAACAAGAAACAATTTGGTTAGGCAAGCATGCAAGTGATGGAAAGCAAGTTTATTAAGAGAAGAGGGAAGGCCTTTTTTTCTCACGGTATTTTATAGAATCCATCTATTCACTGGAGCAAGATACAGGGACAACAACTTTTCCCAGGACTTCAGAAAGGGGACTGGAGAAATTCATGGAGGAAAATCTGATCAATGGCCATCTATCCTTCCAGTCCTAATCGCTCAATGGAGCTGCCTTACTCAAGAAAAGATCAGGACCTGCCATCTCTCAAGGTACAGGACACGGAATAATGGATTTAAGTTACAAGAAGGCAGATTCTAACCGAATGTTGGAAAAAAACTTTGCAACAGAAGTTCAATAATGGAACCAGTAAGACAATGAGGTGGTTGGCTCCCTTTGTTGAATATGTTCAAGCCGAGGCTGAACAGCCTCCTGTTGGATGCCTTCAATGAGCAGGGCTTGGGCTCCATCACCTAGTTGGCCTCTTCCAACTCTAGTCCTGTTATCTCTGAATATAAGTCATCCAGAGAGTATGGATGGATAACTTTGTGACTTTTTCAAGAACTTTCCATAATCATTAGGTTGGTCATTGTGGGAGGCTTGATCCTCAATAAGGCATAATTTTGGATTGTTTCAACTGCACCCTTCCTAGCAGATGTCCAGAGAATCAAACGCTCGGCTCTCTACAGAGAAAGTTCAACTTAGGTATGTAGCAAGCAACCTCTGTGAGATACCAGTCAAACCCCCTGCAGCTGGGCAGGACCAAAGAAGCAAGAACTACACAGATTTCAGAAAGGTGTCTTTAATGCTCATCTGGGGTAAATACAGAATCTTGGAAGCTGTAATGGCAATCTCCTAGCCTCAGTTATGGTGTCTAATTAAGGTGAAGTCTCTTTGAATGCTCTGAAATGCTTCTTCCCGGTTTCCTTGCCACCTGCCCTGAGTTGCCATTTATGACTAAGCTGCCAATGGACTTGCTTCTATGTCTTGATTGCTTACATTTATTCTCACTTCTGCATTTTCCCAACCTCCCCAAATCTCCTACGTACTTTATAGTAGCAAGGCTGGGGGAAAATAAATCTTGCCCTCTTGACACACACCCACACACAGACACTTGTCAACATCTGGTGTGAGTATGATGAATGGGAAAGCCCCAAACAGCTTGGAAACAAGCTACTGGTAGGGCTGTCTCCTCCTATATTTAACTTCCTGACTCTAATATGTTAATCTGAAGGGCCTAATAAGGCATGTGGCTATGTTAGTGTGAGAGATTGTGAGGAGGCTAGGCAAGTAATGGAAGGAAGGTGAGATATCAACAACTTATCTCATAAACAGCAACTAAGTCCAGGTGGCAAGAAACTAGGGTCAAGGGCCACCCATACTTCCTTGGGCAGGACCAAGGAACCAAGAACGACACCATTTTAATAAAATTTAGAATGAAGTAAATAGAGAATCTTGGAAATTGCAAGAGGAATTTCCCAGCCTTGTTTATAGTGAATTCATTAAGGTGGAGACAGCCAGTTTGGTGTAGTGGCGAAGGCACCAGGCTAGAACCATGAATTCTAGTCCCACCTAGGCACAAAGCCAGCTGGGTGACCTTGGGCCAGTCTCTTTCTCTTAACCCTAGGAAGGAGGCAAGGGCAAACCACTTCTGAAAAACCTTGCCAAGAAAACTGCAGGTGGTCTTCAAGAATAGGACATCACTGAACGGATTTTTTTAAAAAAAGAATTAAGGTGGAGTCTCTGAATACTTTGAAATGCTTCTTCACAGGTTTCTCTCCACCTGGGCTGAGTTGCCATTTATAAAACAAGCTGTTAATTAACTTGCTTTCTGTCTCTTGATTGTTTATGCCTGCTTTCTCTTCCATTCCTTTCCCAGCCTACCCCCAACTGCTCAAAATACCTAAGCCTTGCTTAGTGGCAATTCCATAGAACGCTCAAAGGACAGAAGAAGCTTTGTCAAAGAGCATCCTTCTAATAAAAAATGGGGGGTCCACTCTGCAAAAATGCATGATCAGCCCTTTTCTAAGGACTGAAGAGTAGCACATTTCTCAGGCACATTTTAAAACCGCAGGGTAGCTGGGACTCACCACAATAGTTCTGGGCATGCAATTTTGAGGTGCCACAGCCTCAACAAATGCCAATTTCTCCCCATCTTTCTAGCGAACTGGCAAATTCTGTTCCAGGCAGGTGGATAGAATGAGGTAACACTGAGTAACAACAGGGAGGAATTCCCCCGTGGATTGCCTACTTTTAACAGGCAAAGCTACTACTGACAGTTTAAGATTGTTGGCTTTGGCAGCTGGAGCAAAATGCAGTGGTGTGGGCAGTTATGTGTGTCTCTAGAAGAGCACATGTTACATCTCTGCTCCACGGGCTGCATTGGTTACCAGTCTGTTTCCAGGTCCAGTTCAAGGTGCTGGTTTTGACCTTTAAAGCCCTTCATGTGATGGAATGGAATTATGAAGGCCAGGCTCAGGGAGATAAACATTTTCTTAGCTCGCCGGAGGAGCGTGGGAGCTACAAGAGGATGAGACTGGCACCTCCCTGAGGAATTCACACTGTTGTGGCTGGCTGACTTTGGGAGCTGGGGTTTCAGTCTGGGAAGATTCTTGCTAGAGGCTGTAGCTAATAAACATAGCTGGACTGAATTTGTATTGTCTCTTGGAGTTCCTTGGGCTAGGCCTGACATCAATCAAGAAAATGTTTATCTCCCTGAGCCTGGCCTTCATAATTCCATTCTATCACACTCCATGGCATGGGACTGGGTTATTTGAGGGACCATCTCTCCCCAATTATATCTGCCCATCCCATCAGATCCAGCAGAAGAGGCATGCTATAGGTCCTGTTGGCTAGGGAGCTACATTGGGTGGGTCCCAGAAGGTGGGCCTTCTCTGCCATGGTGCCTGCTTTATGGAACATCCTCCCCCCACCCCAAACTGAGGTTAGCCCTATCCTTGTTGAGTTCTGGAAATCCCTCAAAACCTGGTTATGCCATCAGGCCAGCGGCCCCAGGGGACTGGTGAGATGCTGAGGTGGCTCCCTTGTTATTAACATCTGCTGTTCTCTCTTAGCCTTGTGTTTTTTTAAAAATAATAATTGTATTTTATATATTAACTTGTTGTACACCCCCCAGAGTCACTTTTTTGTGAGATGGGCGGCCATATAACGTTGATGAGCAAATAAAAAATAAATAAAAGAGAGTTTTGCCCATACAGTAGGCAGTGAATCAATCCTTTCCTTCTCCTCTCGAGGCCTGCATAGAGGAGAAGCAATCCATTTTCAGTCGGTTTGGCATCCACTCCACAAAATGTGGCCTTCGATCTCAGTGCCAAGAGAGTGGGAAGCGTTCCTTATTTTGGTTCTAGTGTCTTCAATTCCCTGACTGCTGTCATAATGGGGGAAGCAGGATTACCAGTCAGGCCTTAAAATGGTTTCCCCATAAGACATCTAAATTATTTTAGATTTGGGTTGTTGCATCTGGATTCAGTTTAGGTAGGTGGAACAACTGTCCACCATCAGGAATCACAAAGGATGCTGGCCGGTCAGGGACACCAATTCTACTGTTATCTCCCCAAGCTTCCTAGATGCTGCTAGGTCACCAGGCAACCACTGAAAAGAACTGTGGGGTGCCCCATAGCTGCCTTTAAAATGTTAGATCAGTATTCCTCAACCTTGGCAACTTTAAGACATGTGGACTTCAACTCCCAGAATTCCCCAGCCAGCATGGCTGGCTGGGGAATTCTGGGAGTTGAAGTCCACATGTCTTAAAGTTGCCAAGGTTGAGGAACACTGTGTTGGATGCTGGCTTATGAAGACTGCTTGTTGGGAAAAGCAGGTTCACAATCACATTCATATACACTTTTGCTATTGTTTGGAATGTATTTAGAAGGGGGGGGGGGGTGCCAGGAAAGTTACAACCTACCTGAGAAACCTCTAAAGAACTGTGAAAATGCCACCTTCCTGAAAAAACAATAGCTCCTCGGGAACAATTTTCACTCCCTCGAAAAGACAGCATTGATCCTGAAACAATGGATACAACCCTTCCAGTTTGATTGGCTTGGCAAAAATGTGGCAACCAGAACTGTACAGCATATGGGTGATGCAGGATATCTTATTCTGATGACGTTACCTTTGCTGTTCTGTCTTCAGTCCCTTCCCTAGTAATGTCTAAAACAGACTTTGCCACCGAATGATTTGCTAATGGGATCTACGCACTGTGCAAGAAAGAAAATCAAATAAAACCCTAATATTTTGACAAGCAAACTTAGCAGGCTTCAGGGAGGAGCTGGGAAAAGATGGATAAAAGAAGGAAACAATTCAGTATCGAAAATCTTGCTTTTAAGAAATTTCATTGCTTTCCCCCCTCCTTGCCAAATAAAAAAACCTCCTTCTGAGTCACCTGCAGATTAAACCTGAGATATTTCTTGTACCCTGTAATAATATTCACTGGAGGAACATCGTTATACAGCTTCCGAAATCTCTAGCTGCTTAAAATACTTGACTTTCTCTTTGCGTCAGTGCATCTTATGTAATGAGATTCTGGCTTCAGGAGATGACAATTTACTCTCAACTATTCTTAGCACTGAGCTGTTTCTTCAAGAGGCATTTGATGAAATCTGCAACTGGAGAAGGATCTTAGCTGGATTGCCACAGGGCACGTTCTCCTGGTGCTCCTGGAGTGAAAGAAAGAGGCAGAACTCCGGAACATGAACCTTCTGAACCAGACTGAAGCCCCAGAAGAGGTCACTTCCTCAGTACTGACTTAAATCAGTTTTCCTGCTGTTTTGCAGGAAGTGAAAAGAAGAGGTAAAGTCGCTTCAGTTCTGGGTTGTCCATGTGCCTTCGAGGTCTTTGATTTGCAATTCTGTGCTAGATGTTTGGGGATCTGTCTTAGAGCATCACGCCAAACTTAGCTCAGATGACTTTGGGGGAATCATGACAGCTGAAGGGGCATAAATGCTAACTGAGATGGCCAGCTTTTGTTCAGAGATGAAGGAAGCTCCAGCTTCATCCAAATAACTCAGTTTGTTTGTTTGCGCATCCCTAATACTGAATGTCAGGTGGGGAGAAATGTCCTTCCCCAGTGCCCCTTGAAAGGCCTAGATTCTCCTGCATAAGCCAACTTTGACTTAGCATGTCATTAACATGTCACAAAGAGAGAGAGAATACATCATGGAAGAGAGGACAGATTAGGAATAGATTGGCGTACCATTTGCATATGCTAAATCATTTTTCTAGTTTGCCACCCATCCCCAGGGTGATTGATTAATGCAGAGCCATCATGCTGGTGGTGGTGGCATTATTATTATTATTATTTGGATTTGGTATTATTATTATTTAGTTTGGATTGACTGATTGGATTGGATTTTGGGGCTGCCCAACTCCAAAAAGATTCTGAGCAGCTCCCAACATTTAAAAGAATATATAATTTAAAACAATGTTAGACTTGTTAACGTTAGCATTGGCACACCACCTAAAGTCTGTTTGTATTGAGGTGGTAAGTGACTCAAATAATAAATATAAAGATCGTAGAAAGAATCTCATGGGGGCGCCTTTAGGACCTCTGGTATGAAAAGCAATACCTCTTCCAAGAGGCTCCCATCAAGCCATCTTTGGAACAGACCTTATGTCTGAAAGGTTGGACGGTGTTTCGGGCCTGGAACAAACAGCACTCATGTGATGGTAGATATCCGGGTATCTTGGGCCTAAAACATCCAGGGTTCTCACTGGGCGATGGGAAAGCTGCTGAGAATTGGGAAAGCTGTAACTGCAGTCCCAGAGGCTGACACTCAGAAAAGCTTGTTCTCTTACCTATGTCCTCCCTTCCTCTTCCCTGAACCGTTGTGGCAGCTGTGTGGGACTGGACCTAACACAGGACATATTCTGTGCCTTTGTATTTTTACTGTTTTGTAATTTATTTATATAGCAAATGTGTCACCGCCCATCTCGTTAAAACGACTCTGGGCGGCTTGCAAAGCGGTTAAAATCAATTAAAATTACAGTATACAATAATCCTAAATAAACAGAAGATAAATAAATCCAAGGATAGATGTTAAAATTGGCAGACATTCAGGGAGCATCATCAAGGCGCCAGCCACCCCCAGGATTGGGGAAGGTTCTTGTCACCCCACGCAAGCTGGCAGAGCCAGGTCTGTAGTCCTTTCTGGAAAGCCAGGAGGGTAGGGGCCTGTCGCACCTCTGGGGGGAAAGTATTCCATAGGGTGGGGGCAACGGCAGAGAAGGCTCTCCTCCTGGGCCCCACCAGCCAACATTCTCTTGCTGACGGGGTCCGCAACATTCCCTCTCTGCCTGGCCAGGTGGGACGAGTTGATGTGATGTATTACCACTTAGATGGACCAAAACAAGAAGGATTATTAACAGCACACTACTAATTGCTGCAATGACATCCAAAGTTAATTTCATCTTAATTTCCAACTGCTGTTCCTCCAAACAGTTCTTTTATGGTTTCTTACCTTATCAGCAGTTTATGAGACAACGGCTGTGTTCACACAACACTTTTAACCAGGTCAGTTAAGGATCCAGTGGCTGATCCACTCATCCTGCTAAGTTTTCCCAACCTTAATTAGGCTTTTAATAGGTTAGGTTCCTGTATAAACCCAGTCTGCTCGGTTAGTTTATGTTTCTATGCATGAGGGGAACACTAAATGTGGGTTAATTCAGGAACCAGATTAAGTGAGTGACTGACAACACTGTTTCATGAGCTACAGGATGTTGTGGCTACAGTCAAATGTTCAGCTTAACTGGAGGCTCTGGCCTGTCTAATGACACGGTCCTTTCTTTGTTTCTCAGTCTCTTTCATTGTCTCCAAAAAAGCATAAAGTCCTCTTCTGCCAAATAGGACTAAGATGCAGTAATTTCACAAGCTATTTGTCAAGGAGCACTTTCTACAACCTGGAGTGCTCCAAAAGAATTCAGGTTATCTTCAACATTCTCAGCTTACCTGGAGATACAATGTTTGGAGGACACCAATTTGAGGAAGATTAATTGAGAATGCTGTAATCAGGAGAAGAAGACAGAGTGAACTTACTTCACATAGAAGATCTTGGAAGATAGTGATGGCTATGATTCCTTTGATTTGGAAACTGAACACATCGCTTTCCCTTATGAACCTTTGGGTTTATTCTAATGACCATCAACTTTATGCACATGTAACTATGATCTTCAAGAAATACACTGCAGACTAGCACTTGCTAGAGCAGCCATGAAGGTGTTGAAAAAGATATTCAGATGCCATGACGTGTCTGTGCTTACAAAGATCAAAACAATGTAAGCCAAGGCATTCCCTATGATACTCAATGGAAGTGAAAGTTGGACTTCAAAGAAGAAGGATAGGAAGAGTATTGATGCTTTTGAACGTTGGTGTTGGAGAAGACTCCTGAGAATACCATGGACAACCAAGAAGACAAACAAATGGATCAGTGAATAAATCAATCCAGAGCGCTCACTAGAAGCACAAATGACTAGAATCAAATTATCCTACTTTGGATACATTATGCAAAGACCTAGCTCTCTGGAGAACACTGTAATGCTGCGAAAGGTGGAAGGAAAGAGAAGAAGAGGATGAACAGCAGCAAGGGGGATGGACTCAGTTACAGGGCGATGGGGACACCATTGGAAGACCTGACAAACCAGGTTAGGGACAGATCGTTATAGAGAAAATCTCTGTGGTCACTAAGAGTCAACACCAGCTTGATGGCAGATAATCAAACAGTCTATGGTTTATTTCTAACTTCATTTTCAGTCTTTCTCTCTTTTGCCTGTTTAAAATTTAAGCTTCTGTCCGGACTCAGCAGCTATGCGAGGTTGAGCCCAGTTAGCTCCTGAATCGGGGAGCTTCAGGGAACATCAGGGCTGTAAACTAGGTTGGGAAACTGAAAAAAAAAATCCTGCAAGAAGATAACGTTGAATATTATTACGCATAAAACTCTGAATTTGTTTATGGAATCACCAGCAATTGAGCTGTACTTGAAAGAGACTTTTTTCCCCTTCCCTTTTTTTTCTACCTCTGTCTGCTATTGAAATTCTGTAAAGCACTGTCTGACATAATGACGCTGTTGAAATGTGTACAACAATCCTCATTTTAAAGTGGTGTACAATATACCACATCTACATTTACACACTGCCAGTCCATTTACCTTGACACGGCATACATACTGTTGCACCCAACAATTTCACCAGAATTAGCAAACAAAGCATTAAAACGTTAGGTACGTATAATTTAAGAGCCTTAATTTTTAACCCTGCAGTCCTAACCCTATCTGGACATTTTATTTCATTCTTTTCTCTTCTTGGCCTTGGTGAAATGCTCCCCCGCCCCAAGAGCTCTAGCATCAGATCCGAGGATGCTGGAGGTATTTTCAATTCTATTCCGGTGGAAAGAAAGAAAGAGGAGAAAAACGCTTGATGTATTTGGGATCCTGCCAATGTTCTGACACCATCTGCGTTCTTCTTTCACACCATTTGTTAATATTTTACCCAGCATGCCTAAACAAGATGCAAGGAATGTGGTCGGCAGCAACCTTTTTCTTAAATGGATATAGCCCTGCTAATAATGAAAATGGCTTCTTTCTGTAAAGAGTTTTCTGAGCATGGGGGCTCCTTACTTGAGGGGGGGCTACGCCATGCTGGTTGCTTCCCCTGTGCTTTTATCTCCACAAAGCATACATACAAATCAAGGTCTTTTTCCAGTTCCCTTTTCTGTTTTTTGGCTTGTCGACAGCTAGGGTCTAACCCTTCAATTATGCACTGTGGGTGACCCACGTTCGCTGCGTAGCCAACAAGGGGCAAAATTACCCATGTATACACCCACCCACACACATATGTATGCGCCAGACAACATCTGTCTGGCATTTACCCAACCCAAAAACGTAAGGTCAAATTTGACTTCAGACAACCAGCCAAAGCTATGATTTCTGCATCCCAGATTTTATGTAGCAGTGAGCCCCTTCGGAGGATCCCTGGTACCCCCGGAACAGAATTAAAGGGGACGATGGAGGGGATAAGGGATGCAAGACATCACGGTGGGGAACCTTACATCCACTTCCTTTCTTTTCACGCATGACATCCAACTCAGAGAATGTGTGGGGTAATGTCATATATTCCTCCCCTTCCCACCTGACTAATACCAGCAGCTTATTTTGCAGAGCAAGGGCTGGGAAATGTATGCTTTTTATATCACTTCATACATTCTCATAAAGGTGGGAGCTCATTAGCAATCTCACATTTTGGTATGTACTTATGTTGCATAATTTCTGGGCTGCCTGAAAGAGAAGGTTCTGGAGGGCTGAGACAGAGAGCAGAAAATCATATAAAGGCAATAAACGCCATTGGTAAAAGAACAGACCAGTAGCAGCCCCCAGCTATGTTATGACTCCAACCCTGGCAGAAAAGGGTTGTTTTTGCCCTCTTCTGCAAGTTAACAGGGATGGGGCTGTTCCTGTATTCCATGGCTCCCTAAGCAAGCTGTTCCATAAAGCTGGGGTAGCCATGGAAAACTTGAGCCATGAGCAACTTCCTGCTCCCTGTCCGCTTAGGTTTATGGGGAGGGGGATCCACAGCATGCATCCAATTCAAACATATTGGGGGGGGGGGCAGACTCAACCTGAAGAAGTTGGTCTCAAAGATAACCAGAATCCAAGCCCATGTTCATCTTGATGCTACCAGATAAACAACCAAGGAAGAAATAATACTCTAATCAAGAAGCCATCAAGGAAGAAAGCACACCCCAACCTAGATGGGCAGGGCAAGCGACTAAACATAAACAGCCAGCAAACTCTCCTCTCCCCTGCACTGATGATGTTACCTAACCTGCTAATGAAATGTCTGCAGGAACACAACCAAGCTCAGAGAACATCAAGAACCCAACAGTTCAGCCTTGAGCTACATATATTCTCTCTCACTGGAATTTTGAATTGCATCTGGTGAGCTCTACTGAACCACTGCAGTAATCAAAGAAGGGGGCTTGTTCTGCTGAATCAACTTTGGCCTACTAAGAAACCACTGCTTCCTTTTGTACCAACCGCAGTTTCCAAATGGACTTCAAAGGCAGGTCTAGTCCTAGTTCCCAAAATTCAGGTGCAGTAGAGATTGAACTAATTTGACTCATAAATAGATCAATGCCATAAAAAGAATTCCAAGAGGAAGACAGAGCATAGAGCTGATCTTGGTTGATCTCAGAAAAGGCTAAGCAGGGTCAGACTTGGATATTCTAGGCAGGGAAGCTAGATGGGAGATTCAAAGAAGAATACTTCTGCATTGTTGCCAGAAAAACAACATGGACATGGAGTTCCTAGAAGCCAAGGTCAACTTGATGGAGACTTTTTCTTAGAGAATTATGCTGGAGAAAAAAACACAGAATGGCACCACCTTTTCTTCAACCAATATCCAGGACATCCACAAGGGATAGTTAAAAATAAATAAAGAAAGAAAGAAGTCAGGTTGGCAGCTGTGACAGTGTGATTGAAGCCCTATTTTTTTATGTGCATTAAAAAAATCAGTGGAACATTGATTGCATCATCACGGCTGCCACCCTGACTTTCTTTTCTATCTTTCTTTCTTTCTTTCTTTAACCATACCTTGCAGACATTCCTGACCAATACTGATTGCTTTTATTGCTAGAACTTTTTCCAGGCAGATAAATGTCTTGCAGTTTATCTGACTGATTTGATGTGATTAGTTTTCCTCAGAAATTGTTGCAACATAAGTTCTAGAAAAATTACCTTGGGTGAAATGATGCGTTCTTCTATAAGGTGGCCAAGGAAAGTGTCTTTCACTCCCAATCATTTCAGCAGCAGTCTGCATTCTCTGTGATTTCCTATCGTTCCATTAACCTCATGAGACGACATCATGAGGAACGTCTCCCATGGGTTTTTCCTCAGGGTTGCCCAACCCTCTTGCATTCCAGCAGTCTGCAGCCTCCCTGGCTCCCCACATTTCCATTCAACCCCAAGAGAAGACATCACCAAGGAGTCTCCTCCCATGAGGCTCGTTCAAGAATGGAGCTACCCTCAATCCTAAACCAAGTCCTGCCTGAGAAACAGCTGGAGAATTCCTCTGTCCCTGGAGAAATTTAATGAAATCAGCCAACATCTGGGCAGAGGATTTTGAAAGGCTATTTTCCCCAGTTTTAGTTGGAATTTTGTAGGACATAGGACAGCAACCAATGATGCTTTGCAAGACCTGGAAGGGTGACCAACTGCTCTTCAGCTGCAAATAAAATTGCCTGTTGCTCTGCCCCTTTCCTCATCAGCCAGATGGTCAGCTGATTAGAAAACAGGACACTGATTTCATGCTCAGAAGACATAATATATAGTTTAGTGTTTCTCAACCTTGGGAACTTTAAGATCTGTGGACTTCAACTCCCAGAATTCCCCAGCCAGGCTGGCTGGGGAATTCTGGGAGTTGAAGTCCACAGATCTTAACATTGCCAAGGTTGGGAAACACTGGGCTATTGTAACAGACTCTTGCAAGTCTGATGATGCTTCGCCACCTTTCCTCCTTATATCCTTTCTTTAAAACAAAAGGGTGGGAGAAGAAGGAGGTACAAAGATGAACTCAGATCACCCACTATAGGTACAATGATAGGACAGGATTGAAGAGAAAATAACAAACAAACAAATCTATAAACCCCAAACCATCCCACATTGTACCCAACCATCGTTTGTTTAAACAAGATTTGTGGGCTGAACCACAATTACTTTACAAACCCTAGTGACCAATCTTGCACCTCAGAGCAGATCATGTTATGTGAACCCAGCCTAGAAGAAGTGGGAAAGGTCCATCTTGGCTGTAGGTCCAAGAATCATCTTTAGTTTAAGGGGGGGGGGGGGGAACCCCACACCATTTAGTCTTAAAAGTAGCCAGGTGGATGCTACAGGTGTTCCTACAGCAACCTTCACGTTGACTTCCTCCATGTGTGTTGGACTTCAGTTCCCTGAGTTCCTTCGCCAGGATGGCTGTTGGCCCTGCTGCCTGGAGGATTCTGGGAAGGGATGTCCAATACTGTTGGACACCCTGAGCTTCAGAAAGTTGTTCTTTGACTGCAGGAATAACAGAAGCTTTCTGTGATTATTTATTAGGATTTACAGTTCAAAAAGAAGCTGGGAGATAAATATTCTCAGTTTTCCATAACCAAAGTCCAAAGTCTATAAGGCACCACAGTCACGACTGATGCTTGCAATATTCAGGCAATGAAGGTTTCCAACTTCTATCTATGTCAAAGGGGGGCTTAGACCAATGAATGAAAGATCAATGCTGTGTCCTACTTGCCCCTAACTCCAGCATAAACACCCTGGCAGCATCTTTTTTCTGCCATGCCTCTATAATGTTGGCTTTTTTATCATCCCCAGCTCATGAGTGAGTCAGTCCTAAATCATCCTTAGCTATACGTGTGCTAAATTAGAATTTCCCCTTCTTAGAGACTGCCTGGGGTGCTTCAAGGTGGGTACAAACTGTTAGGTTGTGTCACTTTGGAGGAAAAAGAAGGTACTTGACAGGAACAGTGACAATAAAGAGAGCATTGGGATTGGCCATGGGGCACTATATTTGATGCCAGTTCAAGGAGGGATGGATAGCGCTATAACCTGGTGGTGCCGAAATGAGCAAAGTGGAGGATTCAGTGGGGGATGTTTACTATCTATCCACTTTCCTTTTGTTGATCTCTCTGGTGAGGCCAGAGTGGTGGTGGAGAAGAAGGAAGAACAGAAGGTTTGATCCTGTTGGAAATGAGGTGGAACGGAGGATTGAATGGAGCAGGCAGGAAATGAAAATGTAGCACGTGGAAGTCCTATTTTGTCCACAGCACTTCCTATTTTCTTCACCAGGCGATGGGAACAACGTTCCAGTGCTGGCAAAGATATGCCACCAAAGCTCTTTGCCACCCTCCTGTCCTGCACTCTCCCAAGAGGGGTGAGATAAGGCTGAACTCTCATCCTGAGGATGCCCCCGCAGAGAGGAGCTTTCTCATCTCCGCTCACCAGCATCTCCCGAAGAATGCTGGAGCCATGCAGAAGAGATGAAACCCACACCGTTTCGTTCAAACACATCCTTCAATTATTTGGAGAGCTCTCTACACGGCGTCTTCTATATCCCGTAGGCAAATTATATCCAGGGCTTGTTGGTTTTGTCACTGATAAAGGCAATGCAATATTCCTAGAAACAGAGTTAACAGATGTCTGGAGCCTTTCTGCTCTTATTAATGGGAATATTGGAAGAACAGAAATGAGGTCACCCCTGCTCGATAGTTTGTTGAAAAAGTCTTCAGCTCTTTAAAAGTGTTCCGTTAATCCCAAACCCGACAGATGTACGATGCAGTTTTGCTCCAGGGAGATTAAAATCTCTTCTTTCTGATTTGCTCTTTCATTCAGCCTGATTAAAATAACATTGCAATGTGTGGTTGTTGATGTTGTTTTGATCATCTCCCTATTTCGGAATTAATAGAAACAAAGAAAATGGAGGAACTTTTCACAAAATGGTCAGGATGAGCTGGTATTATAAAAGGAAGTAGAAAAGAAGAAAAAAAACCTGACAACATAAAAAGACAGGGAGAAAGAAAAGTAGATGGCCGATAGACGGTTAGCTGTTTAAAGAGATAAAATGAAGGCCCTTTCTCTCCCAACAATATTTTTCCATTTGAAAGTGTTTATTAATCTATTCAGTCTGAAGCGAAAAGAAGAAAGTTCAAACACAATGATCAAAGTTACTTTAATTCAGGTGAAAATGATTATTTTTCCTCTCTGGGTTTAAAAAATAGTAAAAGAACACTGCCGTTTCATTATTCTCTTTAAAAAAGGAATCTATCAGCTGCCGGTAATAGCCTGAACAGGTGACAGCCTCTGCTGATTTTCCCCAAATGGAACATTTATAAAAACTCGCCAGGGACGACTGAGTCAAGAGTTGCGTAAAGCTTTTTTTCACTCATTCTTCAGAGCCTCCAGAAACTTTGGTCAAGTGTGCCGAAGCGATCTTCTGTCACAATATTATTGAGCCTAAAACGGGCTGCCCAACCTCAGGGGTGCTGTTCTGTCCTGAAAAAGGGAGTAACATGTAGTCCTGCATAGGGATTCTCTATCTTTGACAGACATTCTTGTTCCTGAATTTAGACTGGACCAAGAGGTAGGAAGGTTGGGGGAAACAAATCCTGTCTATACAGATTCTCTGGCCTCATATTATGCAAATACTCTGCAGAACTATTTACAAAGTACAACATTAATCTGTGTGGCTCGCAGTCAATAATTCAGCACAGTCATGTTTGCATAACGCACTTAAGTAGGGCAAGAAGGGGAGAACGTGAGCATGTTATGCAAACAAGAAAACTGGGTTAATTAATCACAAGAGAGTTAGATTAGCCCCCAACACACGCTGTCTTGTTTGGAGTTGATCTAGAGAAGGTCGGAAACGTTCTTGAAGAAAATATGCAGCAACCGTTAAGAAAACACGAGCTTAGTCCAGGAAGGCAAGATAGCATGAGAAAGAAATGCTGCCAGGCTTTCAAGATTCTGTTATTATATCCTATGTCAATAAAGTAGAGTTCTAGTATTTCTTGTGGTGTCCGTTTCTTGAACTGGTCTACCTTGAAGGGTTGACAGCTGTGGTGGAAAACACATCCAAAGAACATATGTGAGCAACTGGAGAGGATCCAGACAATCCTTTTGTTGAATAAAAGCTTATTGGGAACTGACTTGTCTATAATCTTGACTTCTATTTCTCTTTTGGATTTGATTAGTCCATCATAATCTGACTCTTCTGTCCAGTAGCCAATTTCTATCCGTAGTCCAGTTCTCATTCAGCAGAGCAGACAAATCTCTTGGTTTTGCATTGTCTTTGATTTGCTTTTTTGTTTTTTCAAATTACAAATTCCCTCCATTCCGTTTATAAAAATTGTGAACTCTTTTCTTGTGAAAGAAAAAAAATTCTTTTTTATTTTTTAATTTCCAAACACAGTTCCCACTTCTCTGCACTGGCCAAATTCTGCAAGTGCAAAATATTCCCCTTTCCCCTTGCCTTTTAAAAGTAAGGCATCTGTTGGCAAAATTAAAAAAAGCAAAAAAATGGTGGAGACCTCATTCACCCTTAAAACACGGCTGAATGTAGACCCTGGTGCAAATGGTCTTTTGGAATTTTCTACCCCAGGCATGGAAAATTTCTCTGAATTTTTTTCCAAGGGAAGGGCCAATTCTTCCATTCTCTATGACCCAAAGTGGCAGTGGTGGCTGCAGAGGGAGGGGTCCAAAAAACCCAAATACTGGTAAAGTCCTACCCCTTTTAATGGCCACCATCTTGACTAGTTTTGCCCATACCCTGTGGACCTCCTATATTGTTGGCTCATATTTTATTTTGAACCTTTCGGAGGTCTAAGAATGTTAATCATTGTGCCACTAAAAAAACCCCAGTGTTTTCCTCCCAGAATCCGGCAGTATGATTTAAGATTACTCCAGGGGCCATAAAATGCAATGGCTAATGTTACAAATGGGCCACAGACTGCCTATCAAGAGTATATACTGGCTACTAATGAAAGGCAAATGCTTCCTTACTAATCTAGATGAGGGTTTTTCTGACTCTGTTTTGCAGAACCCTACAGTTCCCTGAGAATTTAATGGGGTTCTGTAAGAGACTAAGCCCCCACCCCACCCCACCCCAAAAACATTCACTGGATGGCAACCCATTTTCTATAACTAGGGCTGCATTGCTCAGCCGTGGCAACTTTAAGATTTGTAGATTTCAATCCTGGGGAATTCTGGGAGTTGAAGTCCACACATGTGGCTGGGGAATTCTGGGGATTGAAGTCCACACATCTTCAAGTTGCCACGGTTGAGAAACCTGTCTTGGTGCTTTGCCTTTTGAGGAGGGGTTCTGGGAATTTTTTATTTAAGAAACAAGTTCCATGGCCTGACAAAGTTTGGAAACCCCTGATTTAGATTATGGTGCTTTTTGAAAATGTCAGAGTATTTACATATTCCAGAATCAGAAGTTATTACTGTCCAAAGGTCTTATCCATGACTGTCCATGGAGTATGGGCAAAAAAGTCAAGATGGTGGCCACAACAGTGTGATCAATGCTCAGTCTGGTTGGCACAACTCACACAAAACCCAGATGGAGTTTTGAACATCATAGCTGCCATCTTGACTTTTTTGACCATACCCTGTGGTCACCACTGAGTCCATCTCTTCACTTTATACCTTGTAAAAGAGCAAGGTTTCATAGATCCTTTGTACGTAATAAAAAAAAAGTCAGGAATTTTCCATGGTTTATTCTGGAGTGAAAATCAGCATTCTTGTGATCTTTCTAATCAGCAAGCTAGGAGAAGGCTTGCTGGGTTAACCTGGTATGACCTAGAACTGTGCCCATTTGGTAGAGTTTGGTCCTCTGAGAAACACCATATTCTACCTTATTTGTACAGTATTGTTTTTCCCAAGCAATTGGCTATTTCCGAGTTCACACTGCACATTTAGTGATATGTGGTTAAACTCCACATCTAAAGGGTTGGATGAATGGGAAACACAGTGAACAATTCTTGGTTTGAGACAATTCAGTCCAGCACACTCAATATCACCTAGCAACTAAACCCATATTTGCAATTTATCACAGTAGAGCAGTGTTTCTCGACCTTGGCCACTTGAAGACGTGTGGACTTCGACTCCCAGAATTCCCCAGCCAGCCATGCTGGCTGGGGAATTCTGGGAGTCGAAGTCCACACGTCTTCAAGTGGCCAAGGTCGAGAAACACTGCAGTAGAGTAATATTGCAAACCACAGCTCTTTTGTATCTTACATGCATTTGGAACAGAGCATCATTTTAAGCCACTTGGCCAACAATCAAAGCCGGGATTCCCATCGCCAAACTCCCAGTTGCTAAACTCTATATTTAAAAAACCTAAGAAGGCTGAAGTCATTTTTAAATAATTTTCATGACAATATTGGGAATGTCGTTTATTTTCCAGGGCACTTTTTCTTCATGCTTCTCCCCAGTCTTCCCCTCTCTACCTCAAATACTACACCCAACTGCGTCAACTGGCATCGCAACTTTCTCCTCTGCTGATTTCACAACTTCTGGGAAATTTTTCAGTGTATGGGGATCACAGAAAGCTTAAAGACCACCCCTGTGGCCAGGACTGGATTAACATATGTTGACCCCAAAGAACAAAAATAAAGACAATTTATCCTCGTTTGCAAACTGCATTCCTGGGCTAATTTGCCGGAATGATTTCTTTGCAGTGTCACAGAAGGATTTTATTTTCTAGCAAAACGCAAGCCGTTGTGATGGGCGGGGAGTGTCTGGAGCAAGGATTCCCGGCTGACACAGATCCTCCAAACTGAACGTCATCCCCATCTCTTTTATTGCGGTCCTCAGCCTCACTGCCTACCCCAGGATGGCACCATGGACATTTGGTAGCAAATCACAGAACACTGGTAGTGTGATTTTCCACCTTTTCTTTGGCCAGTGAAGAAGCTAAACAGGAATGCAAATCCTCTGAAAATCCCCAATCCAAAGTTTGGGGGAAAAAAATCCCAAGAATTCCATTGTTCACTTCTGACTCCTTGGTGATGCTATCATTTAAATGCCTCCCCCCTCCCTCCTTTTTCTGTAAAAAAAAAGTATCTAAAGAAATCTAACCTTGGATGCGAAATATTGTCTGTCTTATGAGATCTGATAGTGAAATCAAGTTATGACGCACAGAAATGAGAGAAGTTTTTTTTTTTTTCCATGATGCAACTTAATCTTCTCTCCAGAGCAGTGTTTCTCAACCTCAGCAACTTTAAGGGGTGTGGACTTCAACTCCCAGAATTCCCCAGCCAGCAGGCTGGCATGCTTTCTCTGACCCCTGAAGCTGCCCAGCATTGCACCACCAAAATACTGTATGCTAGCAATCCATCAAGTAACAATGTTGAATTTCCCCCCGATCTTTAAGTACGTTAAGCACAATTCTGTTAGATCAGGCCAAGGTTGTTACCTTGTCCAACACTCTTCCCTACATCTGTAGTGGAACACATCTTGCCCAATGCAGAGACAACCCAAAGTCTACAAGGCCAACAGCCCTGGACACACCCGTCCTCCATGAATTTATCCAGCTCTCCTTTGAAAGCAATCCAGGTTAACGATCCTGGTTATTCATATCATTTGCAGCCAGAAGAAGTGAGTTTTTTCCCCCTGGAGTTATGCATAGCAAAAGGCCGGGCCGGCTTGGTTCAATACCAAACGAACAGAACAAACTAACAAAATATTTATAATGTATCCTGCACCAGAATGCACTCCAAACACAACTGAAATTAAGCTAAAACTTACAGGAACATTATAAAACCAATACATATAATATTTACTGTCACTTTGTACAAGTATAAAATTCTACACCACTAGTCCAACAACTTGTCCATCTGACTTTATTACTATATATGTATAGCGATAGATAGAGAGATACTAGCTAACCTTTGAGTCAGTCTTGATTCTGGATGGCTACATGGATAAGTCCCTGTGGGCAACATTTCAGAAGTGGTTTGCCCTTGTCTTCTTCTTCTTCTTCTTCAGAGAGAGAGGGACTGGGCCAAAGTCACCCAGCTGGCTTCATGGACTAGAACTCACGGTCTCCTGGTCTCTAGCCTGATGCCTTAACCACTACACCAAACTGCCTCTCAGGATTAGCGTTAGTGCGTAATTAATAGTACAGTATCCACAAAACCAAAAAAATATACAGTGTAATTCATGATTGTTGGCCGTTGGTATCAGTCTCTCTCTCTTTCACTCTCGTACGAGCATTTCTCACTACTAATCTGAAAAAGGGAACACTGAGACTTAGGGGGATTTGCAATACCTATTCATTTGCCATGATTGAACAGCATCAGTTCCCTTACTTGGGATTGCCTTCCTCAAATCACTGCATCTTTCCACTATCTTCCAACATTAATCTTTTCTACTTACATAAGCTGCATATATTTTATTCCCAGCCCCATCAAAGTAAGTGTGCAGCATAGAACAGGTAAAAACCACTAGCCTTCCATTCCCATACATCTTGGAGCCATTGATGTTCATAGGAAGCATTCCACCTCCTCCTTCCTTCCTTCCTTCCTTCCTTCCTTCCTTCCTTCCTTCCTTCCTTCCTTCCATTTTATAAGGCTGCCTGACTCCATTACAGTGGAGCAGTGTACAAGTTTAAAACAATTCAAAAACAGAAGCCAAAGAACAACAGGTGCCTGGAAAGAAAAAATCCCACTTGACCTAGAAAGAGACGTATAACACCCAAGGGAACTTTTTGACAAGGTCAGGGTGGGGCCAAACGAATCTCTGGGGAATGTTGTTCCAGAGGGCAGACACTGGGACTGAGAAGGTCCACTTCCTGGGTCCCATCAAATGACACTGTTTAATAGATGGGACCCAGAGCATGCCAACTGCCGTAAACTAGAGCAGGTGGTCCCTCAGATAGCCAGGCCCCATGCCAGAAAGGACTTTATGGTGACCACCAGCACCTTGAATTGTGCCCAGAAGCTATTGGTAGCTCACAGAGCAGAGGGGTTACATGGGCATAGCAAGATGAACTCATAACTCTTTGCGCCATTGCATTCTGGACCAGATGTACATCCAAGTAGTCTTCAAGGGCAGTCTCATGTAGAGTCTGCTGTAATAATTCAAATGCAACGGGACAATGCATGTTCTGAAGGGCAGTCTGGCCCAGGAATGGGTTCAACTGGCACCCCAGATGAATTAGTGTGAAGGCCTTCTCAGCCACAACTGCTACCTGCTCTTTAAACACCCCCCGGATTGCGCATCAGGAAAAAAAACACGAAACTTGCAGAAAAGCTCAGAGAGCAACTTAACTACACTGAGCTATTTTGGGGGGAACGGTGATAGTATAATGTCCTTTCACACTTATTCATCTTCTTGCAGTGAAAGCAGAGCCCACGCTAGACAACACTCTGGAAACGCCATGAATCCTGCACCTTCTACCCCACGTATTTCCATTCTACAGCCGTAGGGAATAGGGTGCAATGCAAAGTACTAGTTATTACTTCTCGAGCTCTTTATGATGTGGGTCCAGGCTGCACCAAGAACAACCTTCCCCACATAATTCTCTCTGCACATCCTATCAGGGCATCTCAGGAGGACTTCTCAAGGCCCTGTCTCTCCAGAGGCTATGGATGTGGGGCAGAAGGCAGGCCTCCTCTGGGATAGCCCCAATGCTCTGGAACACCTGCCCCCAGAAGCACATCTGGCCTCACTTTCTGCAATGGGGCATGAATCTTAGAATCCTAGGGTTGGGAGGGACCTTAGAGGTCTTCTATCTCACCCCCCTCCCCAAGGCAGGAGTCCTCATCCCATCCGGGACAAATGGTTTTTGAAGAATCGTGTGAAGAATTTTACGGGGCGTGAGTGTGTTTCAAAGCTTAATTGCAAATGGGCTGCTGCTGTTTCTTCTTATATATCTATTCATGTGTTTCGGGAGAAATATTTTACTCCGGATTGGGGGGCTTTTACGCTATCAGGGACATGCAGGGGGATCTTGGAAGAGTCAAGCTGCCAGCTGCATGATTGAGGCCCATCCTCATTTTTACATGCATCAAAAAAAAAGAGAGACAGAGAGAGGAGGCTTTGCACTGTTGCAGCCACCAGATTGCTTTTCTGAACTCGCCCCCCCCCCAAATGACACCCCTGATTAATGTTATATACCTCTTTTTTCATTTGGGCTTATTGCAGTCACTATATTTATTTTTCATACAAAACTTCAGTGTTGTATTCTTTTCCTTGCCATTATATTTCGCCAAGAACCACTTTTTCAAAATGCAAAATCAACCGGAACGGTGCCCCTCTGTATTTTGGAAACTGGGCTGTTCATGCCACCTAAAATTGCATGTTTATTTTTTTCTTTGCAGCTACATGTTCAGTTTGCGCTCAACTCCTATTTCACAGTCAGTCTCGCCCAGGCAGATGTTTCCATCTTACCTTTATCGGTGCATTGGTTTCCCGAGGAAAAATAAAAATAAAAAAGTTGCATTTATCTGCATTAAATTCGGCCTGTGGCTTTCCACCCATTTCTCCAACCTGTTGAGACGGTTTTGGAATTTCATTGCTGTCTGCTAGGGTATTAACTATCCCATCCGATTTTAAATCCCCTGCAAATCTGACCAGGTTTCCCTCTATCCCAGAGTTTCTCAACCTTAGCAACTTTGAGAATGTGTGGACTTCAACTCCCAGAATTCCCCAGCCAGCCTTACTGGCTGGGGAATTCTGGGAGTTGAAGTCCACACATTCTCAAAGTTGCTAAGGTTGAGAAACACTGCCTAGCCCTTCATCCAAGCCAATAATAAAAATATTGATCCAGGACAAAGTTCATCAAACTCCCCCAGGTCTCCCTCCAATTTCCCTATGAAAAAGAGAACATTTTGCTCTGGATACCTTTGAACAATTAAAAAAATAATAATAATAACAGCCACTGTTTTGCCCATTTTTAAGAGTCCACGAAGAAATGTTAAAATCCCAAATCACAGTATAACAGGACATCCAGATGAAGGCCTGGGAAGGAAGGGGACTTTGGATTTAACCAGGTACTGGAGATCCCCACATTGCTCCGCCAGCGCTGGAAAAATGGCAAAAACGCTTGCTCCAGGCAACACGCTCGGCTGTCACGGGAGCTAACGGCGGTCTGTTAAATGGTGGCTTGGTTTTTAACCCCTTCCTCGCCTTCCGAGGCGCGGGCGTGGGCCAGGGCAGGACCCGGCTTCCTTCTTTTGAAACAAGCTTGCAAAATGTCGGAAGGAAAATGGCAGCTGGAGCGACGCCGAATCACGTCGGAGCCGGCTCGGCTCGGCTCGGCTCGGCTCAGCCAGACGGCGCTGCAACAAAGCCCCACCCGGCGCGCACGTGTGAACGAGACGCTCCTCCCTCCCCGTGTCCGGGTCGTCCGCCCGGCCAACAGCCCTCCGCCCCGACGTAGTTGCAAACGGTTTCTGTTTTGCAACTCCGGCGCAAAGGCGACCCCACCGACACCGGCTTGCGCGTTTTGGGGAGGTTTACGACGAATCCGTTCCCGGCGCTCGTTGACATCTCGCCGAAGCTCCCTTTGGATTGTAGCAGATCGGAGAGGAAACCTCCTGCGTCTCTCTAGGCGCGAAGGCGGCGTGGAACCTCCCCGGGCAAAGGCAGTCTATCTGAATGGCAGATGCTGCAGTTTGGGCGGGCCCAGCAAAAGGACGTCCTCATGTAAATGCCCGAAATGGTAGCTGGCCGAGCATTTCCTCCCCCCCCCCGAAAAATAAGACTCAATCAGGTTTCAGATCCCCCCCTTCTCGATTTTCAGAGTGGGACTGGCACTTTCCTGGCATGAGTCCTGTTGCCCTCAATGGGGCTTGCTTTGGAGTGGATGTGGATATGCCATTGCTGTCTAGCAGCTGCCCTTCCAAACCGGATGCCCCCAGGTGTGTTAGACCAAACACCCATCCTCCAGAGCTTGAGAGGGTCCCTCTTCTACGGTCTGGCCCCTTCTAGCTGGACTTCTCAGTGTTTGGGGCCAGCTTTGTGGGACTGGAGATTAACCCAATGGGAGGGCACCCAGCTGGGCATTTTCCTCGCCCCCCCCGGCCCTCCAGTTGATTTGCAGGGAGGGGACCTTGGCGGGCAAGGGGTGTGTTTGGCATCCCCGCCTGGATCAAGGCTAATTGGGGCCAATCAGAGTTGCAGCCCAACACATCCACATACGTGAAAATCTGAGTGTCGGAAGTGATCTCTTCTCCCTTGCGCAGAAGACCCCTGCGTGGTCTCCTCCTCCTCCTCCTTCTCCTCCCTGCCCGGCCCTGTACACGTGCACAGCCTCTGGGACATGGCATCCCACTCGAGATCTCCTTGACCCAGCAGGTTGGTTCCCTTGAAGAAGCATTTCCCACCGTTCTCCAAGCCTGGATGGCCTCTGGTCATGCTTGGCCGGTGCCCTCCAGCCCTCGCTCCTCTCCCCCCACGGAGGAATTTAAACAAGGAAGGCACGGCAGGATCTCCCCCCCCCCCCAACTTCTCCCCTAAGCACCCAAACACCCAGGTGCGAGAAGAAGACCTTGCTCTCTGGAGAGGCTCTGATGCTAGGAAACGGGGAAGGAAAGAGAAGAAGAGGGTGACCGGCGGCATGGGGGGTGGACTCAGTTACAGGGACGAGGGGGGCACCCTAGGGAGACCTGAAGGACCAGGTTAGGGACAGATCATCCTGGAGAAAATCTAGCTGTGTAGTCAGTAAGAATGACGGTGACTTCATGGCATGTCATCATCGTCATCATCAGACTGGGTACAGAGGCTTTGCAACTTTCCTAATTCCCATTTTAATAATTTCTGGCAGTGGAAGTTACATTACATTAGTGTTTCTCAACTGTGACGACTTTAAGATGGGTGGATTTCCACTCCCAGAATTCCCCAGCCACCATGCTGGCTGGGGAATTCTGGGAGTAGAAGTCCACCCATCTTAAAGTCGTCAAGGTTGAGATAAGCTGTGTTATATTAAAATGCTATGTACTGATCACAATTTGGCCCTGCTGTGCAAAAAGATTTTTTTAAAAAAAGTTTTTTTAAAGAATGCAAAAGATTAAAAAAAATTTTTTTTAAAGAATATAAGGATTTCATTTCCTGTGTTTTAAAAAAAACAAAAAAACAGTCCAGCACCTATCTCTTTATGCTACTAATCTCCTTTGGATCCCAGCCTATAAATGGGGCAGGCTTCAACAAACTGAAGGGTTCCCCCATCTCAGCTTCTCACCTTTTAAAAAGAAAAAAAAAAAACCCTGCCTAACAATTGTGTTTTCCCTTTCTTCGGGATGTGTAATTTGGTTCCTTTGTTGACCAGCTAAACCAAAATGCTTTAATTTACAGGGGCTCCTTGGTTAACAAGCACTCGTTCAGCCACCATTCAAAGTTATGATGGACTGAAGAAGGGCAACATACGACTGGTCCTCGAAGTTCTGGTCATTGCATTGTACCCACAGTCACGTGGTCCTGATTTGGGCACTTGGCAACTGGCTCACACCTACGACGTCACAGTGTCCCGCAGTCATGTGATCGCCACTTGTGACCTTCCCCGCCGGCTTTCCACAAACAAAATCAATGGGGAGGCTGGCAGGGAAGGTCAGAGGTTCCTCCTGTAAGTTGCTCCTGCCACTTTTTCTCCCAAGGAGTCCAGGGATCTTGTACTGTCAGCCTTACTAGGTAGACCAGGCAGGAAACACGACCAGATGACCTAATTCTATTTCATTGTAAGGCTACAGTAACAGAACCTTGCAAGTCTGAAAGTACAACCCTCCCAACCTCTCCTTTATAGCCTGAGAAACTAGGGAGTGTCCCTTCTGAGCCTCTTTCTCCACCCATTATGCAGCTGTGGGCTATGCTGTCTCTTATCTGACCATTCCCCTTGGCAGTGTCTCTTCACCCATCTCCCAAGGTCTTTCCCACATACCATACCACATACTCTGTAGCGCACACCCCTGCCTGCACTTCCTAGTGCGCACCCAGCTGCTCCCGGTCACAGCCACCCCCCGCCTAGCTGCTGGAGTGCTGCAGCAGTGACTTACCTGTTCGCTGGCCTGTTTGCGAGCCACCTGGGAATTGCGACTTCCTGCCAGCTTCCCTATTGACTTTGCTTGTTGGAAGCTGGAAGGAAGTCACAAGGAGGTCCTTGCTTAATGTCCTGCAAACCTCACTTAACAACGGCAAAGGAGACTCGTGGGATATTGCTAAGCAATGCAGTCACGTGACGTTGTGCTTTACGACCCCATCACTTAGCGACCGAAATTCTGATCCCAATTGCCACTGTTAAGTGAAGACTATCTATATAGCATTGTTTCTCAACCTTGGCAATGTTAAGTTGCATGGACTTCAACTCCCAGAATTCCCCAGCCAGCATGCTGGCTGGAGAATTCTGGGAGTTGAAGTCCACACTGTTTAAGGTCATCAAGATTGAAAAACACTGATTTATAGGAATACTTTGTAATTTTAGGCAAAAGAGAGTACGTCTCTTCCGTGCCCCAACATCTCTTGAGTTGGTTTGAGTTTTTGGACTTGTTGGCTGGCTGCTTTCTTTAAGATTACAGTCAGCTTTTCCGCAGTCTTTCTAATATATTTGTAAATATACCAGGGTTGAGCAATCACAAGGAAACGGACCCTATAAAGCAACAGTTCCAGTGCCTACTGAAATTTTATGCAGCAGTAGCAGGAATATTGGTGAGTTTTAATTTCTCGCTCTTCCCGCAGCATCTGTGCTAAACATCCCACCATCCTGCGCTGCTGACATACTGCAAATCGTCTTGGGGCTCTTTTAGATGGAAAGATGCGGGAATGGCTTTTTAAAAGGAAAGCGTTGCTGGCATGGGGCTCCAGCATGCAGCATCTGTGGTTTTTAAAGTCACACGTAAACTAAACAAAGAAAATCAAGGGTGAAACATCACACAGGGAAAGTAAAGGAGTCGGACGGTACCCCAAAGTAAAGTTAAAAATGCTATAAAAATTATTTAAGCCCCTTTGATATTATGTTAAGTAAAATGATAATAAGCCCCTGCTTGATTTCCTTTTGGGTTCTTGGTGTTGTCTGTGCTCGGTTGTTTTCCTGCAGATGTTTCATTTGTATTGATGATGTTCCCTAGCATGAACAACCGAGCACAGACAACACCAAGAACCCAACAGTTGAACCCTCAGACAGACAGACAGACAGACAGACATTCTTTACTCTTCCCGGCTTATTTCTGATCAAAGTTTCCATTGAGTGGAGTACGCCTATCAGACAATTCACACATGCATAGATGCTGTTCAGTAACCCAGGGTTTTTCAACCTTGGCAACTTTAAGAGGTTGGGACTGGGGTATTCTGGCGGGGGGATTCTGGGCAAGATGCTGGCTGGGGAATTCTGGGAGTTGAAGTCCACCCATCTTAAAGTTGCCAAGGTTGAAAAACACTGCACTAACCCATAAATGTGGGCTAGTTTAAATGGTGTTCTTGCACTCGTTTGCAAACAGATGGAGGCTTTTTTCTCCTAGATGCTAAGGGAAGATAACAAGGAAAGGCTGTTGGGAAAGTTGAAAAAAGCTTGTATAAAATGCTGGAAAGCATGGAACATTTGTTGAACGTGGTGTGTTTAGGGGTATCAGATCTGGGCTGCTAAAATCCAAATGGTAGCAAGACGTCTGGATTTTTGCAGTCCAGGTTTGTTAACCAGCATTCAACCAGGACCTGACTCTGTCTTGTTTGCATAACATGCTTCGTCTGGTTTCTGAGTTCACCCATTTTTCTGAGTTCACCCTGTCTACCAAATAAAAAACTAATTTGAGTGCATTGCACATCAGCCTAAGCTCAGCCCCTCAAACCCTAATAACATTCATACTACATGCTAACCAAGTCGAACTTCAATATTTCTAGAGAGGCAATGAAAGATGATGTCTACACTTAGCAGCCAGGGATAAATAAGACTTTATTGTGGCAATATGTTTTTCAAATATGTACTCATATATTTTAAATGTATTGTCTCATGATTGCTTTTTTTACGTAGTAATCTTGTTTTTTATAAGGTTATTACCCATGGTGGGTCCATGTGGATAAACTGAATTATCAGTGTAATGAAGATAGATAAATTCTGAGTTCGCTTATAGGTTTGTTCCCTTTTTACGATGTTTCATACAAGACAGCTTGTGACCATAACAAGCATTATGCAAGGCCAACAAATAGCTGTGGTTCGTGCCACAGGAGCAGAGGAAAAGGGATTATCAGAGATATTGGCAACGGGGTCCTTTGTCAGGCCAAACATTCATGTTATTTGTCTACTTGGTGCCTGTTCCAATTGCTAATGGCTTTCTACAGCCTTTCTTATCAACTGCATTGAGTAAATAGTTTCATTCTCTTCTGCATTAGTCAGATGCTCTCTAAAATACATGTATCTGGTTCATGTATGCATCTGCTTCCAGGCACCATGCTTTATGAAGACTTCAGACAAACTGGAACATGTTCAGAGGAGGGCAGAGAGAATGAACAGGGGCATGGAACCTGGGAGAAGAGACCTGAGTTTTGGTTTTGAGAAGACTAGGAGATTTGGGCACGGGCTAAGGGATTTAAGTTACAGAAAAGCAGCTTTCTAGCAAATGCTTGAAGGGGTAGAGGAACGTCATAAGAGGAAGAGGAGCTTGACAGTGGAATGAATGTCCCAGAGAGGTGATGGTAGACTTTTCATTTAATGGTTTCAAATGGAGGCCCAGCAACCATTTGTCTGGGATACTTTAATTTGGATTAAATGAGGTTAGACTTGTGAAGCTTGGTGGCCCTTTCCAAATCTGTAATTCTATGATCCCTTTAAACTTTTATCAGTAGAGAATTAGAATATGAGATGGGACATTCGTTATGCAAAGTGCATGGTCTACCACAAGGCTAAGGATCCTTTCTCCGAGTTCATGTCACCAGAATTCTGTGAATATTTATGCAGACATAGTTCCCATTGATTTCTGTGGAACATTCTCCAAGCAAGTGCGCATAAGACTTCAGACCAAAGGTGTCACCAGATTGCTTGGGATTCTTTTGCCATTATTTAAATGTTGTGGAAGTTTCTGTAGCCTCTTTTGTTCCATTATGCTGGGATAACAACATAAGCCCTGGGTGGCCCTATGTCTTTCAAAAATGTTACTCTCTTCCCTCCTGTTCCAGAATTGCTTTAATCTTGGACAGGGTGCACTTGATCTACATCTTCTGAAGTTAATCCATGTTATTGCTCAAGCAATTCTAAAATGCAGCTCTCCAATCCTGATGCATTTTAAGCTGTTCTTTCTCTGAGGAAGGGCAATGAAGTTGGTAGGCTCTCTTTTCGAAACTACATTTTGCTCTTTCAAAGCTGGTTTGCTGGAGAAGGAGGAGGAAGAGGAGGTGTTGCAAACTAGTAAATTATTGGAGGAGAAGGAGAAGAAGAGGAAGAGGAAGAAGAAGAGGAGGAGGAGGAGGAGATGAAGGAGGAGGTGGTGTTGGTGTTGCAAACTAGTAACTGATCCGAGAAGGAGAAGAAGGAGCAGAAAAAGAAGGGGTTGCTGGTGAAGGAGGAGGAAGAGGAGGTGGTGATGTTGTAAACTTATACTTGATCTAAGAAGGAGAACAAGGAGAAGAAGGGGGTTGGTGAAAGAGAAGGAGGAGTTCTATCATAGTCCGGAGGAGTGCTCAGAATGAGCAGGATCTAGTCTGGCTTCACAATGGTCAGATTTAACACTGGAAAAAAGGAGTTAAAAATGCAAGGCATCATTTTTGTGAAAGTAAATGCTATCAAATTCCCACCCTCCCCGGTCTGCTTCAGTTTCAGGACTACATCTTGGTGATAGAGAATCTGCTTTGCAAGCAGGAAGTCCCAAGTTCAATTGCTGCCATCTCAATTTACAGGGATCAAGTGGCCGGGGGGGGGGGGGGGGGGGGGAGGGGGAGACAAAACATTTCATAGGCTGAGTCCATGGCTTGCTGCTGCAATTCATAGGAAATAAACACATTTCTTCTTGAGAAGCAGTTTCCCATGTCATCTGTTGGGCTTGTTAATCAGCTCTGAGTACAGTTGAAGACTCGGCAGCGTGGTTTCTATGGACACTTGCCACCATCCCAATTCAATTAAAATAATTTTAAAAATGGTTGAAAGCTTGGGAAAGGGTGGCCATCATGACTGAGATCTTGCATGACCTCATGTGAGAACAATCATTCAGGATTCCTCCAGGAACAGATTTATCATGGGGAAATGTGTATGTGGCATAGCACAGCTATATGGGCAATTGCATAGACATTCCCATCTTGACTTCTTCAGCCAGATCCATGATGGGTGTGCCTAGCTTTGCCTGAACACTGCACAAGACATACTGATGAGGAAAGGGTTGTGATCTCCTCTCCTGTCCTTCAGACGTGAGTAACCTTAAAGGGAAGTTGCACTGCTTGTCGGTATAGCAGATGTTTTGCATACAGAATGCTTGCATCTCAGGTTAAGGAGATACAAACTCATCAGATAGTATGTGATGGAAAAGAGTTCCCTGCCTGAGAAGCTGTGGCAAGTTACGGAATACAACAATAGAACAAATCTGAGATGGTCACCAGGAGTCGAGGTTGACTCAGTGGATCATAACAATAACAATAACTTCTGATGAGGTTAGAATAATGAATGTAGAAGTAGAAAAGTTGAGGTAGCAGACCCGATCATCTTGAGGCTGTGTTTACACACAACTTGAAAAAGCCATCCCTAGACCTGACCAGTTTAGAGACTTTTGTCTTGTCTCCAATCTTCCCTTTAGGGAAGGTGCTTGCCTTGCAGCTTCAGAGGGCCCTGTGTGAAGAGGATTATCTGGGCATCTTCCAATCAGGTTTCAGGCTGGGTTATGGGACCTAAATGGCATTGGTTGCACTTGTGGATGATCTCTGGAGGGAGCAGGATGAAAGTAGTGCATCCATTCTTGCTCTCCTTGATCTCTCAGATCCTTTTGGAGTGGATCTGGTGGTTAGGAATCTGGAGCACTGTGTTATGCTGCTTCTCCTCCTTCTTCTGTGGTCAGTTCCAGTCACTGTTGATGTGGGGTGGGGAGATGTCTGCCTCACAGCATCTCTTGCATGGGATGCCTCAGGGCTCAACTCTTTCCCCACTTCTGTTTAACATCTGCATGAAACCACTGGCTGAGGTCATTTGATGGCATGGGGTGAGGTACCAACCTACCCTAGCAATATTCAGCTGTATATCTCCACCCCTGGCTGGCCAAGTGATGCTGTGGAGGTCCTTTCCCAATACCTGGAAGCTATGGTGGGTCTGGATGGGGAAGAACACTCTTCAACTCATCCCTAGCAAGAGAGAGTGGCTTTGGGTTCTAGGGCCTCCTGGGTCCAGTGATTTTCCCTCTTTAGTTCTGGAAGGGGTTGCACTACCCCAGACAGAGGTGGCGTGCAATTTGGGGGGTCCTCCTGGACTCATAGCTCCTGTTCAAAGAACAGGTGGCAGCTGTGGTGCACCAGTTGTGCCCCTTCCTGGATCAATGCTTTATCACTCATGCTTTGGCCACCTCCCAAATGGATTACTGCAATGTGGTCTACATGGGGCTGGCCTTGAAGAACATTCCAAAGTTTCAATTGATAGAGAGTGTGGTGGAGTGGGCAACTGTGGGTGTACTTAGGCCCATGTTACACCTTTGCTCTGTGAGCTGCACTGGCTCCTAATTTGCTTCAAGATGTTCGTTATTATGAATTATGCCATGCATGGCCTGGGGCCATGGTATTTGAGGGACCACCTTACTCCCATCATTTCTACCCATCCCATTAGGTTGAGCAGGAGGGGCATGCTCCAGGTCCCATTGATCAGGGACCACCATCTAGCATGACCTGGGAACTGTGCCTGTTCTGTAGCTGTGCCTGCCCTGTGGAACAACCTCCCACTGGTGGTTAGGTTTGCCCCAACTCTGCTCACCTGTGAGATAGCCTTGAAGACCTGGCTATTTTCCCAGGCTCAGGGGAGTAATGGAGCCCACTGTCCCTGAGTATGGTCTGCGGCAGCCACTTTATGTTCGAGTGGATAAATGTAATTATTTATATTATACTTTTTAACCTTTGTTAGCCACCTGGAGTCACATTCGTGAGATAGGCAACCACACAAATAGAAATAAATAACTAAATAGCTAAAGAAATGTTAAACCCCAAACCCCAAGGACTGAGTCCATATTGCATGATGTGACCAAAGAAATAATACAGCATACAAAGAACAGCTGGATTTCCATAAACTTCCCAGCCAATCCTATTTTAGCCTAGTCTAATAGGCTAAAGTGAGACCAGTCTGGGTCCATCAACCTGTTCCTTTCTCAGAGTGTCATTGAGTCATCTGTCCTACCTCCTACTCTACTTTCTGCTTCATCCCATGCTCCTTGTGACATACTTTTCTAGATTTTGTCCTTCTGTATATAGCCTTCTGTACCCCAGCAAGCAGCTGAAAATCAAAGCTGTGGCCCATGGCTCTTAATCTGAATCTCATCTTAATCTTGAGCTCACTAGACAAGAAGAGTAAGCAACATTGGGACCTACCCGCTACTAAAAATACAGGCCATTTGTGGAACTCTCCCTCTGTAATGGCTAAGAAAGACAAACTTATCCATGATATTACATACTCCCATGCTTCTAATCTTGCATGGATTACAGGCTGTAGTTCAAGGGAAGAGTGCTGGATCCACATTGAGGGAATGGATGGTATTGGGGGAGTCAGTATCAAGTATCTATTGAGGGAGTCGGCCTGGTGTTTTGGCCCTTGAGTGAAGGTGTCACTTAGCCACAGCTGTTTAGAGTATGGTACTGGCCTACCTTATAGGGCTGTTGTGATAGCATAGATAGGTGAAGTATTTTCAAAGAACGAGAGGACTGGGTATGAATTGAAAGGCCTTCAAAAGCGTTCATTTCAAAGGAATCTCAGTGCTAGTCAAGGAACAGGGACAATCTATTCCTGGGTTCTCCTTGACCATTTAGAAGAGGATATTTTTAAAAATATTGCCAATTCCCCAGGGAATAAAAGACTGCATGGCAGGACCAAGCAGGAGTTGCTGTGTTGGCACAGCTGCAAACATTTCTGATGATTCTGTTTAATGCAGGTACAGTCCACCCTCCTGAAGGTCTGATGAACGGTTTAAGGGGTTACTAAAGAATCTTCATGGGGTATTATTTGGGGCTTAAACAAGGAGAGAAGTTGTGCAATGAAGCTGGGGGTGTGCAAGTCCTTCAGGCCTGTTTGACACTCATGTGCACTTTGCAAAAGGATAAGTTAGCGCTCCTCACTTTGAGAAGTGGGGCGATGGTTTCCGAAGAAGCCTGGGAGCTACACTACAAGACTCAGTAGTGTGTCCTTTTTAGCTTCCTCCATGATCTGATTAAGTGGAAACCCTTGCATTTAGTCTGATCTCATCCTTCTTTGATCACCTCTCACCCTATTATTCATAAATAATAATGATGCAAGGGGGGCCAGAGCAGCCCTGCTCACTGCTCAGTGTCTTTACTCTTGATTACTGGATTAAGGGGCCTACTTCACATATGCACACTCATTTTCTTAACATTGGCAAGCTCCAGAGATCCCCTGCTCGCTGGAATGGATCTTTATGGATCACACCCTGCAGACAACGTGACTTGCATTGCTCTGAGCAAATGAGGTTACATCAGTATATATTCATTACTAAGCATATAAACAGCGTATGTAGCAAAAGGAAGGGCATTTGTTTTGGGGGGTGGGGGAGAAAAAGGAAGACACTTTCTAATAATTAAACAACTCATTTGCCATTCTCAAATTCTGCATTGTAATTGCTCTTTATTTTCTCAGAGACTTGTAAAAAAAACTATGTTCCCATTTTCAGTGTTCAGCTCAAAGGATTGTCCCCAGAAATGAAATGAGTTTGGCTTCACAGACCTATTAGTTCTTCCTTGTTGTTGTTTTTAAGCGCTTTCATACTTGTATTCATTAATAATAACTTCGGCATAAAGGATTTTTCCATTAGGGATAAAATTGGCTTATATCTGGGCTGGTAGCTTGGGTCGTTTTCTCATCTCCTGCACAGTTGTGTATTAATAACTTCTTATCAGATTTGATAATCAAAAGACATCAACCCTTCTGGTCTTCCTTATCTACCAAATTTGCTTTTGGCAGATCAGCCTGACTCCAAATTCTCCCAAACCAGAATGGCCTTGAAGATAAAAGGAAAAAAATATTTTCCTTTCTGAACCTAGAAGGCAAGTTCTAGCAGAGGAGGAAAGATAGTAAATGATCCATATTTCTTTTACCCAGCTCCTGTTTTTTGGTATGGAAGAACATTGGAAAGACACCATCCCAAACTGAATCATGGTTCTGTTTTTCCAAAATGGAGGAACCGTAGTTCCACAGATATGTTTTCCTTGCAAACAGACCCAGGTACGCTCGATCCTTTGTATTTTCAAGTAAGATAAAAACTCTTGCTTGAAAACCCATCTTGACCAGGATGTAAAGGTCTGATTCGCTCTACAGCAGCTTTTTCTGTCCTTCCCACCATTGTGGCATTACTAATAATGGTTGAACTGATCATTTCAGGTATGCTGTCCTTTAAGATTATCCTCAAATGGAGCATTTAATGACCCTCTCAGAATGAACAGCACCCATAAGTTAATTTGATAGAAGGGTGGGCAAGAGCTAAATCTGCTAGTGGTCCCATTGTCTGGATGGAGAAGCCCTGTTTTCTACCTCTTGTGGCCTACATACCTCAGTAGCAATCGCTGAGCATGGAAGCCCTCCTGAATCCATTTCTAGGACTCACTACAAGGTCACAGAATGGTGGTAAATTTAGTCACAGGGGTCAGCAATGAGCATTCTATGAAATAAAGCCAGGAGGATACAACTGGGTATTGTTTTAATATATCTAATGTAACTAAGCCATAAACTCTGTGTGCAATTTCCCCTTAAGTTTCCAAAGTATGTGTTTCTGTTCAGGTTTAAGAGGCAGGTAAGAAAAAGGAGAAGAAATATACCCTTATTCTACCAAGATCATGCATTCTGGCTCCTTGTAGTATATTCTATTTATACACAAGGCAATCTATTTATACTTGTTTAAATATAGAGCTGCAGTTGATTAGCCAAACTTCAGAGGGGTTTTTTTTTTTTTTAAAGGGGGTTACGAAAAAGCTCCTGGGGTGAAGAAGCTGGTCTCTTTTCAGAATCTGGATTCTTTCCTATTTTGACTGGACAAGCCTTCAGATCTTTATCTGTTTCTTTTCTGCGCACGCACCCAAGTTCATCTACACATGGACACTGCTAATAAGTTACCAATAGTCTAAGGATGCTTGTAGAACTGGAAGGAATAAAAGATGCCTGTTTTTGTGATTTGCGTGTTTGTTTTGAAAAAAGCCAGAAAACTTTGCCATCTATATTTGGTATATATTTTGTGTATTTCTGTCCCTTTGTTTGCCTGCAGACCCGAGAACGAAAGCAAAGCAAAGTTGGCTATTCGGCTGAAGCTCCCGATAACCTTACTGTCCTCTGTGCTTTAATTTCTGCCTTCTTAGTCATGTACATGTTGCCAAAATGAAATCATACGCAGGCACCCCACAAAATAAACTTCGCCATCACTACTCAGTTGCAACACCCATATTGCAATCAAAGCAACTGTTCAACTTTAATTCCCATAATCACCCTTTTCTCTCTCTTCTTCTTTTGTCTGCCATTAATTAAAGTGGACATATGGAAGAAGCTGATAATAAGAGCAGATGAACCAATGGGAACGAGGGTGGATGCAATTATTGGAGAGCAGGCAAACTTCACCCAGAGTGGTTCTCCAGGAAATCGCAACAAACGCACACCAGCCAGCAATAATATAAAACTAAGAGAGTTGTGTGTTCACAATTGGCAGAGTCGTAAAAGCCCTCTTCCCTTTCTCCTATTCAGTGATAAGGATAGCTGCCATGAAAACTTTAGGCCAGGCCCCAGATGGTCCAGTATGTATGTATTTATGTATGTATATATGAATTTTAAAAAATCAGGAACTGAGCTAAACATAAAATTCCATGCTTCTTATCCAGTTCAACAATAAAGGTTCACCAGGCAAACAGTTGATGCTTCGGAAAGCAGACAAAGGCCTCCCTTGCTAATTTTAGCATAATAACTTGGGGGTGATTTCTTTCTATTTGCCGTTCAAAAACTGCATTTCCATAAATAAAACGTCAGTTACATTCTACAGCCCAACTCTTCATTAGGACATTTTGAGAGACTTATATTTAAGTTAATGGGATCATTAGAAACAGAGAAGCAGAGAGAGAAAGAGAAGTAAATCATAACTTGATAATTTACACAATTAGAACAACAAACCTCATAGCAGGCTTTCCTAACCTGGGGCTGCTCAGATATGTCAGACTACAACTCCCAGCAGCCCTGGATGGTGATGGACTTTGTAGTCCAACATACCTGAAAGTCTCCAGATTGCAGAAATCTGATGTCCAGAATGTTTATAAGGTCCAAGAATACAACAGATTGCCTCCTCCCCCCCCCCCCCGCTCTTTACAGCCTAAATTACCGGATAAACCCCAGGAACCCATACAATCGGCAAATGCGTGCCTCCTTGTTGTTATTTTTAATGCTTTAGCCTACACAGGGAATGGTGGCCCCTCATGGAATGCTTTGGCCCTTTAAAAGCTGAGTTCCTCCTCCCGGCTCATTTTAATTCCAAAGTGCAGGGCAGGAACCTTCACTTTTGAGTGAACCAAGAGAGGTTCCTTTCACTATAGAGAGGGGTTCCGGTTCATCTAACACCTTTATCAAACAGCAGAGAAAGGAAGAGCGGTGAAAAATATCCTTCAGCTTAAATTCACGGAACCCCCCAAACGCCTGCCAAGAAAGCGGGAGCTTCCTGGAGAAAGCCGGACATTTCAGGACCGTGGACAGCGACGAGAGGGACCGCAGTCCTCCCTGGAAGCAGCTGGGCGCCGTTCCCCACCTCTGGCCTGGAGAAAGAGGATCCAGACTGGGAGGGTCACCTCCAGACCCCTTAGGCTTTATTGAAAAACGCTGGGAAAGTTTCCCAGCTGGGTGGAGAAACTGAGTCAAACGGGTCTTGCATTCTCACTTCCTACACTTTCTCCCCCCCCCCCCCCCGGGTGTCTTTCTACTAACCCAACGAGATCCATAGCGTGCCACCTAAACCAAAATGCAGGAATACACAATAATAAACTGGAAAATCTGGCTATTTATCCACTGAGATTCTCTGTATGGGTTCTTCCAACGGGATTGCTCAGTACAACCTCTTCCGGATACAGACAGACAGACAGAAAGACAGATATTTCCCCCATCCATTTTTCCTCTTTCCCTTCCTTTTGGATTCACCCAACGCCTAGGGTGATTCTTATTTATTTCTCTGTTTCTTTGGAACCGGAAAACAACAACAAGAAGACGACGACAGCGGCACAACACCCATCGCTCCTGAGCGTCTGTTTCTTCTTTTGTCCCCGCAACCAGCGAGCGAGCAAACAAATAAGCAGCTTAAACCGAGCCCGAGCCAAACACCACACACCACACACCACTAACCCTGGACTTACCTTTGCCACCAATCCTATTGTCTGTCCTTTTTCAAAATGACATCACGGAACGCAGTCATGAAATGTACCGGAGCGGCAGAGTTGGGGGCGAGGGGGGAGGAGGCGACTCGGGAGAGTTGGAAGGTACAGGGGTTGCAAAGACTCTGGTGTGTGTGTGTGTGTGTGTGTGTGTGTGTGTGTGTGTTGGGGGGGGGGGACTAAGCAGAGAAGGACTGGTCGAAACCGGGGCCCTGTTTCCTTACCCCGAAGAGAGATTGCTGGTAGCTGCTCAATTCCTTCGCCTCTAAGTCTTTCCTGGGCGAACTCTTTAAGCCTGCTAAAGGCAGTGTCTCACTTAATGATCGCTCGCGTTAATGGGATGGGGGGGGGGGGGAGAACAGGAGGTGGAGGGGCGCTCTTTTCTCCTTCCCTTTGTAAATACACTACCCAGCAACCTTTTGGGCTCGCAATATATCTGTTTACTCTCGGAGGTGAAATAAATCTACATTGGGGGGGGGGGGGGCATGGAGGTGCTGACTTTTTTTGGGGGGGGGTGCCTTAAAAGGAGCTCCAGAATGTCTTTGCTTTCCTCCTCTCTTCCCAGTTCGAGAGAAGGGGGGAATTCCTTCCCCTTTTCCAGATGCAATTTGAGTTGTCCTTAATATGTAGCCTCTCGCTGTTTTTCCGTGCAAGGGCGACAAAAAAGAATTCAGGAAGGTTGCAACTGTCCGCTTAATTCCCCCCCCCCCCCCGCATTTCCTGCTTATGGTACAGTCCCATAATTTCTAATAGCAACAAGCAGGGAGTGACAGATGCCCTTGTCTAGCCTCGCCAGCAGCAAAAGTAGTTTCCAGTCTTTATTGCTGGTTAGGAAAGATGACCTAGAGCCATTACGGAAGAGCAAACACTTGCCAGGGAAGGGAAGCAGAGCAGCGGCTGATCTGAATATCGAAAGAGCAGAAAAGTCATTTGGTGTATCCACAAAGCCACATACTTTCTCAGGATGCTTGCTGCCATCCTGGGTTTGCAAAGTTAGTTTCAACATCTTTGGCAAACTTTATCCAACTTCACTTTAGGAAAGTTACTTCCAGTAGCTCCTCCTCCTCCTTTTAAAAAGCTCTTTCTCTCTTCTGAAGATGAATGCAGTTCTATCTTTCTGCTCCTGAAGTGAACGTACTCCCAAGGGCACTGCATATAAGGCAAGGAGGTCTGGTCTATATGTGACAGAAGCCTATGATCTATGACCTAATGACATAAGCAAGAACAGCACAAGTGAGATCCAAAGGAGCTTGCTGATGGGCATTTCTTGGTGGATCAAGCCACAGATTCATTTCCAGCTTCAACATCCTAAATATTTCTGGACAGACCAGACTGTAGGAAAACATGTCCCAACTTGATGCTTCCTAGATGTATGTTGGGCCTTGCCACAAGGCACAGTGAAAAAAGAAAAAAAAGCATGTGTGTGCCTGTGGTGTACATGCATATAAATGTCTAAAATACGAATTTCTAGAATATAAATCATAGAATTCAAATTTAGCCATCCTTGATTTCAGTGTTGCATGGAAGAGAAGTTCACTTCATCTGGACTTTGGAGCATTGACCTGGAGTAAGTTCTAATGAGACCTTCAGAACAAAACATTGTACATACAAAATTGTCAAGCTGTTTCCACTCTGTCTAAATTTATGAAGGGCCCAGGAAATGCATGCACAATTGGGACTTGGATGTGTGGAGGGCTGAATCTAAATCTCTTCTCTCTACCACAGATTTCATGATTAATTCTGGACAAGCCACTATCTAATTGTCCTCAGGACCTTATCTAGGAATTGAGGATGTCCTGCCTGAAAAGGAGATGGTGAGACAAAGTCAAGTTAAAGTTAAGATAGTCCAGTTGTTGTTGATGGCTGATATATAACAAAATATCTCAGAAGCAACTTGATCAGGTGGCTGAAGTCATGTCCCTCACCACTGGTGCTCAAATGTAGAACTTCCTCAACCTGGTGCTCTCCAGAAGTGTTGGAACTATGATTCCCAAAATTCTATTGGCCATCCTGGCTATGAATGTTGGAAGTTGTAATTTCAACACACATGAAGGGTGCTATGTGGGGAATCTAGTTTAGGTTGTGGTTCAATTCCCCCACAGCTGTAAAGCTACTCCTAGTGCACCCTTAGTAAATGTGACTCAGACTAATACAACCTCACAGGGTTATTGGGAAGATAAAGTCACTTGAGTATGTGTATACTGTCCTAAACTTTTTGGGATAAAGATGGGATCAAATGTGGTCAAGAAGCAAAACATATGTTTCTGTCCTCTCTTCTTGGCAATATGAACTGGCCTCTTAATAGGGTGTCCTAAGGATTACTGAGAAAAAGTACAGGAAGGATTGGAGACTTGAAAAATATCTCATCAGTGTTAAAGCACACACACTTGCAACTGTATAAAGGGTGAGAAGGAATAAAATGCATGAAAAGATTAAGGCACCATTTCTGCTGTGCTACAAATGTCCAAAGGGACACTTGTTCAATGTCAGGGATGACCTATCGTTAGGGCACATGAGCAGTTGTTTCTATCAGGAGATTCTGTGGAACTGGGAGAAGCAACAAGGCAGGGCAAAGCTTTATATTCTATAAAGCCAACTTTCTAGCCCTAAGCTAGCCTAATTACCATCAGAAGTAATGGACAACGCCCATCATGAAATGGTTATTGATGGACATGTCTCTTCTACCACTTGCCACTATGTTCCCTGTGCCTTTGCTTTAATGACTTGTCCTAAAGGAGGGGATGCAGCTTCTGTGCTGACACTCCTCCCAGAAGTTGGAGCACACTACCAGAAGTATGGTCAACTGTCCTTGCATGATCATTCTGTTTGTAGCAATTTAAGGAGGTAAAGCAAACTTTACCCTCCTCCTACAAATCTACCAGTAGTTCCAGATTTTCTTTTTCTTTCTTTCTTTCTTTCTTTCTTTCTTTCTTTCTTTCTTTCTTTCTTTCTTTCTTTCTTTCTTTCTTTCTTTCTTTCTTTCTTTCTCTTTCTTTCTTTCTCTCTCTCTCTCTCTCTCTCTCTCTCTTTCTTTCTTCTATCAACTCTATCTATATCTGTCTGTCTGTCTATCCATCTGTCTGTCCATCTGTCCATCCATCCATCCATCCATCCATTTCAGTGGCCACTCATCTATCCAAGAAACTCTGGGCAGCAAAAGATAAAAATGAAGAATTCCAGAAAACTGAAAAAGAAACAAACAAAGATATTCTGAGGTCCAGGAAACCCCCCAAACCACTGATCTCATCCACCCATACCAGAGCCCCCAGGCTACCATCCTCAATGCCTGGGGGAAGATCCAGGTCTTCATGGCTTGTGAAAAGTCTATAGGATCGGGGCTGTCCGTATTTCAGGGGGGAGGCTGTTCTATAGGGCGGATGCCATAATAGAGAAAATACTTCCTGCCCCTCTCATTGTTCAAAAATGGAAATGGACTTCAGGTGGTCCCACGCTTAAGAAACATCATTGTAAAGACTGCTAAGTAATTTTATTATTTAAGGTACAGAGATTTGGGAAGCATTGTGGATGTCCAAATCATCACTTGAATTCTAGGTTGGTTTGTTTATCAAATTGATATGGCTGCCCATCTCACACATTATTGCATTGTAGTGTCAGATCCCCTCAAAAAAACATGCTCAACAAAGTGTCTGTGAAGACACATTGGTTTTCTGTGTTCTCCCCCCCCCCCCCCTTCCTTCTTCTGTCAACATTCCTGGCCAATGTCGTAGTGTTCTAAAAACAAAGCCAACATTTATTTCAACCTTGAATTGCATTTTAGAGACTGCCTCATATATGTATTTTAGTCACACTTGTCACTTGATTATAAAGTGGGTGGTGACGTGGTGTGCAGCAGTCAAATGCATAAAGTATTCCCCTTTAACATATTGTGCCTGAGTGGGCTTCAGAAGTTATGACAGATCACTCAATCCTGATAGATCTGCCATGATAGCTCCAAAATGGAACCTAACATTTTGATGCTACAGTTCAGGAGGAACTGAACTGTATCTTCTAAGGATAGTCAACATAGCTTCTTCTTACAGGTGGCCAGCACCCAAGATCCAGTTCTTAAATAAATGTTGTCCATCTGACACTATAGCAAGACCAGATAGAGTGACAAACTTGGGAAGCACATAATAAAACATTTCCTGTGAAAACAGTGCATTGATAGAACCAAGATAAATAGTGAAAATATGACATTGTCATCTTCGGTGGTTGTCCACTTATCTTAAATGAAGGATTTCTTCATAAAAATAACTACACCATATAGCTGTCACTGTTTACTACCAAGACATTGAATTTCATCAGTTCTTACTACCTGTCTATGTCTGTCTGTCTGTCTCTGTCTGTCTGTCTATCCACATGTACTAGAACTGCAACTCGCAGAATTCTCAGAGCTAGGCTTCCAACAGATGATACCAGAATATAGATGCTATCAATAATCTTTTCTACTGCTCTTGGGTGTGTTAGCATCTGGATAGATAAGTAGCTTCTTTGATTATAATTTTAGTAGACACCCCCCACCCCCCATCCATTTTATAGAGGTGGAGGGAAAGCTCAAGACTGGGACCTTGTTCATGGCCACTCAGTGCATCTGTCTCTGTCCTGGAATTGGACCATAGACTATAGAGCTAATGTATAGTCACTTCTACCATGTGGATATCACAATCCTATAATTATACAGAAGTGAATCCAAAGGATAGAAATGGACCATCCAGACAAGTGTTTAGATTACAGCCTTAATGAATACAGTATTATACAGATCCATGAACTATCAAAAGTCTCCTAGACGAATGTTCCAACCATTGTTTTTGTATCAAATAGATAGTGGATTCAACCAAATCTTGTAGTTGATTACTAGAACAGTGTTTCTCAACCTTGGGAACTTGAAGATGTGTGGACTTCAATTCCCAGAATTCCCCAGCCAGCCATGAAGTCCACACATCTTCAAGTTCCCAAGGTTGAGAAACACTGCTCTAAAACATGCCTTAGATAAAATCAAACCACTGACCCAATTAATCCACAAAGAGCTACCTAGCCTTCTCATGGTTTCCAGAGTTTCACAAATAGGTCTTGCAGCCTGAAGTATTGTGGGAAGTGGACAGGGGTTCAACTTTTGCAAGCAAAGCAGAGTGCTTTGTTCCCAAGCTATGGTCTGTCTGCAAAAGTACAAACCAGGCATCATTAGTCTAGAATCCTATTTATCTCTTTCCCCCAAATGGAGTCCAAATATCCCCTGATCGCAAAATCTTGTGTTGTCAATATTTGCATCTTCCCTTGCTTGGACAGAATTGTTCTTATTTGTTTCAAAAGTTCAGTTTGCCAATAGCCCCTCACCTAGTTAACTAGAGCTGGTAAGAATTGTGGGTTATTAGACCTGGTCATTTTGCAGATGACATGATCCTCTCCTTGATGGGCCCCCTTAGCTACTGATTACCAGAGACAATTGGGCTATTGAAACAAAAAAGTGAGAATGTACAAGCCTTCCTCCTCTGCTCCCATCTTTCTTTAATGAGGATAGGGAGCAACCACTTCTGTTCTTCTTGATTCATGAGTTGGAGGTGTTGTTTTAAGGTCCTTTGCAGCCTTGCTCCGAATGCAGATATTCAAATGTACCAGAAAACTCAGCCAAGTCTTGCCATAGCCCATTTCAATCCTTGCACACACCCCTCCTCTTCTTACATGCTCAGCCATTAACATAAAAGGATGTGTTCAACTGAGAGTACTCCTAAAAAAAAATTCTATCTCCTTTCACCATGCTGTGAAGACAGGGATATTTTACATCCTAAACCTCTGGCATTCAGAAATTCTATTAAAGCCTTATCATCAGGCACCAGGCTGCATGCTTTAACTGCCCTTCATTGTTCTGTATTCAAGATAGAATCAAAAGGAGGGAAAGAGCAGGATCAACTTTATCCTGGGAACAATGGTAGATAGTCCCCTTGGTTGCTATTTAATTCAGATCTGTAATGCTCCAACTTGGAAAACAAAAGCAAAAGTGTGTGTGTCTGTGTCTGCAGGGATTGTGTGTACACACACACATGTGGCCATGCATCTCTGTAGGTTTTTAGGCACACATGTTTATGCTAATTTAAATGCATTTGAATACAAACACCCAGGGACACAGAAATACACTCATGTTTCTTTGAGCAGAAATCTAATGTGTAGGATCACAGTTATATTCTTCTTTACCACTGCGCAGCTCCTTAGACAATGGGAGAGCTGTTGTTGACTGAAGTATACATATTATATTAAGAGGTTCAGAACTGCCCCTATCTTGATGATGCAACTAATTTCAAGGTTTATTGCTTTTTTGAGCAAGCTATCGTGATAAGCGGGTTTTGTTTGTTTGTTTTTTTACTATTATCCTAAGATCATTTCTAAATATGAATGCCAAGAGGATGATGCAACTGTCAGATATCTTTCATGAGCTAATGGTGCAAGAATGCAACAAAGCCACATGAATAGCAGTTGCTGTTTTTTGATGATGTACTGCTGCAAGACCTGTGATTTAGATTTGGCAAGGCATATTTTAAATAATACATGTTGGGGATTTTTCAAAATTTTTTTTTAAAACATTTTCAGTAGTGCCACAATCCAGCTGAAGTTAAATACTGTATGTATGGGCCATGTTCACTCAACACATTTTAACCTGTTTTGGGTTTCTCATGGTACATCAAAATGAAAGTAACTCAAAGGGTTGGGTTTATCTTACATGCTAAACCATGAAAAAGGCAACTAAGTCATGAGTAATCAGATTATTACATCTTTACCTGACCTGGTTAAGCACATTGTACAAATACAGCAAGAGCCAGTTTGGTGTAGTGGTTAAGCACCAGGTGGGAGACCATGAGTCCTGCCTTAGGCACAAAGCCAGCTGGGGGACTTTGGGCCAGTCCCTCTCTCTCGGCCCTAGGAAGAAGGCCTGGGCAAACCAATTCTGAAAATACTGCAGGGACTAGCCAGGTAGTTGCCAGGAATCAACACTGACTTGAAGGCACCAATATATTAATATGGCAGCTAAGAGTGTAATTTCACACATGTCTAATCAGAAATAAGTTCTGAGTGTAATGGCCTTTCTTCCAAATAAATAAGCATAAGATTGTGTTCCAAAATCTTTCTACTGAAAAACATCAGGATGAAAAAAAATGCCTGGTTCATAACCTATTATCCAAAACAATTTTTTTCCAATAATGTAAGTGCCTTAGCATACATAATATTACCAACACTTGTACTGATTCTCAGGTTAAAACTTGTGATTTCAGGCAAATTTAAATCATCACAATATTAATCCTGTGCAATACTGTTCACTGCCATCTTTTCCCCCCAGTGCTATTTTAATGCCATTTTCTCTCTGACTATTGTTCTATTTTCCATCTTAATTCCATCCATGGCTTGCCACCACCCACAATCAGGAAACATAGAGTGAATGGAATGAGACCAGAACACAACTTAGCTGATTGCATTCAGACATGTGATGGCATCACTGGGATTAACAAGAGTGAGGGCAACTTAAAACAGCCAAGCAACCATTTGTACTCAGATGAAGGACCGATCAAGGTCAATATTTTAAGTACTGTCAAAAAGATATGTGAAGGATGGAATACTTTAAATTCATCCTCTTGGTATCTTGTTGAACTTTCCATACTATTTTCAACTTTCCAATTGCTGATATTGTCTGCGGGACAGGCATTGGCTATGGTTATCCAATGAATATCTAGCTGACATGAGATCTGAACCAATCCTAGAATATCTGCTCTATGCAAGAAGCCTGGGAATTGTTCTTTAACAAAAAATGAGGAGAGCAAGATATGGGAAACGCATAACCAAGGTAATAAAATTTCGCATGATTAAAACTTAAGATTTAAAAAAAAAATCTTTTTGGCTTAATAACCAGATCTTAGAGCATTACAGTGTCATTATATTGACAGTTCACACATTCACTTACCTTTGTTTAATATCTGTATAGCATAATTTATAAAACAGATTTTATGATTGAAAAGCTATCTGACATCTGACCATTATGGTTTATGCCAAAAACTATGATTAAAATGAAATCATGTTTTACTGCAATGTGTGAATCCAGCCATTATTTATTTTTGGGACATTTGGCCCAAAATATGGGATGGCTCCTCTTAACTTGTGTTACACAACAATAAATCAATAAGAAGCAATAGAGAACCCTTATTTTCAAAGACATGAAATGATAAATTTCTTGGAAACTACTGCTGTCATTTCCTGCTGATTGGCATCCCAAACACTTTGTTGGCCAATGCAGGAAACACATTGCTGCAGTAGATAAACCTCTGGCCTGTTTCATGTTCAGATCTGCTCATGTTATGTTCTTTTAAACTACCACTGGAGGAGAAAATTCAAGAGATCATTTGCTTTTTTTCATGAGAAGCTGACACTTAAAAAAAGTAGTGACATAAACATGAACAAAAGCAAACAATAGTTTATACTTTCCTATGTTCAAGGGGATTTTGTACATGTAGGGAGTATTAGTTGTTATTGTCGTTGTTTTGCTATTGGTGATGAACTTTTAAACCAGAAGTTTAATCTGAAGCCAAAAACAGTACCAACCAGAAAAAAAACCCCTGCCACTTGATGACAGTTAACATATTAACTGACTCTGTAGCAATCGTTGCTACATACGCTTTCTTGAACTGTGTCCAACCCCATGACAATTTGGCCTTCCCTGACATCATGACTGTAACCAAGAAACTCTCCATGAATTAAACCTCAGAAATGTGGCAACCAAATTTCTGTTACATGGACTACCCATATTTTGAAGACGCCCAATTGAGATGTGATCCAGAGAAAGTTACTTAATCTGGGTTCTTAACCTCTACGCACAAAAAGCTAAATGTTCTTAGGTTAAAAACGATCAATTCAGCACTAGGATGTGGACAGCGCCCTGGGCTCTCCGGCTGTCTGGGATCATGAATTAAGAGCAGAAAACAGCGAGCTGATTTCGAACCAGTGAAAGGAGATATTAGAACTGAATTTTCTTTTACAATACTTAATATATGTCTTCCAGGAATTTCTAAAACCAATCTTCCTTCCTCCCTCCCTCCCTCCCTCCCTCCCTCCCTCGAAAAGCAGCACTTTGTATCCTAATGAACATTTTCTAAAGTTTATTATATTTCTGTTTTAACTGTGAGACAAGTTCTCATGATCTGGGTTTAAATGTAGTCTCACACACACACACACACACACACACACGATATATGCAAGTGTAAACATATCCTTGCTTTCAAGGAAAGTGGATATACGCAAAGTGAAAAAAAAAAAAATTGAAGGTGAATCTTTGAAAGAAATTGTTCCTTGCAGTTTATCCTCTCATCTGTATTGAAAGAATAATTTAGGACCAGAAGACTCTTTAAGAAAAAAAATTGAAATAAATGTTTTCAACTTCTTGAAGATCACTGTAATTAAACGAACAAAGACTTTCTGCAAAGCTGGACGTACCACTGTGAAGCTGTTTTGATACTTCTTAAAAACTCTTTTGTCATTTAGCCCTCCAACTTAATGCATCTGAAATTGGGTACAACTTCTCTGCTTGCCAGCTGGAAGAATAGACAAGGGAGTGGGGGCAAGGGATAGAAAGGGACAAGATGGAGAGAGGGAAGGTTTTCCGTATTTCTTTGTGGGAAAAAAGAGAGACCCCACCCCTCCCTGTGCAGATGGAGAGCTTTGCCTTAATGCCTCAGACGGCAATTAAGAATGCGATGCCAGGAAAAAATAGCCCTGCATTAATATTGTATATCGAACAGCTGAAGGTCTAGAGCACTCCTTGCCCAGCACAGGCCCCTAGCAGATGGAACAACAAGAGCCAGGGGGAAGGGAGGGGGGCCCATTTAATAACCCCTTTCTCTCTGAGATTTATACAATCATCCCTGAGGAATAAAAAGTTCTTTGTCTGCAAGAAATTTACAGTTGGAAGTTGATCTTTTGTTTAAAGTCTGATCATTCTCACCCGACCCCACCACCCCCAGCTCCAAAACTGGCAACTTTTTGTTTAAATGATTTTTCTATAACCACAGAGTTCCTGCGGTGTCACACGCCAGTTCCTCCCATCCAGTCGACATTTGTCTTTATATGGCCTGTTCAAAAAATAGTTCTAAAAATTCATACTGTGGCACTACGAGGAAGGAAGGAAGGAAGGAAGGAAGGAAGGAAGGAAGGGAGGGAGGGAGGGAGGGAGGGAGGGAGGGAGGGAGGGAAGATTTTCCTTCTTGATTTTACACAGACAGGATTACAAACAGAGCATAAATGAAAGCAAATACAATTTCATCTGCTGGAAGTTGAAAGGTGAAAGTACATTTACCTTCCCACTATTTCCTTCCCTAACTTTTAAGTTTTTACAGTAAAAAAATCTTAATTCTGCAGGCAACGTTCTTTTCAAAGAATGATATCCCTTCCATAAAAGGTATTTATGCAGTGTGGACTTTTAGGCTGCCATTAAATTAACCACATGGGGAAACAGTACCCCTCCCCCAGAATCCCCTTCCTCCAGCCAAACAGACAAACACACTTTTGATTTTATTTCAGTTTCCTAGGCTAATTGACAACTTTTTGACCCACGTGCACAGAGAGATTATCCGCCCCCCCCCCCAACAACTCCAAGACACAAAGTTAGAGAGGCCCAGTTGTCCTACGCTATTCTGTTTGATTCGGTTGTGATATTGACAGCAAAATAAGCAAGCAACAGTGAAATCAAGAAAAGTTAAGAGGCTTATTAATAACTAGACAAACAAAAAAACAACGGAGTAAATAACGCACCTAGAAATGTTCCACACAGCTTCATTCTTGCTTTTTTTTTTTGCCCCTGAGCTACCGTCCCGAAAACCAAGGGCAACAGTTGAAGTCACACAGCAGACTTCATTGCAAGAAAAAGTTCCAGACGGAGCAAAAACTTATGCAGCGAAGAGTCCCGCACGGCAGCCAATAGAAACTGCCGAAGCTGCTTATTGCAAATCAAGGCAGGGAGCTAAGCCACCAATCAGGGGCCAGGCAGTGCCTGGATCTCCATAAGCCAATTGCTTTTGATGCAGGAGACAATAGGGTTTTGTTGAATGAAAGAGAACAAGGAAAGTAGGGCTGCATTTGGAAACCAGCAGCAGCTTTGTGGCAAACTTCTGCCCTTCAGAGAATGCTTGGGCTAATGTTTCTGTAGCAGGTCTTGTAATAAAGTTTGGCCCTGCAGGCTATTATTTATACAGTATATATAAGATTTTTACTTGGGAGCAATTCAGAATCACTAAAATCTACCTAGTGATGTTTCAAGAATGGTCTTTTGTTACAAAAGAGATTCGCCCTCCTTCTATACCTCCTTCTTGGAAAGCTGGAGAATTCCTATTCATTTTTTTGCTGGTCATTTTTCAGCTGACTTTAATGTTGGAGGACCGTGGCTGAGGTTCTTGTTTTCTTTCTAACGTTTGAAAAATCCCTTGTTTTCCATCCTTCCCAGACTAAGCCTTGGAGGAGGAGCTATTCCGATGGGTCTCTTGGGGAAGGCCAGGACGCTGCAAACTATATGAGAAATGGTGTCCCTACGGAAGACGGGATATTCATTTCCACCTGCTTCTTGCCCATTTATGCCGAACTATGTGCAAGCACACCCTGCGCCACCCTTGAGAATCTCACCAAAGTTACCTTCTCCTTTGAAAGAAATTGCAAAGCAAATCCTCTAGTGTCCAATCGAATGCAGAATTCTTCAGGATTTCCAAGGGGGAAACAGATCTCCTCCAAAGATTACCCAAGCTTGGCAGGACATTTATTACTTTTATAAATAACTTTATTTTTATTATATATAACTCAAGGCAGCCAACATACCTAATAGTCCTGCCTCCTCCTCTTTTCCCCACAACAACAACCCTGTGAGGTGGGCTGGGCTGAGAGAGAGGGACTGGCCCAAAGTCACCCAGCCGGCTTTCATGCCTAAGGTGGAACTAGAACTCACCGTCTCCTGGTTTCCAGCCTGGGGCCTTCACCACTAGACCAAACCGGCTCTCCAGTTTGCTCTGTAGCCACCAGATTCCATCTAAAGCAAAAGTGAAAGAGAAATTGGAGGGGAAATTCACAAAGTAATTTTGCAAAAGAGAACATAACATCCACCTTTTGCATGTGGAAAGTCCCAGTTTTCGTTTTCTAGTTCCTCTTGTGAAACTGAGCAGATAACAGGAGAAAGGAAAGACCCTTTTTTCCCTGAAAGTAATTTCCAGCTCTTCCAGACCCTCCAGAGCTTTAAAAAGAATAAAGAGAAAGAAAACATCTTCTACCTCCTTTTGTGCTCCCCCCCACCCCCGCCCATGCTACCGAGGACTTCTGGCCTATAAACCCAGGAAGAGAATAACGGTAATAAGATTTTTTGTCTCTCTGTCTCTCTGAAGGTGGAAGGGAAGAGAAGAAGAGGATGACCAGCATTGAGGTGGGTGGACTCAGTTGGAATGGCGAAGGGGGGGGGGGCTTGGAAGAGCTGAAGGGCCATGTTAGGGACAGATCAACCTGGAAGAAATGTATCTATGTGGTTGTGAAGACTCACCAACAACTTGAAGGTGCATATTCAAACCTGTCTCTTTGATTTATCCTGCCTTTCTTCCAGGAGCTCGAGTTTACATAGGTACACAAGTATCTCCATCATTTTATCCCCACAACAACAACCCTGTGATGTAGATGGTCTGAGAGGGAATGAATGATCCCAGGTCATCCAGTGAACTGTCAGCTGAGGGCGGACTCGGGTCTGGTGTTCCCCAGTGCTAAATCAACCAGTTAAGCATTGGTGGTCCATATAAGTTTCAAAATGGTCTGGCCCTCATACGATTTTCCTCTGAGTGTGAGAAATTGTCCTGTATCACAGCTGGCCTTGGAAGGACCCCTCAGCTTCCCAAGGAGAGTGCCAAGCAAGTGAAAGATCTCTTCCATCCCATGATTTTTGGAGCCCCATTTGTTGAAGAGGATAGGCTAATTTTGAATTCTAAACACCTAATTGGTTGACAATCAGCATATCCCCAAGATTGCTTAACATGTACATCCAATCAGAGGGCTCTCAAGAAGACATATGCCCACCTCAAAGTCTCAACTGTTTCTCCCTAGAGCGCCTCCAAATGTTGCCACCCAATTATGTTGAAAGGGTTGGAACAGGAAAATAATGGGCAGGAATTATATTAACTTTAATTTCAGTTTTTGTCTGGATCCTGCTTAAGGATCCTTTTTGCAGTCTTTATATATTACTCAGGGTCAGCTTCAGCTCTCAGGCCCTTCAGAAGTGGAGCCAATCTGGCCTGCGTGGACCACCCTGGGTTTTAAGTTCTTCTTCAGAAAGTCTTCTTCTGACTTCCCAACTCTGAGAAGACAAGGAAGGGCTTTCTTTCCTGCCTTTCATTATATTCTCTTTGGGTTGAGGGGAAGCTAGGAGGCCCAAGCAATGTTAGATCATTGGCAAGATTATTCTTCTTTAAAAGACATTCACCTACTCCCTTTCCTGACTTAGAAATACTTTGAAATAGAAGCGCCAACTTTAATCATTTTTCACCAAGTAAAGTCCTCCCAGTATAATTGTTCTCCCCCCACCATCTCCAATCTCTTTAGATATTATCTGTTTTAGGTCATAACCGTTCTGATTCATGTTTAAATTCACTCAGTGTGGTCACCGCAGAGTTTCAGCGCAACAATTATTGTTTTCATTTGACTCTTTTTATCGTTAGCCACTCAGGGAGCCGTGTGGAATGGAAGAAGAGAATATAAATGCTTGCATGCAAGCAAGCAAGCAAGCAAGCAAGCAAGCTAGTTACGACCTGGGGATCTTACTAACAATTTACAGATTGCTGCTAAGGTTATTGTAATTAGATATTGGGAAGAGACACAGTCCATTTCAGATGATCCTTGAATAAAATGGTTTTATGACAACCGCGAGGGAACTCGCTTAAAAGGAAAATAAACAGAAACAATTAAAATGCTTTAGCACAGTGCTTCTCAAAGTTGGCAACTTTAAGATGTGTGGACTTCAACTCCCAGAATTCCCCAGCCAGCATGGCTGGCTGGGGAATTCTGGGAGTTGAAGTCCACACTTCTTAAAGTTGCCAACTTTGAGAAACACTGGTCTAGGCCCTTGGGAAAGTAAATTGGTTCAGGTTCTTTCAGAGTAGGAAACACACAGGCCCATTTGCACCTCATGACCTCAAGACGTTTAAGGGTTAAAAAAAACGCAACCGTCTGATAGCAGGACCAGACTATGCATTTGACAAGTATTGGTTTGCAAAAAAAGCCAGTCAACATGGCAGTGGGACTGTCTCTGAAGGCCATCTGCTAGGAGACAACAGGTAGTCCTTGCGTAATGACGGTAATTGGGACTGGCAACTCCGTCGCTAAGTGACACGGTCATAAAGCATGACATCAGGTGGCTGTGCTGACTTATGACAGCAGTTGCAGCAGTTCCGGTTGCCATCATTAAGCAAATCCCACGCGGTCATTAAGTGCAATATTGCATGATTGTAACTTCAGATCTCCTGCTGGCTTCCCCACTGACTTTGCTTGTTGGAAGCCGGCTGTGAAGATTGCAAATGGTGATTATGTGACGGCAGGATGCTCCGACTGTCATAATTGCTGAGCGCCCAAATTGCGATCACATGACTGTGGGGACGCTGCAATGGCTGCAGCTACAAAGACCGATCATAACTCTTCTCATTCAGTGCTGTCGTAATCTCAAACGGTTGCTGAATAAGTGGACGTTAAGCAAGGACTATCTGTAGTGGACTTCTTTGGGCAGTTGGTGGGCCACCGGGAGAACAGGCTGCTGGACTAGATGGGCCAGGGGTCCAATCCAGCTGGGCACAGCTTACGTTCTTATGTTAACATCCTCTCCCTTTCTCTGTACTTTTTGATCTGATGCTGGCAATGGACATCTATGTCCCTTGGTACCTAAAGTTCATGGTAAGCAAGCGCTGCTTCTCCATTGACCTGTCATGGCTGTAGTATAGTACCACATATCCCTCCAAAGGTTATTTAATAAAGCATTCTAAGGGACAACTTAATTTATCTATTTTATTTTATTATTATTTTTAGAAAATGTATAGAACTGCCCATCTTAAGTACATTATGCTAAGCGGCGAGCAATACAGGTAGTCCTCGCTTAACTACCACAATAGGGATCGGAAAATTTGTTCTTAAGTGGGGCAGTTGTTAAGTGAGTCATGCCCAATTTTATGACCTATTTTGCAGTGGTCATTAATTGAATTATGTGGTTGTTAAACAAATCATGCAGTTCCCCACTGGTTTTGCTTGCTGGAAGCTGGTTCAGAAGGTAACAAATGGTGATCATGTGACCCCAGGATGCTGCAATGTTGTAAGTATGACCTGGTTACCAAGCACCTGGATCATGATCATGTGGGGGTGCTGTGGTGGGAGTGCTGTGATGGTTGTAGGTGTGAGGACCAGTTGTAAGTCCCTTGTTCAGCACTGTTGTAACTTCGAATGGTCACTAAATGAATGGTGGTTAAGTGAGGACTACCTGTACATACAAAAACAATGTGTGTGTGTGCCTTCAAGTCAGTGTTAACTCCTGGTGAAGAAAAACAAATAAATAACTGGGGTACCACCTAACAATTCCATAAAGTGCACATCTTGGCCCTAATGCTTAGGGGAAAAGCCAAGTTTAATAACTTTCCAGAAGGCCAAGAGGGGCTGAAATGCTCAGAGATTTGCCAGGTCAGAATATGGTTCTTCTAGTAGTTTGGAGCTCTGTGCTTAGAAATTCACATGCAAAACCTACCCGCCAATTTTTGCTACACGCAGGAAATACACGGCAATCAAAGCATTTGAATAGCATGTTCTGTTCAGCTGGGAGACTTTATTTAATGTTGATTTGAGAGGGGCAGAGGGTCTAAATTACATTAATCTGCTGCCTAGCCTTCTTCAACCTAGTGCCTTCCATATACATTGAATTATAAGTCCCATCAGCCCCAGCCAGGGCATTCAGAAGTTGTAATGCTGGGCATGGTGAAAGTTGTAGCCCAACCCATTGAGATATTGTAACGCCAGGAAGACTGTTCCTCCACAGTGAAATAGGGTGAAAATATCAAACTACAGAGAAAGAAGTAAAGACAATCTCACAATTTCTTCTTGTTCTTACAATTTACACTCACAGTTAAGTTATATCCCACTTCACTAGGCTGTAGATGGTCAGATCAGACCTAACATACACGGATTGTTGTTGTTATTGTTGTTGTTATTGTTACAATCATCATCTGAGTGGGGTAATCTATTCCCTTCCGAAATAGGAAAGACAAAATTTCAGCTGCAGTATTGGGAAGCACCATCTGTCATGTCACTGGAACCTCCTTTGTATAAGCAATCATTATTCTCTGTTCCCCTTCTGAAGATGAGAGGCGACGTTGTGCAGGACACCATGCTTGGAAAATGACTCTAACCATTATTTTGCTGGCAATTGGAAACTTTTGTCCTTTTGCTATCTCCCACCTCCTGGGGCTTTAATAGAAGACAGCTAAGTAGCTCTTTTCTCCTCCCCGCTCCTACCGTCGCTGTGGACAGATCTCTTCCAAGGTCACCTACCACCTCCACTTAAGGATGTTTTTTCATGCATGCAGGAGATTTCAAATGGATCGTACATCAGAAGACCCACCGAGAGATGTGTTTGCTTCCCTTTCATGCTTGCCACTTCGGAAAGACAACAACGCTACCCCAAACAGATGCGGTGCTTTCGGCATGGATGAAATACAGAAGGCACAGAAAGTTTGCCAGTGAAAGCAGGGGACTATCAACCCAAGAAACTGTGGTTAATGGTCAGGATTAAATAAAGTCAGCATGATGTCTTCTGGTCTTCCAGATGGCCATGGGAGCTAGGATGCTAGGAAGACAAAATTCTCCCACTCCCGACTCCCCAAAGCAGACCAAGATGGCACCCTCAAAAATCTAGCCATTTTACTGGCAAATTTTAATAGTGAAATCTTGAATGCTGGGGCTGCATACCATCGCTGAGGGCACATATAAGATAGAGGTTGCCTTGGATGGAATCACTGCTGTGATGTCATGCCTCGATTCAGCTTCTGATTTCAAACTGGTAGCTATCACTTTCAAACATCCCATTTTGGAACAACCACAGCGATGGTCCTCTTGATCCATCTCTCTGTGGAAACAAAGGAAGTTCCTTAGATGAAGAGGCACTAAGTGCTGCCTGCGATTAGCTGTAATAAAGTTTTTTTCTGGAGTACTGCCTTTTTCAGTCCTGGCCAAAATTAATAATTAACAGTGAATAATGTCAATAGATTAGAGATTGGGTATGCCAGTTGGGTGACCTTGGGCCAGTCACTTTGTCTCAGCCCTTGGAAGGAGGCAATGGCAAACCACTTCTGAAAAACCTTGCCAAGAAAACTGCAGGGACTTGTCTAGGCAGTCTCCAAGAACTGGACACAATTGAATGGGGGAAAAAAAGGTCCTTCATTCATGATAAACCTGGATGACCAAATGAAACTTTTCTTTCTTTGGAGAAATTAGCTTGAGCTTATATAGAAAATGCCCCAGGAAGCCCACTGTATCTTCTGAACTGGGGGATATTCTCACATTTTTTTTTTTTTTTTAATTTCAAGCATTGTTATCCCTAGTTATGGCCATGCTTTTAAGGTTTTTAAGTTATGAAGTCTTTAATGTTTTCATTATTTATTTATTTATTTATTTTTCATAGTTATGCATTATTTCTTTATATGATTAATGATTTCATTATTTATTATTGAAGTTATTGATGCTGTTCCTCAAAGTATTGAAGTTATTATTTCGAGTTATGAAGCATTTATGTTTTTCACTTTGGCCAAGTGTTTCCAAAGAACTGAAGGACCAGACTGGGGGCAGATCATCTTGGAAAAAATCTATCCATGTGGTTATTGCGAGCTGACAATGACGTGATGGTGCATGGTCAATCAATAATAAAAATGTTTTTCCAAGTTAGATAGATTATTTTCAAGCATTGCTATCCCTAAATAGTAGAAAGTTCATGTTGTATGGACTTTGGCCACATTTTAGAGTCATGTCTGATTTCTTATAACACAGAGAAATCCAACATCAAACAGTGTATCTTCTGAACTGGGGGATATTCTCACAGCTATGGCTGAATTAATCAATGCTCAGAGAAGTTTAGGCTACAGGGGGAAAAAAAGATGAATAGTGATAGCCAATCAATACTTCAGTATTTATACAATTCTACCCACTGGCAAACAGGAACATTGGGTTTACAGGATGGAAGAAGTGAGAGTCTCAGTTAAGCATTTTTGGAAATGTTATAAGTATTACAGCAAATCCTCAAGAGAAATTGTTTTGGAAATGTCTTTTGACTCATCTTCCAAAAAGCTCTGAGTCCATCAGAATTAGACCATCCAGAAAGAGTAAATATGACTTCACTGGAATTCAGACTGCATCATTTTTTATATATTATTCCCAACTATTTTCTTTTGGCCCACTACAGTACCTCATTGATCTGCACATTACAATAAAAACCTGGCAGAATGTGTGTTTATTTACCTTTCTGTTTAAATGTGTCTCAAGCAACATATTGAGACGTGTATATGTTTGCACTGCCAAGAACTACATCGTAATATTCTGAGAAGAGTGAAATCTAGGAAGACACCTGAACTATAATGCCTCCATCAGTCCAAGAGATGTAGATCTGGAGATAACTTCATGCCCAGCTTCCCAACATTTGAAATTTGAGAATATACCCTGTGTGTCATCTCACAAAATGGCTGCCATGCATGGCAGAATCCAATCTAGGCAATGAAACCAATTATGAAGTTACATCTTGCTATCTTCTCTAGTTCCTCAACCAAGACACAAGATATCTTGGTATTGCTTCATTACAGAGGACTCATGAGATCCCTTTCCTTGATCATACCAATCATACCACATATTGTGCAAAGGATAGGCACTAGGCAGAGAAATATAAGGTTGCAAGCAGCTGAAGGACTGACAATCAGTTCCCTTCCAAACTACAGCTAAGGCCAGGAACAAGTCAGGTTTTGCATGGAGGGGGCAGAGATGTTATCTAGCTGGTTCGGTCTCATTAGTGTGAACTGGTTGGTTTGTTTCTTTATTTTGGCTCTTCCTGGGTTTCTTCTTGAGGGACATCTCATTGAGTTCTGGTGTTGATCCTGGAGCACCTGCTCAAGGCAGCCTGAATTCTGTGCCTCTTGTGCCTCTTCTTCTTGCAGGAGGACAATGCCTTGTGATGGGCAATGAAGGGGCAGAGGGCACTCCTGATCTGCTAAGGTAAGGTTGTTATTTAATTTAAATAATAACCCTGGGTTTTATCCTCCCATCTCTGGAAAGGCCCAGGGCTGAGATACTCCCTTCATCTTCCTCTATGGGATGGGGGCTGCCAACCCTTTGTACAAATAAATCCAGACTTCCTTTCATCCACATCTCATCATCTTGGATAACACTTTGGCTTTCAGGAATACTTCTGAGTGAAACAGTGGTTGTACCCACCATGTTCCAGAGGCTTTCTTGGAAATCAAGAGGATTTGGCAGTTTGCTCTCTAGAGCCTTCTCTGCAGAAGGCTTGAATGCTGGGAAAAGAGGAAGGAAAGAGAAGGGCAAGGTGGATGGACACCATTACAGTAGCCATAAGTGCACCATTGGAAGAGCTGAAGGACTAAGTTAGGGAGAGATCATCATGGAAATCTGTGTGGTCACTAAATCCACGTGGTCGCTAAGAGTCAACAACAACTTGATGGTATGGAATCATCATCTCTAAAGCATACTAGACTATCTTCAATTTTAAAAAAATTGTTTCAAAACTCAGATGGACCATGAAGGTTCCTGGTGACACTGGCCTCTGGAAATGACAAGATGGCATTCAGGAAGACCTTGTGTTGCAAGACTTCCTAGAAGAAAATCTCCACTTACACTTGGTCTTGGGTGTAAAAGGGACTAAAGCAGGAAAGTAGTTTGAAATATGGAACCTGGGATTGCACTTTCAGATCTCTGCATGAAATGCTGGAATCAAATCCATTGTCATCTCTGGAGAATGTGATGAGCCCAAATAGTCCAAAGTCAAGGCCTTAAACCACCTCATTTGAGCTGCCTTCACCAATTCATTCCAAAATGAACCTATTTTCTGGTTTGCACCAGACATAGAACCATCAATTAACCAAACAAACTGGGTTCACACATGTTAAGCCAGAAGAGACTTAACCAAAGTTAGTATGAATTGAACATTATATGTTCTGTGAATGCCATGGCTAGATCTTGAACTGAACTAGTCAAACATGCAGTTGAGCATAACCAGCCATTCTTCCATCTGCTGGGACAGAAGGAGCTTTCAGACAGTCAGCAGAACTAAATCACTGTGAAATTCATTAAAACCTTCTACAGAGCAACTTTGCTAGAGACAGACTCCATGCTGTCAAGATACACTGAGCTCCTGGAAGTGTGTCTCCTTTCATAGTTCAGAGGGGAAAAAAATAGGAGTTGCTAGTTCCTCTAGGACAGTGTTTCTCAACCGTAGCAACTTTAAGACATGTGGACTTCAACTCCCAGAATTACCCAGCCAGCCATATTGGCTGGGGAATTCTGGGAGTTGAAGTCCACATATCTTAAAGTTGCTAAGATTGAGAAATACTGCTTTAGGAGTTCCTTAGGTTCAACAGATCAGCAAAGTAGTTTCTAAATTACTTAAAAGGATTTCCCCAACCTAACTTGTACTATCAATCCAGAGGAAGTTTGGCAAAACTGTGAGAGTCATTCAGTTCTGGCCTTCAGATTAAATTCCTGGCCTCAAAATGCTTTGGCTGATCTTGCCAAAAAAAAAAAAAGGCTAAGCTTGATTGGACCTGGTTAGTATTGGAAAATGAGGAAATCTCAAGGTTGTAAGCTAACCTAGAAAACTGAAAAAAAACATTCAGGAGGAAGACAATAACAAATCACTTCTCTACTGCTGACAAGAAAATTGTATGGATGTATCCAAGAAGCCACAGGGAGTTATCTAGAACTTGAAAAGATAAGCAAAATCACATATAATTCATCTTGGATGGGAGACCAACAGTGAATACCGGACCTAGAGGTAGACTGGGAAGGTGAGCAGTTATTCCAGAAGAAGGCATTGTCCAACCACTTCTGCACTGCTGCTATGAAAAGTACATGAATGTGTCCATGGAGTCACCAGGAATTAAGTTCAAATTTCCCTTTATATTCCCAGAGATCTAAGAAGATAGACATGGTTCTTCCTCATGTGTGAATGGACCTGCACCACACATACACATACACACATTGTACAAAAACTCTGCAAGGAGGATTAGATCAGGGGTCCCAAATTATTCAGGTCAGTCAGCCCATTAGACATGTGAAGGGTACCTTTCCGGTACTTTGAAAAATGGTTGTCATAGTAAGGCGATCAAACCTGGCCTGAAAAACTCTGTGTGATCACTAGATGGCAGCAAAGGGTTAACTGTTTTCTGTGCCTCTTTCCTGCCATCTAGCAATACTATCAATTATTGTGCTCCAATTCCGCTAGCTCCAATTACTGGGGAAAACTTACCTGTTCACAAAATGGTTTGCCATAATGGAGATGGCTGTAAAAAAATGAAATGAAATCTACCAGAAGCTAAATTAGTGAATTTGCTTTCTGTCACCTCCTCTACACCCCCAGAATGCATTGCCCTAGTTTATGCTTCCTTTTGGGGGGAGGCAGCTAAGGCACACTTCCAGACAAAGTACAACCCATTTTTCCCCCTAATAATTCTCTTCACATTCTTTTCTACTCTAGATCTGGTCACTGTTCTTGGCAGGAAGTCAGTTCCGTGTATCAAATTCTGGAAAGAGCTGAGAACACCAGCATGAGTCATGCTATGGTTGTGTCAGCACAGAGTTAGGAATCTGTTCCCTCCCAAAACTTGGTGTCTCCTAGAAATTCACAGGGTATGAAGATTGCTAATGGGCAATTTGGCCGACGTTCAGCAAAGAACTTGGCCAAAGAGGGAGAAAGGGAGGTGAAAGAAAAAGGGAGGGGGTGTGACTAAGAAAATGAAACAGGCTTGGGTTCTCAAAATATGTTCTAGAAACTGGGAGGGGTAGATGTTAGGCCTGCGAAATTGGCTTTGAAGCCCAGTAACCAAATCTAGCCCAAAAGGTAAATCCTTGCTTGAGCTAAGCTTTACTTCTGAGGTGTACGTGGGTATGTCCGTGTAATTTTCTTGGCAATGATACTGAAGTGGTTCATGGGTGTCCATTGGAGGTGGGAGTCAGAAAAGCAGAGGACCATTCTCTTCCAAAGAGCATCTGTTGGGAAAAGTTTTAATGGTGGACAATGCCATGGGGTGGTTTACTCTAGTGAATCAGGTGACATACATTTTTTGGTAATAAATAATAATATGAAATAAATGTTACAGGCATGGTTTGTCATTGCCTTCTTGCTGAATGTTTTTTCCAACTTCCTAGGCTAGCTTACAGCCCTGAGATTTTCTGATATTTCACTTCCACTTAGCTTTTTCTAAGATCCGTCGAAGTATCTTGCGGCCTGGAATTTAATCTGAAGACCACAGCTGAAGGATTCTCAGAGTTCTGCCAAACTTTCTTCAGTTCAGTGGTATAATTTAGAAGAGGGAGAATTGTTTTGTTTCAGTAATGTAGAAATCTTTGCTGAATGATTGTACCTAAGGATCTTCTTTGCCAGAACTGCTGTCCCAGATGTTAACCATAATAAGGGACAGAAGTGACTTATTATTATTAGGCAGATCTATGAAGTGGCTCATTATGGAGTTCTTTTGGGGGGCTTTCCAAATCTAACCTACAGTTCTGGGGTTCTGGTTAGCCTCCCATCCAGGTATTAACCAGGTTCAGTCGTGCTTAGTTTCTTCTCTTTGTGGGAAAGACAACACACTGCCATTGATAAACATGTCTCCCCAAATAGTATAACCAGCTGACAGTGTTCTCCAACAGAAGCCTGCCCATGATACTATATTCATCCTAAAATCCTTCCACATTTATTCAAATAACAATGCAATATAGACATACAATTTCACAGAGGCGGAGTTCACTTTTTTTACCAGCCTGACAAGTCACTCTGCCTCTACTTAATGATTAGTGCCTTTTCTGATTCCTCTGCTCACATTTTTTTTCCCGTTACTCTACGCCAAAAATATAGAGCAAGAACAAACTAGGCTGTTGAATTCCACCTGATAGGTGCTGTCAAAACTGTCAGAAGGGGGTGATGGCAAACATTTCAGCTGCCAGTCAGTTTCTGCTGCAAGAAGGAAAATCTTGACCCTGAAAAACATTAGGTTCTGCCATACAGAACATTTTGACTCTAAATATTTGCATGTTAGCTGACAAGTGTGTTTGAAAAAATGCAGTCATAAACAGTAAAGCACCTTAAACTCTGGGTGGTTAGGAAGTCACAGTAGGAACAAACTGACCTGCCCATCTCCCTCATCCCCCTCCCCATTAAGTTCTCATTGGCATCTTTCTCAGGTCTTGATGTGTACATGGATGTCATGCAATAAAGCCACCTTGGCAAACACCATGAGCAGCTCCACGAATATGAAATCTTGTTGACTCTCTGGCTGTGACCTGAGATTTCCCCAGGCCTTTCTCAAACACCCGCAAACATGAGAATGATAAACTGAAAGAGATGAGATGGTAAGAAGCTCAGGGCAAGCAGAGACGGGCAGACATGTCTTGGTGAAGCCATAGTGGCATCCAGATGAGAGAGTAGGCATCATGACATTGTTTGCTTGATGACAACATGACACATGCAAAGTTACTTCCTCTCCCACCCATAGAGTTTCAAGGAAGGACTGAAATTGTGTGCCCCTTTAAAACAAATAAGGAACCCAGGTTTCTCCTTAGCTTTGAATTGGGGGCCTGGAACCAACAGAATGCTGACCGGTTCACGTTTCAGACCTTCAGCCCAATGAAGTCTTGGACATCTGCAAGTGAGGTGGTGGTAGTGGTGAGGATGATGATGAAATGTGTTGTGATGTCATTGCCAGATGCTGTGAGTGAAAAATTGCATCATTCTTATCATTCCCATAATGACATCATGTTGTGAGTGATGTCACGGTGGCTTTCACCACATGCCTATACTTTCATTGAAACTTTAATAAGAGAAGCCACCTTTTGAAGCTCTGCTCAGAAATATAGCAATCTCATGCCATTTATTTATTGGAGCCTAAATTTCAGTGTTGCCTTGAAGGTGATGGAGAGGCGCTTCTTCTAGGGCAGTGTTCTTCAACCTTGGCAACTTTAAGAGGCGTGGACTTCAACTCCCAGAATTTCCAAGCCAGCAAGGAATGGCTGGCTGGGGAATTCTGGGAGTTGAAGTCCATCCATCTTGAAGTTGCCAAGGCTGAGAAACACTGGTCAGATTCATGTTTTAGGGTTCTAATGTAGAACCTTACATTATAGAGAAGAACCTTCCTATATTTTCAGTAGGAGAGGCCAGAGATTCTAGTCTTGTCATCTTCCATGCCACACACTTCAGTTAAATATCTGCTGGAGAAAGCCTTTGTTTTGATCTGCTGGGCAGAGATATTCTCCCTCCTCTTTTATTCTTCATGAAATCCAATACAGAGAAACTGCTTTCAAGTTTTTATGTAATTTGAAACAATTTGCATTAAAGTTATCCCAAAATGAACAGTCAGACAAACCAAAAGTTTTATTTATAATGCACGCGCACACACACACACACACACACACACACACACACTCCAGTGGGGCAGAGCCCAACCATAATTATCATTAAAACGTAAGCTAAAGCAAAAATGACAAATAAAATCAATATACATCATGATTTATTTAAAATCACCATTAAAAAACACTTGTAGAATTATAAAATCCTGCATCTCTAACCTTACAACCTGCCATCTGATTTTACTAGTGATTTCCTCTCAACATCTACTCACAACTCTTCTGCTAAACAGTCTGTATTATTCAATAGATACATTTTCAAATTTCTCTTTGATACATCCAAAGACTGGTGAAACCAGAGTAGAAAAGGAAGAGAATTCCATAATCTGAGATCCAAGTTCTGAAATGTATGCTGATAAAGAGGGAATTCAATGTGCCCATCACATGGAACAGGATCGTGCCAAGGCAGGAGCTGGAACAGTTCATGGGGAATGACATATTGCAAAGACATTCTTGTGGATGGAGCAGTTCACCCATCCCTGGAGAAATTTGGAGAAATTATCCACCCAATTTCGCCCCCGCCACTGCCAACACCAGATGGAAGTTTTCAAAAGCCCATCTTCAGATCTTTGTGGAGGAACTACCCAGTGAGTGAAACTGCATTTCCAGAAGAGAGGGAGTTCTCGCTCCTTTTCACAGCTTTTGTCCCCTTCTTCTCCTCCCTCCCACATGGGTCTGATCCAATGGCAGAAAATTGTCACTTGGCTGGAAGGCACCTCCAACGTCAGCCAGTGGGTGTATTTGACAGTTTTCATCTCTGAAAGCTGTGCTTGCTTGCAGTCATGGGGAAATGAATACCCCCTCTGGCTTCCCTCCATGAATGCTTAGGAAAATATCACATGGTGTTCATCTGCCAACAACGATGTTGTTATCAGAATCACTGAAAGATCTGCTTGTTCGCCCCGATTTGAATTAGGATGAAAAGACAGAGGAAATTGCTGGGGGAAAGGGAAAAGATACCCAGATGGCACAGAGCAAAAGTGAGACACAAAACTCCTTCGAAGAAAGAGCAGGAGAAAAGCCACAGTGCATTTTTCTGAAAGCAATGTCAGGATGACATTTTCTTTAAAGGTTGGCATGTTCTTAAGCAAAGCCTTAGCCAGCAAAGGAAATGAATGGTTAAGCGAGGCAGAGAAGAAGCCAAATGCATCAGGCTGAGTCAGACTGAGTAAGGAAACCTTGTTTACAAGGAATCAGTGTGTCATGGTTAAGACAGTTTCATTGCCCCTCAGGAGAATAAGATGGTGTAGAGGTTGTCTCTCTTGGCATGTCAGTGAATACTTGCTTATACAGATACTTGCTTCTGTGCCGTCAGCTACACAGAGAGGTCTTCTCCATCCAACAGAAGCTCCTGGGTGAAGCTTTTCTAAGCATGAAGCATCACTCTCTTCAATGGGACATCATTCAGTTTAATACAATGACTTAGAGCTGTGTGCACATGGCTTGCAAAATTCTCCACCCAATTTGTGGGCAGAGAAATTGAGAGGAGAGCTTCTCTATATTTTTTCCATGAGCATAGATAGATTTCCTCCAGGATGATCTGTCCCTAAGTTGGTCTTTCAGGTCTTCCAATGATGCACCCATCACCGTTGTAATTGAGTCCATCCACCTTGCTCCTAGTCATCTTCTCTTTCTTTCCACCTTTTCCAACATGATGGACTTCTCAAGAAAGCCACATCTTCACAGAATGCATCCAAAGTAGAATGCGCCACCAGGGTGTTTTGACAGTCACAAATTAAATGCCTTTAAAGAAGAATTAGATCCATGGCAAAAGCTTTATTTAATGGCAACTAGTCCTCACAGGTGTCACAACATATGATAGCACTTAGCTGGCCCCGGCTGATTCTGAAAAAGGTAAGGTTGGTTCTGAAATCAGCAGGAAATCCCAAAGTGGTTGGCTAGACAGAGAAGTTGAAAAGCATTTTGAAAGAAAGCAACGGCAATCCACTTCCATTCTGCTGCCAAGAACTTTACATATTCATGTCTATGGGGGTTTCAGGAGCCAGTCTTAACTGGAGAAGGCTTTACCTAGTCCTGATGGCCATATATGATCTCCAGCATCAGAGGCTGCAGTTTTTGGGTCTTATCTGTGGGAGAGCCGTTGTTGCTATAGGCTTCATATTCTACTTGTAGCTTTCTAAGAGGCATTTGGTTGGCCATTGTGGAAACGGGAACAGATGGATTCAGCCAGATTCATCTTGGAGGAGAGGTATGAAACAGCTTCAAGCTCTATGTAACCACTTGACAGCTTAGGTGAAGCTTCCACAGTTATTCCCAGGTTGCTACTGAAGGGGGAAATTCTTTAAATACCCAAGAAACAATAACATCATATATTGATTTGATTTGTATCTTGTCTTCCATTCAGGTCAAAGTGGCACGCATAGTGTTCCCTCCTTGTAGTTTTCCCACAACATCCCAGTGGGACAGGTTAAACAGAGAGAGAGTGACTATCCCAAAATCCCTCAGGGGGCTTCCATGGCTGAGGGGTTAGGTCTCCCCTGTGCCAGCCCAACACCTTCACCATTGAATGTCCCTAGCTTTCTGATTAGCCACATCTAATGAGCCCAACATAATGTTAATCAAGCTAATCAAATTTGGGCTGGTCCTGCTTATATTTTAGACTATGGCTTTCGGCATCCTAGTTGGCTTTCAGTCAAAAAGCAGTCACACGCCCAGACATACATGTGGAAGAACTTCAGTTTCAAGACAGAGTTTCCATGAAGCGTCTCCGGGACCAACTTGGCAGCTGTCCTCTCAATCAGATTATGTACCTCCAGAGAGTTCCCTGCTCCATGGAGATGGACCACCTGTCTGAATTGTCTTGTTTGCTCTGCTTGCCATTCCCCTGCTTGCTAAGATGGGAATCCTGCAGGAAATCCTAAGGAGTATTAGGGAAAGATAATGATCAGTCTCTAGATAAATTGATAATTAATACTCTGGGGGGGAGGGGGGGAAATGCTAGGCAGGGAATGGAATGGAAAAGCCCTGTATGAATTATTTGTCCTCTGAGCTATGAATGGGGAACAAAAATGAAAGCGAGAAGGGATAATGGACTGGAAAGAGGAATATAGAATGTGTGTGGGTGTTGGTGTGTGTCCAAAAGAACAAGCTGGTAGCTGTGACTGTGCAATCAAAATCCTGCCCCTTGTTTACATGTGATATTACAAATCAATATTTTTCATGTGTCAGTCTGCATCAAAGCAGAATAAGTTATGGCATGGCCAGCCTGCATGAGCCCCTGCGTTGTCATACTCTGGTGGGGTACATCTGATTCCTTTCTTGCTAGCAAAAAACAGGCCAGTCAATTTAGTGGGCTTGTTTTCTGCTGGTCATTGCCAGTTACTGGCCAAGAGCAGACTGGCTGCTGGTGGTCTGTTTCTTGCTGGCCAGCAATAATTAAAATCACATTAAAAAAAAAAAATTACGGGGCTGTGCTTCATTTAAAAAAAAAATCTGGGAATGAAGTTATGCCGGTTAACTTTCTTGGCTTAAGTGTGGATGACTCTGGATCAAGGGGATGCCCTGATGCAATTTAAGTACCGAGAAAGTAAGCAAGGAGTAGAGAACTAATGGAATAACATGTACTTAATACAGTGTCTGCTGATCTCTTTGCAATCTATCAAACTACAGGATAATGAAACCTTCCATGAAGATTAAGTATTGATATAATCCAGCACAAAAAATTTAATATACACACTTATCTTAATCAGGCCTGTTTTATGCTTGTGAGATTTTGACATTTTGGTTTGCCGTCTTGCAAAATTTCAGCCTCAAATGCAAGAACACTGAAATCCCACAAAATTTTATGATTTTAGTTATTTTTCTTTTTTAAAAATTACATACCGATATCTCGGTGCCCAGAAACCCATGCCAGTAAGCCCAGGCACATGAGGTGACGAAAAGTATCAGCCATCATTTAAAGAGATTTAATTAATTAATTAATATCCCAGGCAGGATGGACTTGTAAAAAAGCTAGAAAATTCTGGGTCCAAATACATACAGTGATGCAAAGAATGTTAAAGATTAACATTCAGCTGAAACCAGAATTTTTTTTTGTTGGGACTTATGGACAGTCAGTTAGAAAAGACTTGTGGAAGGTTGCTTTTATGTATGGTAATTGCAGCAAGATTATTATATGCACAAAGGTGGAAAGATTCAGAAATACCTACAATGGAGGAATGGTTGGTGAAGATGACGGAATTTTCAGAAATGGCAAAATTGACTTGTTTGATTAGGGAAAGGACAAGAAGTACGTTTATTAGTGACTGGAAACCCTTTATGGACTTTTTGCTGAAAACGGAAAAAAAATTAACTGATGATTTTATGGATTTGATGATCCAAAAGGATAAAATATGGGAAGAAGGGAATCATGATGTAACCTTAAAGAAGGAGGACAGAAGATAAATTTATTTGTAATTGCTGTAAAGAAGATCGGAAGCTGCTTCTTTATACTTTTTCTTTTCTTTACCTATTCACCACTTTTCTTTACTCTTTTCTTGTTTCTTAAATTTGTATCATTTTTACAAATGTATTAATATCCCATTTTTTTTCCTTCCAGGAGCTCAAGGCAGCTTCTATGCTGTAATGCAATGTTGGTTTGACTCTTGAGAAGAGGAGGGGAAGGCAGATATGTTAGAGAAGGAGTTTCAGAAAGCTTTACCAAGTCCTGGAAAAGAAAGAAACTCAAAATAACTCCAGTTGGTTTTTTAGGTATAAACTGAAGTAGAGAGGAGCTCTGACAAGATTTCAAGATTAAAGTCAGCCCACTGAGGTAGGCAAGGTTAAGAAATAGAATCTGCTGGGATTTCAGGAATGATCTTCATTGTTGTTAGGGTATTATAGCAGAGTCCTGAAAGCCTACCAGACCCGTCTTTACTTCAGCTTATACCTAACAAAGTCAAAGTGGAGTTCTTTTGAGTTTCTTTCTCATGCTTTCCTCTTACCCAGGCAGGATTCAGGGATCTTTTCTGAAACTCCTCCCTTAATGACTCTGCTTTCCTATCTCTTCAGTATTCTCAGAATCAGGCTGACCTTCCATCACCCATACAGATCTGCCTTCATTTTATCCCTACAACCATAACTCTATGGGGTAAAATGAGCTAAGAGAGAATGCCTGGCCCAAATTCATCCAGCAAGCATCCATGGCTGAGAGTGGACTTCTACCTGGGGCTCCCTAATCCTAGTCCAATGCTTTCACTATCACACCAACTGGCTTTCTGTGATGATATTTCCTGGAATTCCCAGGGAATGTTGTAATTAGAATATTGGGTGGGATTTTCCCAAGCTGCCTAGAAGGCATCAAGCTGGAGATGCCACTTGGGCCAACAAGCTGTCTGGGGCAAAAAAGAAGGGCAGATATCGCAAATGGGGAACCCTTATGGGCCTTGGCAGCTGGTTGAGCATTCTGGACCTAAAGCAAAGGTAGTGTGATGTTCTGAGAAAGTCTCTTTTTCTAAAAAAAAATGGCTTCCAAGGGTATGGTAGGAATGCAGAAATGATTGGATTGATTGGATCTCTCCTGAGTTTTATGTCCTCTGTATTACACCTCCATGGGTGCCATCTTTGGGGGGAGGGGAGGAGAGGAAAGTGCATATTTCTGCATTTAATTTTTTTGTTCTTTCACTGCATCACCACCTGCGCCTCCTTATGATAATCTGAAATGTCTGTTTATGCCCATCAATGTATTCATGCTACAATGATTGAAAATATCTTCAGCCTCCCTGTTGTTCACCTTAATTTAAAAACCCATTGCTCACGAAAAAAGCTATTCCACTTCCCGGTCCTTTTTTTCTAAGTCTTTTCTTCACCAACAGCATGATTTCTAAATGGCATAATCACAATTAATCAAAATGCCAGTAGACGTTTGGGAGAAATCTAAGCCTCAGTATGTACAAGAAGTCTGTGTTACTCAGGAACATATCTGGCATTGGCAAAGATGTCCTGAGCTCTAAAATTTTGGCAATATTTCTGAAATTGTTTGCTTCCTCTTTCTTTGATGAGGATTTTGGCTCTCTCTAGTCTTCTCTTGTAGTCCAGAGTTGGGCACCCAGTCTTTTAGTTCCTGTCTCCTTCTGCCTTCTTCTTCTTCCATAATCCTAATATTAAGTTTAATATCTAGCAGTAAAATGCAATCTGGTTTTTTAAAAACCTCTAAAGTATAAAAAATATGCATGGTATGCTATTGTCTGTTTTGCCTTTTTTAAAAAAAAAATCAGATGACCAAACCTCAAAAAATGGTTGAAAATTCCAGTCCCATCTTTTCTGCTGATTTCACTGGAATGTTGCTGCTCTGCCTGCAACCCTTGGATGTAAAAGTTAAATAAAATAAAGTATGGGCCTTGGTCAAAACAGTTGCCTATAACTGCTAAAGCTGAGTAGTCAGTGGTGGCATCTAGGAGAACCCGGATGATCTCAAAATCTAGGCATGGCTGATTGAGGGACTGCTGGTGAATTCCAGGACTGTCAGGCTAAACCAGGGAACTGGAAAAAACTTCCTGGAAGAAGCCATTGGCCAACCATTTCCATTACCCAACCAGATGAACTGCATGGATGCAGCCACCAGCTGTGAGAGAGGGTGAGGACGAAGCTGTTGAGAAAGCAACAGAAGGCATCTGGACATAAACAAGCAAGAGATGGGAGAAGAATCTGTGAGCAGATCTCATCAATGGCAAAAAAAAAAAAGGAAAAAGGAAAAAGAGATTTGACATGTTGAAACAAACTTTGTCAACTTGCCAACAAAAGAGGGCTGGAGGTACCTTTCGCTACTTCTAAGATTCTGTACTTGCTTTCCCCTTAAATTCTTCTATTAGAAGTCCTTACTGAAGGATGTGTGCTTCTTGCTTCCTTGATTGTGCCCTTCTGTAAAGGCCTTGACTGCAGGAATAGAACTTGACTCAAGGGCATCCTTAGCACGTTGATTAGGGGCTCCCTCCCTCATTAATCAAGGAAGCTTTGCTTTTCTGCAGTGACATCACCACACGGCAAAATCTAACAGGGCACACAGCGGCTGCATTCACATTCCACATTTAAGGAGTCAGCCCCTAACCCAGCTATATCTCCCTGCTGTAACATCTAGCAGGACACGGTCATGGTAGCCAGAGTCACCATTTGGGGCAACATGGAGTCCTTTCCCATTTCCTGCTATGCTGCTTGATATCATGTGACTCCTTTTCTCCAGAGAGAACTGAAAAAGCTTTGTTAGGTCAATGTCTTCTTCCAAACAGCTGTCAGGGCCAGCCCAAGAAACAGTCCCGTTGAGTTCAGTTCCTTTATTTGCTTACACCATATAGACAGAACCTTGCCAGATTAAATCTACTACTACAACACATGGATATGCCCTCGGAGATTCTGGGGAGTGGCTATCCTCAACCTCTTATGCTTCCCACGCTCTTGCTCTGGACTGTGTTGTCTTTTGTCTCCTTTCCCTTCCTGGAATGCACCCCCTCCTTCCTGATAGCCTTGTTCTCTGCTGCACTCTACCACAACAGCAGTGGCCAAGCAGTGGTAGATGTAGCTTGAGCTGTGCAGACAGTGTTTCAGGCACATTCTGGGCTGCTAGGCCGTGGTATCAAGTTGTAAGGAAGTGGCTTGCATTTTTAGCCTATCTACAACTCATTTCCTGGAGGACCGACAAGGCAGGTTGATCAAATCAGTAGTTTCACATATTATGCTAGACCCCTTGCTGACCTGGTTAAGTGTGTTACATGATTCCAGCCAGTCCATCATACTGCTTCTTTTCTGCCCATGGTTCTCTCTATCTATTGGTGACAAGGAAGATATGCTCTGGCTTGTACCTTAGGGCATAACACTTCAGGGGAGCAGCAAATTGCAGCCTTAAAATCTTAAATTAAAGCTTAATGTGAGCAGTAGCCAAAGTTCTGACAGCAAAAGAGATTGGCATGGGTTCTTAACTCCTTGGACTTTGGAGCATCAGAAAAGGAAGTTAGAAGACTAACTTTGCTCAGGATGAAAAGAGTGTTGATCACAGGTTCCAAGGGAACAGCAGGTGAGGAAATACAATATTCCACCCATATTTTTCCCAGTCTGCTCTGCAGCTATTAAGAACACAATGCTCCAGTTGTCATTTCAAGGTGTTTTGTGGAGGAACAAAAATATGGCACCAACAGCACCTGAGACCAAACCATAGCAACCCTGATAAGAGCTCAGAAACAACAGCTTGGAGATAAAGAAAACATCAGGATGGGGGGGGGGACTCTTTCATCTGAAAATGCACTGACGCACAAACCTTTCAAGATTCAGTACAAATGTAATATTCTGCAGAGAATCTGACATTAGAAACTAATTCCAAAAATGACAAGGGACTCAATAGATGCTGTGAATTGTGACAAAGAGGAAATGAATGGCAATGCTTGGAAATTAGGCAGAATGGGATGAGAATAAAGGATCAAGGAATAAAACTGAAGGTAACAGCCTCTGATTCATTCCTCTTGTTTTCTGGCCTTGGTAATATATCACTTAAACTGCACAGGAAGGGGTGTTTTCTACAGAATTGGATGCTACCTGCAGTATTATGGAAAGTTAAGAGTGTCTGAAGTTTCCTCACCTGGTATACTGGAATGAGTTTGAAGGGACCTCAGAGGGCAAGTAGTCCAGCCCTCTACTCAGTGCAGGTTTGCCCTAAACTGTCCCCAACAGTTGGCCCTTCAGCCTCCAGCCAGGGAGAGTCCACCAGAGGGTTGGACTATGCTTCTAGATTACTGCAATGTGCTCAGCCTGGGGCTGCCCTTGAAGACTGTTGAGAAGGTTCAGCAGCAGAGGAAGCCAGAGTCCATCCACTAAGCCTTATCAGGTTATAACTCACCAGGCATGAAAGCTGTTCCTGACAGAAAGCAGTCACTGTTCACTGATCTTCTGTTTCACTCCCATAGTTTGAAAACTACAGGCTGGGTGGTGGGGCAAGATGGAGATTTAGCTTCTCCGACCACAATAAGAAGGCCTGGAGAAGGCCTGCCAAAGCACATAGGAGGAAAAAAGTTGCATTTTTGGGGGTGCAGAGAAGCTGGTGTGTTTGACTACTTGCACTGAAATGCTTCCAGGAGTAGAGACAGGATTTTGGCCACCCGGGCTGGCTCCCTTGAGTGAGACTCCATTGCCTTTTCATCTATGAAGTATTTCAGGCTACTGGTGTTGAGGGATAAAAATCTCAGGAGCCAGGCATGTGATGGAATGCTTCTCCCACTGTGTTTAGTGCCACCTCTGAGTTCCCTAGAGACACTCTTCCTCACGATGCAAAGAATGAGTGATCACTTTGGTGGTGGCAGTGTTTCTCAGTGGTGGTAGCACCTTTGCAATGCAGCTCTTCACTCTTGGAGGTCCATCAAGCCTTTGAAAACTTGGTTCAAGTTTGATTAAAACCCACTTTTTACCCAAAGCTTTCCTTTCCCCTAACAAATTGCTGTTGGTGGCTAGAGGGGATTCAGATGTATTATTTTAGCATTCTATATTGTGCTTTACCATGGTCTGATGTAGTTCGTTTGAATCTTGTCTTTGTTTACCATGGATGTGATGCATGTTTTATTGAATTCTATTGAATACACCCAACCATTGTAGGAGAAGAATCGTGTTGGTCTATGGTAGCCAAAAAATCCAAAGGAGTTAGTTGGAGCACCTTTTCTGACTAACACATTTTATTAAAAGATGTACATTTTCATGAGCAGGAGCTCACTTCATCAGATGCATACAGTAGGATTCTTACCATGAATGTTGTAATGTAATCTCCTGTGGATGTTATACCTGTACAACATTGCCAACTATGGAGTCCTGTGGGATACAGTAGTATATCAGTTCAATCAATCAATCAATCAATCAGTCCTATATTTTTATTTTATCATTGTAAAATATACTGCAACCATTAGGGGTGGTTACCGCTTCAACTAGCTATACAGACCCCATAATTCCTAGCCAGCATATTCAGTAGCTATGCTATTTGTGTCTTGTGGAAAGCCACTCCCAGAGCAATCAGTGGCTGTGCTGGGAAGTTACATGTACATTTAGGATTGCAGCAAAGGAAAGCTTAATTCCAGCTTCTGCTCCCAGATGACAGACAGAGCTATATGTCCTCTTGGAGGAAGACCTGGATAAGTTAAAATTCCTTGGTTTTAAGGCAATCATACAAATCACTTATTGGTTATGAGACAACCTTCCCTAAGATAGGCAACATTGGGGTTTGGGCTGTGACAAAGAGATCTGCTAAATTTACCAGGTCCATGTAGAGCAGTGTTCCTCAACCCTGGGAACTTGAAGACGTGTGGACTTCAGATCCCAGAATTCCCCAACCACAGGATAACAATCTCACTATGGAGGCTATAGGGGATGCGGTGGCGCAGCGGCTTAATGACTCTGAAAGTTGCCGGCCAGAAATGGCTGACGCTTCGGCGGTTCGAGTCCAGGCTTTGCGTTAACAGGGTGAGCTCCTGTTTCCTCCCCAGCTCCTGTCAACCCAACAGGTCGAAAACTCACGCGAGTAGATAAATGGGTACTCTCACTCCGGTGGGAGGAAAAATGCTGGCAGCGCCTTGCACAGAGAGACGGGACCAGTTGCCGGTAAGCGCGAAACCGCGCTCGCCCGAAAAAAGGGCGCGAAGCAACGGAAATCCCGCCTCCTGCGCTCGCCAGCTGGGCTCTGCTCTAGGAAGGAGGCTCTGGCAAACCACTTCCGAAAAACAATTGCCTTGAAAACTGCAAGGATTCGTCCAGGCAGTCACTGCAGGGTCAGTAATGACTGAGCGCAGACAAAAAAAAAAAAATGGAGGCTATAGCTTCCCCAACTCTGGAGTTTTTGAAGAACATGCTGGACAGCCACCTTTTCAGGACGGTTTAACTGCTTTTTCTGCACATTACAGAGAGGTGACTAGATAATCCCTGCGTTCCCTTCCAATCTCTAATTCTACAATTCTATGATAGAAGCCCTCAAAGGGGGAGCCGCCTTGGAGATGATCCACACTCTTTTGATCTCCCTTTGGCCTACTCAAGAGCATAAAACTATATGGGCCCAAGAAAAGCTGGTTGACTACATATATCTGGGAAAGAAATGGCCTTTTTTGCAATTGTTTCCCAGCACTGAATATTTAAAACATGCTGCTTCTGATTCAGGAGGGGATAAACAGCTGTAAAGGCGAGTGGCCAATAGTAATTCAGTCCTCTATGAAGTTGCCCTCTTTGTAAATTTAAAATGGTAGTTGTCTGTGCCTGTCGGCATCCCATTCCATCACTGCCCGAGACCTTTCGCATAGCAATCTGCCATTTTGAGCCGTCGTCCCTTTCTTCCGCTTTTAGCCCCAAACCTTTAAAGAAAACCCCGGGTTTCTTATGTTCCTTGTAGTATAAGCCATCCCACCATCACCCAGACACACGTGCACCGGGCGGGAGTCCGAGAAGAACCAGGAACTACACGATTGTCACATTTCAGACCAGCTCTATGTAAATGAGTTCAGAATTGTAGGTTCTCCACAGCAGATGGCTTTGGAAATAATGAAGGCTAAGAAATGCACGCCGTCCTCTCCCCTGCCACCCCCCCCCCCCATGTTCCTGTTGCCATGGCAGACCACGAGGCTGAAATGGATTCTGCTTATTAAATTTGCAAGCTCTTGTGTACTCAGAATGAATGGTGCTCAGTTATAGAGAGGCCTCCTAAGACACTGGGCTAGTTTTTATCTTAGAAAAACAGGCGCTGCAGACAAAGGCTGTGAAGGTCTTATTAATCTATTAACAGCGACCTCAGACAGTTCAACTCTGGGGCTTTTTAATCAGAGGGCAAGGTGTTTTCCAGGAATGCTAATAAAAACCCAATACTTCTGATGAGAGTTACTACCAATAGATGGTTGTTATCGGTGCAGGGAGGAAATGGAGAGGAAAAATGGGTTTATGCTTGGTCAAGGCAGCCAGAGTAACCTACCCCACCTTTTCTCTCTCTGGTTCTTCTTCTTTTTTTTTCTTAGTATGTCAAGTTCTGAGATGCTCTCAAGGAAACGAAAGGAAGACTTCAGAGAAGGAAAAGAGGGTCATGGCTTCTGTGGGTTGCTAAGAAGGTGCATTTGAACACTTGGCAGAAGATTGCCGAACCATCCCTCGAAGGGATAAGGAAGAAAAATGCTGCTGCTGTAGCAAAGAGAAACCAAAACATAGCACAAGATGGCAGCAGAGAGTGTTTTGGAATCTCCTGGTGGCCATCGTCCAGAATTTTGCCGCTCAGATATGGGGGCTTTCATAATAACAAATTCAGCCTTGGATAGTATCCTAACTGCTGGGAAGAGAGAGACAGTATAGCTGGCTGGTTGAGCTAAGGGGGCAGGTGGACATCAAAATGGGGAAATGGGGGTGAGGGGGAAGACCAATATAATCCACCTCACCCCGAACAACTTGTTCTGTTCGGTCTGATGAATGGAAACTCCCTTTGGAAATCTCTCGTAACAGAGAGCAGAATGTTGGTGAAATTCACAAGGGTGGAGTGTGGTGATCTTGCACTGACTTACTGATAAGCTGGACTTTCATAGCGTGTGCCTCTCTGTACCCAGAAAATAATGTTAGAACTAAAATTAAAAGACGTATTTTGCAAGGAGAGAAGGCTTTTTAAAAATAGCAAGACGTCTCTTGGTAGACATTAGCTGGGACAAGAACTGGGGAGACTGTGAGTTCAACCACGAGGAAAAGAGTAAGAGGAAAACATATGAAGGGTTGGTCTCTCACTCTGCAGAAAGGGCTAAGCTTTACCCTTATCTCTGAAGTACAAAGAACGGAACAGCTGCTGTTGTAACCCTGCTCTGCCTTGTTTTCTGAAGACAGTTCCTTTTCTACTAATACTAACCTTGATGGGTAAGTAGTTTAGCCAGCAAAGGCAGCTATCTACAGCCCCATGCCTGGAAATTAGAAACAATTTTATTATCTTGGAGAAATGGGCTGAAAGTAGCAGAATGAAATTTAACAGAGACAAGGACAATGTTTTTCCCCCCCTTAGGAAACAAAAATCAAATGTAGAGTTATAGGATGGGGGATTCCTGATGGTAATAGTATATGTGAATGTGTGTGTGTGTGCCTTCAAGTCAGTATTGACTCCTGGTGACAGCCTGGACAAGTCCCTGCAGTTTTCTTGGCAAGATTTTCAGAAGTGGTTTGCCCTGGCCTCCTCCTTCCTAGGGCTCAGAGAAAGGGACTGGTTCAAAGTCACCCAGCTGGTGTTGTGCCTAAGGCAAGACTAGAACTCATGGTCTTCTATGTTCTAGCCTGGTGCCTTAACTACTACATCGAACTGGCTCTCCGGGAATTTCCAGTGGCCTTCAGGGCCATTGCTCCACAAGTTTCTGGCTGTGAGACACTGTTCATTAGGTTGGGTTCCTGCGAACAATTGGGAGTTCTGCTATTGTACCAGCCTCCCTGCTGCCTGGCAGCCTCCCTGCCTGGGCTGCTGGAGGCCATCGCGGGGCTGGCGGTGGAGTTCCCCAGGCTTATGGTTCTGGGGGACTTCAACCTGCCATCCCTGGGGCAGTCCTTGGACGCGGCCCGGGAGTTCATGGCTACCATGGCAGCCATGGGTCTGTCTCAAATTGTGCGGGACCCAACCTGAGACAGTGGCCACATGCCAGATTTGGTCTTCTTGTCGGAGCAATGGCAAAGTGATCTGAGGGGAGATTTACAGCTTTCCCCGTTGTCATGGTCAGATCACGTCCTGGTGACCCTGAGTTTCTCCTATGCCACCCCCCTCTGCAGGGAGGCAGGACCCATGCGACTGGTCCGCCCCTGGCACCTGATGGACCCGTCAGGGTTTCAGAGGGAGCTGGGGGATATTCCCATGGACCTGCTGCATGGTCCAGTGGAGGCCTTGGCTGCTGCTTGGAATAGGAAGGCGGCTGGGGCCTTGGACAGGATCGCGCCTATGCGACCTCTTTTGCCACATCAGCCCCAACACTCCCTGTGGTTTATGGAGGAGTTGAGGATGCTGAAGAGGGTTAAGAGACATCTAGAGCGCCACTGGAGGAAAACAAAGACTGAATCTGACCGAACACAGGTTAGAGCTGCTGTTAAGGCCTACATTGTGGCAATAAGGGGGGAAAGCGCCAATACTTTTCCGCCCTTATTGCGTCCACAGAATGCCGCCCGGCGGCCCTGTTTAGGATCACTAGGTCCCTCCTTGGCAAGGGGGATGTGGGGGTTCATTTGCAGGGCCGTGTGGAGGAATTTTCAGAGCATCTGCAGGACAAAGTCGCTCAGATTCATTCCAAGTTGGACTCCGAGCGTGGGGCAGGGTCTGGGGAGATACCGGGGGACCGTTCTTACCCAGTTATCTGGGAACAGTTTGATCCTGTTGCTCCTGAGGAAGTGGACAGGGTCCTAGGGACTGTGAAGGCCACCACTTGCCATCTTGACCCATGCCCCTCCTGGCTGGTGAAAGCAGCTCGGGAGGTGACACGTGGTTGGATCCAGGTGATGGTTACTACATCCTTGCAAGAGGGAGTGTTTCCGGCTGCCTTCAAGGAGGCGTTGGTGCACCCCCCTCCTCAAGAAACCCTCCCTGGATCCTACCATACTGGACAATTTTCGTCCAGTCTCCCACCTCCCCTTTTTGGGGAAGGTGGTTGAGAAAGTGGTGGCTTCACAGCTCCAAAGAGTTCTGGAGGAAACGGATTATCTGGACCCTTTTCAGTCAGGTTTCAGGCCCAGTTATGGGATGGAAACAGCATTGGTTGTGCTTATGGATGATCTCTGGCAGGAGCGGGATGGTGGAAGTGCGACCATCCTTGCTCTCCTTGATCTCTCAGCGGCTTTCAATACCGTCGACCACGGTATCCTGTTGGGACGGCTCAGGGAGTTGGGGGTGGGCGGCACAGTCTTGTGCTGGTTCACCTCCTTTCTTCAGGGCCGATCCCAATCGGTGTTGATAGGGGGCGAAAGGTCCCATCCTTGGCCCCTCCTTTGTGGGGTGCCGCAGGGTTCGGTTCTCTCTCCGCTCCTTTTCAACATCTACATGAAACCGCTGGGTGAGGTCATCCGCCACCATGGGATGAGGTATCATCAGTATGCCAATGATACACAATTATACATCTCCATCTCAGGTGAAGTAAGTGATGCCGTGACTGCCCTTTCTCGGTGTCTGGAGGCTGTAAGGGTCTGGATGGGGAACAACAGGCTTCAGCTGAACCCTGGTAAGATGGAGTGGCTGTGGGTTAATGGCTCCTCTGTATCTGGGATTTTGTCATCTTTGGTGCTGGATGGGGTGGCACTGCCCCAGACAGACCCAGTGCGTAATCTGGGGGTCCTCCTGGACTCACGGCTCCTGCTTGAAGAGCAGGTGGCAGCCGTGGCTGGGAGAGCCTTTGCACAGCTTCGGGTTGTGCATCAGTTACACCCTTTCCTGGATTGGGATGCCCTTCGAACAGTCACTCATGCCCTTGTTATCTCCCAGATAGACTACTGCAATGCGCTCTACATGGGGCTACCCTTGAAGACTATCCAGAAGCTACAGCTGGTCCAGAATGCGGCTGCGCCATTGCTCCGCGAGCTGCATTGGGTACCAGTTTGTTTCCGGGTCCAATTCAAGGTGTTGGTTATCACCTTTAAAGCCCTACATGGCACGGGGCCAGGTTACCTAAGGGACCGCCTCTCCCCCATGACTTCAACCTGTCCCACCCGATCGCACAGACAGGGCATGCTTCGGACCCCCTCAGTGAAAGAACTCCGTCTAGCGGAGTCCAGAAGGCGTGCCTTCTCTGCGGTAGCCCCCGCCCTTTGGAACATCTTGCCCCTGGAGGTGCGAGTGGCCCCCTCACTCCTGGCCTTCTGAAGGGCCCTGAAGACCTGGTTCTGCCACTTGGCCTGGGGTGGGGAGGGAATACTTCAAGCAGGGGGATGGCTAGCCCCATAGTGGCCGGCTGTCCCCGGCCCGATTTTCCATCTTCTTGGATCTTCCTTTTTTTAGTATTGTTTAAATTTTGGATGTTTTATGTGTTTTAGATATATTTATAGTTTTAATGTTTTTTGTACGTCACCCAGAGTCCCCTATTGTGGGGGAGATGGGCGGGGGGAGAAATCCACTAAATAAAAATATATGTGAATGAGATCTTGGAATAGTAGATGGCTGGAAACTGAGTGAGAATCAACAGAACAATATGGCTGCAAAAACGGTGAATGGGGTGGATTTTAGGTGTATTGACAGGAATATAATTTCAAAACCACATAGGTCATCAGCACAATCAATTCTACCTTGGTCAGACTTTAGTTCTGGGTATCACTCTGCTAGAAGGATTCAGGAAAACTGGGTTCAGAGAAGGGCAAGAAGGATGATCAAGGGATTAGAAACTGAGAACTATGAAGAGAGATTGAAAGCAGTGGCATGTTTAGCCTTAAGAAGCAAGGCTAAAAGTGGATTATGGGAATGCTCCAAGTATCTGAAAGCATGTTGCATAGAAGAAGTCAAGGCAATTCTCTCATTCCAATGTGCAGGACACAGAATAATGGATTTCAGTTAAGGCGGCTTCCAGTTGAATGTTGTGGGGAAAAAGATCCTAATGCAAAGTTCATACTGGAACTAATGACCCACAGAGGGACTCCCCTTCACTGGTTAGATCAGCAAAGGTTAGACAGATGCCATTTTATGAAAGTTACCATGACATGTTTTGGCCTCAGTGACCCATTCCAGCCCTTTCTAGCATCCCCAGTCGTTTTGGATTGGTAGGTACATCTGGAATAAAAACATGTCATGGGACATTTCACAAAATGGCAGCCATGGGTGTGTGGTCTCTCAAAAGTACTCATCTACCAAAGGGCACATTGGTGAAGCTGGTCCCTGGAATCCCACCTAGCCCCTCAAGATAATCCGCAGTTTCCCTTAAAAAAGGAAGTGCAGGGTGTGGGGGGAGGTGGGACACCTGCAAACAAAACCCTTGGATGTAGCCATCCAGTATTTTCTTGCTGGACCCAGATATATTTCTGTGGATAAAGATAATGCTTGATCATTATTCACTATGGGCAAAATCTCCCCTTTAAAAAAATTAAAAGACTCATTAAAAAGTCAACTGGGGAATGAAAGCTGGTTGGTCACCAATGGGAGTTGCCAAGGGGATGTTGGTGCACCTTAACCATACATTGGGGATTCACCATGTCTCAGACCGTATAGCGTGGACTTCATTAAGCCCAATAAATGAGTGATACCCAAAGTCAACAGAAGCAAAAGAGACAATTGAAAGAAGTTGGACTTTGATTTGAAATGACTCCTTTATCTTAATTGTGCCCTTTCTGGTGGCCTGTGCAAAGCTGGTGAAAAAGCTTTCTTGAGAAAGTCTGGGTTCCACTTCCCTTTCTGGACTTGGTTTTAATTTTGGCATTTTCATTTTCATTAACTAGTTTTATGAGATCCTAGTTCCAGTATGAAGAGCCAGGGTGGTGTAGTGGTTAAAGCCACCAGGGTAGAAACCAGGAGACTGTGAGTTCTAGTCCCACCTTAGGCATGAAGCCAGCTGGGGGACCTTGGGCCAGTCCCTCCCTCTCAGCCCGAGGAAGCAGGCAGTGGCAAACCCCTTCTGAAACAGCCTTGCCAAGAAAACTGCAAGGATTGTCCAAGCAGTCACCAGGAGTCAACACTGACCTAAAGGCACACACACGTTCACACAAGGTAAACTTATCCAGTTGTCAAGATTTCTGTAACTTAATCCTCTTTTTCTCCTTTTAGTGCCTCTGGTTAATCCGACTCAGTGGGAATTTAGCTTTCTTCATTATGAGGGGCTTTAAACTGGCATTTCTAGTTGCGATAACACAATCTTCTCCCCCGAAAAATGGCTGAAATTTCACACATTTGGGGATGGTCAAATTTCTGGCAATCTCGCTTTGAGTGTAGTAACATCTCGGCCCCCTCGCCTGAAATCCTGTACTGTTTAGCTCTATGAATTGTTTCTATTTGCATTTCAGGTTGGGGTTCTGGGGACACCAATCCCAGGGTGTCACCTATGCCTTAGCTGCCCATGGGGCAGTGGCTTTCCCATCTGCAAATCTGTAGCATGGGTGTGGATCTCGAGAAGCAGCAGCCCCTTGTGTGTGGCATGTTTCTTTGTCAATCTACGATTTCCCTACTTGGCCTTGGAATAGCCCTGCTTTGGTCTTCTGAGTGAGCAACAAGGCTTTGCCGGCAGGGCTGGTGTGCGTCGATGGCACTGTTCCATAAGCCCCAGCCCAATTAGAATAACAATGAAGCTTGCCACACTTCTGGGAGGAGATATTTGCACTCACACCCCCTCTTCCCAAGCTGCAGCAGTCATTAAATAAGTGCCCACAGCTAATAGGCTTTCAACACTCAAAGGCTCAGCTTTTCCAAGTCCAGCTGTCATCGAAGGGGGTGTTAAAAAGGGGGGAAAAAAATGCCTGGGACCACTTTGCCCCATCTCTTTCTCCTCCTTAAAAATAATAATAAAAAAAAAAAAAATCAAGAGGAGGGGAATGGAATCAGCCCGTGCAAAAGAGTGTGCAATTAACGTGAAACAAAAGGAAATGAATCCATAGGGCTAATTATAGGGGGTATAAATCTAAATAAGTGGAACTGAAAAGAGGGAGCTGAACAGGGTGGAAGGAAGATGAAGGGAGGCTATAACCTTGAGCAAAAGGATCCACAAGAGCTGCAAATATTCATATATTTCTAAAAGCAACATAAAGAAACCAAGAAGGAGTGGGAGGTTTTAGGAATGTCCCCAAGTGAGACATTCTTGGTTTAAAACCATCTTGGCATCTTTCCTCTCTCCCCTCTGCTTTTTTCTTGAGGTCTTGCACATAAACAAACAGCGGACAGAGGAAGAGGGAGTAGGAACTCTTTTTTATTTTTTCCCTGCCCTTCTTTGGAGGAAAAATAGTTGATTCCAAAGTTGAGTCTGCCTTGCACAGTGTTGAAACAAATGGGAAACTAAAGGGAAAGCATGTTGGATGTCATGCTTACCCTTTCAATGTTTGAAGGACAAGAACTGCATATGGTTTGCATGACTTTTAACCTTTCAAGTGTCCTCACCGATTTTTTTAAAAATAATACTAGACCTCCACACCATCATATTGTTTTAAAATGTTGTACAACATTAGCATTAATATATACAATGGATAACAATAGCTTTGTTGGATGAGATCGAGAGCCAGTAGTCTGCAAACTGCTGCCAAGACCTTCACATGTGGGATTGGAAAACCACAACTTTCACTGATTCCTTCCTAGCCTTTGGGATCTACAGGTGAGCTGGCTCTTGATTCCAAGAATACAACAGTGTGGGAAGGTAGAAGCTTACAGATGTAGCTTCTGCCTTCCCATGTTGATGTCTTCTTTAAAGAAGCATGATGAAAGGAGAACATCAACAAATCTGAGAAATTGCAGAGGATTCACACATCAGGAACCTCAAGGGATGATCATCGACAAGTGCAAATGCTGTTTCATAGGTCACACAAAAATCTAGATCTTGGAAGTACTTATGAGTTGAAGTCAACCTTATTTTAGAAAAAAAAAAGTGTTGAAACCTGGTTTGTAATGAGATGCTGTTACTTGACCCTGAGAAAATCCTGAGTCCTTGAGAGCATTTCTGGGAAGTGCATTACAGGATGAATCTTAGAACCCTTGCTGTGGAGTTCCTTTGACTGCAACAGCAATGAAACAGTACTTTGGGAGGCAATGAAAAAGTGAGAGAGAGCTTGAGAAGAAAGTGTAGAAGAGTTTGGAGGCTTATTTAGGCATGGCGAGTTATGGAGTAGTCCAGAGAAAGGTCTTGGGAGCCTTCACAACTGTAGAGCATAGGGGAGATGATCTTGACAGAGACTGGCCAGATCCATTACCAAAATGACAAGGAGAAAAACATGCCTGAAGTCCAAAGTATGTGAAAGCGTCTCAGCAGACACCTCGCTAGTTCACATGGGTATAAGAAAGGGAGGAGGTGCAGCACAATCAGGCTTGCAAGTTTCTGTTATTATAGCCACTCTCAATAAAAGCAATCGTAGCCTTCCTGTGGAATTGATTCTTGGTCTGGTCTACCTGGTGGGGCGGACAACAACCTAGAATGGGCTCAGAAATAATCTTTCCCCACATTTTTAGAGTAAAATAATTTAATGCAAATGAAACCCTGGGCTTCTGGGAGGTAGTCTGATCCATCACTATATTTGAGTTACCAGGAAATAAGTCTGATGCACCCACATACAAGCACATACATGCCCTTGTACATTCACACATACAATTCAACTTCCTTGAGCCTATCAGATATGTAAGGACTTTGACACATCACCAATAAATGTTATTTCAGAGACAATCTCAAGTGCATGGGTGAAAGTAAGTCTGGATTTCAGGTTATTTTCTATGAGTTAGGAAGTTCTGTATCTGTAAAGGGAAACAATGTGAACCACCTCATCCAAGTATTTATCCCCCAAGGTTATGCTTTTGAGAAGAACAGAGATAATCTGAAAACCTCCTTGAATTGGAGAAGGAGAAGCAGAAAAAAAAAGGATGGGGGAGAAGAAGGAGAGAGAGGGAGATAACTCCACACTAGAGGCTGTCTTCTTTTGTTTAGGACAAATAGGAATATTGGAAGAATGATTTACTTTGCCCAGCTCATAATTAATATACATTCTTTGCATTCTTCTCTTGATCTACCACAAAGCTCAAGAGACAGAGTCAATGCTAGCAGGTCATAGTCTGCCTATACTTCACCAGGATCTCAATTAGTACAACAAAGGTGTGCACGCCACAATCAAGAGATTCTATGCATTTCAGGAGCAAATGTGGAATGTTTCTCCCTGTCTGTAAAGCAAAATACTGCAACATTCCTCCAATGCTGGGGACATGCAGGAGGCAATTGTCAGAGTGAATCTCCTTCTGTTGAAATGGGGCCCTCCATGTTGCCATTGTGTCAGGCAAGATGAGTTTCTGTATGCGTGCTCCATGATAGCAAGGAGCAGTACTTCAGAGCTGAGGACACCTTCTCTGCTTTGCATGTGGGCAATTTTGCAAGCCCATTCCATCTGAAGTCCATCATTGGGAGACATTTGTGTCATCTCCCAAGGCTGTGTCCTTGAGAAGAGTACTCCACATCTGAGAAGGTCTAGCCTCAGAAAAAACAGCACAGTAGCATTGGCACTCTCTTTGGCTCACATTATAATTAAATGGCACGGGAGTGTGTTTATTTCTTGAGCTTTGTTAATGAGAACCGTATGAAAAGCAGCAGGATAAGGCTGTGGATTACAATTTGCACAGGGGCTCTGCTGTCCAGGCTGAACACAAGCAGATTCAGCAGGCTCAGGTTCCTGGATCAGCCCAGGATTGGGGTTATTGGACATTTTCCAAAGCTGCCATCTCCTAGCTCTGCTGTTCCACTTTCTCCTTGTTACAACCAACTGGCTGTGTTCACACAATTGGCTTAACCAGGTCCATGAAAACTCTAAAGAGCCCTGTTAGCCTTTTGCAAGATATTGAAGTTCTGGCTGTTCCTTTAGGCATTTGGATCAGGGAGTGGATGATCTCTGTTGCTCTTGGTGGTGAGTGGGGTCAATGGTTTCCTTGTGTGCCAAGGGTTGTTTGGTGGGGTTGTTTGTTTTAATCTTATAAACCATCTAGATCAGTGTTTCTCAACCTTGGCAACTTGAAGATGTGTGGCCTTCAACTCCCAGAATTCCCCAGCCAGCCGTGCTGGCTGGAGAATTCTGGAAGTTGAAGGCCACACATCTTCAAGCTGCCAAGGTTGAGAAACACTGATCTAGAGTCACTTGTGTGAGATGAGCGGCTATATAAATTATATATGCAAACAATGGCTGCATGCATTCAACATGGTAAGCTTGGCACATTTAATTTCACATAGTTTTGCTGTGGCTTGCCATTTTATGCCAACCTAGCCCATTTGTTTAGAGTCTGGCTCAACATCTTGTGCAAACCCAGAAAATGTATTCATTCAGGAATCGGGTCAGAGATGTTGATCACAGCCATTTGGTCACCTCCTGCCTCCAGCTGAGATAAAGGATGAGTTTGCATAGCATGTGAGGCTAAAATGTCATGGGCCACTTTGCAGCTCAGAGAATTTACTCTATGGACAATGTGTTGAGATGAATGGGTTAAACCATGGATTCGGGGTTAATCATATCACGGGTTAGCATCTGGTATAAACGCAGCTAACGGGACTAAGGAAATGAGATCTGGGTGGCTCCCACCCTGATGGAGGGGCCTAAAGATCTGGCTTTTCTCCCAGGCTTTGGGCTAGGAAGGTAACAGCCCCTTACTGTGTGCATGATATGTTTGTGGTTGACTATCTTGTTTATTGTTCCAAGTTTTATTTTTTTTAATTGCCTTTTGTTGTTTTATTTTTTTATGGCAGAGTCGACGGTAGTCAGGAGGCATCTAAGTCAAAGAAATGAATGAATAAATAAACAAGCTGCAATCAAAGCTACCTGCTCACTCACATATCTTCTTCCTATTGTCCTATCTTCTCCACATTCTATCGTGATAGACCACCACTCCAGTAATCCCCATCAGTGATGGGGACTGGCCTTAGCTTGATGGTAAGGAAAAGGGACAATCCCCAGAGTGTGGAATAAGGTATTTGTTTTGGATGAAACCTGTATTGGAATCCAGGTTGACCTGTCTGACCTGCCTTTTTCTACTCTACATGAACCAATCCATCCATTAAAGGAAATCCCAGGGGACAGGAGGTGGTCTTTTAGGAAGGAAAAGAGAGGTCCATGTTCCAAACAGGGAATGACATCTGGGAATTATATTAATGCAAAGCATCAGTGGTTCTTTTCCCATTTCTGTTCACCAGGAGATGTAGCTTGCCAGCATGAATGCTTCTGCCCATCCTGATGTTCCTCTCTGATGGTGGTAGCAGGTGGCTCAAGCAGAGGTTCTTGCTCAAATATAGTGAGGATCTGCAATGTTTAGATGGGTCCTCAGAGGACACATATTCTAATCAGTTTTCCCTAATCTAGCCATCCAAATATATTGGGATTGCAATTCCCAAAATTTCCATTCAGCACAGGAATTGCAGACCCAATTGTCATGTTATAGAAAACTGACCTAGACTGAATGCTCTAGTATTTTAATGATTAAATTAGTATTTAATTAGTTTCCCAGTTTTTAAATTTTTGGTGGGGGTAATTGTTTTTAAAAAATAATTGTGGCTTTTATGAATCATATCCCATTTTATTTGCAAACTTTCAGCAGAAAGGAGTGGGTGCTTAACACGAATACATTTAGTACAGTAGTATATCACTTAAAAAAAAAAAGCAGGGATATAAGGATCAACATTCAAGAAGAGCAAATGGAAGAATCTTTCCAGGATATTTCAGGACATGGCAAGACCTCTTTGATTTGCTAAAGGAAAAAAAAAATGCTATAGCCAAAGAAATGCCTTTGGACAAAATCTGCAACAAAAGCTACACATTTCCTACACGTCGCCAGCTCACTGAGTGCAACGCAGAGGTACATTTGCTAACTGAGGCTTGTTTTGTGGTCTATGAAGGACCTGCAACCATTTGAATGTCCAAGGAAAGAGGAAGATCTTAGACTATAATAGCTCTTTGGAATAGTCATTCATCGTCCACTTGGATGAGGAGTTAGATTTCACTCTCTGCAACTTCTACTAAGCAGATGTTGAAGAAGCAGGATTCCATCTTTATCTCTCTAGACCCAACGGGCACATTGGTTGTGGGTGTGGATGGGCACAAACATCTGCAGGCAAACTGCACAGTCTCAGAGCAAGGAACTCTCTGGGTCCTACTTGGCCTGCAAATAAACCTGGGTGTACGAGATAGCTGTATGTCTCCATCCGAGTGAGCCCAAATGAGGAAGCGGATTATTAAAAATAATGCAGACAATATGATTCTGCACATCCCATATATTGGCTGGGCTTGTATGATTCCTAAGCCAAAAAGCCCAGTTCATCAGGACGTACCTTGATCTTATCTCCATCCCATGTACAGTAGCTCTGGAGTTGTTCTGTATCTGAAGCAGCTGTCATTTTGGCTTGACATAAACCAGGATTTGGTTGTAGTGACCTAGAAAACGAAACGAAAAAGGGTTGCTCGCAAATTCTAGTTTCTATCAGCTCGAAATTTATTTGAGACCAGAGGGCATGGTAAGCCTACAGCTGTGGTTCAAAAGCTGGGCATGACAAGGAGTAGGGTGGTAGAATGCACATGCTTATTAAGGATGCATTGAACCATCAATGTGCTCAATGTGCTCAATGTGTCAGGAGAAAACAGCTACAGCATTAGGTTTCCCCATCCCCAGCCAAACTAGATATCCTCATTTCAGCTATCAAACTGTGCAGACCCATCCTATACAGTTAGCTGATGATTCAGTGTATTGTTCAACCAACCATGTTTAAGGTAACCCTGGATAGGTCTGTTGTGTGAATCCAGCCTTTGAGAGCAAGGAGAACTCTGTCTTCATTAAGCAGGCACATTCCATGAAGGACTTTTTTAATCCCTTTCTTTGCTCACTGATATTGTTGGAAGCCGGAGGCATGGAGCGAATATGGTCACCCAAATTGGTATGATAGATTTCTAAGCGGTCCAAATTATTATTGAAGAAAGTGTGTATCACTCTTCCACAAACAAGATTATTTTGCCCTCTCCTGTGCCAGCAATTAAATATATTGCACCAAAATGGGCAATCTACAGAACTAAACATCTGAGAACACCTGCTAACATGGAAGACCCAAAGGAAATTTGCAATAAATTCTGTGTAACTGATGTCCAAAAACTAATAAGGAGGATAAGTTTGGATAAGATCTAAATAGAGAAGGATGGATGAAGCTATGGCTTTGGAAAATAGAGGTGAGGGATTAAGAGTTACAGAACTGTATTATTTGAGGTTGAAAGTATAATAACTGTTTTTGCTTATCAGTTAATGAGCAAGTGGAATAAAGTATAAATATTTTAAAAATACTTGAAGTAGAGCATCTGGAAGGATTTTTATATAGTCTAAGTACTGGTTTTTGAGCTAGGAATTGCCTACTCAAGAGAATTGATCCTATCTTGTTGCAAGTTATGTATTTTTCCCCCCTTTCTGTACATTACAATTTAATGAATATTTTTGAAGAATTGAAATTAGGAGCCCAATTTCTGGAACAGAAAAATAAAATTAACATTCATGTAATATTTTAGGAACTGGCTAAATATAATCAGATTCTGCTATCAGATAGCTCCTTTGATCCTTTGCCCTGATTGATTTGAACCTGGTTTATGGAGAGGCTCTAGCAAGAGTATGGAATCAGCAGGGCTGTCCTTTGTTAAGAGGGTTTTTAGAAAATTCTACTGTACAGAGTGATTCTATATTCTTAGATAGTATCAGTTACTTTGCTTTGAGAAGGAGACAGGGCTCCAAATTGGAATGAGTAATCCAAGATCCTCCTTTCTGGCACTCTTCCAAAGATTGCTGTTTCTAGGAAAGTGTGTGCATGTGCATGTGCGTGCACACACACACACGCACACACACACCCCTATTTAAAAAAAAGAAAAGAAGTGTGCAGGGAGCACAGGACAGAACAGGGGAGCTCTGAACCAAACCGATTGTAACTCTCTGTAGCTCTCTGCCAAATGTCTAACTTGGAGGCAAGTTCAAACCATGTCTTCAGTGGAAGAAAAACAAGCATACAATGACCTGGAAGAGAATGGAGAGAGGTGAACATCTCTGTGTCATTGTCAAGTCTCTACCCAGGATTCCTGCAGCCAAGAAAGTCAGATTCTTACCAAGTCTCATTAATCAGATGTATTGGAAGAATAAGAAGTTAGTTTTACAACATCTTGGAAATTGGACATATGTGTACTTTAGCCCCTGATTTATCAGTGAGTACATTAAGATGGGACTGCCTTGATGTCTTTGATCCTCTTTCTCACTTGCTCTTGATTTAAGGGGGAAGATGCTAGCCATTTAGGAGATGGGAACAGAAGGTCCATCTGTTCTTTTTCTGCAATATTTTGCACATGTCCTTTCTTGTTTCCAGGCTCAGAGAATTCCATTACAGTCTTCTTCTTCTGCCTGCTTGCTGTAGGTGGGTGAAGAGTAGATGGTCTAGAGTTCTGTGAGATCAAAGGGCATCAGTCAAAGAGGTGGACCACTCCCAAAGCTTCTTTTACATTTTAAGTTCTTCTATTTTATCTCCTTCCCCTTCAATATGAAATCATCTCTTTAGTAGCCTACAGCCTCCCTAGCTTCTCACAGTTCATTTAAATCCCAATGGAAGACCTCAAGAAGAAACCCACTTTTGTTTGCTTTTTGAATCAGAAAGCATGGTCAGCTAAGGATGAGGCAGAGAAATGGACAGGTATGTATGTAAAGAGACAAACACATAACACCAACATCTTCAGCCACCTCTTATCAATAACATACGCTCAAAAACTGCTACCAAAGTTATTTAAAAGCACTGTGAGGATGAAGGTTGAAAAACCAAAAACATCTTTTGCAGAAGAAGAAATCTTCAAGATTTGGAATCTATCAAGAGATCAAGAATTGTGGATTTTTCAGGCATAGTGGTTGATGAAAATAATTCTTATACCACACTCCCAGGAGAAATTACACGTAACTTGTGGCAATGGGTTGTTCATATGTGTTGTCAGCATTTAAATTAGTCTGGTTTTTTGAGAAAGGGATAAAGGAGGAATCTTTCAAGCAATATGGTCAAAATTTCTGGAGTTTTTCTGTTTCTAAAAGGGCCTCTCATTTTCCTTTTTAATTGCTATGTTATCAATCTTGAGTTTATGTTTGGTCCTTGAGTGTGGTTGTATATATTTGTATTTTTCTTTCGTTGACTAGTTTAGGATAATAAAATTTTTAAAAAAGGAAACTAGAGAATTGAGTTCAGTACAATATTAATATTAATAGACCCCCAATTTCTTATTTTGAAAAAATGAAATGTTCCACCACCTATCTAAATAAGAAAGTTCAGAACAAATGCACAGAGGTCACCCCAGTGGGGTTCAAATTCAAAACTACTGGTGGGGTAGCAGAAAAGGGCAGAGCTATACCAAGGTCATGCCCACCCCAAGAGCTGTGACTTTCCTCATCTTAATAAAAAAGTAAAAGGATTCATATCAGTTCCAGAAGTCAAGGCAGAAGCTCTATTTGCACATGGATTTACAGCCCTTAAAGAAAAGATAACCCTCCTCCAGAGACATGACTCTTGAGCCATGTTTTTATCATATTCTTGTTCATGTTCTGTAGGACCGATGACCTCAGCTTATGACCTTCTGAAGGCTTCTCTCAGCATGAGACAAAAGATGGACCACCCACCCCGAGGAATAAATAGGTAGATCTTTTGTTGGATCTGAGCACAGATCTGCCTCCAGTTTTGTTGGTCTATAGTCTGGAGAGGCCATGTTGCCCTCCAGTGGTATGGCTAGTGCTGAAAGGTCAAGATTTCATTCATGGGGGTTTCTTCTACTGAACTTCCAAATCATGAAGGAGAAAAGACAAAGGTCAGGAGCTGATGAGGGAACCACAGTAGCTGACCTTTGTACCTTCTCCTTCATGATCTGGCATCCCTTAAAATGTCCCCCTTTAGAAAGAAAAATGCATTCTGAATGAATAGGGTTGGTCATGGAAAGATAATAAACACCCTGTAATATATGCCAATTGTGGAGGAGATTCACATTCAGTTAGGCTTCAGGGTTGAACTTCCCAGGAGCATTGCTTTGAGGAAAACAGAGTTCTTTCACACTGCAATTATGATTCCAAAGAACAGAAAAAGGCCTGCAAAGGGGAGGCAACTGAGAAGGTACTAATTCAAAGCTTATATGCAGCTTAGGGTCACCTTAAGGAATAGGCAGACACATGAGTCACTTAGATAAGTGAAAGTCATAACTTGGTTAACTGATAGGAGAAACACAATAACTGTTCAGGCATTGCTAAGTTCTCAAAGATGAGCAAATCTAAGGTAGGACTTCTGAAACAGTGCAGAGACACCATGAAGTCCCAAGAGGTCTCTTGATTTCCCTTCTTCTCAATCTCCACAACTCAGTGACTGGGTTCATACAACATACCTTATTACTGAACTGACCCATTTTTTCAATGTTTAACTGACCTAGTTAAGCCTTTTAGTAGAAGACATTGACCACCTCAGGCCTCAAAGTGGCTCCTTTTCTAGGAATTATTTTCTTCCCCAGAATTCCATAACTCTGGCCGGCAAATCTTGAAACTTCCCCTTTACCTACATGGCATTTTTGAGGAACTCTAGGATGTTCTGAATAACACAGTGTCAAAATCTGCTGTGCAGTTTCTCAAAATGTTATCTTCTCCTGGTTTCTGTTTTCTACCTTATTCTCAGGGGCCTTGAAACTGTCTTTCAAATATATTTTACTGGTGTTTTTGAACTTATTTCATTAGGTGGGCAGTAGCATTTTCTGTTAGACATTTTCCTGCATGGTTTTACAAACTGAGAATGAAATGTCCTCTAGCATACCATCTGAGAAATAAGTCCCATAATGAAACTTCGTGGGATTTCCGCTGCATAAATTTGCACAGGGCTGGATGAAAAGGCGTTTTGCCTCTCCAGAAACTTAGGGTTAGGCTTTAATTTCTGGAGAAATCAGGACCTACAGTGTGCACTTGGATCTCTGGAGTTCTTTCAGATATTGCCTGATTCTAAATTTATTTAATTTATTAAAATGGCCGGACACCTGGTGCCTTACAAGAAACCTGTAATTGGGCAGTAAGCAGATGCCCCCTCCCAATTCTAAAACATGGGCAGCCTATTTTCTCTGTGCAAAACTTCTTGGGTCAGTTTTTAATTCTTTTGTCATTATATGCTGCTTCTGTAGTGCATGAGGATTCAAATCATGACTTCTGAGAGCTCCAAGAAGCACCCTCCACACCAGTGTTTCTCAATCTTGGGAACTTTAAGAATTGTGGGCTTCAACTCCCAGAATTCCCCAGCCAGCATGCATATGAACTGAGACTATACATGCAAGGGAACATCCTGTGGCACACTTCCCATGTTCATTTACAGTCATGTCATGGTTCACTATAGTTGGCCTTTGCTCTATGAGACCTATGGCCACTCACGATGGCTTTAAATTACATGTGGTGTGTGCATGTATGTACGCACGCATGCACCCACGCATTAACTTCTTCCTCTTTGCCTCAAACTGAGTGGTCAAGTCTGCATTTATGAACAAGTCAAAGCAAGCTTGATGTGGGCTGACAAAATACCAGCGCCAGCCTCTGACGCTGCTTGTTCCCTAATGAACAGCGGGCGCAGGCATTTATTATTTCCTTGCAATGGTGTATATTTTATCCGGCATGCTTCTCCTCCTTCTTGCAAAGACCTTTGTTTAAAATGCGCATAGCTACTGAGGTAGAGGGAGAGAGGGAGGGAAGGGCTGGGGGAAATTGTAGCAATCAGAAAACCTCAATTCATCGCAGCATCTGGGCCCATGATTTTCCTACGAGTGGATATCTTTTCCCCTCTGCAACAATCACTGCTAATAATTTCTACAAGTGACCAGTTTTTAAAAGCACTTCAGAATGAGCAATCCAGCCTCTGCCATCACTGCTCACTTGCTGTGTTCCTTCCCACCCCATGGCTCCAGAAGAAAGCCTCAGGAGGCTACAAACACACAAAAATGTAAAGATACCCTCAAGTTGGGCTCAACTCCTGCTGACTTCATGGACAAGGTCAGGATTTTTCTTGGCCAGAGGTAGACTGCTCTGACCATCTTTGGGGATGTTTTTTCCAACTTCCCCGCTCTGAGATTTCCTCCTGGGTTCCCATCCAAGGGCTACCCCTGCTGGATTCTGCTTAGCTTCCAAGGCAACTCAAGTTCGAAGGGGCACTGCCATCTCCTGAGATGCTAATCAAAGCAGGCTTCACTGAAATGAGAAAGGCTTTTGCCATCCTTAAATTTTACTTTACAACAGAAATCTTGAATACATCACTGCTATCCCTGGCTCCTGCCTGAAACTGAAAGAGGCAAGGCAGGGATCTGCAGAGGCTGCTGAAGCCAACTCTTGCAGGTCAGCATGGCTTGCATATGGTCAACAACGCTCAACACTCCCAACTGTTTTCCCCTTCTGACCCTTTATTATGCGTGCAATTTGGGATAAATAGCAGAGGGGGCAACCTCTTTCACTCATCCTTACAGAGGAGGCATTCTGCTCTGAGTGGGACAGGCACGGTTGCCACCTTTTTATCAGCCCTGCTCATATGCTCCTAAGAGCACAAACTGCAGACATGAAGACAGTTGTTCCCTTGCTGTGAACAATCTCACCTGTCCAGGAGCAGGAGGGTTCATTGATCAGTTGGCATCTAGGAGGAAATTCTGCTCTTGTGGGCAGTTCTGTAACACTGGAATACAAGAGGGTGGATGGTGTGAACGAGGCAAAAGCATTAAACCCCGACAGCAGACAGAGTTTTGTAAGCTGACTGCAAAAATCACTGAGAGTAACATTTAAGCATTTTGCCTTGGCATTATCCTTGGCATCTCGAAGTGGCGTTTCTCCCAAGGAAAATGGGAAAAGTTTCAATCCAGAAAAGCTTCACATTCAAAGAGAGTGCCGGACTGATAGGAACTTTTGTTCCACGTTGAACCTTCTCCCCAAACTAGCTTTATAAAGACATGGGAGGGGATGTTTGCAATTGATCTTAAAAATGAACTTTGAGCTCTTCTTCCATGCTTCTTGTGCAAAGTTTTGTCACTGTTGTTAATATGAGAGAGAGTCACAAGAGTGACTTTTAATTAAATGCACATTACAGAACATGTGATGGAATCAGATATGAAAATGATGTCTGTTCCATCACTGCCCACTGAAAATGAATAGCATCATACATATACATATACATATACATATACATATACATATACATATACATATACATATACATATACATATACATTTACATATACATTTACATATACATATACATATACATAAATGAATACTTAGTAGTCTAAGTCTATAAATGTAGACTTAGAGCCACCAGGAGTTCTATGATTGTGGTGGAATATAAATTTGAGATAGATAGATAGATAGATAGATAGATAGATAGATAGATTGATAGATAGATAGATAGATAGATAGATAGATAGATAGATACTTTAGCACTGGGAAATCTTAGATAAACCCAACACTGATTTTAATATGTTGCTCTGTATTCTTCTATGGAGCAGAGGGGTGGGCAGGCTTATTACTTCTGCAACCTTAATATTAGGTAGCAACATCTAGACTAATGTTTCTCAACCTTGGCAACTTTAAGAAACCCAGCACGGCTGGCTGGGGAATTCTGGGAGTTGAAGTCCACACAACTTAAAGTTGTCAAGGTTGAGAAACACTGATCTAGACAACCTTGGCAGATTGCAGAAAGCTAAGCAGGATCAAGCCTGGTTAGTACATGGATGGGAGATGTTGGAAGTTGTAGGATTTTACAATTTTCTCACAAGTTTTATTCTGTCAATGAGTCATAAATTCAATATCCCATCCAGTGAAACTGAATACTGGAAGAATCATGACGGACAAAAGGATTTTTTTTTAATACAATGCATAATTCAACTTTGGAATTCACTACCCCAAGATGTGGTGCTGGCTACCAGCTTGGCTGGCTTCCAAAAAGGATTGGAGCCATTCATGGAAGTCCTGGGGATCCATGACTCTTAGCCTTGATGGCAGTGGGACTGCCTCTGAAGGCCATCTGCTGGGAGACTGGTGGGATTCCTCGAGCAGTTGGTTGGCTGCTAGGAGAACAGGCTGCTGGACTAGATGAACCAGGGGGCCGATCCAACAGGGCACAGCTTCTGTTCTTTCGTTCTTCAATGGAAAGCATCCAGTGGGCATTCTGTTGTCACCAAGAGTTAAACTTGGCTGAAGGAGTCTTTTCCTCTGTCTATAGTAGATAATAAGATCCAGTATAGTGGTTTAAAGAACGTGTCTAGAAATTGTGAGTTCTAGTCCTGCCTTAGGCACAAAGCCAGTGAGGTGAATCTTGACCAGTCACTGTCTCTCAGCCCTAGGAAGAAGTCAATGGCAAACCACTTAGAATAATAGAATCATAGGGTGGGAAGGGACATGGAAGGCCACCTAATCCAACTTCTTGTCCAGTGCAGGAATCCTCATGTCATCCCAGGCAATGGCTATCCAAACTTTTCTTGAAAACCTCCAGGGATGAAGTAACTATAACTTCAGGAGGTAGGCTGTTCCACTGCTTAATAGCTCTCATCGTCAAGAAATCCATCCTCATTTCCTGTTCGGATCTCTCTCTGATAAGCTTCCATCCATTGGTTCTTGCCTTACCTTTGGGCGCTATGGAGAATAAATCTACACCCTTTGCTCTGTGATATCCCTTCATTCACTGGAAGACTTCTATCATGTCTCCCCTTGGCCTTCACTTCCTTAGGCTAAATATATCCAGTTTCTTCAACTATAATTCATAGGTTTTAGCCTTCAACCCCCTCACCATCCTTGTTGCTCTTCTCTGGGCACTTTCCAATTCCTCAAAGTCCTTTATGTATTGTGGTGACCAGAACTGGACACAGTATTTCAGGTATGGTCTGACCAGTGCAGTGTAGAGTGAAGATATTACTTCTTGAGATCTTGACACTATACCTTTGTTGATGCAGCCTGAAACTGCACTGGCTCTTTTGGCAGTTTCCAAAAATATTGCCAAAACAATTGCAGGGACCTATCCATGCAGCTACCAAAAGGCAAGACAGACTTGAAGGCAACGAGAGAGAGAGAGAGAGAGAGAGAGAAAGTAAGTAAGCAAGTAAGTAAGTTAAGGAGAGTCAGGTCTGGTTGGAACTTGAATGGGAGCCTTCAAGAAGGCTAGATATCCCATGAGAAGACAATAATAAACTAGCTCCATATTGTTGCCTTGAGCTCCTGGAGAGAAGGTATGATGGAAATCTAGCAAGGAGGGGAAGGACAGGAAGAAGAAGAGGAGGAGGAGGAACAACTAGAAGTGGAATGTATTGTATTGCCCTTCTTATTTTAGGCTTTGTAGTGTTATGAATTTCTTCCCCTGCATCTAAATTTAAGGTTCCAGACATCAGGAAAAACTGACCAGAAGAGTGAACTAATCCAGGTTTTCATGTAATATAACTGGAAACTTCTCTCTGATATTGGAAGGGATAATCCAAGGACTCTCACACAAAATAAAGAGGAAGAGAAAAATAATGATAAAGGAAGAAGTTAGAGAAAACGAGCAAATAAACTGGGTTGCAAGTTCTGCTTTGTGTCATTGTTTTTCTTTGCACACTGAAAGCTATAAAAGTGGCTTGGCCATGTGAGTTTGAGACTGGAGATCTCTATAATTGCAAGTCAACTTTACTCCATGTAGTGGTGCATCTGCTGCTGTGCGGCCTGGCGGGCTGTGACTTGTAGCACCACGTGGCCAGCACGTGTTCTCCAACCTTTGCCCTGGCTTATCATGTGAATGCGTGCAATAAAACAATGAACACTGCTGGTTCTCCTTCTGATTCCTTCCCCAGATGGATTTGTCAGGAAACGGGCAGTCTTGAGTGCCGAGTGGATGCTGTGTTGATTTCTTCCTTAGGTCGCTGGATGTCCCTTGCAGAAGAGGAGTGCTGAAGAGTAGCCCGGTGGCCACCAGAGTGAAAGACAATGCATGGCCAATATTTTTTAAGCTGGGGGACTCAACAAAACTTGGGGGATTCTTATGGTTGTGGACATGCTGGATGCTGTGACAAAAGAGGGCTCCCAGTGGATTTGGGGAAATTGTGCAGTTCAGGACCCAGGTAACGTAAGAGCTCTGCATACTGAAATAAAATGAAAGGAGTTTCTGGTCCATTTGATTAGTTTAGTTTTGCTGAAATAAAAGTTATGCAAGGAGAGATTACAAAGGTTGTCCAAGACTGAGATGTTGAAAATCAGAGCATTGGTAGAAAACACTGGAATTCCTTTCTTTTATTATATTTTTGATATTCTCTTATCTTTTCTTGGAACTTTTTATGTTGCCAACTACCTAATATGTTCCTTGTTTCTAGCAAGTTTATGTACGCCATTTTTGATATGGAAACCAAAGCCTACCATGAAATATATATCTTTACACAAAGCAATTGTTCTTCTGTCTCATTTTGATTATTTCAAAGAATGAGCCATCTGAATAAATTGTCCAAGTTGATCTTCACTACCTTTTGATCAGTTTCTGAGATTTCTTCCTTTAATCTACAGCATTCGGAGATACTGTCCTAAAAGCTTCTGCAAAGTTGGAAGAACAAGGTCAAGAAGAAGAAGAATATACTTGGGAGCACTTTTATGTATAAAAACAACAATAATAATACACAAAGTAATCTGAAGGAGCTATTTAGAAGTTAATGGACATTATTTTGTGCACCTCAATTATTGTTGCTGTAGTTATTATTATTTCAACTTGCATAACACTGAGTCTTATAGGGGTCTCTACCTCAAGGTAAGGAAGAAGCTTACTTTCTTCATAATATGGTAAGCCACATCGGTTATACATACTCCTTCCTTGCTCATGGCTGCTTTACACAACTGGCCCAGAGTGCTGTCCTGGTGAGTCCACTGGACCTTAGATGCGTATCCATGATGTTCTGCTTTCTGTGGGCCAGGAAACCTGGGTAGAAATTGGGCAGCTGGAGACCACGAAGCCTTGAAAAGAAAGTGCTGTTTGTCTTGGGTGTTTCACCAAGCGCAAAAGATTCTGCACAGATCAGGTTTCCTCACCGCACAACTTGAGTTTTCGGCAACTTAAGCTGCTGAAAACATTTGTTCCAAAACGGTGTGTGCAGAATGCCAATCCACCAGGTGGGTATGAGCAGCAGATGCGGTTCTCACTTGAGCATTATCTAGGGGACGTGGGCGGCTCTCTGTCCTGGGTGACTTCCTTGACAGGAGGGGTGGAGCTGAAGACAAAGACTCATCCTGACCCGGAAGTGAGCCTGCAGCCCAGGAATTGTGTCTCATGTCTTTTCCAACCCAATATCTGAGATGTACAAAAAAACAAGCAAAAAAAAAAAAAGGGCAGCTGTAGGGAACAGGACCGTCTGCTCCAGAGAGGTCAAGGGGCCAGGGAATAATTTATTTACCCCACACAATGCACTGCTTGAACAGACTCCCCAGAAAAGGGAAGGCGGAAGCTGCTTTTGGACTGAGGGATATTATACGGGGGGGTGGGGGGGAGGTTGAGATGTGGAAGCGGGGCGGGGGGAGGAATCATTAAATGGATTAGAAATGTACCCTGTCACAATCTGCTGTTTAATTGATGTGTGGGAGACAGAATAAATGTGGAGTGAAGAATTTTTCTAATTACATTAGGGATGGGTTTTAAGTTGAGTAATGACTTTCCTTCCTTCTCTCTCTCTCTTTCCCTTCTTTCCTTCCTTCCTTCTTTCCTTCTTTCTTTCTTTCCCTCCCTCCCTCCTTTTTTTCCTTCTTTCTTTCTTTCCTTACTTCTTTCTCTTTCTCTCTCTTTCTCTACCTCTTTTCTCTTTCTTTCTTTCTTTCTTTCTTTCTTTCTTTCTTTCTTTCTTTCTCTCTCTCTCTCTCTCTCTCTCTCTCTCTTTCTCTCTCTCTCTCTTTTCCCTTCCTCACTCTCTCCTTTCTTTCCTTCTTTCCTTCTTTTCTTCCTTCTTTTGCTCTCTTTCTCTCCCTCCTTTCTTTTCTTCTTTCCTTTCTCTCTCTTTCCTGTCCCTCCCTCCCTCCCTCCTCTCCCCACTTTTATTTTACTTCTCTTTTACGGCATTTGTCAGATTTTTCTCTTCCTTTTTTCATTTCTAAATGTTACATTGTATATTCACATCCCCCCCTATTTCTGTTATCCTTTCTCCTGGACTCTTTCTGGATGCATTTGTTTAAAATGCACACAAATTCTAAACTGCTTCTAAATTACATAGCTGGAAAAGAAAATGCAGTCGTCTGGTTTGGAAAGCATGCTAATGTTTGTTCATCTTTATAATTCCTCTTCAAAAGTACCTCTTCAAAAGGACTTTCCTGCTCTCTTAGGAAGGGCAAACTTCCAAGCTAAAGAGCGGGATGATTTTTGATACTTCCATTAGAGATGAACACAGAAATCAAACCGAGACAGTGTGGAATCTGGCGCCTTTTGAAAAATGAGAATCTTTTGCCCAAGAGAGATTAATACCCACAAACTGTTCTCCTCTTAAATGCATACTTAGTAAGTACATTGCAGTGACTAGATAGGGGCATATTTCAAGACTAAAGGAATCTATAGTACTTTAGGTTTTTTGGCGGGGGGGGGGGTTGGTGCCTTCGAGTCAACATTGCTGGTGATTGCCTTGACAAGTCCCTGAAGTTTTCCTGGCAATTGTTTTTTTTTTCTTCCCAGAAGTGGTTTGCTCCTTCTTAGGGCTGAGAGAGAAGCACTGGCCCAAAGTCACCCAGCTGGCTTTGTGCCTAAGGTGGAACTGGAACTCACAGTCTCCCAGTTTCTAGCTTGATGCCTTAGCTGCTACAAGTTGTCTTCATTTAATGACCACTTGTTCAGTGACTGTTCAAACTTATGACAGCACTGAACGAGTGGTACTTATACCTGGTCCTCATACTTGCATCAGTCACAGTGTCCACACAGTCAAGTGATCACCATTTGTGACGTTCTTTGCTGGCTTCCTACAAGCGAAGTCAGTGGGGAGCCAGCAGGAGGTTTCAAATGGTGACCATGTGATGCCCTTGTTTAATGACCCATGATGATTCGCTTAATGACAGCAACTAGGTAGTTCTCACTTAACCACTGCAATTGGGACTGGAATTCCTGTCACTAAGAAGTGCAGAAGAATCACCTATGGTGATTTTCTTAATGATGGAAATTCCGGTCCCAGTTGTCGTAGTTAAGCAAGAACTACCTGTACACCAAAATGGCTCTCTCTTACCAAACTTAACCACTACATCAAACTTTAGATTGATTTCATGACATTTGTATTAGGAAAGCCTAGGACAATGTAGCTAGTTCCACTGCTGGTTTGGGTCTTCTATTTTCCTGCAAAATTTCCCTGGGTTCTTTGAAAGAAATGTACTGTAGGAATGGTCCAGTCCTTCTTTGTGTTCACCATTCACAGTATTCTCAGTTCATCTGAAAGGAACTTTCCCCTTTCTAATCTTTTCGTTTACTCTGAATTCTAATTTAATTGGGAGAAATTTGGAAATTAATTCTGCAATGTAGTTGGTACGGAGAGGGCTGTGTTGTACTTGTCTGCTACTGAGTTGGCACCTGTCCCCCCTCCCCAAAAAAGACAGCCTTATTCACCACTACAAATATGGTTGAATACATGGTTTAAGTTTTGGCCTTGATTTTTGATATGTTTTTTCACATATTTTCTTTTTTAATTTAAAAAAAAATGTGAATTTTGGCTAGCTGTTAAAAAAAAAAATCAAATAAAGCTTTCCTGTATGTTTTGAGAAAGGCTGGGATGATCAAATCTTAAGACAGAACAGAGATTCTTGCATAAATCCAAGCAACTATGCATGGTAGACCTTTTGCCTGGATCACAAGATAGTGTTAGAAAGATCCTACCTGCATACCTATCAAACCTTACCTGGCTGGCAAACTTGGGAAACAAGAACCACTTGGATTTCTGGGGAAAAAAATTAATAGCTAGAGTGTAAAGTAGAGCCAGTTTTGTGTAGTGGTTAAAGGCACCGGGCTAGAAACTGGAAGACTGTGAGTTCTAGTCCTACCTTAGGCACAAAGCCATGGGTGACCTTGGGCCAGTCACTCTCTCTCAGCCCTAGGAAGGAGGCAATGGCAAACCACTTCAGAAATCTTGCCAAGAAACTACAGGACTTGTCCAAGCAGTCACCAGGAGTCAACTCTGACTCAAAAGCACACAACACACACACACACAGAGAGTAGGGTAAAGTACACAATCATGAAAGCTCCAGATCGGTTTATACCTAGCATAATGAAGGTGGAGTTACTCTGAGTCTCTTTCTCACACTTCCCCTCTCCCCTCCCAGGAGCTGTCTCTTACTCAATAGCCCCATTTCCTCCTCCTCATCCCTAGAGTCTCCTAGACATTCCATTACAATACCAGGTTGAACGGCTCTGTAGTCCTAAAATTATCCTCCTTTATTTGTTCATTTATTAAGCCTGTATGCTGCCCAACTCCCAATGACTCTGGGCAGCTCACAATAAGAATCAGAAATAAATAATAAAAGATAGAAAAGGTGGCAAAACCAGACTGAAATAGAACCATGAAATAGACCCACACAATTCGAAGGGGCCTCTCTCCCTCGCTAAAGGCCTGGCAGAAGACCCAGGTCTTCACGCTCCTTTGAAACACCATCCAGATCTTGGGGGGACCTTGGGTCAGAGAGGAGACACTGGTACAGAGAAGGGGCACTTCCAGGGTCCTGATAGATGACATTGTTTACTGGAAGGAACTTGGAGTGCACCAACTCTGCCAGATTGAATTGGCTGGGCAGATGCTATGGGAGTAACCAGGCCGTATGCCATGTAGGGCTGTATAGGCAGCAACACCTTGAATCACACCCAGAAGCAAACTGGCAACCAGTACAGCTCGTGCAGGGCCATACTGAGGCACAAGGGTATACCGAGGCTTACCCTTCACTCCCCATGCTTTGACTTCAGAGAATATCTTCACAATTGAAACTCTTACTCAACATTGCTTGGTGGTGCCAAACAGATGGCGTGTGCTTCTACAAAGGGAGCCAAAGAATCCTACATGGCAAATTTCTAAACCTCATGGAGCGATTTCAACTCGCTGTGGGAGGCCGATGCGAGGCCTCTGGGATACAGACGTTCAGCGACAGATTAGCAAGGGAAGTGAAAATGGCTGCCAGCTATCCATGGGGTTATGGAACCCTGTGCCATGTTGCCATGCCAAAACAGAAGCACGGAAATTGAATGCAGTTGTCGTGACACCAGCCAACAAACACAAATCTGCTTCATTTGCATAATATATTAAAATTTCTGAACACAGGGTTTTTTTAAAAAAAATCAGGAAATACAAATAACCCAGCTTCAAACTGATTATCGGCACAAACATGTTCTCTGCAGAACTTCTGTTCGATATGGATATGAAAGAGGGGGGAAAATAGCGAATATTGTGGAAACTCATTCAAGAACGTGAAGTTGCGGCCAGGATAACTGGCTGGTGGAAAAGAGAATCTCAGGTTAATGTGGGGGGACCTTGAATTCAGGAGGACCACTGTAGCTCAAGGGAAAAACATTTTCCTTGCACGCAGAAGCTCTTAAGATTCAGTCTTGGGTTTAATAACTTGTTCTTTTGTTGAAAGGTTGGAAATAGGCCTTAGACGGAGGGTAATGTTAGTTGTGTCATAATTGTGCAGAAGTGTCAAAAGGTCACTTTTTCTAAGCAAAGCACCTGTCCTTGAAGCATTTAAGCAGCTCTGTCTTTTGAGGGCTTGGTGCAGCTGCTGTCAGCCTTGCAAGGTAGACCAGACAGGAAACACAACCAGATGAGCTCATTCTACTTTATTGTAAGGCGACATTGACAGAATCTTGCAAGTCTGAAAGCACATATTTCCTCTTTCTCCTTTACAGCCCAAGAAACTAGGGAGGATCTCTTCTGAGCCTCTTGCCCCACCCACTATTCAGCTGTGGGCTATGCTGTCTCTTATCTGACCATTCCCTAGGCAGAGTCTCTTGGCCCCGTCTCCCAAGGTCTTTCCCACATATCATTACAGCTGCTTGGTGTAGACACATTTGTTGTCTCTGCACACCTAGTCCTAGTAGCATCTAGTCTACGCACAAACATGTAGACTGAACCAGAGTCATTCTTTAAAGTAACTGTGTTAGAGTGTCCACACTTCCCTCTTATTTAGCCCCCCTGTTTGGTCGATTATTACTACAAGCAGACATCTACTGTCAGTAGTAGAAATAGAGATGCTTTTTCAGTTTCTTTTTCTCTTAAAATGTTTCAGCCTATTCAATAAATGTCCAGTTTTAAATTTCGGTATAAATGTTATTACTGTAGTAATTAAATTAAGTAAATTAAGTGGTAAAGGATTCAGAACATTGCAATCACAAAGAATTTTCTTCTGAAACTTGGGAGATCATCTGCGTAGACAATAGAGCAGATTGGGCTGTGAGTAACTGCAAAGTCTGAGGGCTTATGAGAAAAACCAAAATAATAGGAACCAGTAAGTTGTACCTCTACTATAACATAACACCCCACCCCCAAGAACCTAGCATATCCCATTTAGCATTTTGTTAAAAGTCCCCTGGGTTATTTTTCCCAGTTAAATAGAAGTTTGGCACAATTATTTGAAATATCTAACAAGGTTTCTCTCCCTTCCTGTAGGAACCCAGCAAAGGGGATCAGTTTTCCCCAATAGCTGTATCTAGAATTGTTGAAAGTGTTGGGGATTAAGCAGTGGGTCACTATGTGAATGGATATATGTGTGAATATGTGGGCAAACAGCTACTAATAGAACACATTGGATGAAAAGTTTTGCTATCCTTATTTTAACCCAAGGCAGGGTGTCTACATGCTAACCATGAAACCAAGTTAGATCATGCAAGATCATAGCAGAGAGAAAAGTGCTTCTTGGCTGAAGATTTTTCAGTACCATCAGAATAAGCGCTTTGGTTTCACCCAGTTCTTTAGTAATCTCTGCAATATACCCTCTATTATCCCTCTGTTTCCTCAACCACGTGTAGCAGAAATCCCATTGGCTAATTCCAGTTTTAGCAGTTGGTGCCACTGTGTTTCTAAGCCTGAGGACCAGAAATGTGTGCTTTGCTCACAGTGGATTGATCACAGGTGTGGCATTTTGGTAGTGGGAGTATTAACCCTTATTTTGGGTCTTCTGCTAATGCCATTGTTAAAGCCCATTTGGTGATAACAATGACATCTAGAAGATTGCAACTTGGAATGCAGGAGAAGTAAATAGGAAAGGACGTGAATTAATAAATGAAAGAAATGTATCTGTGAAAGTAAGAGAAAGAGGAAGGATGTAATAGAGCTAAGCAAAAGTGACCTGATCTTGTGGAGTAGAGCTGATGTAGGGAAGTGAAGGTTTACATTTAATTATGAATGAAACACTAGATTTGTTCTGGAGATTCTTGTCCTCCTTCGTCTGGAGATTCTGGGAAGCTAATCTGGAACTTCTGCAAACCGGGTGCTCTACTCCCACACTATAGCCTTTCCTTTAGAAAGGAAAAAGGATGAATATTTTGTCCCATAACTTCAAGGAGAGTGTGAGGGTCACAAAATGGGTGTTGGGGGCCATGAGTAGTGAGTTGTTCAGCCCTGCTTTACAAGATCCACAGCACAGGACAGAGGGAATAGAACCTTTTACCAAAAAAGTGCTAGAATATACAATCTCCATCAGTGCATAGTTTTTGTTTCAGACTTGTCACTGCTTTCTCTTTGAGGCCATTTGTACTGTACCAGAATTTTGAAAACGGTTCTGATGTTTCTTAACCAAAACTCAGAAGGGCCTGAATATGCAATACCACATTTCTACACCAGCTTGGGTCCATAATATACATGTCAGGATTTTCTCATGGGAAGAAGTGCAGCTCGTTATCTTTACAAAACTATTATGGCTACATGGATCATGTAAACAATTTGTGACTGTGTGTTGTGCACAGATCCTGCTATTTACTGCCACCTATTGGCGTGTGTATGCTAGTTACTCAGTGGGGGATACATACCGGCAATATAATGGGAGAACCTTATGCCCAGCCTCGCAGTAGAGTTTTAGCCACCGTGTAGTTAGGTTTTATGGGTTATGTAGTTGTAACTAATAACCAAGTAGTGTACCTCTTCTCTGAGAGTTTTTGGCTAGAGACTTTATAGTGGATAAGTCTTGGATGCTAAGTTTATGAGAAGAAGTCTTGTTTTCTATATTTTGTATGTAACTTGTATTTTATGGAGTTTTGCATTTTTATCAATAAAACCAGTTAGTATCTATTTTCTGACTAGACTTTCTTGGGAGAACAAAATATGGACATTGCATTTTGCAAGCTCTCATGCTGATGTGTATTTTATCTGAGAGCAGAGTTTTTTGGGAGCTTTGCTACACTCTGCACAACAATACAGTCCTAGAGCTGGCCTATACCTCTAATTCAAAACTCGAGTTCTCTGAACCAAGCAAAACACTGAGAATCTGGTTCTTCTACAAAGGAGAAACTTTCTTAGATTGCAAGATGATTTCCTTAAAAAGACAGGAAGGTAATCAAGAGACACCAAATCTATCCTACGTCAACCCCACTTCATCAATCCCCAGGTATATTTCAAGGAGAGCCTTGAGGAGAGGGTAAAAGCTGAGAAATGCCACAGTGAAGTTCTGGAAGGATAGCAACTTCTCTAGTTCCTGTATTGAGCAGAAGAAGACCCCAGGAAGATGTTCCTTTGTGGAAGAAAAAGGAAGACATTCTATTGCTGAAAGATGGCCAAACCCATATGCGTAAATCCTCATTGAGGCATTGTTACACATGCAAGCGCTAAGGCTCTCCATCCCATCCTCTCTTCTCCTTGCTCAGCTCCAAATCTGTCAGCTAATTAAAATGTTAATGAAATTAAACTGTTGCTTGCATTAAGACACTCCGTACATTCAAGATCACTTTGAAGGGTCCACTGCAGATGGTAGCAATTCTCCTGCGGGCCCCTTAAACACCTCCAAGTGGGTTTTATGTGGAGAGGCAAGACTCCACTGTAGATCTTTTCTATTTTAGAATTATTCATGGCTGTCCCTGTTTCCACAGCAGACAACAAGATTATCTGCCTCTTTGGATAAAAGCTGAGGTAAGACAGAAGTTTGGAGTGTCCCACAAGCAACCAGGCCTCTTTTTTCAGCCCGTGTCTAGGGCCATATGGCTTACTGCCAATTATCTGAGCCACTCTGGGAGACAGGTTACTCTTTTAATTAGATCAGCTTAGGGAGAATGCTGCAAACTGGGACTGTGTTCATATTCATGGCAGACACAGGGAGCTTAACCATGTTCCTTGGGGAAAAACTGCATCCGTGTACCGGTTCAGAAAGGAGAGGATTGGGCAGGGGATGGTGGGAGATGCGTTAGCCAGGGACTAATTAGAAGTGATATGAAGTCTCTTTGGAAGCCTCCAAGCCTCTATTTGATCCCCCCTTTCCCCAGATAAAAAGATCCTCAAGCCAAACCAAAGTTGTGTTGACTGAATTTGGCCTCAGTGGAATGAGATACTGTTAGAAATGTCCACAGGTCAACTTTTTAAAGCTTTCCCCCATCTCATGGTAATTCCCAACAATTTAAAACACCAGCAAAACCCCAAAAGCTTTCTTGAAACAAAACCCTGTTGATGTGAAAATCATGTACCCCTAGGTCCAGCTAGCCACAGGCAATCATGTGCTCAACATGCTTGAAAATGCAACTGTTGGCCTTTTCTTGGATGTGGGAAAGTTGGAACATGTCACTCCTGTACCCAAGCTTCATTGGTATCTGTTTCTTTCAAGTTTCCATTTCAGGCTAGATCCTGAAATCAGACTGTGTCACTGAGATACAGCTAAGCCCATGTTTTCCTCCTTCTTCCACAGTTATCATCTGACTCCATGGAATGAGCCACATTAAAACTCCTACAATCTCCTATCTATCCTAAAAGGAAACACTTAATAGGACACACACACACACCTGCCCTGCCCCCAAGACACATAAATGCTGTTTTATGCTCCCTGACAAGGGGAAAGTTGATGTAGTGGTATGTGGGAAAGACCTTGGGAGACTGGGCCAAGAGACGCAGCCAAAGGAATGGTCAGATAAGAGACAGCAGAGCCCACCACTAGATAGTGGGTGAGGCAAGAGGCTCAGAAGGGACCCTCCCTAAGTTCTTGGGCTGTAAAGGAAATGGTGGGAGAATTGCACTTTCAGACTTGCAGGATTCTGTTAATGTAGCTTTACAATAAAGTAGACTTAGCTCATCTGGTTGTGTTTCCTGTCTGGTCTACCTAGTAAGGCTGACAGTTGGGTCTGGGAAGATACTTCTGGGGAAAGGGAGAGATTAGACCCCTCCCCGTCATAAATTGTCTGGGACCAGGACACCTTGAAAATGCTCCCATCCCATCTAGCCTGCCTGAATACAGATAAAAGTTTGTGTATTCCAAATGTTCCTCCACTTTCCCTTAGAACACTGAAATCCTTTACCAGAGGTTCTGTATTCATCTGATATTCGAAACAGAGGGTGGATATAAAGGCTTTTTTCCCCTTTCCTATAATGGCACCAAGAAATTGAAATGCTCTTCTGAGGAAGAGCCAAGGAATTCCATCTGTGTTCAGTTTCAGGTTATCAGTGAAGAATTGAAGCTTGGTTGTACCAACACTGTTCATCTGAAAGCATCTCCAAAGCATCTTAAAACCAATGTACATTTTCCCAGTTTGTCTTCATGGGTCCCATTGCCTTTCAAACATGGAATGCTGCCCAAGTCACACTCACCACTGCCCACCTGGCCAATAAGGAAGGCTCTATTTCAGAAACATCTGCAGGAGGATTAAAGAGGACAGATGGGATGACAGCAGGGTTGCACTCTCCTAAGCGAGCTCTACCCTTATTGTACTTGTGTGGTGGCATTGCATGCCCAAAGAAAGGGGGGAGTGGGTAGGATCTTCCTTGACCTGGTAAATGTGATTGGGTACCATCAAATCACTTGGAAATAGTCCTGGGTTAATTACTGTTGAAGTTAGGTACGTTGTAGAAATGAAGCCAACACATTGTGAAAACTGAATCTAGGAAGGCCTTGTTCTGTGAAACTGATGGCTCCTTGCCCAGTGGCCGGCTCTCTCAGAAGTCTCCTGGTAGACACAGTCAACACCATCCAGCTGGTCCTTTGCTTGAACGTCTTAAATAATGAGTCAGTAGGGGGTCAGATATGGATAAGCAGACCTCATAGGGCAAGACACGTATTATTTGTTAGCAACAGCCTCCCTGCTTGCTGACAAGGACAGAACCAGCAGGTTACACAGACAATTTCATGATCAATTGCATTTCTACTAGGACCCTGAATGCTGCCGGCTCCATTAAGGTTAAAGGGACGCTTCAAGGAAGGAATTCCTTGCAAGCCAGTCTGTGCTTGGAAGATCAGCGATGTGTCAGGGTTAACCTACTGCCCTAGGAAAGCGAGGCAGACTCTGGGAGGCAAGAACAAGTGAATTAAATGTTCAGCCAGCACTAGCAGCACTGAAAAAGTTTGCACACAAGGGACTGTCTATCTAACAGCTGCAGAGACATGACAAAGGAGCATTCTTTTTGCAACGGTTCTGACTTCTTCAGGAAAAAAAATCCCTGAAAATTTTGCTTTGGCTCAAACCTACACACACACACACAGACACACACACAAGGAAGCCAGGTGGGATAACAGAGTTCCTTGAAAGAACTTTCCTCCTCTATGTTTAGAACAGCATCTCTGCCTCTTCCCACAGGAATACTGGAAATGCTCTCTGTGTGTGTGTTAGGAACAGACCCCTCTCTTCTTTTTTGAAATTCTGCTTTTCTTTTGGGGTTCTTTCTGCCAAAAGCCCCATGGTTAACCAGCCCACCTCTGAATCATTGTTGCCCTCCTTGTCTTTCCTTGATCACCTGATCCTCCTCGTCTCTGTTTTGCAAATCTACACTGGGAACACTTGGAAAACTGAGCATAATTCTAATCACCAGACCCCGACCAGGCATAATTTTGTCTATGCCTGTGAATTTCCTGATTGCACTGAATTGGCCACTGTGCCCCATGGAATGCTGGATAAGATTTTATTTATTTATTTGGTTGGTTGATATCCTGCCTTTCCTCCAAGAGCTTGAGGAGGCAAACGTAGCACTTCCTGTTCCTATTTTTCCCATCAGAACAGCTTGGGGAGTAGATTGGACTGAGGGACAGTGACTGGTCCAAAGTCACCCAGTATGTGGGAATGACTTTGAGAGACAGGGAGAAGAGATGCAGCCAAACGAATGGTCAGATAAGAGGCAGCTTAGCCCACAGCTGGATAATGGGTGAGGCAAAAGGCTCAGAAGAGACCCTCCCTAGTTTCTCAGGCTGTAAAGGGGATGGGGGTAGAAATGTACTTTCAGACTTGCAAGATTCTATTAATGTAACATTACAATAAAGTAGAATTAGCTCATTTGGCCATGCTTCCTATCTGGTCTACCTCACAAGGCTGACATCAATCTCACAAGTCTGAAAGTATAACCTCATGTTTTTGACCAATTGTGCCTTCAGCTGTGGAGTGGAGAACAGCTATGGCCTATAGGAGCTTACAGGTTTGTTCCTCTGGAAGGTGGAATCACAGATGTTTGGAATGTCCAGTCTACAGATTTAAGAGAACCTAGCAAGAGTCCCCTCCAGCCATTTCATCTTTAGTTGTGATCTTGCAAAAATGTCAATTTCTGCTCCTTAGAATTTGGAGGGCGGGGCATGAGCTTAAAACCAGCATTGCTTCAATGCAGTTTTATGAAATCATTTAAGGCAGAAAACAGGCAAAAAAAGGTTGCATAATCTAAGGAAAAGACACAGCTGCCTTAAGGTTTAGCAGACAGACTTCTGTATGCAAAGTAGTTTTTGAGATCAGATCTGAAGCACTGCATAATCGTGGTGGAGAGATGATTCATAAGCTTATTTAAATAGAAATGATATCATCAGGCCAGTTCAGTTTTATTGGCTTGGTCATAAGCAACCATGATATTGAAAGTCAAATAATTAAAATCAAAGTCTAGTTACACAGTATCCCAAAGATCAACTGTCTATAAAAAGTCTGTATGTGTCTATTACTTTAACCCTTTTCCTACTTTTCCACTTGACATGTCAGCCCCACCCTTCTGGATTTTCTTTTTAACAGTCTTCCTGTGATCTAGTGAGGAGGTGGCTCTCTTCCTTGAGAATGGGGAACCTTGCAGCTGTTTACATATTGGCCTCCTGAATCTTAGGTCTAAGAACCATCCATTACCTCCTAGCTGAGGCTGTGAAGAATTGAATGGGATGGAACGGCCTTAGGATGAATCCCGCTCACCTCACACCTTGAGGACCCTCTTGGAGTCACAATTCTTGCAGGCTGAAGCTCAGCTTCAGCTGGTAACCCAGTTGTGACCTTTTCTAGACCAGGAAGCTTGAACAAACACACTCATGCCCTTTCATTCTTGGATTGCTGCAGTTCACCCTACATGGGGCTGCCCTTGAAGATGGTTAGGAAGCTACAGGTGGTACAAATGCAAGAAGATGGTTAGGAAGCTACAGGTGGTACACCCACTTGCTGATAGATGAGAGCTCTTGCAGCAGGATAACAGGGCTATCCTGGGAGCTGAATTGGTTTTCAGTAGGTTTCTGGATCCAACTTAAAATGCTAGTTATCCTTTATACAGCCCTTTCTGAGCCAGATTCTCCTTACCTTCTGGACTCTCTGCTCAAAGCAGAATCTGCCCATTTGATACTTACAGGCTAAGAAGAGATCTGCTGACTTTTGCTCTCCCAAGAAGGTAAGGAGAGAGGAGCCCAAAAGCAGATCTTCTCTGTCATAGCCCTTTCATTCTGTCCCTTCAGCTTAGTACGGCTCTTCCCTTATTAATATTCAGAAAGGCTGTTAAGACAGTGATTTTCTAAACAGCCTTTGGAATGGAGCAAACAGATTGGAGGGCACTGTTGGTGAGTTGATTGCTATGGTTGATTTTATGTTATGTCTCAGTGTACCCATTCTTTTATGATTATACTGCATTGTTATGGATTTATGAAAGGTACGCAGCCTTAGATCATCAGATGAGGGGGCATGCAAATAAAAGCACAAATAAAATAATGAATAAAAATGCTCAAAAATGCAGAAAACTGGATGCTAATAACTGTAGTGAGGTGACAATATTCATCAGTTTATCTTCACAAAGCAAGAAAATAAGTTCATGGGGGGGAGGGGTTTCGTTAGGATCGTACAGACATTTTCTATGCCTGATTTCACACAACAGAATTAACTTGATTATTAAATCCATTTTCTGGATTTCCTCTATCTACTGAATCATAAACTAATGAAGTAGGCTAGGTCTGCACATCAGAGTGAACCACCCCAGGACTAAATATGACAAAAATTAACTAAGTTTAGTAAATGCAACAGTTGAAGTATGTTGTACAAACACAATATGTAACCACACAGAAGCTTATTTCTGTCTGAGATGGTGATTCCAGTATGCATTTATGCTCATTCAAGTTCCTCTGACTGGTTTCCCCTCCGTAAAATAAATGCTTATTTTAAAATTCCTTTAAAAAGGAAACCCACCAGAGAATTCACTGGTTCTTTGCACCACCCTGAAACCAAGTATTTCTACAATATTAGTGTCCAAGAACAAAGCCCCCCCTTTCTTGGGGGGGTGCCAATTAATCTGAAGCTGGAGTAAAGCTGGTGTCTCCTTTTACAACAGCTCTGAGAACTCTTGCTGAGAACTTGTGCCTTATCAATCTTCTGGCTCTGTACACCAGTATCTTACTATGGTGTCCATCTCTGGGAGTCGTTTGGAATGGATCTTCTCCTTCCCTCAGTTCCACTTCCACTAGCATCATGCAGCTATTGTTCAAATATTAGAAAAGCCCCAGGTTGCAACAATATTGTACTGACATAATATTGTACGCACTACCTTCACAGCTTGAAATATGATTTTAAATACTGGAGGAGAAACAGCTTTTGCCTGGAAAGGTTTGCCCTGAAGCAGTCACTCAAGCAGTCTTGCAAATGACCAGACCAATACATCCAAGGTGAACTAAATCTGCAGAAGCATTAGCAATTTATTAGCCATTTCCCTTTTCTGCAGAAGGGGGTGAGGTGACATTAGTAGCTCCAAGATCTGTAGTAATTCCAGGGCTGGGAAACTGAAGGGATGATGGCTTTTTTGCCTTCTTGCACTGGTTAACTAGAGGAGAGCACAGATTGGTTCATGCTGTCCCCTGCATTTTCTGAGCATGTGCTTGTTCACTCAACTTTCGGATGTAGTGTGTTGAGTAAACACAGTCCTAGCATTAGGTCATCTAATGTTGCTGTTCCATTAATGCTATAGCACAAGTTGCTAATGAAGTGTTTTGATCCCCCGATGCTCATTAGACAGATCCAGGCTTCAGTTCCACTTACTTTCCATTGAAATCAGCAAGACTTGTCACAACTCCTTTTTTTGCAACTAGCTAATTCTCAGCCATCCTGTAATCTGGGCTTCAGCGGCACCTCCTGGCACAGCAGAGGGAACACAACTTTCTCTTCATTGAGAGTCTTACAGCCTTTGAGTGTTACGCTTGGAGCCACACTCCAAAATATATTAGTGGGGCATTTATTTCATCTGCATTTAAATGGAACTAAAACTAAAGATAGTGAATACGATTGCTTGCCCATCATACAATTAATATTTTATCTTTCTCCAGTCCAGAAATAACTTTTGGAGGTTTGGCAGAGACACAACAAAGACTTTTGGGGCTGCCTGTGAGTTGTGATGCTGAAGATAATTGCTTCTGAACCTTTCTCTCCTCCAGATACCAGCATCTCTTCCCAAAGGTTGGGAATCTACTAGATTAGGTTGAAATAGGCAGCTTGTGATCCAGCGTACTGTGGATCCCATTCCTTGTCTTAGCAATGTGAATTAACTATCACATTAATTTTGGTTGATTTGTTTGGTCACTGGATGTTATACTAACATAGAAATTAGGCTTGCATAACCTGCAGTTAAGGTTTATCACGTGGTGTGAAACCAGCCAGGCCGAGGGTCCTTCAACGTAACTATTTTCCAGGAATTGGGGGGGGGGGGGGTAGTGCAAACCCCTTTTCCTCCGTGGTTATATCTTATGAGCAAAGTTTGACTCATGGGAAATCTGGATTCAACCAATAGTTACAATCTGATCATCCTAGAATCAGGAAGTGAAGATCTGGATCAATGCAAGAATCCAAACTGAAACATCTCTCTAGCTTCTATTTGAACACATCCAACGGAGGGAGGGTCCCAAACTCTTTTTTTTATGTTGGTTAATGCTCAGTCAGAATCTGCCTTAATTTCAAAACTGTTGAAATTAAAATCTTTCCATTTTTGGTGCAGGATACTTCTTCAGTAGGGGTTCCACCAGTGTTCTACAACAGTAAACTTCACTTACTCTTCTTTCAACAAAGGGGACCAGGATGCATATGTCCAACTCTTTCAATTGTTTCATTAAAAGATTACCATATGATGATGCTTGTTTTAGGTTCTCTGATGATTATATAATGCAGATCTTGAATTTAACTGTGCTTTAATATGTTTTGATTTTAATTTTTTTCTCATTTTTCCCTCTTTGAATGCCTTTTTAAATAGAACATAGTCTCAATCTAATACATAAACAAATAAATAGAACTATAGGCTTATCCCGGTGAAATCCCTCAAATTTAGGGCTGGTTTTCTTGGTGGGATGCTGAACTTTGGGAAATAAAATTCCTGAGAATCATCTACAAGACAAATCCCACTGCAAAATTAGACCATGATCTTGGTCTCCTGGGCTCCAGAGCAACAGCGAGTAAAGTGTTTGTCCGCACTCCCTTTAATTTCCATTCCAGCAAAATCACGTGGACGATAGAAACAACGTTGTAATTTAAAATTCAATTTCTGATTCCACCTTCATTCACAGGCTCTGCCACATAACGGGGATTTCATTAAAAGGTTTAATAGATTTTATAAGAGTTGTCAGTTCCAAAAAGGGGATGAAGCTAATGCATTCTCTCTGCTTCTAGAAATTCAGGCGGCAGTCTGGTAAACAAATTTACCATGGAAATGGAAACAGGAGGGGGAACACTGCCACTACCCATATATAATCTCGTACAGGGAGCAATAAATCTCATCTGAATAACTTTAAAAGCTGGGGGTGTACCTCTTCCCCAGACACCGCTTGAGTTGTAGGACATTCAAACAAGATGCTTCACCAGGACAGTAAAACAGCCAAGAATCATTTGTGCAAGATGCAAGGTTAGTGCTAAGCTTGGTTAGGGTTTGTCTGTCTGTGTGTGTGTGTGTTTAGTGTGAAGCCAAACCATTTTGTTCACTGATGATTCAATAGAAATCCAAGAAACGGGTTCATTCAATAGCCAGGTGAGGTGCATTGTTTGAATGCAGTGTTTGTGTGGTGTTTGTATAGAAAGTAGGATACGGTGTGAGTGGCTAAAATAATGATACCACAAACCTTCTAGGCCAGAGCAATGTAGTGGTGAAGATGCTGGATTCGGAGCAAGATCCAACTTCAGGATCCCTTAGCCACAATATCTCAAGAGGTGACTTTGGGCCAGTCACTCTCTTTCAGCCTAAGCTTTCTCACAGAGTTTTTATATTTGCACTGGGGAGACCCAGGCTGTAGTCCCCTCTTAGCCCCAGAAGCTCCCTGGGGGATTCTGGACTGGCCTCACCCTCTCAGCCCAACAGCTGGGGTGGTTAGTGGGGAAGGTGCTGGACCAGGAGCTAGGAGACCCAGGTTGTAATCCCCCTTCAGCCACAGAAGCTCCCTGGTGGACTTTCAGTCTTTCATTTATGTCAGCCCAATCTACCTCACAGGGTTTTGCTGGGGAAAAATTGGATAAGGGAATGAATGAATGAATGAATGAATGAATGAATGAATGAATGAATGAATGAAATGTAGGATATGTCTCTAAAAATAAATAAGTACAAGCATTGACCACTTCAAGGCCTACTTCATTCTGTTGCCAGACATGATCCAAGACCAAGAGAACAGCCAATGGGCACTGTGCCATGATTCAGGGGGCAGGCAGGGAGGAGGCATCACAAACGTTCTCTCCCTTGTGCGTTCGATTCTAATATTGAATCCCATTGATAGAGCTGTAGATATTAGATTGAGAAGATAGGTGTCTCTCTACTAATGTTGTAACAAGCAGATGAATCCAAGATGTGCAGATGATTGCTAAATGGTTTAATGAGGCTGATGGGCCATCAAACCCTCTAGCTTGCCTGGGACATGAGAAGAAGCAGAATGATACAACATGGACTCCATCTTTAGAATTTTTGACCCAAAAGAAACTTCAGAGAAAGGATATGGATATGCTTTTTGGCTGATCAATGCTACTTGGAGCAAGGCTGCTGAATTAAAAATTTAGGACCCCTAGTGTACCAAACATTGGCTACATTCACACAATATGCTTCATCAAAGCAGTTAGGCTCCCCTTGGACAGGCTTTCCTTTCCTTTCCTTTCCTTTCCTTTCCTTTCCTTTCCTTTCCTTTCCTTTCCTTTCCTTTCCTTTCCTTTCCTTTCTTTTTTTGGTTGCTCAGCACTTTTAATTATTTATTTATGAAATCTTTATGCTCCCTCAGCCCAACTGGGTTTTAGCCAGTTGATGGTATATACCCGTGTTTCTCAACCTTGGGAACTTTAAGATGTGTGGACTTCAATTCCCAGAATTCCCCAGCCAGCCATGCTAGGAGTTGAAGTCTGGGAGTTGAAGTCCACACATCTTAAAGTTCCCAAGGTTGAAAAACCCTGGTATATACTAGGACATTCAGTAATAATAATCCAGTAACATAAGAAATGTAAACATATACAGTATTAGCTTAGTAAAACCAAGCCATAGGGCTGAAAGGGACCTTGGAGGGTCTTCTAGTCTTGCCCCTGCAAGAATCCTCATACCATTCTGAACTTACATTGATGGCTCTGGACTAAATCCTGAAAGGCCTGCTGGGAAAGCCAAATCTTTAGAACTTTCTAGAAGAATATGAGAATGGGGACCATCTTCATCTTGGAGAGCATGCTGTTCCTTAGGAGAGGAGCCCCTACAGAGAACAACTGCCTTTGAGCTCTTTACCATCACAATCTCCTGGTAGGTGGGACCCTGAGCAGATGTTCTCTGACTGTCTGGGTCAGGCAGGCAGTTTTGATCAGGAAAAGACAATTTCTGAAGCTCTTAGACTGCTTCCCATAGGGGAAGTTTGGACCAGCTGACATTTCTGGATGGTCTTCAAGAGCAGCCCCATGTAGAAAGAGTACAGTAATCTAGATGGTATTTTGAACCACAAGAGATTAATCCTGTCAGTGGGTTCAGTGTGTCATATGAACTCTTAAGAATGTACATTCTTAAAAATGGATATGGCAAAACCGACCAAAGGTGTATCAATTTACCATCCTCTTTCCTAGCAAATGAATGAGATGTTTATCTGAAGTCCAAAAATACGGTTTGGAAGAAACAATGCAGCCGCATTTTTCCCCCCAGTAATAAATATTGCCTTTGATCCTGGAATTACCATGACCACTAGCTTTTGACAGCCACCTCTTCCAAGGCTAGGCTGGGCTCACATATTATGCTAAGTCATAGTTCATTTAATCATGATTTTTGATTTGCAAAAGAAGGCTATTGTTGGAAATTATATAACAAAAGGATTAAGAGAAACTTCAAAAGCATGGAAAATATATCTATGCCAGTGTTTCTCAACCTTGGCAACTTTAAGATGAGTGGACTTCAACTCCCAGAATTCCCCAGCCAGCCAGAATTCCCCATGGCTGGCTGGGGAATTCTGGGAGTTGAAGTCCACTTATCTTAAAGTTGCCAAGGTTGAGAAACACTGATCTATGCAAATGAAATATGACCGAGGAACTACTGAGTAGCACTGAAAGAAATAAGCAGATACATAACTCTTCAGAAGCTCTTCGACACTGAGTGGAGAAGCAGACATGCTTTGACCACTTTAGTCTTCTTCATGAACTCAGTTCACAACTTAGATACCTACTTCTTTGCTGGGCCACCAACTTTATAATTGGCTTGCAGTCACTTGACTGTCTCTGCTGCCACCTTGCGTTTAGGAACTGTAAAGGTGGCTAAAGAAAGAACCCCCCCCCCCTTCCCCTCCCCCAGTAAATTGGGCCCAGTGGAAAGCTTTGAAAACCAACCAAAAAAGGAAAACTTCTCCATTCTGGAGTGGCAATGGAGTCCAAAGCAAACTGCAAGGACACCAGAATGGTGACTGGGACAAAATGAGGTCACCACACAAATGCTGCAATTGTGTTCTTGCGTTGCGATATCTGATGCCATAAGGACATGCCATAAACACACAAATGCCGTGACTTGGATAAGTCCATTTAGCATAGAGTCCAACCCCTTGCTGAGTGCAGGAATCCAAAACACAACATTCCAGTAGAGAGCTCTCTACTCCTCTGTGTCACTGTTGCACCATTAAACTGCTCTTAGTCTAACATGCAAGTGGAATCTCACTCCCTGTAACTTTTCTTCCATCTTTTGAAGCCCAAACATACCCAGTTGGTCCTTCTACCATTCCAAGGTTTCAGTCAACAGGAATCCATGTTTGGGGTGGGGGGGAGCGGCAAAACATGTCTCATGATGTTGACTTTCCTGCTATTTAACGTAGTTATTCTGGTTATAGAACCAGTCGACCTTAGCATGCTGTGTAAATACAGCCTGGCCACTGGGTCTCTGCCTGACCCCTCACTGAGTGGGTTGTGTGAACACAGATGAAAAGTGCCCTCTTTTAACTTTTTCCCCCCATCCATCCATCCATCCATCCATCCATCCATCCATCCATCCAAATAATATTTATATCTATCCACAGCCCTGAAGCCTTCTGGATTCTGCAGAATATGTGTCTCTGTGTACATCTGACAAAGTGAACAGAAGTTTCCACCATAATCCATTGGTTAGTCTTAAAAACTTTTTTGTCATTGGTGGAAAGCTATGAGACTGCAGAAAAGGCTAAACTAGGAGAGCTTTTTAATGTGTTGTCCTCATCTGTTGTATTAAAAAGCACTTTTATGATATACATTTTCTGCCCATGCTGTACACCCCACCAGCTCTTTTCAAGGTCACAGGTGGGAACTGCCCCTCACTCCTGAAAGAGAGTACTTCTAGCCTATTGTATTGCAAGAATTGGAATTTTGATTGCAGCTTAAATAGGATTTGCATTTAAGAGCCAGCTGCCACTGGAATTCTTTCATAATGTCTTCCTTAACTTTGCTACAATAAATTTACTTTCAGAGCTTTGGTGTCCTGGGATGTTGGTTCTTGCAGTTTCTGCATAGCTGACTGAGAGGAGTCTGACAATAGCCCTGGGACTTCCTGTAGTCTCCCTTTCCAAGGGCTAACCAGACTCAACCCCCTTAGACTCTGAATGTATGTAAAGTCATCTGGTTTCAGTTTCCAAGAACAGCTACTCTAATGGTTGCAAAGTGCAGTGGAACTCTTTCGTCTCAATTTTCTATCTCTTGTTGAACTTCCGCTCTTAACAGCTCACGTCAGACTTCAATCCTTTGACTCCAATCCTGCTTGAGAAACCCTTCCATTGTCTGCTAAACCTCCTTCTCCCTCTGCAACGGCTCAAGTACTAATCAGCTGCTTTTATTTGCTTCAAACATTCTTATAAGATAATTCTTCCTTCTGTGCTACCTATGGAAAAGCCTTCCTCTGTCAGGGGAACCATTGGAGATCCCAGACTTCCAGACTTTGTAGCCCACAAGACCATTGCTGGTTTAGGATTCTGAGGGCTGCGATCCCAGTGGATCTTCTTGCCAACATGTGCCTTGAAATTTCTTAGAGGTTTTCTTCCCTACACAAAAAGTTTCTGTTCGTACTTTATTCTCAGGACGCTTCAGAATTTCTTCTAAATTCATCCTAGTGACATTTATGACTTGATTTGATAATTGGAGGTGATGGTGGAAACTATGTTTAGAATACTTCTTTCCAGATCTCTGAGGTCTCCTTGGCTGTCTACCTTCCCAATCTGTAAAAGGATTTCCCTTTTGATGTCTTTATTTTGGATTGAATTGAAGCTAGGGAGACTCCAGACCCCTAGAGAGAAACGTCTCTAGTGAAATTGCTTAAATGAGCCCTTCCAGTTGTCCCAAATGACCCTTTCTAATTCTATTAAAACAGGACATTTAAGTACATTCTTGGTTACTTTGTTGTTAAATAGATGTAAACACTCTGCATTATACTCATAAGGATTTCTCCAATATCTCTTTCTCCTTTGGAATAAATACTGAAAACATTTTTTCCCCTTGGATCTAATTGAATGAGAATCAGTAGAAAAAATTCAGGACAATATGTCTGTCTGGCATTGGTCAGTTCACATCCAGATAGAGTCTGGTAGGACCTTTTCTGAGCAAAAGAGACTCCTGAGTTTTTGGTACCATAGACAGCTGTCCTCCTACAATGCTCACCTCCAGAAGGTTCTAGTATGATGAGGACCATGCTTAGAGTGATATCCCGAAGTTTAGGTGGGGGGAATGATTGCTTACATAAAACCAAGTTGTTGTTGATTCTTAGTGACCACATAGATAGATTTCCTCCATGATGATCTGTCCCTAACCTAGTCCTTCAAGTCTCCCAATGGTGCCACCATCACTACTGTAACTGAGTCTATCCACCTTGCTGCTGGTCATCCTCTTCTTCTCAGAGACAGAGCAGTATTGCCAACTTTGGTTGTTTCAGTCCTGTAAGTAGAAATGCCAGATGCTGAGAAGATGCACTGGGCAAAATAGCACAAATGTTTTAATCAAAAAGTTCTTCCTGGTTAAAGCAACATGCAAGGACTCTAGAATATATGTGAATCCGCTCTATAATTTAGCATCCATAACCTCAGAACTACTATACTGGTGAATAATTCATTATCCATCCCTTTTTTTTTTCAGATCCCAAAATTGTGCAATTATTCTGCACCCACTGGCTGTACTGACAAACCCAACTAGTCAGCTACTCAAGATTTTTTCCCTGCACCTGAACCACATGATCAAAGATGATCTGGTCCAACAGGAAGCAACCATCTTTGACCATTTCCAAATGGTGCAAAGGTAAATAAGGGTCTGTTGCTTCCTGGTGTTTTTTTTCCCCCAATGGATGGATGGGGAAAAAAATCCAGAACTGGATCATCCCACACATCTCCACCTCTTTTCTGCCCATTCTCCCTTAGGAGGATGGGAGGACTGAACAGTAAAAGAGGAGGGAAATAGAATTCCCAGAGAGGTCCTATTCTGAGGGGGCATTCTAGAACTTCAACTCTGTGCCAGCAGCCATATGACTCAGTTAATCCTCTTGTTGCTGTTGGGCAACATGCTGAGGGAGGAGGTAGAGGTTAGTTTATCCAAACAATTCCAGGGTTTATGCTGTTTGGGGCTAATGCTCCTTCTATTCCCAGTACTGACTGGCTTCAGCTTTTCACATGACATGCTACCCTCAGTTGTCGTGTGAATGTAGTAAATATATATCTCTTGCCACTGAGCTAAAAGCGTTCACTGCATTTTTCCACATCTCTTTTGAATTCGGTTTCTATTTCTTCTTCTTTCCTTTTGCATTATCTACATTGTCTTCCTCACTCTCCAGATTCAGCCCCTCTTTCCCTCATCGGTCCCTTACTGCCTATGTTGGAGCTGAAATTCCCATAACTTTGATCCTGCTTGCCGAGAATCTGTTGCACTCTCAACAGCTAGGAGGTACCAGGAAGACCCAAAACCTTTTTCATGGATAGGAAGCTACCATTTTTGCAAAGAGCCATATATAGAGTTGGACAGCAGTGTCCATGGGGTGGGGATCAAAATGGGTAAGATGGTAGAGGAAGCATTGTGATACAAGCCCCTTACCTTTTGTAGAGGCATTGATTTTGCACGGACATTTTTCCACACTGCTGGAGATAGAGATATACAGTTTCAGCTCTACTACCAATAGCAGGAACAGGTGCCTGAATACCAGTAATACATAGCAATGCTACTAGCAGGAACAATATGGAGAGTAATGATGCACTACTTATCATAGTGAGCGATGAGGCCACAGTATTATCTCTTATTTAATCAGTTCTCATAGTGCGTCCCATATTAAGACCACCTCAATTGTATATCACAGTGTTTCTCAATCATATGGTGGCTGCGGAATTCTGGGAATTGAAGTCCACGTATCTTAAATTTGCCAAGGCTAAGAGACACTGGTATAGCAAGAGATTAAAACAAGCATTTAAAATACAAGATTATTGAACAATTAAGTAACTAGAGGCATTTAAAGCTTCTTTTCCAAGAACATTCAATATTCAGGCTGGGTGAAGGAATGAATTTTGAACGGTGGCCTCAAGGATATCACAGTTAGCACCACCGAGAACAGCCAAAATAATATTACTAGCCATAGATAACTGTAATAGATGCAATAGAAGTCTGAAAAGATGGTTCACGGTTCTTCTCCTGGAGTTCATCATCCCTAATGTATAAGTAAAGTGGAAAGATTTTTTTTTCCGGAGAATTGCAGCTGAAATCAGTATTGATTTAGAACCCGTGGCATCTGTTGAGCTTGTAGCTATATAGACTCTAGTAAATAAGAGCTGTAAATCAGCCCCTGCAGAGATGAACCACGAACGTTGTCATACATATTCCTCCTTTCCCCATCCACTTCACAGCTCAATTATCTTAGTCCCTAAAGGGCTACTCAAGCAGTCACGAACACATGGTCAAGCAAATTATTTGCTCATTAATTAGTATCAACAACCTTTCCTGGCTCTCCTCCGATCTTCATAAGAGCGGAGAGGCAATTTTGTATCCAAATAAAGCTTGCCAAGTACCCTATTCTTTATCTCAATGATGTGTTTGGCCAACTTGGCACTGTCCAGATGTGTTGGGACTCAACCATCCCAGAATTGCTAGCTTTGAGAGTCTAGGAACTGCAGTCCCAACACATCTAGAGGATCACATCCCAACACATCTGGAGAATCAGATTGGAAATATTTTGCCCATGGATCAACATAGCAGTAAAGGTATGGGGAAGTGTAATGGACTGTGAGAGTGTCCTTGAGAGACAGGAGGAGGAGGAGGAGCTGCAGACTAGACAACAGTCAGATAAGAGGCAGCTTAGCCTGCAGCAGAAATGGGGGGGTGGGGGTGGCAAATGTCTCAGAAGGGACCCTCCCTAGTTTCTTGGACTGTAAAGGTGATCCGGGAGAGATATATTTCCAGACTTGCCAGACTGATGTCAGCCCTTTGAGGTAGTCCAGACAAGAAGTACCAACCATGAGTACTAACACTACCTTTATTGTAAGGTTACAGTAACAGAATCTTGCATTGCGTCCAGGAATCTTGGTCTGATTAGGAGGATAAAAGGTACTCAACTGACCGTAGGGAAAATCTCCCCTCCCTCTCTTCCCATGATAGCTGTGTGTGATGGTATCTTCAATAGTTTTAAAATAGGCCATGTGTCAGCTCCACCAACCATGTCTGGACAGGTGGGAAGGAGTAACACAATGGTTTGGCCATTTCTGTGCCCTTTGCTACTTTGCATCTCAGTTAAATATAGAGATAGAATTATAGAACTGGAAGTGGGCATTTAGGCCATGAAATCTGAATGCCTGTTCTATGCAAGAATCCAGATGAAAAAATTGCAGAAAAATTGTTTGACTATATTCAGGAAAGGGATTCTACCACCTCCTCATGTTATTGTTTCTGCTGTTGACCTGCTATCATTGTTAGGAGGTTTTTCCTAGCATTCAACCTGAATCTCTGTCCTGTAACTTAGAATCATTGTCCCATCTGGCCTGGTAGAGAAGAAATTTTGACCTTCTATATGGCAGTTCTTCAAGTACTTGAGTGTGCTCTCATATCTCTATGGGACATTCATCCTATATTCCCTCAACTCTCATTATACGTCTGAGTTCCCAAGCCCCCCAACCATCCTCATTGCTTTTCTTTTAATTTTTTCCGGTTTCTTGGAACCTGTCTTAAAGTGTGGTGCCCAGGATTACTCATGCTGTTCAGCAGCTTGTATCTGACCAATGTGTCAGGTGGACAAGGTAAGAATTGCTGTGACCCAGATTCTGCTATCATCTTCCAATCGTCCCATGATACCTTCATGGCTGTCTGTGTATCCCTGACCATCTTTTCTGACTAAGTTAGCCACTCTCTTCTACAAGGTGGGGGGGGGGGGGGCTTTCTGTTGTGCTCAATTACAACACTGCCATTGGCCATGGTGATTGGAGATGGTGACAAATGTATTACTGTACAAGACAGCTGAAAGGCAAAAATTGGGGAAGACCGTTTTACAGACTGCATCTATCATGGGTAAAGCATCTATAGACAGATTTAGGAGTTGTCAAACACCTCTGTGTTTGAGGTTGGCAAACACAGAGAACAAGAAATTTGGATTTTTGGAATGATCTTAATTGGATTTCCGGAATGATTTGGATTTCCGGAATGAACTTAATTGCTAATAGGGTAATCTAACAGAACCTTGAAAGGCTCCTGTCAAAGCAATTCTGCAGATCAACTTATACCTTGCATAATTAAGGCAAAATTAGTTTGACGCATTTTCCACCCACTCCCTCCTCTGGACTAAGAAATCTTTTCTATAATGGTCTCACTCCCTCCTCTATGTTCCCAGGGGCTGTTAGACATTTCATCACAAGAGTTAATTTTGGTTGATCCCCGGAAACAACCGTTTTGGAAATCCTACTTTGACTCAGTTAATGATCTGATCTGCCAAGTATTAAGTTGAGAGTCTATATTGCTGATGGGTGCGTATTTTAAAGAGATGCTTAATATTTTATATTAGAAAGTCAAATAGCCCTGTCACTCTAATCCTCTATCTTAGGAAGTTGTGAAAAAGGAGACAAATTGCTTTTAAGTAAAAAAAGATACCTACGCTCTTTGCCCAGACCAAAAAAAAGTTTTTCTAAAGTGAAAATCTAAGCAACAACCAATCATGTTACAGTCTTTAATGTTTAAAAAGTGCTGGTCTTTGCATTGGATTGTATTACTTTTGCTCTTCAAAAAAACTGTGATTGCTTTATGCCCTGTAGCTGAGATATTGCTTTTTAGATATGTGCTGGCTTGTAATATGTTTATATTTGAGTAAAAGAGTAAATTGGCAATCACTGCACTTGTTTTCCTTTCTTTAATGTGAAGTCCATGTGTTTAGTGTGTGAGATTCCAGGAGACATTCAGATCTAAAGAAACTCTACTTCTTTGTGCCTAAAACTATTTCTGCCCAATTACTTGTCTAGGGATGAATAACAGACAGTGGTACACACCTACGTTCTTTGGATTGGAACCCGGAACAAGAGATGTGAACTGGATTAAGGGATAGTACTTTAACTCAAGTAGAAATGTGCCAGGAGCTATTGAAGGATACTAAACTGGGAATGGCGAGCCTTGTCAGAAGTTATAATAGTGGATGGGAACTGTAGTAATTCCAAGCCATCACCAGAACAACATGCTACGCTTGGTTGGTATCCTTCTGGAAATGTAATTCCCATTGGCCAGGTAGATGTTTAGAACATTTCCTACTTTGGTAGAAACTTTATTAACAAGTACCGTAAGTTGAGTAATGAGTGAGGACTTCCTACTACTGGGTCGTAAGGTATATTTCTGGGTGAATGAAGCTTTCAGTTCAGAAAGCGAACAATAAAAATGTTGTTGTTATTATTATTTAAATCTATATGCCACCTGACTCCCAACAATATGTATTCTAAATCTCTGGATAAATAAGAACAGGTAGCAGAGGAGATATTAAAAAATAATCTCTTTCTGAACTTTTGTGTGCCTGGATTACTTGAACAATATTTGTTCCTTGCTGCTGACAATATTAGAAGCATCATTTCTGAGAACTCTTGTGCTTCTCATCTCTAACAACTTTGTTTTGTAGTCTTTGCTCCGTAAGATTTGCACAAAGAATGCCTTTTTAATCTGAATCTCTTTTCTATTCCCCTTACAGTAGTGGTAACCCCATGCTTATAGTAGCAGTACAATCATTGTAGAAACCTAAGAATAATAAATGCAGGGAAGGTGGGAGAGGCTGGTCCTTCTGTTGCTTTGCAAAATATCTTCCAAAGAAAAGAGCTAAGCAAAGGTGAAAGCAAAGTGGATTTCAAATATAATGGAACACCGTGAGAGGTTGTATTGTAGAACAACATTTCCATCACTTTTTTAGAAGAGGACGCATCTCTGAGCAAATTGGTTCTCACCTTTTACTGAACTTAACATACTTTCAAATCAATACACTTCAACAGAAAATGTTCTGAAGCTGTGTTGGGCCATGTCTCTTGCTGCTGACAATATTAGAAGCATCATTTCTGAAAACGCTTGTGCTTTTCAAAGTGCTACTCCGTGTCCCGTGGATTCCCAAAATTGCCAAACACCATCTGGCGTGACGGACTTGTGACAAGAGACTGGCAGCGATGAGCAGATATAGCCACAGAACCTTTTGCTCTGTGGGACATAAAAGAGCTTCTGTAGCCAGAATTTCCAACTAGGGAAAAAGCTGCTTCTATTTGTTAGATATATTTCATCAATTTGTTAGGCAGAGTGGAGGTATGATTAAATTTCACACCAAAAATACACACCGGCGTTAGAGAGATTTAAAGAATGCAATGTCTTTATCTTGTTCTCCAGATAAATCCAGCCAGAAGTTATAAAACATATCTGGTTGTTTATTGAGAAAAATAAAACGACATAAAATACAAGTTTCATGCAAAACATAGAAAAATCCCTTCTTCTCATGTATGTGGCATCCAAGACTTAAAACAATAATCCAATATACACTTAAAACAATAATCCAATATACAAGTTCAACAAAGTCTCTAGCCAAAAATTCTCAGAGAAGAGGTACACTACGTAGTTATTAGTTACAACTACATAACCTATAAAATGATTACATGATGACTAACAACCCTACTAGCAGTGAGGCATACAATCACCCACAATTTATTGGAACTATGCACCTCCCCTTTGGTAACTAGCATGAAGATGCCAATAGGTGGCAGTAAATAGCGGTATACGTGCAACCTAGAAGGCCAATACAGGTGGCGTGACTGCTGTAGCCATAACAAATTTGAAGATAAGCGATTTGTTCTTCCCATGAGAATATCCTAACACAATTCAGTTGAAGACCCCTTAGTAGCTGTGTTGTGATTCCAAGCTTGGGTAGTTTTAACATTGGCTCGTCATGTTCATTTGGACTGCTAAACTCCTAAGCTGCTATATTCAGTAGACTACTCAAGAGATGCTCAACCCATAGCTGAAACCTAGCAAGAATTGACCTGGCATCTAGCAGTGGATTCTGGGTGCTTAAAGCAGAAAGGAGCAACCTGCGGCCTGCTGCCTATAGTATAGACGGGACGCGGTGGCACAAGGGCTTAATGACGCTGGAGTTGCTGGTCAGAAATGATCGGTGCTCCAGCAGGTTCGAGCCCCGCTCCGCGGGACAAGGTGAGCTCTTGTCCCTTGTCCTAGCTCATTGCCCACCCAGCAATTCGAAAGCTATTCCATCTGCGAGTAGATAAATGGGTACTCCCGTTTAGACGGGAGGAACCGGCGGTGCTGCGCGGGGGAGAAAAATTCCGGTGCTGGCCGAACTCTGAAATGCAGCCAGCGTGAGCGACGAGCGATACGAGCGGCGAGAAGATCCACGGAGGAGGAAAAAGCCCGGATGATCCCCTAGCGACCCCTGCTGGTCACTAATGGTATAATTGTAAGATGTAAGATTATATATATGTACTTTGTGAGCCGCCCAGAGTTCCCCATTGGGGGGAGATGGGCGGACAGTAAATCGAATGTATAAATAAATAAATAAATAAAATAGATTACCATCTGCCTAATTTCAGAAAATCCCTACAAACAATCACTGGTTTCTTGCTTGCTGCAAGGGAGAGAGTCCTCAAGAAAAAGTGAATGAAAGAGAGAAGAAGGGCAGGAAGATACAGAAAAACAGGGTTGTCAGAAAGTGAAAAAGGAGGGATACATACTTGGGATTCAGCTTTAAATTCCATCAGTCCATATTAGCATGTAACACCCCCTACAGATTATTTCAGAGGGTATGTAGCCTTACAAGATTAAAACCCTAAAATGTTAGCCCCCCATGCCTTAGAAGACACAGATTGCACCACGCTAAGCCATGATATATTGGGTTCACTGCATAGTCACCACAGTTGATTGGGTTCACCTATGTTAACATATAAACCAGATTGCATTCACTCCAATAGGTAGAATTACAGAATTAATACAGGCCATTTAAGCCACTGAGTTCAACTATCTGCTGGTTGCAGGAAACCAAGAGAGATGGCTATCTAATCTTTGCTTGAACATATCCAAGAAGAGAACCCTATCTTCTCTTTAAACATTGGCCTCAAACCAAAACCAAAAAGATGGTTTAGGGTTTGACCTTAGCATGTTGTCTGAACTCAGCCAAACCATCCAGATCAATGTATTGTTGAAGGCTTTCACGGCCGGAATACGATGGCTGGTGTGGGTCTTCCGGGCTGTGTGGCTGTGTCCTGGAAGTTTTGTTTCCTAACGTTTCGCCAGCATCTGTGACCGGCATCTTCAGAGGGCAGGAGCACAGACAGGAGCAGTTCTCTCTGAAGGTGCCGGTCACAGATGCTGGCAAAACATTAGGAAACAAAACTTCCAGAACATGGCCACACAGCCCGGAAGACCCACACCAGCCATCCAGATCAACTTCGATTTCTTTGAACAGCCTTGAGGGAACAGATTCCACAAAACTTTTTCAGGCTGGCAGATTCATAAACAGAATCCCAGGTCCCCATCACAAAATATTTTCTTCCTCAGAACCAGTTGACAGGCATCTGGCATCCGGGATGTTTCAGGTCTTGTTTGGAAAAATATAATCGCCTAGAAAATAAAAATGAATTAATTCTTGTTTCTTTTACTGAAAAAAGAGCCTCAGGGCCCATATATGTTAAGAATAGGCATGTTCTTCCTTCTCCACTCTGAAAGAGTCTTTCCTTCTTTTGCCAGATGCCACATGGTGGCAGTGAAGATCTATGCAGAAGAAAAAAAAGACTGCTGGGTTACATGTCCTGTTATTTAAACAATTTCTGCCAGGATACATACTGTTTTTCGAACTGGCCCATGGGAGCTGCTCTTTGCTAGATACCAATCCTTTGTGTTCCAGCTATGTCAAGGAGGGCCAGAATTAGACGTAGTCCACCTCATGCATAAACCACCGAGCACTGTATCCCATTTTAGCATCAGCTACGCTAAGCTGCAGGAACAGAGTATCTTGAGGACATGTCTCCAGACAAAGCTTTTGGGTCAGAAGTGAATGTGTGATTCAGAACAAATAGTGAGCATCAATCAAGGGTCAGGTTGATGCCAAAACCAGTCTGAGACTATACTGTGGAGCACTAAATTATAAAGGCTCAGAGAAAAGCTCTATAGGGCTTAGTAGATGAGGACTTGCACCCTATACAGTGGTACCTCGGTTCACAAACGCTTCTGTTCACGAACAATTCGGTTCACGAACAGCTCCGGTTGCAAAATTTTGCCTCCATTCGCGAATGCCGGATCGGGTTACGAAAAGGATCCACAGCCATTTTCCCTGCCGTGACACGTGGTCGTGGCTTCCTGTAGGGAGGGGGACTCTCCCTCCAAGCAGTAACCGCCTCCCCACCCGCCTTCCTGTCCTCCACGCTAGAAGTCGCGTCGAGCAAGGTTAGCATTCTCCCTCTTCGTACTGTACTTTGTGTCATATTTTTGCGGTTTAAAAAAAAACAAACATATGGTTCAGAACGGATTAACTGTATTTACATTGAACCTTATGGGAAAATTTGATTCGGGTCACGACCAATTCGGTTCGCGACCAGAGTCGCGGAACGAATTAAGTTCGTGAACCGAGGTACCACTGTATATCTCTGATTGTATGTTGCCCCCAACACATGATTTTGACACAGGTAGCAATCCAGGTGTGCAAGGTATATCTTGCAAATAAAACTGCAGCAGTTACAAAGTGGTCCTCAGGTGATTGATACGGGAGCTGGGAATAGCACTGTAATCTAGTTTGGTACCTTAAAGCCCTGAGTTTGGTTTGTGGACTGAGTAGAAATTGGGACTAAGGAATTAAGCCACCACCGTGGTTTCTTGGAGACCAAGTTGGGTTGAATTCAATGTCACGCCTCTCCCTCCACCGACTGCCCCCAATACAGCAGTGTTCAACCAGGCACAATAGTTTGATTTACTTTTTTTTTTGCATATTGAGGAAAATGGCATTTTTTGGTTAATTTCACTTCATGATGGATTGCTTTATTTTTATTGATCTGCATCTGTAGAACCTCAGAGTTCACACTAAAACTGTAAAATTAACCCTTCCAAGCTGAACAGAAAATTTAGATTGTCGTGACTTAATTATGGCTGCATTTACACAACTTGCTTAACCTGGCTAGTTGATCCATTTGAGTTGATCTCACAATCCATTGAACTGGGAATGAAATAAATGGGCTGAGATCACATAACACACCATGCTATGAAAATCTATCCAAGCTTAATTAACACTAGCTTAGTATGTTATACAAAGGCATGTGTCAGGTCTTCACCTGAGTTCATCTTGTACTCAGTATCAGCTTTCTTTTCTTTCATTTGAAACCTACATTTCACTTTGGATGGTTCCTCTTGGGAAGAGCCATCACTTAGCAGAAGAAGGCATATAAATCATAATCAGACAGAATCAGGTTGCACTTCTGGGAAATTCTTGGACTTTGGCAAGTGCCCAGGGAGCTGTGATTTTGTGAATATGAAGCAGTCAGTGGAAATGCTTCTCTTCATGCATTTATTGTACAGACAGCAGATGTTTCAAGGTCTTTCAATGGACCAGAAGGAGGAGGAGGCCTCTGAAAGAAATCTGTGAAAATGAATTATCTTAAGAATCTAAAGCAGACCATAATAAACTGCCTTACTGGGTTCATTTCACCCAGCATTATCACACACCAAGATAAGGGTTTGTCTTGCCTGCAGGTATTGGGTTTGGATTTCAGACTTTCTGGATGTCAGACAGGTGCCCGTGACCAAGCTATGGAATAAGCACTACTGATTTTTGGTCAAGACTATGGTCCTATCACACTGAAGAAATAATATGCCTACTTGAGCCCAGAGGGACTAATAAATAAATATGTACAAAACAATATTCTTAATATTCAGCTAAATCCATTTACTTTGGGGAATTCCCATTGTTCTTATTTTTGTTTTGGTTTTTCGATAGGAGTGCACCTTCCTGTCCAATATGTCTTGACTTTATTTCTTTTGGAGTTGTGCAATATCATTCACCTTGATATTTTACAGGGATAATACAAACTCTTTAATTGGAAGGAGCATAAGAGCACTACTTTGCCTTACTCTAAGGCTGGTTTCAAGCAATCCACTTACTCAGGCCAGTTACAACTCTGCCAGTTGCATGTGCACAATGGGCTAAGCTTGGCTAGTTTTAAACTTGGTTAGCATTTTTGTGGCTTTGTGGCAAGTATGAACCTGCTTGGATAGTTTGTGGTTCAGTATATTGTGAAAACTCCAGCCAAATAGGTTAAATCAGTAAGCAGATTGAATACATTGCATAACACATCCAGGGGCATCCACAGGGGTGGTCAAAAAAGTCAAAATGGCAGTCATGCCTACTTGATCAAAGTCCCACCCTTTTTTGAGTGCTTTGTTGCCCTCAGAAAAGGGCAGAGCTTTGATTGTGAAGACATGGCCACCATCTTAATGCTTTTGACCTCCCAACACAAATGCCCTGAGCACAACCTAAGTTAAATCACTAGCGTATCTACTCCGGATAAATTTCAATCATTGGTTTATCTATTCAGAACAATCCTTGGACTGTCTAACTCCACCTTTCCTGCGGTTTCAGGAGATTTTTTTAAAAAACAACAACTGAAGGGCATTATTTTAATACACAATTTTTTATACTATATATAAATGCATGTATTTCACATAATGTATAAACATACATATAACAGTGCACTCTATCTTATAAAGGTTTAACTTGCAACTTGCTTTTGCCTTCTAAAGAGCACAGCATTCCCCCGCCCCCCACCTCATCTCTTTGTTAAATGCCTGGTTGTTTTTGAATAAACAATTAGCTTGCTACAAGGTTGAAAAGTTGCAAAGAGAGGCCTCCTGAATTCCACAGTGATAAGGAGGTGCTAAGGCATGGTATTTCCTTGGTAACAAGAGAAGAAAGTTGAGCTGACTTTCTCCTTCTGAGACTCACCTTCCCTCCTCCCCTGACCATCCCTGTATTTCCTTGTATGGGTATGAGGGGATGTACTGTCTGATTAAAAGTTTGATACGTTTGTAAATGTCTATAAATTTCTGATGTTTGTTTTGGAAGGGTGTGGTTCTTGTCAACACTCCTGCCACTGTGTTGACTGAGCCATCCAGAATGTTTCTTGGCCAATAAAACTTCTGTTAGCCTAACGAAGTCTCGTCTCAAGTTTTTGTTTGGCGTTTTGAAACTTGGGTAGCAAAGAGTGCCTTACAAAACTTTAACTGGAATTACTAAGGATTGAATTTGTGACTCTTGGTGAATTAAAAACTCTTCCTCCCCATTTCCTCTGGCCCAGCACAAAATACACTTCTCTTAAATTCAGTGGGAGTTTTGCCCAGGTTGGATATTAAAGATTAAAGATTTGGCCTCCATCCCGTCAGCTTTGCAATCTTGGCAGCCATTTCTGCCAAAATGTTCTCGGAAAGTTCAGCCAAGTGAGGCCGGTTAATTAGGCCTTATTTTCAAAGGATGATGCCGAGAAAATGTTAGCAGATGAAGAAGGCATTAAGGTCGCCTCTCTTCTGAGGGAGAACAATAAGAACAAATGAAGACAAGAGAGTTTCTGTTTAGAAACGCAAGATGGAAAAAAGGGGTTTTCGTGTGACAGATGTTGCTGAATTGAACAAGGAGTAAGCAAGGCAGATGAGCTGAGAACTCAATCTTGAAAAGGAAGGAGTGCTCATGGCAGACAACTGTGTTTGAAAATTAGTCCTGACTTTAGTCCTGGGGTGTCCGCAGGATATGGTCAAAAAAGTCAAAAGGGTGGCCGCGCTGGTGCAATAGAAGCCGTGCCTGTTTTGCATGTGGGTTGCAACTGAATTTGTTGCAATTTTGTGTGTGTTGCAATTTTTATGCCCCTTGCAATTGAAGCTCTGCCTGTTTTATATGTGGGTTGTAATGAACTTTGTTGCAATTTTATATGAGGGGGGAAACTCCTGATCCTATAACTTTTCGGTAGATTTTCTACATCCCTTAGAATTTACCCAGAATTTGCCATTTTTTATACGCCTTGCAATTGAAACTGCCAGTTTTGTATGTGGGTTGCAACGGAAGTTTTTGCAATTTCACGTACACTGGAATTTTTTTGCGCTTTGATGGTGTTGCAGTTTTTTTACGTCTGTTGCACTTGACAGAATTACAATTGCACCACCGTGGCCACCCTTTTGACACCTTGCAGACAGCCTGGCTTTAGAAGGATCAGAGCTGGGCTTATATCACTCTTCCCTCCTTCCCCCCCCAAACTATTTGTCACTATATCTTTTGGGTTCACACGAAGGTCCCTACCCCAGTGACAAGACACTGAAAATATAAACCAAGTTGGTTTGAAACCTAAATGTGTCTCCAAGTACCCCTGTGACTCCAGGCACCCCAGTCAGCTGAAGATTGTTAATCATCCTTTATTGCAGTGTTTCTCAACCTTGGCAGCTCTAAGGTGTGTAGACTTCAACTCCCAGAATTCATGGCTGGCTGGGGAATTCTGGGAGTTGAAGTCCACACACCTTAGAGCTGCCAAGGTTGAGAAACACAGCTTTACTGTTTAAACAGCTCTATCTTCCCACAGGGCTGATTTCTCCTGTCCTATCTGTCTTCATGGTCCTATGCAGTGGGGGGGAAACTCCTGCTCCGATGGCTTTTCAGTAGATTTTCTACAACCCTTAGAATTTACCCAGAAGAAAATAATCCAAAAGAGTCTTTTAGACATCAACTACCCAGTGAAAACAGATTTGTTTTCAGAGCACATCAGAAAAAGAACGAAACATTCTAGGTGGCAACTGGCAAGTCCTATCACATCACTTATTTTGCCAGTTGGACAAAGATTCCTTACAGCCAGGTTGAACATCTTATCGTCAGCAGTTTTTATCTGGGAAATTCAATCAAGTCTTTGTAATGTACTGAATCTGCAGCTCTGATACTGTTGAATCCACCCGCCATGGGTTTCTAGCGTCGCTCCTTTGAGAATGATAGCTGAAGATGCCTCATCTTTCCTTTATTGGCCTGATAAGTTTTACATTGACTTTCTTTAATTAGACAGCAGAATGTTGGCTGCGGATCAAGCTGCAAAATTTTGGGCAGCCGTTGTTGATATCTGTAAACAACAGAACTCGATGGATTAAGGTGCCTATATATTGTTCATATACATTATTCATCTTTCAATCCCATTTTATCCCTCCTTCCTTCCTTCCTTCCTTCCTTCCTTCCTTCCTTCCTTCCTTCCTTCCTTCCTTCCTTCCTTCCTTCCTTCCTTCCTTCCTTAAATGGAATTTGGAGGAATGGTTGGTGAAGATGATGGAACTTGCAGAGATGGCTATATTAATGTCCTTGATCAGAGAAAAGATAATATCTACATTTATGGATGACTGGAAACCTCTTATAGGCTTTTTGCATACAACGGGAAAAAATGCACTTGACTTGTGGTTTTGATGATTAGAAAAAAACTGGATAATGGAAAAAAGTGAGCTCTTTTTTGTAATCAGAGTAAGAGATAATTTTGTAATCATATTTGCTGGAAAGGAAATCGAAAGCTTCTTCTTTCTATTTCTTTCTATTCTTTCTTTCTGCACTTTTGTTTCTTCTTTTTTCTTTCTGTCTTTGTTCTCTTTATTCTAAATTAGTTTGTGCTAGTTTCTATGTTCTCTGAGAGGCAGCAGACATGGGAGGAAGTTCAAGCGGAGGAAATACCATGGCAAGACAAGCCCCTGCATGGGATGTACCATCGACAGATAGCTGAGGTGGCTGACATTGGGAAATCCTATCAGTGGCTGGAAAGGGCCGGACTAAAAGACAGCACTGAGGCACTGATCATAGCAGCACAAGAACAGGCACTAAACACCAGATCCATAGAAGCAGGGGTCTACCACACTAGACAGGACCCAAGGTGCAGATTGTGCAAAGAGGCCTCAGAGACAGTCCAACACATAGTGGCAGGGTGTAAGATGCAGGCAGGAACAGCGTACACTGAACGGCACAACCAAGTAGCTGGTATTGCGTACAGGAACATCTGCACAGTGTATGGGCTAGACCCCCCCAAGTCCAGATGGAAGATTCCACAGAAGGTCGTGGAGAATAGCAGGGCTAAGATCCTGTGGGACTTCCAGATCCAGACGGACAGGCAGGTACTGGCTAATCAACCAGACATCGCGGTAGTAGACAAAGACCAGAAGACAGCGGTGGTGAGAGATGTAGCGGTGCCAAGGGACAGCAACATCAGGAAGAAGGAGTAGGAGAAGCTGGAGAAGGACCAGGCCCTGAAGGAGGAACTAGAGAGGACGTGGAAAGTCAAGGCCAAAGGGGTCCCAGTGGTGGTCAGAGCACTCGGGGCTGTGACTCCAAAGTTGGGAGAGGGGCTCCTGCAGATCCCAGGAACCACATCCGAGCTCTCTGTCCAGAAGAGTGCAGGGCCAGGAACAGCTCGGATCCTGCGCAGAACCCTCAAACTCCCAGGCCTCTGGTAGAGGATCCAAGATTGAGGAAAATGCAGACCACCCATAGGGGTGAGAGGGGAATTTTTATATATAAAAATGAAATAAATTGAATTGACTAATTGATTCTGAAAAAGTGACGTCAGTGGCCACTAGCTTTCTGAGCTCAGTTCTAAGTAATTGTTTTTTGTATCTAAAGCTTTACACAGTTTAGCTTCAAATTATCTGCAGGATGTCCTACTCTCGTATTATCTACCCCACACTTTTACGTCATCCATGGGGTGTCTTTTGCAAGTCCAGCTACAGATACGTCTAACATTAATAACACATTCTGGGGAATACTGGAGACAGGGGTATCTGTGGGGGCAGAGTCAACAAAATCAAGATGGCAGATGCAACTGGACCATCAAAACAAGCATGTAAAAAAGGGGCGGAACTTCAATTGCACAGGTGTCCTGCCATCTTGGTTTTCTGGAGCCTCCCTGGGGGTGCTCCTCAATGGGGAATGAATTGCCACTGGAGTCAAGGCAAGCTTTCTGCTTATTCCAGTTGGGGAGGGGGCTTCCAACCAATCTTTCCCCCCAAGCCTTTAAGAGTCTGGATTTGAGAGTGTGGAGCAGAGGGGTGAAGAATATACTCTCATCCCCCGAGGAGCGAGGGAGAGATAAGAGGATGAGACTGGCACCTCCCTGAGGAATGCTAGTGATGTTTATGACTGACCCTGGGAACTACTCTCAGTCTGGGAAGATTCTGTGAATAGTGTGAAGCCAAATAAACCTTGCTGGATTGAATCTGTGTTGTCTCCTGGAGTTTCCTGGGCTAAACCTGACATCAATCTTCCCAGACTGAGAGTAGTTCCCAGGGTCAGTCATAAACATCACTAGCATTCCTCAGGGAGGTGCCAGTCTCATCCTCTTATCTCTCCCTCGCTCCTCGGGGGATGAGAGTACATTCTTCACCCCTCTGCTCCACACTCTCACACTGGGGGAGCCTAAGCCTTCTGTTTTACAGATAGCTTTAGAATTTTAAAATAATTTTAGAGTGATACATATGCATTTTTGTCATCGCATCCAGAAATGAGAGCACTCAAGTGCCCAGACAGCTGGGGATGATGGTAGTGGTAATCTGGTTCATCAGACAAAGGCCAGGTCTGTGGAGCAAAGTCTTCCGTTGGTCCTTCCAAAATGTCAGGCTGTCCGTTGACACTAATTAACTGAACGCTTCCCTTCCCTTCCCAGGGAAAATAAAAATTGATAAATGGTTTTCTGTTATGCATGCCATGGAAAAGGAGAGGCTGTGATTGCCATAATTTGTTTTTTGTTTTTTGTTTCCTCCCTTGCCATTAAACCGAAAGCCACAAATTAAAATATCTTTTATGTTTTCTTATCAGAGAACATTTTGAACTGGGGTTGAGAATGCAGGCAGCTGCTGGGGATTTGAGACTTTAATGACATATAACAACTTTCTGAAGACAAAACAAAACAAATAACAGCCCTCTCTTGCCGCGAACGAAATGGGAGACTTGGCAATCTTTTGGAGAAAAAGCCACCACAAGCGTTGCCTTGGCAACCTGGAAGATGAAAGTCAGTAGCGTGAGTCTTCCCCCTTCGCTATAGAAATCCGACTTTTACCATTGCGACAGCTGAGTGTGTGTGGGCGCATGATGGGCATCTGCATTTGCACATGAAACGCATCCCCACCCTGGGTCTTCTTGCTACGCCCGTATCCGCATCCTATGTTTGCCTCTTAAATGCAGAATCCTTGCAGAGGACAAGAAGGAGACGTGAAAGAGTTCTTCAGCAGGGCTGTCTTCTCCAAACGTGGCAGTTCTTTTGTGGAAATGGGATCTCCTTCTGGAGTGGGGCTTCTTCTCTTCACCAGATGGTTAACGGGGTGCTGTTGTAATACTATGACGACAACCTGGAGCGAAGGCACCATGTTGGACTTCAATGGCAGTTGAGCGGTGGGGTCCATGAAGGCATGGGGAGGTCCAGAAGGGCAAAATACCTGCCATGGAAGTATGATCATACCACCAATGGTTTTGAATGGGCATCAACTTCTCACCATATACAAAGGTGTAGGGTTCAGAGTGTGCTGTTGCAGCCCCTATCTTGCCTTTATTTACACACACAGAGAGACACACACACATGGATGCTGTTATATTTGAGTCTCATCTCTTCCTTTGGAACTGTCCCATCTTTCATTTGGTTTTCAGGAGATCTTCAGATACTAGTTACTTGCCACAAAGAATGCTGGTGCCTTGGATACTGTGGGGGAAAGGCTCCTAATGAAAGGCTTCATCCTTGTCACTCTGCCTTTCCACCCCAATCAGAAGTATGGACCATTTCTTCGAAACCTGGCAGCTTGGGATAATCTGTGTTGCGGGTGGAAACATACTAGGTGTGATGGGAATGTTCCTGAGGGCAGGAATCGTGCCCTAAGTAGACTAGCTAGCTAGCTACCAGGAGGAGAGTCAGCAGGATGTGCTCTATCAGGATGTCCACTGGGGAGTCAAATGGGTCAAGAAGCTCGTCACCTTGAATTCCTGCCCCTTTTTTACAGGCAAGGCGGTGCACATAAAAAGTGGGGGTGGCTTAGATCACATGGTCATGCGTACAATCAGGACTTTTTGACCCCCTCTCATGGGTACCCCTGTGCTCTGTGTGGGTGCACCTGAGAAGAAAGGCAGAAGGAAGCAACCTGAAATTATCCATTCCGTAGACAAAGGGCAGGTAGAATGAACGACAAAGAGAGGACAAAGAGAGGATCCTTATGTCTTTCTCTATACCTTCTTGACTCTAATGTGATGGAAAAATAAGAAGATAAAGCTGGACACTCTCCCCCCATCCCCTTTGCCTCTCCTGCAATCTCTTTTCTCCACTTCCTCCTGCCATTCTTTGCTCATGCAAAACAGGATCAGCTCCAGGCTATTGCATGACCCAAGAGTGACCATGTTCCACTGCCAAAAATATCCCTCTTAACACTGTCATGCCGAAACAATGGGAGGGCCATCACCTGTCTGCTTAAGGGTTTGCCATGGTTCTTATCTCACAATAGAAAACCATTTATCCCCCATTTAACACCTATCCAAACCTATCCTCGAATCAGAGCCCTCAGATTTCCTGCGTCTCAACCTCAAAAGTGTATAAATCCTATGCTTTTCTATTGTTCAGGACCCCTCTTTCTTGAAAGCAGGCACCAAATGATCATTGCAATAAACATGGTTCTTCTCCTCAGCATTGTGCCCCTCTCTTTGGCAAAAATTCCACAACACTAAGATTCGAAGTGCTAAAAAAATCTGTGTCCTAATTCACATTTCTAACAATCTAGAGGTTCACTTTTACCCAGAGGAGCTTTCCAGGTAGTTAAGGTTGGTTACTGAATCTCTGTTGTCTGAGCTATCAGCATTCACTTCCAGCTGGTTTCTACAAGAGATATGGTCCTCTTGGTACTGACCTCATCACGGTGGAATTCCATAATGGACTGAATTTTATTTCCTCTTTCTGTCTTTTTGACATAGTGTTAAATACCTAGTTGATAAGTTTACCTCTACAAATAAATTTGAAACTGACTCTTATTTTTGAAGAAATAAAATGTTAGATTGGATTGCTGGGGTTTCTATTGCTGTTACATTTCATAATGACCCAATTTAATGGTTCAGTAACATTTTGTGAGCCATCCTGAAAGAGCTGTGTGGCTCTTCCAGGATAATCTGTAAGTATGTAAAATAAATAAATGTCAATGTAAAGAAATGTAGAGATGACCTTGGAAGGAAGGAACCGTTAAGGCAGGCTAAACAGCAACTCAGTCCTTGGAAAGTGGAAAACATGAGAAAGAAACTCAAAATAGGCCCACCTTGATTCTGTTTGGTATAAGACGCGGCAGAGAGAAACTCTGATAGGTTTTCAAGATTCTGTTATTATAACCTTATAACAGCGATGGTGAACCTTTTGGGCTCGGCATGTCAAAAATTTGGAAAATGCCTAACTTGATTCTGCTGGCGTGTCACCCCCACCCCATCCCCCACACAAAAGAGAAACAATTTTTGACATATTTGTATATTTAAAAAAGATATAGTCCAATCATGTGGGGTGCTATGTCTGATATAAAGAAAGGTCAAATAATTACAAAAATGAAATACGAGTAAAAGAAACTCAGTTTCTTTGGTAACTCAAACAGGGAGGATAGTTGTTGTCGGGTGTTGGTGAACTCTGGCGTGTCACTCAAAACATCATGGCATGTCTCCTTTGACACGTGTGTCATAGGTTCGCCATTGCTGCCCTATAACAATAAAGTAGAATTCCTGGAATCTTTGTGGTGTCTGTCCTCTGACCTGGCCTAGCTCAAAGGGCTGATATTTGGCAACCAAATGAGGTTCAAAAATTCATAGGGCCCTAGCAGTACAATGGGCCACTGAAGCTATGCGTCAACCCCCAAATCCATAAAAGAATCCAAATTAACATTTCCCCAATGGGTGCTCAAACACATACTGTACAGGGGAGCCTACCACCTCTTTGGCTTATAGTTTCTACTATCAAACTGCTCTTATTATGAAGAAGTGTTTTTGTAACATTCAGTCAGTCTGTCTTTCATAACTTGAACCCATTGTTTTGTGTTCTGCACTCTTTCAGATCATCACTTATTGATCAATTGATTATGTGCCATCAAGTCATTGCTGACTCTTAGTAACCACATAGATAGATTTTCTCCAAGACGATCTGTCCCTAACTTGGCCTTTCAGGTCTTCCAATGATGCACTCATCGCCAATGTAACTGAGTCCATCCACCTTGCAGGCGGTCATCCTCTTCTTTTAGATCACAGAATCATAAAAAGTGGAGTTGGAAGATACCATAATGATTATCGAGTCCTACCCTCTCCAATGTGTAGGAAAATCCATAAAACCATCCTCAAGAAGTAGCTGTCCAGCCTCTTTGAACCACCAGATATGGAGAACCCACCACCCCTAAGGTAGTCCTATTCTATTGTTGGACATATTCTACCATCAGGAACTCATTCCTTATATTTAAATAAAATCTAGGTAGCTGCAACCATTTCTGGTCCATGTTTATATGGCTGTGGAAAATAGTTCCTTATCATTTTCCCTATGAAAAGAGAATAGGTCCAGAGCTTCTTCTGTGTAGCATCCTTTCAGATATTTCAAGATGCAGTCCCATTCCTCTTTGGTCTTCTTTCTGAAGGCTAAACATGTCCACTTCCTGCAATCTTAGTTTTTAGTCCACTAATGATTCTCACTAACTTTCTTTAAATCCATGCCCTTTTCTTTGCACTGCTGACAACTGATGCTCACTGAAATGCAACAATTGCTAGCTGATACTGAAAATAGAAAGTAAAAAATTGCTATGTAGTAGGGACTAAATATATCTTTAAATAAACACAGAATGCTGTTTCTGACAGCCAATATTTGAAATTCCCACGAAAATGGACTGGAAGATGGGAGAGTTCCAAGCAGAAAAAATAAACAGATAAGCTTGGAGGGGAAAAAAAAGTTCAGAATGGAAACAAATATGGCAATAACTTAATGCATTTTTCTTGCTCTATTTATATATTCCACCCAGTAGTGAATTTCCCCTTGTTCCAGTTTTATTGCAGGTTTCCATGGATCATCACAAATACAATAGAATGGAATAGAAACATGTGAGCACGTAAGCACTTTCTTAGCTCTTGGCCTAAAATGCTCTATTAAATAAAATAATGAGGATTATTTATTATCGTGTAAGAAAAATACTATGTTTTTCTGCCAAAGCTGTCTCTGGATGAAGTGAACATTTACCTAAATTTAGACTCCCTGCAGTGTCAAACATCTCAGGGGTGGAACAGCTTGCAAGCCAGCTTTTCTGAATTACTCCCTCAGGGTGTCTGCAGGGTCTGTGTGTGTCAAAAAAGATCAAGACGGCAGCCACAACCACATGATTGAAGCCCTGCCCCTTTCTGAAATGCACCAATTATGCACCATCTCAGCCACCATCTTGGGTTTCTTGACCGCCCTGATGCCCTTGGACTTACTGTATTTGTCTGTCTACAGTTCTATTTTCTTTAGACTGCTGCAATTACTGTCAGGCATAAAAATCCTGCTCTTTATTTCCTATTCCTGTTCTTCCTTCTTGCCATGAAAGAGAAGTTTATTTTCAGAATGGCTTTCTACAGAGCAGAGAATTTCAAAAGAATGATCACGGGTATGGTTCTTACATGGATTGAATGGCAAGGTGACTGAGAGGGAGATGGGTGAAAATCTTCTCTTGCATTGTACACCCCTGGTTTCTATGCATGAACTGAAACTCAAGGGAAGACATTACGAGCTTGTTCCTTTTTCTTTCCCCCAGATGGGAAGCCAGTGAGATTCCAGAGAGATGGAAAGCTGTAGACCAGAAAACTAGTAGCTACTTTCTGTGTACTCAGTCCACAGAGCTCTAAGGAGTTCCCTCCCTCCCTGTACTTACTTGATGTCCAACTGAACATCCACCACCTGGGGGATAGGAAATCAGCAACAGATCTTCTACTACTGTTAGCACATAGTGATGAACAGAAGAAATGACCAGATTTGTAGATAGAGGGTATGTAGAATATCTATGAATACTAGGGATGAGCTCATCCCTGGCCTTCCTAATCTGATGAACATGTTTGTGTTGTTGCAGAGTTCCATCTGATCCCACTGGTATCCTGTCCGATAACTGACCTATTCATTTTTCCCTCCTCAAAAGATTTCACCAGGGATGTCCACACAGTACAATCAAAGTCAAGTTGGCAGCTGCAACAATATGATCAAAACTCTGCCCATCTTTTCTATTCATGCCATTTTGTCTTCCACCTTGACATTTTTGACCACACTCTATGGACACCCATTATGTCACACTGCAGCGATGATTCCCCCAACTGAAAAAAAAGCTTGTCTGCACCCCTTGTTTTTAAGGGGAAATGTTAAATCAACAGTGAAAGTTCAGAGCTGGATATTTGCCCAGAATTGATTAATTTGGGTCATGATTTTGCCCAGCTTTGATTAATTTCTGGATGTGCATGTTTTTCTAAATTTCCAACTAAATGCTGGGAATCGCACTGAATCATTTCAGACCACCCAGTGCACAGCCTCTGAAGTAGTTACTCGTTCCCACTGTGTTCTGCTGCTTCTGAGAATTTCCTAACAAAGGGGACATGGCAAGCAGTCTAAGTTTAATGATATAAACCAACAAGCAAAGATGTTTAGAATGTCTCTTTTTCCAGCATTAATTGGTTGGAAGCACTTTGCTTAAGAAAAGCTGTTAGGGGAGTAATCTTTAGAACATGTAATTCACGCAATTACAATCACTTGGGTTTTGCAGCTCTGCTCTAAAGCTGCTTTGCTCCCCAAAAGCTAATGGTGATTAAATTGGAGGCAATATTTTGATGGCATTATCTGATCAATACAATTCTCCTAACATTCTTGGAAGAAGCATGACAGGATTTGCAGAAACAAGGAAGCCAAATCAGTGGTACCATTTGCTTTTTCAAAGTTCTTAGGTGCTTATATATCACAGCACCATTCTGGAACCTAAAGAAATATTTTCACCAGGGGAAATTAGTTTCCAAAGCTGTTGAGAATGCTTATCGGACCTGGGACAAAGGTGTAGGCAACGGTTAGCACAAGTTTCTATTACTGCATACACTTATATATTATTCTCTTCCATTCAGTGTTGCAGTTTATGAGTCACGGACTGTGTGATAAAAGAACTGAATTGGGCTGAGATGTTTTTCAACAAGTCATAATGGAAAAAAAAAAAACGCTATAAAAACCATGGTTGCCCTATGAATTTGGGACTTATTTTCTGAATGCTATCAAGTTTTCAACAAAACTTACAGGACTGTTCTCAGTACTCTAGAGACATACAATGCTTTAGATTTGGTTTTTAAAAGGGGCTTTGAAACCCAGCTGTCTTTTCTTGGATTCAGATAGGAACATGAAGGTAGAACCTATGTGCTATAGTTTAAAACAATTGTATCTTTTTCTAGGTTCAGGTGGGAGCATGAAGTTATCATCGTGCCTGCAACCTTTTAAAGCAGCTGTGTCTTTTCCTGGATTCAGGTGGGAGCACAAAGGTATCACCGTGCCTGCAACCCTTTAAAGCAGCTGTGTCTTTTCCTGAGATTGCACAGCTGCTTTAAGGTGTTTAAGACAGCTACAATATTCATGTTTTCATATGCTCTGAAGCACCTCTTGGAAATCAAATCTGAAGCATTGTATGACCCTACAATATACACAGGTTCTATTCTAGTATTCCTATATATCTTTCCCATATGCAAATTTATTTAAAAACAACTTTCTGTAACATTTTCTTCATATGAAATCTAATTTTAACTGATTTTTATTCAACCTTGCCAAATAAATCTTGGCAAGGATGAACTTTCTTTGTCAAGAAGCATGGATATCAAGTTCCATTTACTAATTTCGCCTGTTTCCTGACCAAATCTCCTTTGGTAGGTAAGTGACATTTCGAGATACAAAAAAGATGGATTTTTAAAAATTCCCAATTAAGCTCAGTTTGTAAATAGCTACGAGAGTTATTGTTAAGACCCTGAGGATTCCAAAAAGGCAGGAGTTGTCACCTGTGGATTTTGGCCAGTAAAGAAAAATGATTTTTTAAAAATAGCCAAATGCTGTGAGATTTCAGTATTCTCCCATGAGCTCCTGCAAGATTGTATGTATGTATGTATGTATGTATGTATGTATGTTTGTATTCATTCATTCATTCATTCGTTCATTCATTCATTCATTCATTCATTCATTCATTCAGCCAGCTTATATGGCTGCCTATCATATATAATAATCCTAGGCAGCCCACAACAAAATCAATAGAACAACAATATAAAAACACTTCATACCCTTCCCACTATGGCACCATGATAACCATATTCCATAGTCACTGGCTCTTCTCCATCCTAGCCCAGTGCTTGGGGGAAGAACCAGGCCTTCATGACCTTTTTGAAGGCTAAAAAGATAGTGTCTCCCTGGATTTCAGGTGGAAGACTATTCCAAAGGGTTAAGGCAGCTACAGAAAAGGCACACCTCCAAGGTCCCACCAGATGACAGTATTTGAGAGAAGGAACTTGGAGTCTGCCTACTCTATCTGACCTGGTAGAATGGGTGGGCACCTTCAGGGAGAGGCGGTCCAGCAAATAACTGGTCCTGTGCCATGTAGAGCTTTAAAGGTTATAATCAGCACTTTGAATTACACCTGGAAAGCATCTGGAATTCAGTGCAGCTCATCCGACAACAGTGTAACACAGATGAACCCTTACGGCGCCCAGATCTGTGCATGCTGCTGCATTCTGGACCAGTTGTAGCTTCTGAGTTATCTTCAAGGATAGCCCATGTAGAATGTGCTGCATAATCCAAACAGGAGGTGACTAAAGTGTGAGTTACTGCGAGCAAGGCCTTCTGGTCCAGGAATAGGCACAATTGGTGCACAAAACAAATTTGTGCAAAGCTCCCCCTGGCCACAGCTACTACCTGCTCCTTGAGCAAGAGCCACAAGCCCAGGAGGACCCCATCAACTCTGTCCAGGAGAGTGCTACCCATTCAGAGTCAAAAATATCACCTCTCCAGACCTCAAGGGCCCAAAAAACCCACAGCCACTGGAACTTAGGACTGTAGACTGGAATTCCAAATTCACATGAAATTTTAGGGAGACTACATGAGATAGTGGTGCTTGGGCAAGATCTCAAAAGATCTTGGGGATAAGATCATGGGATCATGTTTGGGCTAATTTTTTCCATTTTAAAATTTACAAAACTGGGAAGAGTACCCATATAATCACATGAGATCACGAAATGGCATTCCATCCAAAGAGTTATAGCAAGAAGAAACAAATTCTTCCTGATTTGTTTAATATTCCTCACGACTGAACATATAAAGTAGCTCACACTATTTAAAAATGCAAGCATTGAGTACAGTATAGGTGATTTTGGGAAGAAAATATGGACCTGGTAAAGTAAAATATGGCCTGAGAGGACATCCATGTTTGAACAGAAAATACCCTGTGTTAATGACGGTTTACTGCATGACTAATGATCAGCTTAATGAAAACATCATTCAGTCTTGATTCTTTTCATTTGTCATGCTTGCAAACAAATGGATCGTTCTATCATACTAGAATGATCCATTTGTTTGCAAACATGACAAATGAAAAGAGTCAAGACAGAATGAACAGGAAGATAGTCTATTCCAGATCAGTACTGTTGGATCAAAGATGGACATAGAACAGCTGGGTGGGGATGAGAAATGAGACCCAGGGATCAAAACACTCATTCTCATGGATGAAGATATTATGGAATATTTTTATTTATTTATTTATTTAGTGGACTTGTCCCCACCCATCTCCCCACAATGGGGGACTCTGGGTGGCTTACATCAAATTAAAATCATAAATACATGATTAAAAGTTATAAAAAGAACCACACTTACAGAGATAGAAAAAAGATTAAAAGATCCAAGAGGCCAATAGAGGCCACACCAGGCCGCTAAGGGGCCAGCCAACCCCATTTCTGACATCCTTCCTCCCTGCCCCAGGCCAGATGGCAGAGCCAGGTCTTCAAATCCCTCTGAAAGGCCTGGAGTGAGGGGGCCTGTCTCACCTCCGGGGGCAAGATGTTCCAAATTGTTATCTGAAGATAACATTTTGCAGATCAGAAGGACTGGTTGTTTCCCATATGTGGAAACAGCTATCATAGTTTTTCCATATTCTCCTAAAACAAAAATCATAGTGTATTTCCTATTAATTTCAAGGGGTTAATAAATGGGTTGAGCAATGAATTGCTGTCTTGGCAAATAGCACCATCAATGTGGAAGACACCTTCAAAAACACAGAGACCAGATCCCTCCCTTGAGCACCTTACAAGTTAGGAACTGGCCCAAGAGAAACAGCAGAGGAAGAGGAAGAGGAGGGAAATGGAGTCAAGATAAGATGACAGAAGAGGCAATAAAGGAGAGTAGATGTTATGCAGAAGGAGTGGATTTATTCTCTGTTGTCCCAGAAAGCAAGATGGGAACTAGTGGTTTAAATTGCAAGGAAGGATGTTCAGGCTAGACCTCAAGAGGAATTTTCTGACTATATGAAGTCAGCCAGAGGAACAAACTGCCCCATGATGTAGTGAGTTTTCCTTCATTGAAGGTCTTTAAACAGAAGCTGAATGCTGATCTGTTGGAGATGCTCTAGCAGATCCAGCAATGAGCAAGGGATTGGACTGGGCGACCTCAAAGATGTCTTCCAACTCTATGATTCTATATTTCTAAGCAAGTAAACATTGAGGTGGCAGGGAAAATATTTCTGTAGCTTTCTATTAACTCAGTTCTTTATAACTTCATTTTGATCTTTACACTACATTTTAAATGTGACTCTCTGTAATTTTTTCTTTCTGCTGATGCTGAGTGCTGTTATCTCCCTCCCTCCTTCATTCTAGACAGCAAGGCCGAAATGTACCCAAAACAAGGGGAGACGGACGGCGAAAACAGGGATTTGTGATTTAGGTACAAGCTACCAACTATTGTCTTAATTTGGAGAACGGAAGACATGGGGAGCGCACTGAGGGAGGGATTGGGGAGAAACAACTCTTGTAATGATAAAAAGGCTTGGCAAACCCCTTTAGGGGTTCAGTTCTTTGCAGGGACCTGCGAGTCCTAACTGAACCTTTGCGCAAATAAAGCTCCTCTCTGAATGACCCAGTGAGAGTCTCGTCATCTCTAAATGTTGCGTTGCTCCCACCCGTAACAACATGGTGGGAGGGGGCTATGGTTGCATTACAGATGAAGTTACAGGAGCCAGGGTGTTACAGTGTAGAGGGTTGAGGCAAATTCTCTTCCAACTGTTGTTTTAGCTGCATTGTGGCATTTTGTAAATTAGTTATTTGTATATCTACTTGCTCCTGATATTGCAACAATACTGCAGCAAGGTGCTTGGCAGAAAGAGGTGTGCCCTGAGGGTTGGAGGCCATCTCTAGCAGCCAAAGTGGGTTCTTCTGCTTTTCTAGAAAGAGAGTATGAGACTTGCAAGATTGATGTCAGCCCTTCAGGGTAGACCAGACTAGGAAACCAAACTCATGCAAGGCTATACTACCTTTATTATAAAGATATAGTAACTTGCAAATCTAAATGCACTTCCCCCTCCCTCCCTTTATCTTCACGAGAACTAGGGAGGGTCTTGTTTGAGACGTTTTCTCAGGTTACAGTTCTGGCTCGGACTCAGTTTTCTTTTATCTGGCTGTTCTTTTGGTAGCGGCTCTTCCTCCTGTCCCCAAGGCCATTCCCTTATTCCACCACATATGGTAATTGTGGAAAGGCTAGATCTCCTGCGAATTCTTGGAAAGAGACCCTTTGGAGAAAAGAAAAAAAAATTAAGCATTGGAATTGTGCTTGAGAAACATTCTGATCACCGTTTCATTTTGGGGAGGGAAAGGGAAACATAAGAAATCAGTAGGAGAAAAACAGTGTAATTGAAACTTTTGTTTCTCACAAACACTGACCAGATGTTATCATAAAAGACAACATGTGCAATCAAAGGAATGCTGAGCCTCATTTGGTGAAAACACTTGTTCTTCTTAAACTGCTGTGTTAAGATAACTCCTCAGCTGTCACTTTATTAGACATCTGGTGGGTCCCCAACTTCTCATGAAGTGCTGCCACTGGGGAATCTCTGGAGTCAATTCTGCAATCAGACCCCTTGGTTGCCACAAGCTGTCATTAAGGGAATTTGTTCAGAGAGCATGATTTTCTCCCCTTCACTGAGTTTGTTCTTCACCAGGAAAAAAATGCCCTGTGATTTAAAATGCGCAGAACTTTTCTGATACCTTTCTCAAGTGCTTATTAGTGGCGTTTGGCTCTTTTTTCTCTCTTTCCACAGCAAACACAGAGAGGGAGGGAGGGAGAGAGAGAGAGAGCGCAGTTCAGGTGTTTCCTTACAGGGCTCTGCTTCTTTGCAACACCTCACTGTCAGACTTGCAAGATTCTGTTAATGTCACCTTACAATAAAGATAGAGCTAGTGCTCCTGAGTGTATTTCTTGTCTGAACTACTTCACAAGGCTGACATTGATCTTGCAAATCTGAAAGTACCTCTCTCCCACCTCACCTTTTCAGTCCAAGAAACTAGGGAGGGTCCCTTCTGAGACATTTGCCAGCCCCCCATTCCTTCTGTGGGCTCAGACACTTCTTAACTGACCGTTGCCTCATCTGCGGCTCTTCCTCCTGTCTCCCAAGGTCATTCTCACATTTCATTACAGGCAGAGATGTCAAAATATCACAGGAGTGAACAGACATAAATTGGCAGCCTTTTGTGTGTGTGTAGTTATTTTGCAGGGTCTGTGTATTGCTTTTTAAACAACAACATAGCTGCATTATACTTATAGATTTAATATACCTCTTTGAAGCTGGCATTTTAATGTAATTATATCTATCTATTTATTTGTTATGGTCCAGCGAGGCAACCCTGAATTGATGACTGCAGAACAAGTCCCTGCAGTTGTCTTGGCAACATTTTCAGAAGTAGTTTGCCCTTGTTTTCTTCTTCTTCCTAGGGCTGAGAGAGAAGGACTGGCCCAAGATTGCCCAGCTGACTTTGTGCCTAAGGCAGGACTAGAACTCACGGTCTCCTGGTTTCTAGTCTGGTGCTTTTAACTACTACATGAAACTGTCACAATCTCTCTCTCTCTCTCTCTCTCTCATTAAATAGGTAGTTAGATTTGCATCATACACATTATTCATTAAGAGCTGATGGGGTCTGGTGGTTAAAGCACTGGAGTAGTCCAAAACGTGACTCCTGAGAAGATTGGACACACAACCTCTCATTAATTTTTGGGATTATACAATTGTGGGTGAATCTTCAGACCCTAGGGATACCAAATCTCATGCTGAAAATAAATAAATGAATAGAAACAAAAGTGGGATCTCTCAAAATGCAAGATCTTGGGTGTAATGCAAGAGCTGGGGTCATATTTCATCCTGCAGAGAAGGAAATTGGAGCTGTTTGAGGCCGAGTCAACAGGGTGGAGCAGGATTCAACTGGACACAGCTTTAACTGAATTGGGACCATTCCACAAGCTGGTGAACAGGTTTGTGCTTCAGGGGATAACCGTAGAGGAAGCAGTTTTCCATGCTGAGGCAAGAACATACGGAAGAGGCAATTAAAGCAGCACCTCAAGGACATTGACCTTCAAACAGACTTGATGTCTCTCTCCAAAGTTGTATTTTTAAGAAGCCCTTGCGCTCCTTACAGACCTGCTAGGTATTTAAACCAAATCACTGATTCTAAACTAAGGAAGGCCCTAATCTTAGCACAGTTCAACTTCCATCAGCAGTTTTGGAGGGGAGATATAAAGGGGTTCCATTTAAATCCAGACTCTGCCCATGTGATGGAGGAGTCATAGAAACCTCCAAACATGCCTTACCATACTGTCTATTTTATGCCAACATTTGCTGTGAGCTGTTAACTCCACACCTAATTCAATATCCTAGCCACTCTGATCGGTTCTATTTAAACCTCTTGCTCTCAGATTCAAATGACTTTATTTCCTTAAGTTGGCCACATTCTGTCACGTAATATGTAAGATGCACAGCAGTTTGACTGACAAATTTATTACTTAAATAGCTAATCAATATCAATTTTATGTAGCCAAGTGTTTTATGGACTAGTCATTGACTGCAATAAAGATTCTGAGTCTGAATCTGAAGAGGAAGCAATGTATGTATTTAAAATATAATTTTGGTTTCTTTTTCTCCCCCCCCCCGCCCCTTATTAAAGAATGACACTCCCCCCTCCAACCCAACGGGGTGACAACTGATCAAGTTAACTTGCTTAAATGGGCAGACAAGTAACATAATGGGTCTTGGTGAAGCAAGGCTCACTAGCAGTTGAATGGAATGAAATAAAAGACCGTTGTACGAAATAGGTGATGTTCCTGTGAAAATTGATCTCATCAGAAAAGTGTTGCAAGTTATATATATAAAGCCTGTCTGCTCTCTTTGGCAGAACCAGTACTGCTAGATTGAAAAAGAAGAAGATGGTATTGCAAGACCAACTTTTTAGATTAATGGGAAACGTTGTGTGAAATGCTCCTGTGATTACCGTTTGCTCAACCAGCTATTATGGATTCCTGTTGTGGATAAATTGACTCAGGCTGTAGAGTGGATAGGTAGGTTAATAAGCTGGGGTTGAAGGGGGTCAGAAAAGTCAAGATGGCTGTGTGATAAAAACACCAGCATTTTTTTATTTTAGTTATTAAATTTGAACAATGACCAACTCCAACCAGGCTTTGATTGCACAATCACAGCTGCCATCTTGACTTTTTTGACTCCTGCCTGCTGATAAACAGAGCCCTGCAAATCTTTGCTAACAAGAATTAAGAGATCTTGGCCCAGTGCCAAATACTACAATTAGGAGAGAGTTGGAAAAAATCAACCCTTTTTGAAAATAATGAGATTCTAATCAAACCTCCTAGAATAAGGGCAAGGTTTGTCATCATATTAAAAGAAGTTTAAAAACTTCAGCTTTGGGGAAAAAAATGACCGTGTAATACTGGGGTTCTTGATTTTAAGGGAGCATAGTCAACTGTATTTACTGATTTTAAAAAAGTTTATCCTAATAAACTTAGAGCAATGAAAAGTAGGATAAGGAGGAGTTCATTAGAAAAGGAGATGATTTAATGAACTTAGTTCTCTGGATTTAATTAATCAGTTAATGAAATCATGACATTTAAATGTTATGATAATTGATATTTTATTCTTACCCACAATTTTTGGGGTCTGCTTTTTTTTTTTCTTTTAAGCAGCTATGTCTTCTGTTTCTTTCCATGTTTTAATAAATAAATTATAACACAGGAAAAAGAGAGAGACAATCATGCATGCAGAACAAATGCATTGCACAGAACTAAAAACAAAAGAAGCTTGAGAGGGGTGGCATTCCCTGGGGGGGGGGGGGGGAGAACTAATAGCACCATTACTTAAAAAAAAAAAATCCAGATTGGGGACTGGGGGAGGAAACAGCAGAAAAGGCCAGTGCAGCTGGACTAGGGTTCCCAGATATCTGGACAGGCAAAGAAGGACACAGATAAATTGGAAAGAAGGACAAATGGGGGGCGGGGGGGGGGAGGAGGACAGGCTAACTCTTCAACTTTCTTAACATCCGCAACAAAAATTACAGCAAAAACTGCAAAAAAATGTACTCAGATCTACATGTATATGGAATTACTTTTTCCAGCATCAGAAAGACTGGTTTTTCAATTGTAATATTTTTCCAGCAAATCTTTATTTTCCAGAACAGATGCTAGCAATAATATAAAATCGTCAACACGCTTTCCAAATTTCACCCTAGAAATGTATGAGGAGATACGGGAACTCGAGACTCCAGTAATCTTGGATTCGAAGAGGCTGGATTGAAGCTGATGGCTGGAATCGGAAAATCAATTAAATAACGTAAATCTAGCCAGAAGAGTCTGTCGACAGACGGGGAAAAGAAAGAAGCCGACAATTTACAAGGTCACAATACACAAACGTTTGAATGACTACTGTTGTGAAAACAGTCCAGAATAAAAAATAAAAAAAAACAGCTGAATGGTTTTTGATTCCAAGGCTATGCCTGCTGGATGGAAGACATGAGGACAGAAAGGAGGACGTGTCTGGCAACCCTAAGCTGGAGAGAAAACTTAGTGAAGAGCTGAAAAAAAAAAAAAACATTTCTAGGAGATGGGAAAAGGGACTGATTCAAGTAACTTGCAGAGACAGTGGCAGGAAAGCCGATGCTCAGAATGCAATGAAGTTTGCAAAGGACAATAATAAATAATAATAAAATCTGCTCTTACCCCTATAGGTGGTCTGTGTCTTCCTCAATCTCAGGTCCTCTACCAGGGGCCTGGGAGTTGGAGGGATCTGAGCAGGATCGCAGCTGTTTGTAGCCCTGCACTCTTCTGGACGGAGAGCTCTGATGTCATTCCTGGGATCTGCAGGAGCCCCTCTCCCAGCTTAGGAGTCACAGCCCCGAGTGCTTCTACCACCACTGGGGCCCCTTTGGCCTTGACTTTCCACATCCTCTCTAGTTCCTCCTTCAGGCCCTGGTCCTTCTCCAGCTTCTCATCCTCCTTCTTCCTGATGTTGCTGTCACTTGGCACTGCTACATCTATTTTATTTATATATATATACAGTGCATCCGGAAAGTATTCAGACCCCCTTCGCTTTTTTCAGTTTTGTTATGTTGCAGCCTGATACTACATTCGTTCAAATTCATTTTTTTTTCTCATTGATCTACACTCGGTACCCCATGATGACAAAATGAAAACAGAATTTTAAAAATGTCTGTAAATTTATGAAAAAGAAAAAACTGAACTATCACATTGGTATAAGTATTCAGACCCTTTGCAACAACACTTGAAATTTAGCTCAGATGCCTCCCATTTCTCTTGATTGTTGCTGAGCTGTTTCTATGCCTGATTGGAGTCCACCTGTGGTAAATTAAATTGATTGGACATGATTTGGAAAGACACACAGCTCTCTATAGAAGGCCTCACAGCTGACAATGCATCCTGTATCAAAGCAAAAGCCAGGAGGTCAAAGGAACTGCCTGCAGAGCTCAGAGATAGGATTATTGCAAGGCACAGATCTGGGTAAGACTACAAAAAAAATTCTGCTGCACTGAAGGCTCCCAAGAGCACAGTGGCCTCCATAATTCTCAAATGGAAGAAGTTTGGCACAACCAGGACTCTTCCAAGAGCTGGTTGCCTGGCCAAACTGAGCAATCAGGGGAGAAGAGCCTTAGTAAGAGAGGTGACCAAGAACCTGATGGTCACTCTGACTGAGCTCCAGAAATCCTGTGTGGAGATGGGGCAAAGTTCCAGAAGGACATCCATCACTGCAGCCCTCCACCGATCTGGGCTTTATGGCAGAGTGGCTAGACGGAAGCCTCTCCTCAGTGCAAAACACATGAAAGCCCACTTGGAGTTTGCAGAAAAGCACCTGAAGGACTCTCAGACTGTGAGGAACAAGATTGAACTGTCTGGCCTCAATTCTAAATGTTATGCCTGGAGGAAACCAGGCACCACTCATCACCTGCCCAATACCATCCCAACGGTGGTGGCAGCATCATGCTGTGGGGGTGTTTTTCAGCAGCAGGGACTGGGAGACTGGTCAGGGTTGAAGGAAAGCTGAATGGAGAAAGGACAGAGATATCCTCAATGAAAACCTGTTCCACAGCTCTCAGGACCTCAGACTGGGCCGAAGGTTCACCTTCCAACATGACAACAATCCTAAGCACACAGCCAAGGCAACACGGGAATGGCTTAGGGACAACTCTGTGAATGTCCTAGAGTGGCCCAGCCAGAGCCCTGACTTGAGCCCTATTGAACATCTCTGGAGAGACCTGGAAATGGCTGTCCGCCGACAGTCCCCATCCAACCTGATTGAGCTTGAGAGGATTTGCAAAGAAGAATGGCAGAAACTCCCCCAATCCAGGTGTGCAAAGCTTGTTGCATCATACCAAAAAAGACCCGAGGCTGTAATTGCTGCCAAAGTACTGAGTGAAGGGTCTGAATACTTAAGTACATGTGATATTTCAGTTTTTCCTTGTTAATAAATTTACAGACATTTCTATAAATCTGTTTTCACTTTGTCATTATGGGGTACTGAGTATAGATTAAGGAGGGAAAAAGTGAATTTGAACGATTATAGTATCAGGCTGTGTGAGGCTAGGCTGAAGCTGCCATAACCTAAAGATGAAGCAGGCAGGTAAGCAGAGAGGACAAAAGCCAGGAAACTTATCTATGAGATCCCTTCAGGGAGGTAGATAAGAAGGAAGCTGTCAGGATTAGCCCAGGAAACTCCAAGAGACAGTACAGATTCAATTCAGCATGGTTTATTGGCTTCAGTCCCGTTACAGAATCTTCTCAGAGTGAAAGCAATTCCCAGAGTCACCCGACAAACATCCTGCATTCTTCAGGGAGGTGCAAGTCTCATTTTCTTATCTCTACCTCTCGGTTCTGGGGATAAGAGAATGCGCTTAACTCTTTCCGCTCTAGCTCTCACAGAAGCAAGTCATTAAGGAAAAAACAAAGGACCTGAACCAGAAAAAGGAAGTTGGGCCTGAGCACATGGAAGCCCTCACCCCAATCCCATCCACTTGTAAATCAACCCAGCAAGGACTTTTGGGGATAAAAGGGGTCCCGAAGCCCACCCACTCTGAGTCGTCTGAGTCCTGTCACCTGAGTCACCTTTGGATCCAGACTTGGTGGCTTCCGTCCCTCTAGCTAGTGCCTGGCAGCCTAGTTGGGAAGGACGTGGGTAAGTGTGGATGAGCGTGTGTGAGAAAGAGCAAACGTACCTTGCAACCAGTAAAGTTTTGCTGTTACTTTAAATTCACTGGGTCTCCGTGTATTACAAAGAACCTCTTGTGCCTCAGTGTTCGGTTGGAAGTGATTTGTGTGTATCCCTAATTATTTCCCCGCTGTTGACCAGGGCTGTGTGTCTGTCTGCTCCAGCCACACCTATCTGGAAAACCAGGTAGAAAGCAAGGGGGGCTCAGCAGGCTGTGAGTGTGTGAGTGAGTGACCATAAGCCGAACCTGGGAGCAGCGTGTGTAACAGCTGCAACAGAACAAAATTGAAAAAAGTGAAGGAGGTCTGAATACTTTCCGAATGCATTGTATACAGTGTACACACACACACACACATACACATACATAAAAAAGGAGTAACTTCCTTAACAGATTGTGGGGACAGTGTAATACTTCTCCCTGTCAAAATCAAATGACTCTTGGCACTGTGTAGGGTATATAAACAAAAATTAAAACACCCATGATGCGGTTAAAATCATGTAACAATAAAAGCAATAACCACATTAGGCCCTAGATAGAAATGTAAGGACACAAAAAATGTCCAAAAAAAAAGACAGAATAAAGAAGAAATGAAAAGCAAGATAACACTGGATATCTACTCAAGGAACACCCTCTAAAACAGCACAACCCTAACAACTCAACCCTAACCTGAACACATGCACAAAAGAGAAAGGCTTTGATTGTGACACTGTGCCTGTCGTGTGGCAGATTTTGTCCATCCCCACGTCTTACGGATGCCGTTGAACAGGGGTGAGGTATCAGATGGCTTGCCCCAAGGCTAAATCCTTAGTCCTGCACTCTTCAACATTTTCATTCATGGCCTGGATGACAGCATTAGAGAAATGGGGTGAAAATAACAGAAGCTGGGCCCAGAGAAATGCAAATGGAACCTAGGGCTGCAGGAAAGCTGGGTCTGAAAGGGTTAAAGTTGTAAGCTAAAAGTTAGTTTACAGGATGCAGGGTGGCAGGTCAATGAGGTACAGATTTTGGGAAGAGCTGTGGAAGTTCTTCATCCTTGATGTGCTCATTCCAGCTCTTAAATCCAGGACGGGCTCCAGTATTACAGCTGGGATTACACCACGCTTTTCACTTAAGGGAAAGTCCTGTCAAGAGAGTTTGAAGGACCTGAAAAAGTTAAGCCTTCAGAAAACCTTTCTTCAAAGATTATCACGCTGAAGACCTCTTCTTTACTGTCCTAGAAGGTAAAATTTGGAATACTGGATTTAAGTTACAGGAAAACAAGTTCCACCTGAATATTAAGAAAATGTTCCTGTTGATAACAGTGGCACAAATTATTTAGAGACATGGTGGGCTCCCTTTCACTACATATGTTCAAGCAGAGTTTCAGTCATGTGGAGAACTAAACTAAGTAGTTAGCAAGGTTTTGCTTGTGCCTTTCTATGGTTTCATTTTATACATACATTCTTATTTATGTTATTGTGCAGCTCTTCGGTGATATTCTTGTAGATGTTCCTTGAAAGGCAGAAGTCTAGTGCTGCTGTGCATGATGATGGAAATAGTCAAAATTTCTGCAACTGTAGATTATAGAAATGTATATAGAATTTAACCTTTTAGCTGAGTGTTGTCCAAACTTGGCCACTTTAGGATGAGTGGACTTCAACTCCTAGAATTGGCTGGCTGGGGAATTCTGGGAGTTGAAGTCCACACATCTTAAAGTTGCTGAGGTTGAGAAACACTGCTCTAGTCTCTTCACACTTTGAATGCTACCTGCGTGTCTGTGATGGAACGTATCTACGAGGAGGAGAGTGATGTGGGAGACCAAGGCTATCGGGAAGGAGGGGGTGCATTCTGGGAGGAGGCAAGAGGCAGCATAATCCACAGGGGGAGTGTGGGAAGCAAAAGAGGTTCAGGATAGCCAATCCCTAGAACCTCCCAGGGTATATCCACTAGTTGCTGTAGTACAGATTTAGTTTGGCAAGATTCTGTCTATAAGGTGTAAGCAAATAGGAACTATACTTGATTGGACCATTTCACCGTTGTTCTTGGGCTGGACCTGACAGTCTCCCTTTCTGTTATCTTGCATCCATATTGGTTGTAAAACAATTCTCTCTGTATTGTGGGGTCTCTGCTAGCATATATGCATGTCCCCACTGTTTTGAATCAATATTATATCTAAGATCTATGTAACCTTGAGGCTCTTCCTCTTGGGTTGTCTGAATGCAAGAGACAAGAGGCTCACTTTAACCTGCTAGCTTTAGAACGAATCCAATGATGGTTGGATCCTGCCTACTGTTGGCATTTCTTTAGGTCAATTTTCTACCGTGGCAGCTCTAGGTTGGTGCCTTAATTTCTGCACCGAGGAGGGAGCTTTTCTGGACCCAGATGGCTTTTTTCAAATCTGTAATGATAAGAGAGAGGATGCAAGAGAGAATGGCTCTATAGTCAATGGGTCAAAATAATATGAAATGTATTATGGAATGAATCATCTATATCTTTAGTGTTAACATCCAAGGATTTCTAGGACCCCAGCTTATTTATTCTGGTTAACTGGATAAAGGAACTGTCTCTCAACGATGATTTCTAAATTTGCCTTCTCCCTTCTATCATTTTTTTCAGCAACACTTTTAATTTCATGCTATGCCCACCTGACCCAATTACCAGTTGGACAATAATTGACCCCACTAACATCCACTCATCTCCCTATATCACATTTTATACAAATGCTATGCCATCTCATCCAGGAAAACAGCAGAAAAGATGAGTGAAATCATTCCTTTCAAGTTCTTCATTCAATCTCTGCCAGATCTAATACTTGTTATTAGCTGCCAGTTCTCCAATGGATGTATAACAAGGTTTAATCTTTATATGCACACAACCAGCCCATCAATGACCCAAAGCGGAAAATAACAGATAATAAGCTTCATAAGCCAGTGGCTGTCTGTGTTCAAATGAGTTTTCTGAAGATAAAATAGAAACTTGGTAACCTCTCAAGGTGAAACAACCCAATCCTACAGTATGAACCACTGAAATTTTAAGACCAAATATGACAAGCTATGCGAGCACAGGCCGGTCATTGATATATGGCATCTTCAGGTGGCTTATGGGTCTACAGCACCCTCATAAGGTCATGCATTTTAATGCTTGTTTATTTGCCATTGCCTAATAATTAGAATGAATAATTGGGTTATGGATGTCTACAGTTTGTAGAAAGATGCTACTTTGTTTTCTCTCCAAGGTTCTCCACCCATCTGGGCTGAATGAAATGGTGGCCGCCATATTGTTTTGTTTACAGTGTGTTAGTTCAGTTTGGAGCAAAGGTAAGTGTGCAAAGACGTGATAAAGTTCTGCAAAGTTCTGCAAGAGATAAAAATGTGGATAATCCCTCTTTCACAATGTTAGAATTTGAGTTGATCTGTTAGAATGAAATGTTGCACCACAAATACAGTTATTGTGGAATTTATTGTCCTGCAAAATCAATTTAATCAATTTGAAATCTTATTCATATCTAGCTTGACACCCAGTAAGTTCAAGAACACATCTGTGAATTTTCTTGGCAATAGTACAAAAGTGTTTGACCGTTGCCTTCTTTCCAGATGACTTTTGGACTTCATGGAGGCTGTCCGTGGATGTACCAATCAAGCCCAATGCAGCTTCTGAGCCGAAGCAAGGTTAATCAGATGCTATCCACCTAACAGGATGCAAAACCAAGATGATTTTTTAAAAGAATGGACAATCCAGTGGAGGAATGGACGAACAATGGCTGTGAATCCTAATGGCAATGTCTTTCCTCTGGCATCAGTACCTCTTGAATTCCAGCTATTACGGAACCATTGTAGGAGGAGGCTGTTGCCCACAGGCTGTGCCTGCAAATTACTGAATGCGTTTGATTGGCCATTGTGTAACCCAGAATACTGGACGAAGATGGACCTCTGGCTGATCCAGCAGAGCTGTTCTTATGTTTTTATGTAATGTCAGGAATGTGATAGGAAAATCAATAAGGCAGAAGAAAGAAACTTTGTTTTCAAAGCAATGCTTTTACTTAGAAAGAAGTTGTTTCCAAGCTAAGGCCGCTGAGGACCGATACCCATTGGAACAGGGCGATTGATTGATCATGTATCATCAAGTTGGTGTCAACTGCAGATGACCATGGAGGTAGATTTTCTCCTAAAAGAAAAAGCATACAGGTAATCTACGATGTACAACCACTCAATTCAGCAACTGTTCAAAATTACAATGGCACTGAACGAGGGGGACTTACCACTAGTTTGCAAGGTTGCAGCTGTCGCAGTGCCACTGCGGTCACTTGATCACAATCCGGGTGCTCGGGCCCCCAGTTTGCAATTATGACATTGCAGCAAGCCACAGCCATGTGATCGCCATTTGTGACCTTCCTTGCCGGCTTCCCGCAAGCAAAGTCAGTGGGGAAGCCAGCTCCCACTGCTTATTCTCCTGAGGAGCCCCAATATGGAGTATGAGATCTCAGGGAACTCGTACTCCGTAGCACTCCTCCCACCTGCCCGCACTCCATAGCATGTGCCTGCACACAGCACTCCCCACCAGCCCACCCATGCTTCCCAGCGCCCGCCCACAGCACCTCCCGTGGCACCCGTGCACCCCCTCCACGCTTCTTGCCTGGGACTTCCACCTCTTCCCACTTAACGACCTATGCATCCTGGGGTTACAATGAGTTTTATGTCCACTTCACTTAGTGACAGCAATCCGGGTCCCATTTGCTATCGTAACCCAAGGACTACCTGTAAAAGCCTTCCGTGTTTATTTGACATACCCTGGAACAGTATAACCTCAGTAATAGGTTATCTATTTCATAGCTGCTTCTTGGTCTCTGCCTCATGGCTTTTTTGGGGTTCTTAGAAGATAGTTGTCAGGTACAAGAGCCGCTAATTGTTGCTGTGTTTTTGCTTCCTGTTTACTAAGCTATAGGCTGCATGCTCTGGTTTTGGATTTACAATTCTTCTCTTTTAGAGGAACATAGGTTGTTATATTCCCATTTTTCTCTTTTTTCTCTTTTTTAAAGGAATGTTATGGAATTTGATTGTCTAAAATCTCAGGCATCTGAGATACTGCTTGAGGTCTCATTAAATGTTGATGAGCAATTGTCAATGGTGGACAATTCCTGGCTGGCATGGATCAATAATTTGACTTGACTTATATATTCATATCAATTATTATGAAATTAAATTATTTTTTAGTTCATTATGGTCAGGAATGGCTAGTTCTTGAATGGGAAACCACCAGGAAACCCCAAGGTTACACACTAAATGGGAAGTTGAACAAATACTCTAGCACAGTGTTTCTCAACCTCAGTAACTTTAAGATGCGTGGACTTCAACTCCCAGAATTCCCCAGCCAGCTTGAATTCTGGGAGTTGAAGCCCACACATCTTCAAGTCACCAAGGTTGAGAAACACTGATCTAGGAGAAGACAATGGCACACCACTTCTGAATTCTTCCTAAGAAAACCAGATGGATTTGCCTCTGTCGTCACCAGGGTTAAGCTCAGTTTTAATGAGATCCTTCCTTTAACTTGAGGCACCTTCATGAGCCACATTGTTGGCTGATTCCGGCCCTGCATGTCTACTTACAACTGGTGGTGAGCTTTCCAGATATTGTATGCTTGTTATCTAAGATGGTTTGGGTCATGCATGGAGAATCTGTAGCTGAACTCCCAGAAGAGTGGGGGGGGGGGGGGGGAGAGGGACTTGGACCATTTAGCCCTTTCTCCATAGCTTCAGCCAGTACGATGAGGGATGCTGGATTTTGTACTTTGGAAATGGTGAGAGATGCTGGGACTTGTCCTTTAGGAACATCTTGAGGTCCAAAAATAATTCAACCTTGTTTCAGTGGTTCCTTTTGTGACATAAAGCCTCTTAGGTTAGCTCTTCCTGCTTTCCTAAGCCCTCACTTTATCCCTGTCATAACTCCTGACTCATGTCAGCCATTCACTCTTATTTTCAAAGATCATCATCATCATCATCATCTTATCTACTAATAATGATGAGAACCTCTTTTGCTGCACATGCCTTTAAAATAGTCTCTTTTGTTAACTTGCTAACAAAATATATTTATATTTGTGTATATAAATATAAATATTACATTCTACGGTATATATAAATATAAACCTTACTCGATAATGCTTTTCTTTCTTGTTCTTCCCTTTTAAGGATCCACGATTTACTATTCTTGTTAGGAGGTGTGAGCATTATTTGGAAAGCAGCAGCTGGATAAACAGGCCAGGAGGATGGGAGCAGTCAGAGAGCTTCACTATCACATGGTGGATTTTTGGTGGAGATCATGGAAATCCATTTAAATATTTCACCTCATTGTAGGTAGCATATTCTAATACTGAGCTGTGACCTTTCTTAACATCTTCTCCCCTCCCCTCCTGGAATGATTTGGGCACTGATAGTGCTAGGAATTCCTGTGATATAAATTTAATGGTGGGAGGGGGAAATTATTCTAAATAAAACATCGTACTTTGTTTGCATCATCTCTGACTAGATGTTTATCTAGTTGCTGCTTTCCAAAAGCTGGTCATAAGAACAGTAAACAGATCCTTAATAAGGAGGAATGACACCAGCAAAGCATAATTAAGTCTAGTATTCCAAACTGTCATATTTATCTACATATTAGCAAATTAACAAAAGAAAATGACATTTCCAATTCCTCTAGGCATGCAGAAAAGCACCACTGTGTAAATTCGAAATGTCCATGTTGAACTAACAAATCTTCACTCACTTATCAATGCAGAACTATTCAAACTGGTTATTACGGAGGGATTAAAGGCAGCAATCTTGCTTTGCTTTTTCTTTAGGGCAAGTGAGGGCAAACTTTGATGGCCGGGGATGCATTGGAAGAACCATGTTGCAAAGGTGATTGATTGATTGATTGATTATGTGCCATCAAGTCAGTGTTGACTTTTAGCAACCACATAGGTAGATTTTCTCCATGACGATCTATCCCCAGCCTGGTCCTTCAGCTCTTTTAACAGTGCACCCATCACCTGCTGTAACTGAGTCCATCTACCTTGCTACTGGTCATCCTATTCTTCTGTTTCCTTCCACCTTTCCCAATATCAAAGCCTTCTCCAGAGAGCTGGGTCTTTGCATAATGCATCTGAAGTAAGATCTTTTGAGCCTGGTCATCTGTGACTCATGGAAAAACTCTTGAGTTGATTTGTTCTAGGATCCATCGGTTTGTTTTCTTGGCTGTCCACAGTATTCTCAGAAGTCTTCTCCAACACCAAAGTTCAAAAGCACCAATACTCTTTCTATCCTGCTTTTTCAGAGTCCAACTTTCATCCCATAGAGTATCACAAAGAATAGTATTGCCTGCACTATTCTCATCTTTGAAAGGCAAGACATGAAAATAAATGATGCCTACTTCCTTTTATTCTTTCTGATTATAAATAAATAAATAAGCAAGCAAGCAAGCAAACAAAACATTTTCATGGACCCTAGGCACGATACCTTTTGTGCCTAATGGATGCTTTGGTCCTGAATATTGTCCTGTCTGGTTGTAGTTAAAATGAAGACTCATTCCCCCCCCCCCCCATACCTGCTACCTAGTCCTTTCAATTGGAGATGTGGGGCAGGGATTAAATTTGGGGCCCTTGGAACAGGGTAACACCAAGGAAAGGGTGCTAAAGGCAGGTTAGCAACTGATCCTACTTTTGTTCCCATCCTCTAACTCGGTAATGATGAGAACCCTTCAGAAGTGCACCACAACCTCTTTATACCACCACAGATTTTAGGACTATGCCAAAGGGAAGTCCCAATAGAAAGGTTCTTCAAACGTGCCTACAGGAAGGATGGACCATGTTATCCCTACAATTAAAATCCTCTCAGTTTTTTTTTTAACCATTTTGTGTGAGGGTGAAATGGTCAGAGGTGAACTGTGTTCATCAACCCAGTTACTGAATTACTGAATTTAATTCTCCACAACAAATGGAACCATGTTTTTACCAGATGGGGTGGATTTGCACCACGCTATTAACTTGATTCCCGAAAATTCATGTTCTGGACTTGTAAGATCCATTGACCCATACAGAAACCAAGCAGGATGGATTTGCAAAGTGAGCTAAGCCACCCACCCTGAAAAAGAAACCCTTACCAACCAAAGCTTAGCGTGCTGCGTGTCTAACCATTCCCCTACACCCAGGAGCTTTGCATCATGTGCAGAGAATGTTCCTTTAGACCTAATGCTGGTACCTTATATGAGCTGGTAGGAGCCCAAATCTTCCCCTTCATTTTGTTGCAACGTTAGACTTCAGCCTAACAAAATTGGAGGATGTATTTGCCTCTCGCTCCCCTCCCATCAAGATGCAATGAATAAATTGAATCCCTCTCTTTTAGCCGCTGCTTATTTCCTGAGTAAATGATTTTTATTAGCTGTCTTTTTTTTAGTATCCATGGCAGCCCTACTTTACAAAAAGATGCAGGGGAAAACAACAGCAGGTAGTAATGTGCAGAACCATTGCGATGGGCTGCTGAGCAAATATGAGCATCACCTTCTCCTTTTTCTTCTTCACACATGGTGCCTCTTCCTGCTGCTCAAACAACATCTCTTCTAACCATCCTTGAGTTGCCAGAAAACGTGCATGAAATGTTCATGAAATGTGCTGCCCCATTAGCATTGCCCATCCTGTGCCCCTGCTCCTACTCTGACTCGCAACTCAGTGGTGCTGTTATGGTATACATGATAGGCAAAGCAACCGGGTTAATCCTCTGGCTTTGCAGCCCTCCCCATTCAGCATGTCACCAGCTGCTGGTCAGGGGAAAACTTACAATTGGGGTTCTGCAACAGGCATGGAAAGTAACTAACTGGAAGACTCTGATGGTCATGTTTTGGATTCTTCCTGTGCTTCTCCAAACCCAAATCATGAATTAAGTTTAGGAGAAAATGCCAACTTGGCTCTGTCATGCCACCATTGCACACTTTCAGCCTGGCGCTAAAAAGCAGTTGAGTTAAAGCAGTTAAGGTGCTGCCAATTGTGCTGATCAGCACAATAGTGGAATTGTGACAGACACCCTTTCAATTCACTAGCTGCTGATTGCTTCCACCAATCCTTAAGGGATATGCAAGGTTAGGAAAACCCACAGATCCCGGCATGTGGAATTCCTTCCAACCCTTTTACAAGCAGAGATCTTTGTCTTTTTTTTTTTTTGGGGGGGGGGAGGAATGATGAAGTGATGTGCTGGGTGCATGTGTGTTTGTGTGTGGGCACACACACTTTCTCCTTACCCACTAATTAGGGTGAGTTCATATGTGTCCTCCCTCCCTCCCTCCCTCCCTCCCTCCCTCTCTGTTCATGCAAGGATCTAACTGGAGTAGGTACATAGGTGTTGCCTCTGTGTTTGTGTGTAAATGTGGGTGCATAGGTGTTGCCTCTGTATGTATGTGTTTCTGCTTCCTCTTCATATTGTGCCCATTTCTGTGTCTGTTGCAGTTGGAAGCCCACAGTGGACTCCATCCACTCCACCATGGCTGATGTGGCCAGCAGGGTGGACTTAGAATGGAGGAGGTGACAACATTCTGAGTTGTGCCCAACTCCTTCTCCCATTGGGATGTATTGGGGGCATTTTTCTCTCCAATGTCCTTCCCCAGCCAGATCTGCCCCCTTTATACACTTCAATCTGTCTTTTGTCAGCTTCTCTCTCCCCACCAAATGTAGTCCCATTCCATTTGGTTTTTGGAGAGCTATCCTGCTGATGGACAGATAGACAGACAGTCCCTAGCCCATGGACATAATTTCCTTCCAACACTCTCTTGGCTTGGAAATAATAATTAAGTATGGTGGCTTCCATACTTCATATGTATCAGATGGTAAATATGTCCTTCTGGCAGGGAAATGTTCACATAATGCTAGGAAAGGGTTGCTAGAGGAATGGAAGGGGAATCTCATAAAAATTTAGCTCTATCACTCTTCTGCAAATCTGAAAGATTGCTGGCATGGTGCTGCTGTGTTCAACTCTTTAGGGAGGTAAGCAGAATGACCTAACCCTCACCTTGGTGGCCTTTTGGAGGGCCTTGAGGATCTGGCTCTTCCCTGGGCCAGCATGTTGGGTCAAGTTACCAAACAACATGTATTTGGTGTCTGTCTTCTCCCAGTTTTTCTACTGCTGTGATTGTTTTGTTTCATTGTTTTCTTCTCACTGATGTATTTAATTCTCTAATAAGGCACCCAGATCTCTGGAGAAGGCTTTAATGCTAGGAACGGTGGAAGAGAAGAGAAGAGGACAACAGCAACAAGGTGGAGGGACTCGATTACAGTGGCAATGGGGGCATTGTTGGAACACCTGAAGGTCCAGGTTGGGGACAGATCATCCTGGAGAAAATCTAGCTTTGTAGCTGCTAAGAGTCAACACCAACTTGATGGCATGTAATCAATCAATCAAGCCACCCAGAGTTGCTCTATGGGTGGGCAGCATTAACAAGAGAATGAAGAAGCGAATGAAGAAATGATGGCAGATGAGGCTGACTGGGGACTGGATGGGAAAGAGCACATCCACATGAACCTGAACCAGCCCATAAGTTGATCCCACCCACTTCTGGTCACCTGACTTCACCTGCTACAATGGGGAACAAAACATTAAGAGATTTTTCTTATCTTGTGGCTGTGATTAGAACACTAATACAACTGTTCAGAGTCAGAACATTGGGTCAATGGGCTAGCTCATTATATCATTAAAAAAATAACTGCTAAACCCTTGGCATGAGATAATACACACTTTATATGAAGATTCAGACAGTTCTAAATTAGAATACATAAAAACACAGCTTCCTCAGCATAAGAAACCAGTCCAAATAATTTAGATGAAAGGGTTACTCTAAAGAAAACATAACGCAAAGTAGCTGCTATCGGATCATTGAAGAATAAAGAAAAAGTTTAAATTTGCACTTTCATGGATTGTAGGAAGGACTGAAGTAAGCGAATATTAAAACCCTTTTTTAACAAATGGGTTTAACTGAATTCCAAAACTCCATCTTGTGCTCAAAAATATTGAATGTATGCATAGAATATTAGGGTACCAGGCCTAAACAGAGAAAAGAAAACAATGTAATGTAATTTCCCTGGGACAATAATAATAATAATAACAACAACAACAACAACTTGTTACAAAGAAACAGCTAGCACAAGTATTAAACAACGCCAATACTGTAATATCAAATATAAGCATCAGCTGATTGCAAGAAACAAAACAACTGAGATACAGCACAGCTGCAGTTATAACTGAATACCTTGGATGCAAAATCAACAAAAAGAAAAAAAGCCAAACAGTGCACCACCAAAATGGAAGATCAGGTTGGAAAATAAGATCAGCATGCTAAGATCAGATGCAGGCAAGCTAGAACAGATGAAAGAAAAGAAGCTGAAGAACAAGAAGACCAAAGAATACCTGATCAAGAGATATCACCTAGAAACAAGGAAGATCAGGGAAACACTGGAAATAATAAAGCAGCAAATAACAGCCATAGCCAAGAAGATCAGCAGATACAAAGCTCATATTGCACACTACAAGCAGAATCTCCAATTTCAGTCAAATCAGAAACGTTTTTACCAGTCCATTAATGGAGAGACTGCGATAAACCAGTTGACACCTGAGAAAGAAGAAACAGTGAAGTTCTGGGCGCATCTATGGGACAACCCAAAGAAATACAAGAAGTTTGCAGCTTGGATAAAGGAGGTAAATAAGAATAAAAAAGAAACTGAAATGAAAGAACTTGTAATAACAGCAGAGATGGTGGAGAAAAGGGCAAGGAAGATCAAGAATTGGTCAACAACAGGTGAAAATGAACTGCATGGTTTTTGGCTGAAACATCTGACTGCTCTGCACCCACTCATTGCCAAGCAGTTTAACAACATACTGCAAGGAGGTGAAATTGAAGATTGGTTAACATCTGGCAAAACCTACCTGATAATGAAAGATCCAGCAAAAGGGGCAGCACTAGGCAACTACAGGCAAATTACCTGCTTGCCAACAACTTTCAGAGGGCTAACTGGTGTGGTAGCTGATGCAATCCAACAGCTGAAAACAAACTCTTTCCATCTGAGCAGAAAGGAGACAATCATAACATCAGTTAAAACCAATTACAAAGACAATTTGAAAAAAGTAAATATATAGAGCAGCCAAGAAAAATTACAATAAAAAGTATAACAAAATTATAATAATTATAACATATAATTATAATTCATTATCATATATTAAATTATAATACAATATAATTATAAGAATTATAATGAAAATTATAATGTCAACATAACCAGGAAACAGGGTCCATAACACACTTGGGACCCCAGGCCCAGGCACATAGCCAGGTCTTCAAGGTCTTATGAAAGGCCAACAGGGTTGGGGCCATCCTAATCTCTGGAAGGAGGATGTTCCAGAGGGGAGAGGCTACGGCAGAAAAGGCACGTCTCCTAGTCCCTGCCAGACGATATTCCTTGGTTGATGGGACCCAGAGCATGCCCATCCTGCTGGACCAAATTGGATGGGTAGAAACAACTGGGAGCAGGCGGTCCTTCAGGTAACCCAGGCCCAAGCCATACAGGTGACAACCAGCACCTTGAATTGCACCCAGAAACACCCTGGCAACCAGTGCAATTCACGAAGCAGCAGTGTTACATGTGTTGAGTACCTGACACCATTTACTACCTGTGCAGCTGCATTCTTCACCAGTTAAAGCTTCTGAGTGTTCTTCAAGGGCAGCCCCATGTAAGGCACATTGCAGTAATCCAGATGGGAGGGCATGAGGGCATGGGTGACAATGAGCAGAGCCACCCGGTCCAGTAATGGGCACAACTGGTGCACAACCTGAAGGTGTGCAAAGACCCTCTTAGCCACGGCTGCCACCTGCTCTTTCAACAGAAGCTGTGAGTCTAAAAGGACCCTGAGATTGTGCACCAGGTCCATCTGGATAGGATGGACACCCCATCCAGGACCAAAGGTGGAAAACCTTGACACTGGAAGGCCCAAGTACCCAAAGTCACTCAATCTTGCTTGGTTTGAGGCCCATTGCACCCCATCCAGGCACCTACAGCTTCCAGGCACGGGGACAGGACATCCATGGCATTGCTCAGGCAGCCTGGGTTGGAGATATAAAGCTGGATATCATCAGGATACTGATGATGCCTCATCCCAGACCATTGGATCACCTCGCCCAGTGGCCTCATGTAAGAGGCTGGGAAGGTTGGAGACTGGATGAAAACTCTCCAGATTAGCTGGATCAAGTGATGATGCCTTGAGGAGGGGGTGCACCACTGCCTCCTTAAGAGCCATCAGGACCACCCCTTCCTTCAAGGAAGAATTAACCACTGCCCAGACCCAATCACATGTCCTCTCCCGGGCAGCCTTGACCAGCCAGGAGGGGCACAGATCTAACACAGAAATGACTGAATTAACAGCTACAAGAACCCTGTCCACTTCTTCAAGTTCAATGGGATCAGACTCCTCCCAGATAACCATGCAAGACTCAGCCCCCATAACCTCCACTGCACCTGCCCCAAGGCTGGAGTCCAATGAAGAGCGAATCTGAGTGACTTTATCCACTAGATTCACAGCAACCCTGTATGTGAATCCCAGAATTACTCCCTTCAAGGATGATCCGGGTTACCCAAAACAGGGCTGCTGGGTGGCTACCCACAGACACAATAAGAGCAGAGAAATAATTACATTTCGCCCCCCTTACCACCATGAGGTAGGCTCTAATAGCGACTCTAGCTCATGTTTGATTGTCTTCACTCTTTGTTGTTCACCAGCAATGCTCTAGGCATCTCATTGCCCTCTTCATCTCCCTTAGCTCCTCTAAACCACAGAGAGTTCTGGGATCCATGGGTACAGAGAGGCCACTCAGGCACAATCTTGTCCAAAGCCACAGCTGCTCTACCATTCCAGGAGGCCACCAAGGCTTCGGCTGGACTGTGTAGCAGACCTTCTGGAACAACCCCAAGCTCCCTCAAGAACCCAATCTGGTCCATCAATCATCTGGGATGGGCTGATCTAATTGGCCCAGCCTCCCTGTGGAAGGGGGTGGTGCCAGAGAACTGGAGGCTCACCAGGGAGTGATCTGACCATGACAGGGGAGAAACCAATATCTCCCCCAGATTCAGAACACCCTGCCATTGCACTGACAGAAAAACCAGGTCAGACATATGACCACTATTATGTGTCGGGCTCTGGAAGACTTGGGACAGGCCCATGGCTGTCATGGTGGCCATGAACTCCCAAGCTACCTCAGATCCCATCCTCAGAGAAGGCAAGTGAAGTCCCCCAAGACCATAAGCCTGGGGAACTCCACCACCAATCCGGAGAAGAAGGCTAAGAGCCACCTTCTGCTGAGCTTGGAAGTTAGAGGACACCTGAATTGTTTTTCAGCCTGAATTATTGTCAAGCCCCACATACGTGAGTGAGACCAAGGACGCAAGAACTACACAGGTTTCAGAAAGCCCTCTTCAGTGCTAGTTAGGTGTAAATACAGAATCTGGCAAACTGTAAGAGTAATTTCACAACCTCATTTATAGTGAGTTTATTAAGGTGGATTCTCTTTGAATGATCTGAGATGCTTTTTCTCAGGTTTCTTCACACATGGGCTGAATTACCATATGTGAGACAAGGTGCCAGCTGACTTGTGTGCTATCTCTTGATTATGTCTGTGTTCTCAACCCCTTCCCAACGTCTCTCACAAGCATGTCCCCTCTTTGCTTCACATCACCTACCCAACTTGAGTTGCTTTGTTGAAGCAAATCTATTTCACTTTATGCAGGGCTAAAGCTTTGTTGAAACCTATTTTCTCACAGCCCTACCAAAAAATCCTAAACAATTTTTCTTTTTCACTGCATTTCCCATTTTTTGCAGAATTGACCTTTTCTAAATGGTTTTTAACAGAGAGAGAAAAAGAGTGTAGACACATCTTCAAGTCAGTATTGACTCCTGGCCACTGCCTGGACTAGTCCCTGCAATTTTCTTGGCAAGGTTTTTTGGAAGTACCGCATTTATTGGTGTATAAATCTGAGGCTGAAATCCTAGCTGCGTGTTATATGCCGATACTCAAGCGGCAGGGCTGGGAGAGTGGAGACTTCATCTGAGCCAGGGCTGTAACTGGGGCAGCTCCACAGTGCGGGAGGTGAGCGGCGGGCAGGCGAGCGAGCAAAAACTGGCACTCCCCATCGCTTGTACGACTGCCTGAGCTGTTTACCTTATCAGTGGTACAAATATTAATAAACAAAAAGTTCAGAGCTCCCTTTATTTTGCTTCCAAGCCATTTATTTTAAATTTAAGTTTTTTTACTCAAACTTCCTTCTTAAAATTAAGGTGCGTGTTATACGCCTGTGCATGTTATATGCTGATAAATACGGTAGTTTGCCCTTGTTTTCTATTTCTTCCTAGAGCTGAGAGAGAGGGCCTGGCCCAGGGTCACCCAGCTATCTTTGTGCCTAAGGCAGGACTCAAACTCAGAGTCTTCTGGTTTCTAGCCTGGTGCCTTCACCACTACACCAAACTGGGTCTCCTTTTTTAACCTACAAATACATATTTTAACATGCCTTTTGATATGCTTTTGAGCAAAAAATCCAATCTGTAGAGCAGTGTTCACTGGCAGGGGAATTCTGGGAGTTGAAGTCCACACATCTTAAAGTCGCCAAGGTTGAGAAACCCTGATGTAGAGGATAAGGCAAGCTACAGATGTTACTAAATAATCCAGTGTTAAACCTTAAGCATCAGGTTTACATCACAATAAAATTAATGCATTTTCAAATAAATAATATTGATGTTAAAATGAAAAGCCCTTCTGTCTAGTTTCTACGTTTTCAATTTTGTTCCCTGCAGTGTTTTTGAGGCCTGTAAATCAATTCCTGACGAGATAATGCCCATTATTTCTTTAATTTCATCAACCTAGAAATTAATCTTCCTCAAACCTTGTAAATTTCCAGTTTATTTTGATTTATTCCTGGTCCTCTTGGTCCTCCAGGTTTTGAAAACTAAACTAAAATAATAGGTGTTGCATCATTCAATACGAGTTAAGTATTTGCGGATGTTTTCTTAAAAATAAATCGAAGCAGATGAAAATTGCATTTGAAAAACAAGCTCATTAAATGATTGTATAATAAAATGTGAGGCTTCCATGTTCTATGACATCAGTGCTTGCTCTGATGCGCAGAATCCTGAAACCCAGAAAGAGTTTGCTACAACTTAGCAGGTAGCCATGTTTTGTCTTGAAACTTGGTTTGCCCTTCAACTATGCTTCAGCTGTCTGAAGCAAGGCTGGTTTCCTTCTCAAACCCACTTCAAAGAAGTGCTTTCCTTTGCACTAGAAAATATGGTGTTTGGCAAGCAAATTACCCCTGCCTGAAACCCACTTTTCCAGAGACAATAAAGTGCCAGCATGACCATATAAATGTTTATATATAAAGAATAATTTTGGAGTCCTTGGGGGTTCTCTGAGCTTGGTTGTTTTCTTGCAAACATTTCGTTACCCGGATAGGTAGCATCTTCAGTGCTAGAAGGGAGGCTTTGCTCTCTGCTTATATACTAGCCCTGCCAGTGTTGGTGGGGGGTGGGGGTTTCGTTTTGTTTTATTTTTCCCCCCTCTGGTAGTTCCTTGATTAAGGTATTGTTTACTGCTGATTGTATGTCTGGTGATAATCGTGGTGTTAATCTCTGCTTATCTGGGTGATGATTGCTGGTGAGGAGATGTTCTGTTCTTTTTTATGGTCCCTTTTGAATAGTGTGTAGATGTTGTTTATCTCTGTCTCTAGGGAATATCAAGCTTCCAGGAATTCCCTCGCATTTTTGGATTTAGCTTGGTCTAAGCTGCTGACAGTCTCCCAGTTGAAACTATGGTTAAGTCTGCCCATGTGTTGTGAAATTAAGGAGTTTTCATCATGTCTTCTGACTGCTAGTTGGTGTTCATGGATGTGCTCTGCTAGCCTTCTGTCTGTCTGTCCTACATAGTGGCTGTTACAGTCCTTACACTGTATGCTATAGATGGCTCCTGTTTTTTCTTCTTGGGCTACTGGGTTTTTTGGTTTACTTAAGATATTTTGGAGGGCTTTAGTTGGTTTGTATGCTATGGAGATGCCATGTGGTTGTAATAGTCTGTTGGTAGTTTCTGAGACATTTCTGATGCATGGCAGTGTGATCCTTTTCATAGCTTGTGTTGGTTGTGCTGTAGTGGGTTGAGTGGTCAGGTACTTTTTGATAAAGTTGCGTGGGTATCCATTTTGTTGTAAGATGTTGTATAGGTGGTCTGTTTCCTTTTTCTGCTGTTCTGGGTTGCTGCAGTGTGTTTGTGCTTGTCTGAATAATGTTCTTACCCAGCTCCTCTTGTGGGAGGTTGGGTTGTTGCTTTGGTCATGGAGCACTTGGTTAGCGTGGGTTGTCTTCCGATAGACTTGGGTTTCTACTTTGCTGTTGTTTCCTCTGCTGATGAGGATATCCAGGAAGGGTAGTGTGTTGTTGTTTTCTTCCTCTCTGGTGAATTTTATTCCTTTGATGGTTTCATGTGTCTTCTCTAGTTGTTCCTTTTTTATTATAACAAAGGTGTCATCTACATACCGGATCCATACTTTGGGTTGTATGTGTGGAAGGGCTATAGCTTCTAGGCATTACACTACGATCTCTGCTATGAGTCCTGACAGTGGGGATCCCATGGGTGTCCCTCTGATTTGTTGGTATATTTGTCCATCAGACTGAAAATAGGTGGTGAGGCAGAGGTTGATGAGGTCCATGATTCTGGGTATTTCAATCTGGGTGTATTTGGTTAGGTCGGATGTGTTGTGTAGTACTGCTGATATGGATTCTTTCGCTAGTTCTGGGTTTATGGATGTAAAGAGTGCTATGACATCAAATGAGACCATAATTTTATCTTCATCTATGTGTACATTTTTGATTTTATGGAGGCACTGTAGTGAGAAGTTGATAGAATACTCACTCTTCTCTGTGAGATGTCCAAGCTTTTTTGTCAGTTCTTTTGCTATGTTGTATGTTGGAGTCCCTGGTAAAGATACAATTGGTCGGAGCGATGTGTCAGGCTTGTGTGTTTTTGGTTGTCCATAGAAACGTGGGAGGATGGGTCCACTGCTTTTCATCTGCCACTGTTCCTCTTTTGTGATCTGGCCTTTCTTGGTTAGGTTGTTAAGGGTTCTCTTGATTAAGTTGTCTAGTTTCTGTATTGAGTTGGTGTTAAGTGGGATGTAGGTTTCTTTGTCCTCTAATAACTTTTTGGCTTTTTGCAAGTATTGTGATTTATCCATAATAACTGTGGTTCGGCCTTTGTCCGCTGGGAGGGTGATGATGGTTTGGTCCTTCCTTAGGCTATTGAGGGCTGCTCTGTCCTCTGCTTTGAGTTGGTGCTGATACTATGTTCTTCTGATCTGTGGTATGATTGTCTGCCTTATGTTTTCTTGGGTCTCTGGGTTGAGTCCTGTAGTTTTGAATGCTGCTTCTAAGGCTGCACAGAATTCTAGCTCATTAGCGTTGTTCATGTTATAGTTGAGGCCTTTCTGGAGGATTTTGTGTTCTGCAGGGGAAAGTGGTTGGGTTCCGGTACCTCTTTGTTTCTGGGGTTTAGTTTGAGCAGTTTAGTTTGAAGTTTTGTTTTTCTTTTCTCAGCTTGTCTTAAGGATGTGTTCTTAAGGGTGGTTGTCAATATATTTGTATGCTCTGGGGTCATGTTTTGTTCCGGTTGCTCTTTGAGGTTGTCTATGGTATGCTGGTATTTGTAATTAAAACGCTGGGAATAATTAAAGAATAATTAAAATACTGGGAGTTGGAACAGTGCTGGGAAGCAGGGCCAGGGAGAGAGAACACCTACAAAATAACACATCGACAGTAACTCCAAAGAATACAGCCTTTGTCTAACTCAATTAATGGTTGTTTTTGTAATGCTACCCTGTCAGGACTTCGAGGTATTCCATACACAAGCCATGAGTACTAACATTACCTTTATTGTAAAGTTACAGCAACAGAATCTTGCAAGTCTGAAAGTATTTCTCCCCTCCTTTCCTTTTACTCTCCGGAAAACTAGGAGGGGATCCCTTCTGAGATGCTTCCCACATCCCTTTTCCTTCTGTGGGCTGAGATACCTTTTGCATGACTCTTCCTCCTGTCTCCCAAGGTCATTCCCACATACCATTGTACACCCTCATGGTCCACACTAAACACATGATGTGCTACTGTAACCAATCACATTCTTTGCTGCTGTATCCAATCACAGGTACAGTCTAATTTGTTAACTTTATATATTGCATCCCTCCCCATTTTAGGCTTCTGTTTCGATTGCCTCTGGTACTGTAATGAGCAATCAGTGCTTCAGTGAAAAAGTGTGGGTGATCCCCTTACTGAAGAACTCTAGGGAGAAATTTCTCCTGCAGCTTCAAACACTACCAGAGTAAAACAACCTTTTGGAATTTGGCATTCCTCTATTCCCTATTATATCTATCATTCTTGGGCTGCAGTTTTCCTCTCCAGATGTGTTCAACAGCCTTTGTTCCAAATCCAATGGCATTCAGGTTGGGGAAGATAAGTTGTAGTCCAAGACTTCTCAGAAGCCCTGCTTTGGGGAAAGTTAACACATCATATCCTGAGTGCTATGCTGCTTCACTCAAAGGGAGTAGAAATTTTAAGATGAAGCATCAAACAAATTATAGTCAGCTTTTAGATGATGGCTAGAGTAAAGCATAATCATTTGTGTCTCCTAATGTGGCGACTGGGACTCCAGGAGCATGGGGTGGACTGCTTAAATGGTCAGAATGCTACTGATTTGCTAATGTTGGCAGGCAAAGTCATTTCATGATGACTTCAAGGTGCCACCGTCTCCAGATTAAGGGCTATCTGGCCACCTTAATTTAAAAGATGCTCGTCTTTCTAGTGGCCTTAAATTAATGATTCATGGCATCTATGTGACCTGTATGTATCCTCCTCACCCTCATATAATCCTGTCTGTAGAGTGTTCAGAGCTTGGCACCTTTTCTTGATTGGGAGCCTGGTGATCACTGTATGTTCTGTGCCTGTCAAGTAAATTGATTCTTAGCCCTCATGTAAATAGAAGGCAGCAGCAGGTATAAAACCAGATAAGATCACCAAATACAGGTAGAGTTGTGGGATCATGTCTACTTGGCACAGATTCCAGAGATAGAGGAGAGGATTCAGAGCTATTTTGCTGTAAAATCAGACTGTTAGAGAAACCGAAGTGAAAGAAAGAGAGAGAGAGAGAGAATGGGAGGAAGGAAGGAAGGAAGGAAGGAAGGAAGGAAGGAAGGAAGGAAGGAAGGGAGGGAGGGAGGGAGGGAGGGAGGGAGGGAGGGAGAGTTCACTGTAAAAAAATAGAATTGAATAAATAGATGAACAGAATTTGAACCCGAGGAAGTATGTGGAAATGCAGAAGACGGTGAAGAACAAGAAAGCCACTAAATTTGGTTTGGGTATCAGCTACCAGAGGTAAGGGTTGCCACGTAGCAGGCAACAATAAAACAATCTGTCAGTCTTCATTCTGAGAGACTTCACCATTTGGATTTTGGTGCCTCATTTCTCCCAAACCCATTGCAAACTTGGCCAATTTGCAGTGGGGAAACATGAGTAAATGGCTGTGGGTCTGGGTTACACGTCAGCATACTGAATCCAGTGAAGCTTTTATAGACTGACAGAAACTCTCAGCATGCTACGTGTTGTATGGAGTCTTCATTAGTGCAAAAGTTCCTGAACAATCTCTTCACTGGAAGTGTGTGAGTTTACCTGCTAGAAATCTTGCTTCTCCTACTCAACCCAAGCTATGTGCCACAAAGCTTCAGCTGCATTTATCTAGTCTCTGGATTAGGTTGACTGCAAGGGAGGGGAAAGGCACATCTGCTCGGTAGCATGTCTGAAAGTGAAAGTGAACGTGTGAACAAACAGGCTATAAACAGAGGGATCTGCGGAGTCCTGGGGGTTCTCTGAGCTTGGTTGTTTTCAGTGCAGACGTTTTATTACCCGACTAGGTAACATTTTCAGCACATATATTTTCTTCTAGGGGTACAGAGGAATTTGTAACACCGTGAGCATTTCATTTTCCCCAATCAAAAATCCCCTCCCCCAAGAGGGATCTGAATGACCCTATTGTAAATTGCATGTTCGGAGTTCTAATTGTCTCTTAAAAGAATGCTTCAAAGGGTGGAATTTACATTTTAAAAAGGCTAATTCAGAGAAAATGATATAGTCAAGGACAAAATAGGATCACGTGCATTAGTAAAAAGTTCTTGGACGATGTAGGTAAATTAGGGTTATGTAAAGTAGGGGAAGAGGTATTCAAAGCCTCTATATGTTATAAGATGTTGTGGATGCAAACAGTTATAAATTTGTAATTGTTAAAATTTCTTTAAAGATGAGCAAAGCTCCTGATCCATGCACTTTTCTTGCGACAATACACAAGCGCTTCAGCAATGCCTTCTTCTGAGATGTTTCTACCTTTCCTGTCTCGCCCACAGCCCTGGAATTTCCTAGTGGTCTCCCATCCAAGTATTAACCGGCCTGAACCCTAGTTAGTTTCATTGTTTAAGCAAGGTTGACTAGATGCTATTAGATCCTCTGGGTATTAAATTATGGTACTTACCAATTCCTATCTCTGTCTTCCTGGGTATGCATGGGACGTAAAGGGCCCATTTTTACGCCTGCGCTCCTAGTTGTGCACAAAAAACCCAGGATTTTTTAAACAGGAAGTTGTATATAATATTGAGATAAGTAGCCATGATAATATTTTCATGATGGTTATGATAATGTTGATGATGTAATAATAATACATTTCCCACAGACCTACTTGAGTCAGATATTCAATCCCAGGGGAAGTAAAAAAAAAACCAGATTAAGATGTTGGCTAAGCCCCACCTTTTGTATGTATGTCAACTGAGGCACTAAAATTGGACAGACCTGGACCCTGTGACCATGGCCACCATCTTGACTTTTTTGACCCTGCTCCTGCTTCATCACCCTACAATCTAGTGTGGTGTCAGACTACCCGGTTGAAATCCTGCGTTGACCCTGAGGCATGTTGGGTTAATGTAATGCGCTCTACATGGGGCTACCCTTGAAGAGTATCCGGAAGCTACAGCTGGTGCAGAATGCGGCGGCACGGACAGTTCTCAATGCCCCTAGGAGGGCACATATAACACCGCTGTTACGTGAGCTGCATTGGTTGCCAGTTTGTTTCCAGGTCCAATTCAAGGTGTTGGTCATTACCTTTAAAGCCCTTCATGGCACGGGACCAGGTTATCTGAGGAACCGCCTCGCCCCGGTCATTTCAGCCCGTCCCACTCGGTTCAGCAGAAGGGGCAGGTTGCAGACCCCACCGGTCAAGGAATTCCGATTGGTGGGGTCTGGGCAGAGGGCCTTTTCTGCTGCAGCGCCCGCCCTATGGAACATCCTGCCTCCCGAGGTCCGGTGTGCCCCTCCCTCACGGCCTTCAGGAAAGGGCTCAAATCCTGGCTCTGCCAGAAGGCCTGGGGGCCGGAGGGGGGCCCGCACCTGTGGAGATGGCTGGTGGGGTGATGGGTTGTCATCCCCCCCAGCATCTTACAGGTTTTTTAGGGCTAAAATCAGAGTAGGTTTTTAGGGCATTTTTAATATATGTTTTTTAATTATTTATAGATTTAACCATGTTTGGAAAGACTTGTGTTTTCTGTGTTTTTTCTTCTTTTTTATTATTGTGAGCCGCCCAGAGTCACCCATTGGGGGAGATGGGCAGCATACAAGCCTGAAAAATAAATAAATAAATAAATAAATAAATAAATAAATAAACAAACAACGCTCAGTGTGTAAGCCCCGTGGTGCAAAAATGATCATTCATTCTTGAAAGCTGTTTCGTTTTTTGGTTTCTGAACAAGTAATCGCTTCTCCTCTGGCTTTACTTTTCCTTTTGCAAAAAACCATGCTCAGTCGGCTTACAGCTAGGAGCACTGCTTTTAGTATCAACAAGGGATTGTTTGTGGCCATAATTTTGTACCCCTACACCCTTCTGTACAGTTAATTGGGTCTCTTCCAAGTCTTCCCATTCTTGGCAGCGGAAAAAAAAAATCTCTAATAAAGGAGATTTTAAAACAAGGGTGAATTTCAAATGGTTTTGAGCTGAAAGAGAATCTCTCGGCTGGAGGATATTAATCTCGGTTCTGGGGGTGATTTATTCATTGCAGGGCTATAAAAGTTCTTGTCCAAAGATATGAGATTATCCCTTATTCTGGTTCATTAACTCACTGCAGACTGTCGGCCTGGTTTAGGCCCCTGAGCAAAGTGAGTCTCCGGTGCCTTCAACCGTGCTTCCATTCTTCATTCTCCTTCCAGGAGGCTATTAAATTCTGCAAGGCAGACATCAGGCAGGATTAGATACAGCCAGCATGGATCTGAAACACTCATGTGGCCTCCAGCATTGGACTATCAGGAGCAAGTCCAGGGTCCTACAGCCAAGAGCAGTATTTCTCAACCTTGGCAACTTGAAGATGTGTGGACTACAACTCCCAGAATGTACCTATTTCAAGCACATCAGAGCAGAGGACCTATTGGGTGGAATCCACTTCAGGAGAATCCATGCTTCTCGAGAGGACCTTTGAAGAAATCAAAAGCTAGGCTGCATGGAAATTTAGCTTCCTCTTACTGAGTGTCTGGATTCTTTTCAAAAGAAAAAAGGGGGAAGGGGGAAGAGGAGAAGTGAAACTGGGACTGGTGGGGCAGCAGGAATGTATGAATATTTGGGTAGTGGGGCAGGACAGAGACATCCAATGGCGTTTGCATATGTATGCGTGTGAAAGAGGCAGGATGGTGGGTATGAAACCCCACCCCCCAAACAACGGGTCCTCTGCTCTGATGTGCTTGAAATAGGCATGTCCTTGAATATGGGGTTCCTCTAGGCCAGTGTTGTCCAAACTTGGCCACTTTAAGATGAGTGGACTTCAACTCCCAGAATTCCTCTACTTTGGCAGCATCACCCTCTTATTAGCTATCTTTGGGGGGAGAAGAGTTCTGTTGTTTCAGCTGTATGAATAATTCAGTTTCTTGAGAGGTGACTATGAAGCCAACATCTCAGCTCAGTCAAATGCAATAGTCTTGCAGAGATCTAAGTCATTCATGCAGAGGCACTTTTCCACCTTCCTGATTTACGTAAAGCATCCTCATTTTGTATGACAGGATCAATTTCTGTGATACTGTTCAGGCTCCTCCTGACACTCAGAGAGGTCCAACAGTGTACTTTGGGCTAAGAAAACAATCATTTGGATTATGGTTTGGTTAGTTTGCTTACTGCTATGACACAGTGAGTATTTTACTAATTAACTGACAATTATCCTTATGATCGATAATAATTGAGCTGAATAATAATCATGATTTGGTTAGTTTGCTTGGTGGGTTATTTTTGCTATGACACCATAAATATTCTAATTAATTATCAAGTATCATTATTATCTATAATAATTTAGAATAATAATAATGACAAGAAGAACAGTAAATGAATCCCACTGAACTTTGTGGGACTTGTATTTCCAGATACTTTACTAGCAAGAAAATTATTAAGGGTTTCGATCTACCCTGATACAATTCTGTGCTTATGTTTGCCCTCCAACACCCCTGCCCACCTTTCCCCAAGAATCCAACTGACTAGCTTTCACATTTTTATTAACCTTCCCAAACTTGCTTTCAGCAAGGTGGCTCCAACCACAGGAGATCCAGAAATATCCCAGCTGATGGTCATTATCTTTATTGGAAAAGATTCTCACTGCTCAAAAAATCTGGAGAAAAGAGCTGCTCGCCAAGCACACGCTGATCTATCCCAGGTAGATTTTCCTGAGATTGGTAGTGCTGGAAATTAGATTGAGTCATTTGCTCTTGAAGGTCACTTTATCAAATAAAATAATGGGATTAAAATGTTGCAACGGCTCCAGGGGAAAAGAATCCTCAGCAAATATCTGTGTTTCCAAGATTCCTCAGTTCTTTCTCCCTTTCCTAAGATTCTTTCACTTCAACAAGGATTGAGGAGCTAAGAGACCTCTAAGCAAATTATCAGCTTTAAGTATTACTTGCTTTTCCAAGAATGCCTCTGGACTCTAATCAGATCCATTGCAGTCAATTGTTTGATTTCCCTTTGAGGACATGGGCATTCTATGACTGACCACACACAGCACGGCACCATTTTGTGACAGTGCCTGCAAAGACTCTCAAAATTCCAACTGTGCTCCTTGGCCCAAAATGTCTGTGGAGTCCTGGGACCTACAGGGAACATTCAGACTCAGTTCCCACCCATTGACTTTGCTTATTATAAACCTACATCTAACCTCCCTTATAGGGTTGTAGCAAGACAACATGGACTATCTTGTAAATGCAATACTGAAATCCTTGAAAGGTAAAGTACAAACTTGGATTGGCTGGGTTCTCACATTATACTAACCCATGGCTAGATGATTCCTCGTGTTGGGGACATCCAATGTACCTCTTTGACCAAGTGGATTGCTTCCAGGGCATTCCAGTGATGTAGTGACATCAGTGGAAGAGGTGAGACCAAATGGTTTTGGCTCCTTTTAGGGTGATTTTAAGCAATTTGCTCTTGGTTCTGGCTTTAAATTCTCCAAGCTTGAAAAGGACCCCCAAATCATGTTGTTGAAACTTCATGGTAAAATAGCCAAATTTCAGGAAAGTGACTTCAGGCCATTTTGCAGATAGGTTTAAGAGAAAAAAATGAGCATGATTTCATTTCCCAAGATCTTCTACTCCCACTCTTACTTTTTTGGAAAACAAGACAAAACTGGAGAATCACACAGTTTAAAACAGAACATTCCACCAGTTTTCAGCAGTATGATTTTGGGGTCCTGGGGATCACTGATGGGAGGGCTGGGGCTGTATATGGCCCCCAAACTGCAAGCTGTGGGTTGTTACCCCTTAGTTAAACCATAATGTAGATTGTTTGGTCCACTAGGACTAAATAAAGCATCTCTTACCTCTTACCAGCACTGCTAAGTCTAGTAGAGCTGAGTTCCAAAAGAGGTTGCAATATTTTATTGAAACCTCATATACAGTTATCAGGAGGCATATGCCATTGAAACCCATGGGATTTCCACCAAAAATCCTATATTTAGTCATGACCCTGTGTAAGGTTTCAAGAGCTTGAGCCAAGAGCTTGTACCCAATGTTCATAGCTTGTATTCACCCAGTTTCCTTTCCCATATTTCCCAAATTTCCTTTCCGAAATGAATTTTCTATTCAAAATTGCATTAGGAACCCCAAGGTGCACTTTATGTACTAAAGATATAAACTAAGATTAGAAATTTTGGATGCAACCTTCCCTGCAGGTTGATAATGAAGCACATCTGTTCAACCTTCCAAGGAAATGCTCCTGAGGCTATCAGCAGCAGTGCCTCTTTATTAAGGTACTGTATGTTTGTGTGCAACTTTGAATGTGTGCTAGAGAATATGACAACAGAACTCATAGCAATGGGAGAATATTCTTCAAGTCTGAGACCAGAGCAGAACTCTCCCCAACGTGGGACTTTCCAAAGGTGAATTGGAATCTAACACCAGGATGAGAATAGTTGGCTGAATCACAAGAAGACTGCAACCCTCTTTGTTTCCACAGTGCAGAACCTGGAATAATAATCGTAAGTTTCCAAAACATCAGGTTCTAGATGAATGTTAGAACAAGCTTTCAGAGGATGAATTACAATTAATTCAATGCAGTAGGGGTCCAGATTTGATGGCTTAACTGACCTCTTCCAACTTTATGATTCTCTGATTCTGTAAAAGTCCAAGTCTGAATATTCTTCAAGAAATCTTGGTGATCATAAATTATTTTCTTCCTCAAATCTTTCTTCACCTTCACCCTTATCTTTCCCTAATGGTTCCAGATATAATACTGATGCTCTAAGCACCCATCTTTTGAAACCCTGAACTCCCAACAAACTTTTCGTATAGCCTTGAATATACTTGATGGCATAATTCCCCTGAAACACCAATTAAAGTTAAAATAGCATTTTGGTTCCATGTTGTCTTTGACTTCAGTTGCCTATGGAACAGGGCTGTCCAAATATTAGATCTGAAGATTTGATGAACCAAAGCTCAGAATCAAACTGACTTTCTGAATCAAATTGGAAATGTGATGCCTTTAAAAAAAATACTGAAGTGTTTAATAAACATAGTGAAGACTAATATAAACTGAACTAGAAGAAAAAAGAAAAAGAAAAGTTCAGAAGATGCAGAAAAAAGAAAAAAGTAGAAGAGAAAAGAAAAGAAAAGAAAAAAGAAAAAGGCAACAAAGAGAAAAATAAGAAAGTGGCTTCCAACTTTCATCATACCGAGCATAAGCTAATATAGTAACTTTTCACCCTCTTTTAAAGTTACAATTTTTTTAAAAAAAAGCTCTCCTCTTTTCTGCCTAACTTTTATCTATACCAAATCCAGAAATCATATTTTCAGAAATCACCATCTTTTCAAATTGGAAAGGTGATTCCAACCGTCTAGTCTGATTGGAGGCCTTAAATCAATTTGGACACAATTCTGTCTGTGAACAGAAATGACTTTTTCCAAATTATTTCGAAAGACAGCTACCTGATTGGATTCAAATGTCCAAATCTATCAGACTGACAATCTGAATTGATCCAAATTCAATTTTCCAAAACTGAACCAACCATCTGAATTGGTTTTCCATGGATCTTCGTGTTACCTCTATAGTAGAGTATACAGTCTAGGTTTAGTGATAAGAAGTGTTAAATTAGGGAATAAGTAAGTTTCTTAAGCTTTTTGTATAATAAAAACCTCCATGCTTGGTGCTCTGTACCATATCCTCAAAGATCCTGTTAACATCCTGCTATAACATTTCTATCACTTCTCCCCCAAAACAGGTCACATTTTGAGGATTCGTTTGTTATTGGCTCAACTTACCTTACAGAGGAGACCTTAGCTGTGATGGGAAATTTCCACGTCATTCTATTTATGCAGTTTCTGATTTGCCTTTTTTCTTTACTTTCTGTTCTTCAATAAATTACTTAAAATGACTTGTAGCCAAGCCAGTCCTGTCTCAAAGCAGTGGGATCTGTCTTATCGACTTGCTAAGCTAGTTATCCATGCTGTAAATAAGTTTTTAAGCAGAATGTAGGTCAAGCTGTTCATCTTTCGAAGCCCACACCTCAGGGGCACAGACTGAAAACACAGGGAAGGAAGTGAAGTTTCCCAGAGAATGATACACATCCTTCCTTTAAGTAACTACAGGGTGGAAAAGGCGAGAGAAGGATGATCTGCTGGCATGTGTCTAATCAATGGAAGTGTATAGTATGAAGAACCTAATAACCCCAGGGGATGAGTGAATTAGTGAGGTGGCTCCAGTATTATTAACATCCCTCCATCTATTATTTCCTTTTTCTGTTTTACATAGTTCTCCTTTCATAGTTTTTAATGCTTTTTAAAAATTGTTATATGATGCTTTGTAGGCCATGTTTGTTTTATGTATTTATTGGTTTATTGGCTTGTTGTACACCACCCAGTGTCACTTTCGTGAGATGGGTGGCCATCTACATTTGATGAACAAGCAAACAAACAATAGTATAGGAAGCCCAATCTTTTTCTTTACACTCATTAAGAATAAAAACAAAGCCGAGGAGGTACTTCAATTTCCCAGAATGAGAACGGATTAGCCAAGTATATCACAGCCTTAAATTGATTCCGATAAATTGCTATTACATTCACTGGAGCACTGATCATGGTGATAATAATCATCATCATCACCCATCTACCTTGAAGGCAAGCAATACAGAAGCACAGAATTGGAACCATGAAGTCTTTCCCAAGAAGCAAAGCCTTAGCAGAAGAGGCACACAGATAACACTTCCAGTGGTTGACCTTGACGCAGTTCCTTTTTTGCTGTGTGTGTGTGTTAGACCAGCGAAGTAGTCCAGACAAGAAGCACAACCAGGAGTACCAGCTCTGTCTTTATCATAAGGTTACATTAGCAGAATCTGAAAGTATTTCTCCCCTCCTTTCCTTTTACTCTCTGGAAAACTAGGGAGGGTCCCTTCTGAAATGCTTCCCACTTCTGTCCTGCTGCGGGCTGAGACATCTGTTACATGCTGGTTTGTGATGGAATGGTGTTATGAAGGCCACGCTCAGGGAGATAAGTGTTTCCTTAGCCCCCAGCAGGAGCGTGGGAAGTTTAAGAAGATGAGACTGGCACCACCCTAAGGAATTCATGGTGTTGTGGCTCCCTGGCTTGGGAACTTAGGTTCAGTCTGGAGAGATTTCTGTCTTGAGGTAGAAGCTAATAAACGCAACAGAACTGTATCTGCACTGTCTCGTGGAGTTCTTTGGGCTGAACCTGACACGGTTGTCCCATCTGCAGCTCTCCCGCCCGTCTCCCAAGGTCTTTCCCACAGGCCATTACAATATGTAATATATGGTGAAAGCCCAATGCATATATTCACAAAACTCAAGTTAAAAACAAAACAAAACATTTTGGAGGAAATTAGATGGAAAAATTGATCATGTTGGCACGGTCTTGGGAAGTGATTTGCAAGAATGGCAGATGAAAATGTGCCACCTGTTTGCAGCGATGAGCACAAAAGTGCTGGCAGTTTTTAGGATTGTGAATTCTAAACAAAGAACAAACTAAGAAATACTCTCAGGGAATGGGATGAGTTCAGATTATACAGACAAAAATGAGAAGCTCAGAGCAACAATAGTTTTGCAAAAAGTGAGAAAGGGAGAGAAATTTGATCCTAATCAAGAAGCCTCTAAACCAGCATTTCTCAACCTTGGCAATTTTAAGATGTGTGGACTCCAACTCCCAGAATTCCCCAGCTGGCTGGGGAATTCTGGGAGTCGAAGTCCACGCATCATAAAATTGCCAAGGTTGAAAAACATTGCTCTAAACTGTTTAGCAAATGATGTGGCAGGAGCCAACCCAGCAATGCATTTTACATTCCAGCCTCCAGATTCTCTACTGATTTTGCTTCTATGCACAAAAATGAAGCATTAAATCCATGTGTAGCAACTGATGGGCTATGCCTCTAATCAGCCATGTTGCATGGAGGCAGGGGCTTTAAAAAGTCAAGATAGTGGTTACAATCACATGATCAAAGCCCATCCCTTTCTTTGTGCATGTCAGTGACTGCCATCTTGGCTTTTTTCAACCTTTCTTGTAGATGCTACTGCCTGACATCTTTGACAGACCAACCTATTGCCTCCTGAAATTCCTTAAAGGACCATCAACTTTTATGCTTCCTGCCATTCTAGTTGTCATTCTTGGAGGATTTGGCTTCTGGAAACAGAAGATTATCCATTAATCTTTTAGCTATACAGTTCCTCTGCATGTGCGTTTTTGTGGAGGGAAGAGGGAAGGGCCTTGAGGGACAGGAGGAAGAGCTGCTACCAAGTCAACAGTCAGATAAAAGGGGACCGAGTCTGGGGCAGGAAGATAACATGAGTAAATGTCTCAGATGAGACTGTCCCTAGTTCACACAAAGATAAAGGGAGGGAGGGAAGTACATTCAGATTTGCAAGATTTTGTTACTGTAGCTTTACAATAAAGCAGTACTGATTGACCTGACTTTGGATTCCTAGTCTGATCTACCTTGAAAGGCTGACAGCTTTTCCCCACTTGCATCCAAACGTGACCTGACAACCTCTTTTCAGCTTTGTCCCCATAATATTGCCTTCATTGCACCCCCAGCCTAGAAATGGAACAGTCAGCTAAGTCCTCCTGAGCTACTGTTATTGCAATATTTTCCCCACTTTGTAACACTGTCCCAGTGTTGGACAGCTAATTTTCCTCCATTCCTATCAAGGAAAGCCCAGGGATTGGCAATGACAGGATCAGAGTCAATAGAAATAAGCTTTATTAACTTAACACTCTAACCCAAGTCAGGTGCAGGGACCAGGTATAGTATAGTGGTGAAAAAGGTAGACTAAGACTGTTGAGGCCAAGATGCAAGTCCATTCCCAACCATGGAAGCTCACAGGGGGATTCTGGGCCAGTCACTGTCTTCGCGCAATCTACCTTGTAGTGTTGTTGTGGGGAAAAAATTGGAAGTGGAACCTTAGAGCTCTTAGAAGAAAGGCAGGCTATAAAGCAAGCCAATAAATGAACAAACCACACCTTAGTTTAACCTTGGCATGCTGTGTTTTTTGTTCACTGTATTGTGCAAACCCTGGCAAAGGTACAGAAGGTAGCAATGCAGATAGTGATGGGTGCATCTCAGTAGACCCAAGAGACACCGTTACTCCGCAAGATGCACTTGCTCTCTATCAGCTTCTGGATGTAATTCAAGGTGCTGTTGAACACCTTACAAAGCCCTACCTAGCACAGCACCAGGTTATTTATGGGACTGCCTCTCCCTAAGGACACTTGCCTGCCCCACTCACTCTGATAGGATGGCTATACCCTTTGAAAGAGTGCCACCTCATGAGATCCAGAAAATGTGCCTTTTCAGTAGCAGTGACTGCCCTTTGGAATGATCTCCCCCCGATGTACTCTTGGCCTCGACTCAAGGCTTTAAAAATGTGGTTAGTTCCCCACGTGTTGGGGCAGAGATGATTAAATTTCCATTGGAGAAGAGTAGGAATTTGAGCCAGGTCCCCTGGTACTGATTATCACTGTTGATTGTTGATTATTGTTTTATTTTGGTGGTTGTTTGTAAGCCACCCATGGTTGCATTGCTTGAGTTGGGTGGCCCTATACATTCTTTAAATAAACAAACAAACAAACAAACAACCCCATGTTGGGTGAAGACATCCAACATCTTCGCTGGATGAAAAGATCTGGTTCTGATGCAGCCTGAGTCATTCATAAGCAGACAGCCTTTTCATGTTTACAGCTATTACTGAGCTGAGCTTGGGTAATGTGGCTTCTTGAGTCAACATTTTTCAGGTGGATTTTGCTGGGAGATGAAGAGGGGCAGCAGGAGCAGTAATGAACCTCAGATGCTCAGAAAGCATGAGCTAAAAGTGCCAAAATCACATTGAGAAAGGCACGGGCATACTTCACTAATAATTCCACCAGGGAGCAATAAAGACACTTATGCAAAGGTTCACAGTGTTTCAACCATCTGCACTTGAATAGTCCTCCGGGACCAGGTCAGAACAGAACAGGTGCTGTACATTTTGCACAGTCTTTTAACCAACTTTCTCACGTTTCCCCAGCAAGGATTTGACTCTGTGATCTTCGACAGAGGGTGCTAATTATCTAACAGTCTGGGTTTTGCCTTTGATTGCCTTTTCTGTGATGGTCTTTGCGGGAGGGGGGTAAGGAGGAGAGTTGAGAAGACACCATAGTGAGCTCCCAATCAAACTCGCTGTTTGGGCTGAAGGAAATCAAACCTGCTTCACTTGTTCCTTCCCTGAATGTTTGTTTTTAAAGAACCCTAATTAATTTTCTTTTTGTGTATTTGTAACTCTAGTCTGCTGATTGGAACTGCTGTAAGGTGAGGTAGAGCAAGGAGGAAGAGCAAGAAACCATGGCTTGAATAGCCGTGCCTGGATTCCTCAGATAAGATAAAACAGCACTCAGAAGAGAAGGTGTGGGATGGGTTGTGGGGAAAGAAATCACAGGAGGAAATGAAATAATGAGAAACTGATTAAGAACAAAATTGCTCAGAAGAGGGATAGTTTCTAGTTTTATATTTTGGAATGTTTGGGGAAAATGATATCGATACGTAGTAGTTGCACGCATTCGTGTTTCCAGGCAGGGAGGAAAAGAAGTCACTGAGTACACCCTGGATTTTGGATCCACACATTTAATTAGTGAAACAAAAGCATAAACCTCACATGTTTGCAGACTGTAAAGGGAATGTCCTGCCCACCTACCTGATAAATATTCTCCATTTCATATATTCAAAGTCATCTCTCTGGGAGGTTAGCGAATAGTTTCAAACCATGTGATTTGGGATTTGAGGTTAGCTATAAAGCTATAATTTGAGTTGGATGGACAAACTCTAGATTTGTCAGGATTCTCCTTATGGACACCTCCTTCCATTGGTTCAGAAGTTCCACAATCCAAAACTGGGGAGGGACGGGACCAGAATTTCAATCTCTCATAAAAAAAGAGACAACCTCAATATCTGCTTATAGTGTACATGTTGTACAACTTTAGAAAAAAAAACAATATGCAGCTCTCTCCGGAGTATCTTGCCTAGGTTTTCTTCTAAAAAAATTCACCAGTCATAGGAAACAAACATTGCGCCAACTGAAAGTGAATAACAGTATCCACATTATTATCATAGCATGTTTGTTTATCCTTCTATTTATTTATTCTTGTATTTCTATGCTGACACAATCGAACGGAGTAATGACTTTCCCTAAAGTTCCACAAGTTACTGGATGTGAGACCCTGTTCATTAGGTTGGGCTCTAGGGATCAGCTGGGACTGTGGCTGTTGTACCAGCCTCTCTGCTGCGTAGCAACCTCCCTGCCTGAGCTCCTTGACTCCATTTCTGGGTTAGCAGTGGTTCTGGGGGACTTCAACCTGCCTTCTCTAGGAGTGGGGTCTAAGGTGGCTTGGGAGTTCATGGCCACCATGACAGCCATGGGCCTATCCCAAGTCATCAAATGCCCGATGCGGGATGGTGGTCACACAGCTGATCTGGTGTTCTTGTTGGAGCAGTAGTAATGTGCTCTGGAATTGAGGAGTTCTCTGTGGCTCCCTTGTCATGGTCAGATCACACCCTGATAACCATGGGATTTACTGGTGCTACTCTCCACCACAGGGAGGTAGGATCCATTTGAATGGTCTACCCCGATAACTGATGGACCCTGAGGAGTTTCAAAGGGAGCTGGGGGTTATTGCTGAGAGTCTGCTGCATGGTCCACCTGAGGTTCTCGCCTGGAATAGGAGGGTGACCAAGTCCTTGGATCAGATCGAGCCCATGCTCCTCTCTACTTTCATGGAACCCATCACTCTCCATAATTTACAGAAGAGTTGAGGGATAAGAAGTGGATTAAGAGACACCTAGAGTGCTGCTGACAGAGAATGAAGAATGAATTCAACACTGGTGAGAGCTGCTATTAATTATTATTAAGGCCTACCTTGTGGTGGTAACACCACAAAGCATTATTTTTATTTATTTTATTTTATTTAATAGACTTGTCCCCACCCATCTCCCCACAATGGGGGACTCTGGGCGGCTTACAACAATTAAAATCAGAAATACATGATTAAAAGTTATAAAAAACCACACTTACAAAGATAAAAAGGCTAAATTAATCAGTACTTCTCTGCCCTTCTTGGGTCTGCAGATAGCCAACCGGAGGCCCTGTTTAGGGTGATCAGAGCCCTCTTGGGTAGAGGAGACTCTGGGATACAACTTCAGGGCCATGCAGAGGGGTTTGCAGAGCATCTGTTGAACAAAATCACTTGGATTCATTTCCAGCTGGGTGCCGGCCTTGGCACAGGTCCTGTGGAGATGCCTGGGACACAGCCTTGCCATGTTATCTGGGAGGAGTTTGAATCTGTTGGGCCTGAGGAAGCACACAGTGTCCTTATGCGTTTGAAATTGGTCACCTGCTTATTAGATTCATGCCCTTCCTGGCTGGCAAAACCTTCCAGGGAGGTGACATGTGGTTGAGTTTTAGTGGTGGTAAATTCTTCTTTGAGAGAGGGGATGATGCCAGCATCCCTTAAAGAGGCCTGGTCCACCCTCTCCTCAAGAAGCCATTGCTGGACCCAACCATTCTGAACAATTTTTGTCCAGTGTCCAATCTTCCCTTTTTAGGGAAGATTGTGGAGAAAGTAGTTGCACAACAGTTTCAGAGGGTCCTGGATGAAGTGGATTATCTAGAACCCTTTCAGTCAGGTTTCAGGCCTGGGTATGGGACTGAGACAGCATTGGTCACACTTTTTGATGACCTCTGGTGAGAGCAGAATGGGGGTAGTATGTCCATCCTTGTTCTTCTTGACCTTTCAGCAGCTTTTGATACCATCAACCATAGTATCCTTCTGGACTGGCTTGGGGGTTGGAAGTAGGTGGCACTGTATTGGGCTGGTTCTCTTCCTTCCTCAGTGGCCAGGTTCAGTTGATGTCTATCAGAGGTCAAGAGATCCCACACTCAGCCCCTAATTGTGGGGTGCTGCAGGATTCGGCACTCTCTCTGCTCCTATTTAACAACTACATGAAGCCACTGGGTGAGGTCATTCCTAACCATGGGGTGAGGTATCATTATGCTGATGATACCCAGCTATATATCTCCACCCCTGATGAAGTAAGCAATGTTGCCAACATCTTGTCTCAGTGCCTGGAGGCTGTAGGGGTTTGGATGGGGAACAACAGGCTTCGGCTCAACCCTGGCAAGACTGAGTGGCTTGGATTTTGTGGCCACCTGGATCTAGGAATTTACCATTTTTGGTTCTGGATGGGGTTGCACTTCCTCAGACAGATCAGGTGCACAATCTGGGGGTCCTTCTGGACTCACAACTGCAGCTTGAAGAGCAGGTACAGTGGTGGCTAGGAGGGCCTTTGCACAGCTTTGAGTTGTGTGCCAGCTGAACCCATTCCTGGATCAGGAGGCTCTACGCTCAGTCACTCATGCCCTGGTCACCTCCCGTATGGATTACTATAATGTGCTCTACATGGGGCTGCCCTTGAAAAGTATTCAGCAGTTTCAGTTGGTGCAAAATGCAGCAGCGCAGCAGTTATGCATGCACATAGATCTGTGCATGTTACATTTTTGCTCTGTCAGCTGCATTGGCTACCAATTTCCTTTCAGGTCCAATTCAAGGTGCTGGTGATAACCTATAAAGCCCTACATGGCATGGGGCCAGGTTATCTGAGGGACTGCCTCTCCCCGGTGACATCTATCTGTCCCATCAGGTCCAGCAGAAGAGGCTTGTTGAGGGTTCCATCCACTAGAAAATGTCATCTGGTGGAACCCAGGAGAAGGGCCTTTTCTGCTGCTGCATCTGCCCTGTGGAACATTGTTCACCCCGAGGACAGGCTGGCCCCGACCTTGATGGTCTTCTGGAAGGGCCTGAAGACCTGGCTTTGCCATCTGGTCTGGGGATCAGAGAGTGGTGTGGAGCCCATAAAATGTCTGTACTGTTCTTGAAGGGCTGTGCTCTCCTGGGGATTGTACTGCATGGCTTTTAATTGTTTAATTGTTTTTAATGTTTGTATTGTTTGTGTGGCTGTTTTATTATTTGTTGTTTTGGTACTGTTGATGTTTTAATTGTAAGCCGACCAGAGTCACGAATGTAAGATGGGCAGCTATATTAAATAAATAAAGCAAGCAAGCAAGCAAGCAAGCAAGCAAGCAAGCAAGCAAGCAAGCATCATTTTGAGAGCAGTTTAGCGAATGTATACCTGCACTGGGAAAACCAAGGCCTTTACATTAGCCAGTAGAGAGTATACAACCAAGATTGAAAGAGAAATACAGATGTTTTTCATAGAGATCAGAACTCAAAGATCTTCCTGTTTAAAGGAGGAGATGCTGTAGGAGGCCTTCAATTCTCAGTACTGTCCAAGAGGATCCAGTGTCCAGTCTAAGAAGATGGAGTCAGTCCAAAGTCAGAGAAGCTCATGATTTGGGAGCAGTTGTTCTCAAGTTATTAGTCCTTCACAAAAGGACCAGAATTTATCACTGGAAACTGGAGGATCCTCATCCATTCATAGAATTGCTACTGCCAAGTTTCCATCACTTTCTTAATATTTATATAGCCTTTAATTGGATAGGATAATTGAAAGCAATTAGACCTTAATGTAGGGATTAAACCCTAGGATTTAGTCTAAGCCTGGCAGGATTCACCACATCCGAAGGTTCTTCTTTCTTGCTTGAAGAAGAGATGCTGGCCATTGCAATCCTTTCTCACATAGTGCTTTGACTCAATAAAAGATTAGCCAAGTATATCACAGCCTTAAACTGAGTCAGCCATCTACCTTGAAGGCAAGCAATATAGAAGTGCAGAACTGGGAACCATGAAGTCTTTCCCAAGGACCAAAGCCTTAGCCAAAGAGGCATACAGATAACACTTCCAGTTGTTGACCTTGACACAGTAGGGGTTTTACTTTTCTGCTACATATGTGTTAGCCTCCCAAGAAGCACAACCAGGAGTACTAGCCCTTTCTTTATTGTAAGTTTACATTAACAGAATCTTGTAAGACTGACCTTGGGGGGAATGATGTTCCATAGGGTGGGGGCAGCAGCAGAAAATGACCCCCTCCTGGGTTCCACCAGATGACATTCTCTAGTGGACAATTTAGGGGCCGAGGGTGGGACGTCTCACCCCCAATCAACACCATCTGAAACTATCCACTGAGGAAGGAAGAGAATCAGCTTGGCTCCCCAGACACATCAGAGGATATTTTATGGCAGCAATGTTTGGCCATGCTTCCTTTTAGGATGATGACGATGATGATGATTTTACCTTCCACTCTAGCCTACTTGAACCTTAAATCTGATATAAATGCCTTGTTTCCAAATAATGCTTGCTGTAATGTGGATTTAAGAAAAGAGACACATTTATTCACCAAGAGAGACGAGTTTTGTGGGCTAAATGGGGCAAGATAACTGGGCTTTGGAAGTTCTCTATCCCTTGAGGAGACTCAAAGATAGAGTAAGCAGAAGGTTGAACTTGTTGGGACAAGGGTGGAAACTACTGAAACCTGGTGGAATCAAAAGACAACATCAGTTTGATTCTAAAATGATTGAATTAAATGGTTGTCTTGATCCCTTGAAATGGAGAACAGAATGAATGGGAAAACTCAAGCCACGTCTTGTTCACTTGAGTTTTGAGATGGTACTCCTTCTCCTGAGGAATCTGCTAAGCTCTCTGATATTTCAGGATCAGTAGAAATATTTAGGATGTAGTTAAAACATTGCATGATAAATTACACCCTTAGACCTAGCCCTGTGTTTCAGATTCTGAATCCAACACATTTTTATAATTGCATCATTTTTCAGATATTCTGCTGTTTCTTGCAAACCCTTCCGATGGTAAGACTAATGACTATCTTATACATTTTATCACAAAAAGAACAGAAGAAAAATCAGATCATGGTAGCTCACTAATCAAAGCCCAGCCTTGCTTTCAGATTCATAGCCTAGAGTTGATGAAGCAACTAAGTTGTGAAAGATAAGATTGGGCCGATATTTTTGGGGTGCTTCACTTCCACAAAGTTTTGATAGAAGTTTTGACTGACGTCCTCTACTGAAGCAGCCCAAGTCTTTGCCCATTGTCGGATCAGAGCAAACCTGCTGCTCTGGTCCTATTGGCAAGAGAATCTTCTACTTACATGCAACCTGAGCAGGAACTCCATTTGCAAAGCAATATGGTTTATCAAGTTGGTGGATCATCCTTGCCCTCTTGTAACATGGTGTAAGGGAAGTATCTGATTGAGAAGGAGCCACTCAACTTTGCAAGGTCAAGTACCCAGCCAAGTTGGATTGTTGCTGATTTGTGTACCCCTAGTGGGAGATTTTATGAATCGGTCTTACAGTATTCATTTATTTAAGACTCAGCTGATTCTAAGAGCTTAGGACTGCAGGCTTTACTCCAAAGCTGGATACCAATCCCGCAGCTCCTGCAAATATTGCGATGTAAGGGGAAAGCCATTAAGCACACAGACAGCTATTGCATTAAGTCATCTGAGTTATTTAATTTGTTTTTAGTTAATTTGAAATGTAATGAAGTGCGAAGTACAAGGCATTCTGAATGTGTCAATCACTGCAGGGACTGATTTCTATTTATTTTATTTGCTTAGTTTTCAAATTTGTACCTGCATGCTTTTGGCAAAGATAGCCTGGGGGCCGGGAGCAATAGCAACAGCAGTATGCTAACGTCAGCCCTACCAGGTAGACCAGACTAAGAAACAGACACAGTGCAGATCTAATCTACTTCTATTAGAACAGCTGTAGTAACAGAAACTTGCAAGTCCAAATGTGCTACATTCCCTCCCTCTTTTATCTTCATGAGAATTGGGGGTGAGTGGGGCTGTTACAGGCATTTTCACAAATTACTTTCTTGGCCTGGGCTCAAGTTTCATTTATCTGACCATTGCCTTGGTAATGGGGCTTCCTTCTGTCCTTCAAGGTCATCCTTTTTATCCACTACAGCTGGCTTACAAGGTAGCGTCATCTTAAGGGAATACAGCTTGCACAGAATAGTATGAGCATCAGGTGGGTCTGTGGGGTGTACTCAGAAAAATCAAGATGGCCCTCATGATGGTCCAACTGAAGCTTCACCTGATAGATAGATAGATAGAGAGATAGAGAGATAGAGAGATAGAGAGATGCATTGCTTCAATTGCACTGTCATGGTCACCATCTTGACTTTTTTGACCATACCCTGTGGACATCCTTGATGATTGAGCTTGTAGTAAACCTGCCCCAAATGTGCCTGAATTGACCACTATTGTGCCCTGTTAGCAGAGAATGCTGCAAGTAGCAGGATGTGACTAAGGCTCTTAATCTAATCTAATCTAATCTAATCTAATCTAATCTAATCTAATCTAATCTAATCTAATCTAATCTAATCTTCCTTACTTTACTAAACATCTTGCTAGAACTGAACACTTTGTTGGAACAGAGTAAGCCAGTTGAGAATCCTGCCACCTGCGAGAAGTACATGGGGTGTGGGTGTGTGTGCGTGTGTGCACGCACGCATAAACCAGGCTTTTTCAGTAGCAGCCCCCACTCTTTGGAACACTTTTCCTCAGAAGTACATGCAGCCCCCGCCCTGACAGAACTCCATAAAGAAGTAAAAACTGTTGCTTCAATATGCATTGATCCCAGTTGATTTGGCTGAGGGTGTCTAAAAGTGTTTTGATTGGAGGACGTTATTGTCTTCTTGCTTTTGTTATTGTATTATTAAGTTGCTGTATGCCAGGTGATGATTCAAGGCAGATGATTCAAGAACTGAATATATTGAATATCTATTTTGGGAGTGGGAAAGAGAGAGAGAAAAACAGCATAGAAAGTACCCATTGTTCTGTTAGCCATTTAAAAAAAATCAGACCCACTGTTTGCCCAAGACCTGGTTCAGATCATCAGCTTGGTTGGCTGCATCCCATAGATCAGATCTGACTTTTTAATTTGATTGAATAATTAAAGCTGATTTCAGCCACTGATTTCAAGTCAAATGCTTTGCAGTGATTCAGCAATCCAGTTCGAAGCTTCACAGAGGTGACTGGATCAAACCTCCTTTAAAGCAAACGTCTAATCAAATCTTTGCAGAGCCCCAGTGATTGCGATGGATGGCCACATAAAACAACAAGAGTCATCGAACTTTTCCAGCCCGTTGGGTTTGAACCACACTCTTACCCCAAGAAAGGTGAGCCTGTCAATGGTTGGTCTGAATGTTCCCCTACTCCAGAGATTATTTTGAAGAGTGCATGAGTAAGTCTACAGCATCCATCCAGAAACACAGAATCCTTCCTTATCCCCTATTACACTTAATAGTCCTTCAGCTATTAATATTGCAAATTGGGACCAATTATTGGCAATAATGGACTTTGGTGAGCTGGCACTTGTTTATGGAGATTATCAACATAACACCCTTTCAAATTTGGTTCAGACGCTTTTTGATATTACGCTTTGGGCCTTAATGTCAAACATAATCAGAGATTACATTAGCTTGCCCAGTGAGTTAAACAATATGATTTAAGAAGTGAGTGGAGTGGGGAAAAGTTTCCATGAAAGGCATTTGAGTCCTCCACTAACCAGCAACCTGGAAATTGAAAATGTGATAATATTGTGGTCCATTTAGGTGACTAATCCTATTAATAGGTAGTGTTCCCAAGTTCCAAGTGATCGCTGCTAAGCATACTGGAAAACAATCATTTTTAAAAAATCCAAAATCTGATATACAGCAGTAATAAGCTGGTAGTGGTGATACATAGAAGAGAAGAGCACTTGAGTGCTTATATGGAATTATAAAAGCAGTTCTGGGAAATGATTGAGAAAAAAACTCTGGAGACATTGACTACAAATGTTTGTTTCACTGAAGGGACAGACTCATTTATCTGGCTGTATCTCACTTGGTTCTTTGGCTATTATCTATGGTCTATCTACATCTATCTATCATCTATCTTATTTTATGTCAAAGATCCAAACTTACTGCAGTACAGAAAAACCATCATGTATAAGTTATAGACAAATGCTTACAAAAAAGTATTGTGAGAGATGGTGAGGAAGCTGAGAAAGAACAGGAGGAACACGAGACACGAACAGCCAACACAAAGGAGAGGAATTTCTTACTATCACATCTCATAAGCTCAGCCCAGGTTACAAAATACCCAAGAAGAAGAGATTCAACATGTTCAATGAGACTCTGCCTTATGAATAAAATAAAGCAGGAGGTTTCCCAAAATTCTGTATCTGACCCTTAATTCTTGCTTTAAAACTGTTGAATGAAGCCTAGGTGATTTTTGCTGTCATGATTGTGGCCTGTTGTAAGAAACCAGATAGGTTATAAAAATTGCTAAAGAACAAAATAGGTGACAATAATGGCAATTACAACAAATGTAGCAAGCCTTCTGAAAATTTCTAATAACCTTTCATCTAAAAGAAAGACAATATCTCCTCCTTAAGTTGATGTGAGAATGAGGTAGGAAAGGCATTATTAGGAGCATCGGAAGCACACAGTAGGCTATTTCTATTTCTTCCAGCAAACAGGGCCAATGTAATGGGCTATGAGAATAACCTTGGGAGACAGGAGGAAGAGCCACAGCCTAGACAATGGTCGGATAAGAGAGATCTGAGTCCAAGGAGAGATGGGGGTGTAAAGAGCATCTCAGAAGGCACCTTCCCTGGTTCTCTGGAGAGTAAGGACAAGGGAGGAGAGAAGTGCTTTCAGACTTGCAAAATGCTATTACTGTAACCTTCTAACAAAGGTAGTATTAGTCCTCATGGTTTTGATTTCCTGCCTGGACTATCTTGAAGGGCTGACAGACAAGGTGCAGGGATGTTATTAAATCATTCTTTCAACAGTGAAGATGGCCACATGTACTGGATAAGAGTACAAGCTCTTCTATGGAATGGGTGGAAGTTGTTTGCTAGTTATGGGAGAACAGCCTTTGAAGCAAGCCCACTAGTTACAGGAATCTTGGAGAACAAGTGTAATTATGAATCACCTGAATGAGCTACCTGAATTCCTTAATAAGCCCCTTAATATCCTGAACCATATGACAGCTGGCGTGCAGGAAGAGAGGCTGAATGAGCCTTGGGAAGCAAAGACAGAGAGCTGATGTAGTAGCAACTCTTCCAAGTACCTGAAAGGTTGTCACACAGAAGGAGGTCAAGATCTGTTTTCTATCATCCCAGAGGGCAGAGCACAGAATTTAAATTATAGGAAAGTAGATTCTCATTGACGGTTAGGTAGGAGAGTTTAACAGTCAACCCAATAGCCCAGAGAGGTGGTAGGCATTGGATAGCTAGTGCAGTCTTCAGATATATAAACTGAATTTCTGGATTTACACAACCCATTGAATCATAAACATGTCACGGGGCAGAATTTGCCCAAGTGAAGCCACATAGACAGATATACAAATGCACAGTCCCAACCAAGGTTAATTGCATTCTATGAACGCAACTACTAGATTTTTAACAGATCTGGTTAAGCGGGTTGTGTGAATCTAGCCATAACCTTAACTTGTGGAGAGGACTTCTTGACTACGAGGTGTGATGATGATGATGGCATCTACCTTGTGGTATCATGTCCCCCCTACATCTTATTTTCCCCAGAATGAACACCCCAACTTCCTCTTTCCGCAGCCTCTTTTTTCCAGGTTTTGGTATTCGCAAATATATTGCCTCTGACTATAGTGATTCAATGTATCCAGAGAATTATTTGCTACAAATGTGTCAGTTTTCAGAAGCAATTGACACTTGAGTTGTTAAATGGGTTACCCTTCCCAGATGTGTTATCAGAGTAACACATTTTCATCTGTTATCATGTTGTCAGACAAGGATACATTCCTCAGGTCTGTAGAACTAGTGGAAGAAGACTTTACGCATTGCTGACACTTGTTCATTATGAAAGTTAGTATTTGCACAGTCAAAAGTAAGCTGACACTAGATCTGGCTGTTCAGAACAAAGAACAGATGAAAACTCTATCACTTTTCCAGAAGAGACTAGCTTGTATCCCTTTACATATTGCAGGCAAGAGAAGAAGATGCAAGAAGTCTGACACTGATCTTTACAAAAAGGTCACATTTGATACTTGCCTTTCATTTGAATTCTTTCACAATGGCCTCTTAGCTTTTCTATAATAATATCTACTTATCAGAAATTCCTGGATTCTTCTGTGCCTGTTTAATTGTTTCAACTCTGACCTGAGGCAGAAAAGAGTGACGCTCATCATAAAACCTCCCTCTGGCTTTAACATTTCCACAATTCTTGCTCAACAATAGGCTAATCCAAACTGTACTTGAGGTTTCTCTTTCTCTCTTTAGTTGCACTAAAGCAATGATAGCACTTGAAGTTAGATGTGTACTGATCAGCCAATATCCAGCTCGAATCTGCAGTAGACTTTAAAAAGGAAATTAAGAACTGGATTTGAAGAGCCCACACAATCTGAATTTGTGATTGGAGTCAAAGAATCAGCCCAGTTAGGTTTAAATTTACAATTCTACTTGAAAGTCATCCCCTCTGAGTTGAATTTCTGAGCCACATGCCATAAAATTTGCTTTCAAATACAATTGTGCAGGAACAAAAAACAAATTATGTTCCCTTCCATCTTTGCTACAGAAAAAGAGAAAAGAAGTAAGATTAATAGATACCTGTAAAAAGAATTCAAAGTGACACCTACATGAACATTTGCTTCCAACTCGCAGTTTTGCCAAATTATCATGCTGATGAGCTGGCATTCATTCCCCACCATACAAATAATGCCTCTTTTAAGCAAGATCTCAAGGGAAAATCAAGAATATGACCTGACAAACTTATAAGTTCTTAAATTAGCCACAACTGCTTTGCAAAGTGCTGGGAGTATTCAGCTTCTAGGAGCTTGGCAGGGAAATGGAATGTGAGACCAGGAATTTGGGAACAATTGGCTTTGAGACTTTCCATTTCTAAGTGGAAAAAAATCCTAATAGTATGTTGAAATTGCCTAGCAATTCCCCCAAAGATTTTTCTTTCTTTCTCTGGAAGATGTTTTGAGTTTTTAACACCTTATTCTTTGGAGCTTCACCATTTCTTCTGAATTTTGCTACAGCTGCTGCTTGTTTTTCGCCACATATCTTTCTGTTATTCAGAGCCTCCTTGGCTATCCATAGGTCCCTGTCTGAAAAAGCCCACTGGAATAATTTCTTCAGGGGATCTTCCTTCAGTTCCGTGAAAGATGACAGTACAATGAAAGACAGGACGTTCACCCATACTTTTTGGCCATCTTGTCATTAAAATGCAAATAGACCACACTTCAAGAATATCCTTTGTTTCTCCTTTGCAAAAAATGTCAAAGGCAATTTCTCTTATTAGACAGAATGAAAGCTGGTAAAAAAGTGTAAATCTACCCTCCCTCCCTCCCTTCCTTCCTTCCGCAATTCCACTGCAGGTCTGCTCAAAATCCCAGAAATGGATGGCTGGATTCATACCAGTTTGTCTTGATGTTTTTGGGTGGCACTTTTGATTTGGTTGAGAGACGCACTGGATTTCTACCACCCTCCCCCACAAAATATGGATGGATATTTTGGATAACTACAGTGGTGTGTCAATGATGCAGAGAAATTACTGGAGTGGGTGGAGCCAATATTTGCTGGAGATCACAGAGTTTCCAGAGATGCAACACTTTTATTTTGAGTGTATACTGGTGGCGGAGATGGAGGAGGAAGACAAAATATATTACCGGAAAGTGCCAAGGTGCTGCCAAATTTTGTAAGTACAGTTTTGGGTGGATTTTAGGGGTCTGTGAAATGGGGACTAACTATGGCATCTGGTCCACAATTTCCCCACTTCTCCTATAGGATTCCCATGGTTTCCATGCATTCTACCAAGAGATGGAAGACATGTCACTCATTTGATCTCTCATGATTTATTTAGAAGATCAGTGGGCATCTTTAGACACTCCCATTTATATCCACCAAAGCTTCATTATCTCAGAGGTTAATGCTTCCTTTCCAGTATAAACCCTTCTTCTCCAACCCTACTCTTCACTTCTGTCTCTTAGCCACATCTGATCATTCATATGATGGAATCTGGGAACATTTTTCTTTTAAGTAGACCACAAAATCAGAAATCTAGAGAGCTGTGTGGGCAGGCTAGTACAATATTTAAATATGCCTTTATCCTTTCCAGAAAAAGAAGAAAGAAATAATTGTCTGACAAATATGATAGAATAGTCCCAGCAGAAAGATCAGTGATTAATTGTAAAAGCTTCATTCAAACATTCTGACACCAGGAGGGAGAAAAATAGAAGTTTCTGATGAACACATCTGCTGCTTTTAGCCATGAATGGAGATATCAAGATTGAACAGGTTTCTACCAGCATGAAATTGATTAAATGCTTAGCTATCAAAAGCATGCATCATATAACACACAGTATTTCACAATATTCCTGCATAAGCATTGAATGCATATCTTTGTGGGGGTATGATAGCACTCCTTAAAGAGATATGACAAAATCAGAATTAGCTTGACTGTATAAGCAATCATCTAGTTTAACCAACATTCATCCTCCTACCTTACTGATAGCCAAATAGAGTGGTCTAGCCAGTCACCAATAAGGCAAAATGAGCTATTGCCTACTTATTTTATTGTCTAGCTCACTAAATGGCTATATACATTTCATACTGTTATTCTCCTCATCATATAACAATATACACCATTACATAATATATATTCATATTCCCTTCTTTTCTTGTACACTCAAAATGGAGGTGGCACAGATATGATTCTCTGGTTCCAGATCTGCTCAGCGCCTGGACATTGGGTTTGTCCAATGCCTTTGGTTAGTGATATTTTTTTCCTTCATTAAATTGGTCACAGCTCTCAGGTTTCCTATGGGGAGACAGAAGAGAACTTTATGTCAGCCTTTCAAGGTAGACCAGACTAGGAAACCAAAATTATGAATGCTAATATTATTTTTATTATAAGGTTACAATAATAGAATCTCACAAATCTGAATATTCCCTGTTCCTTCCCTTTACCTTCATGAGAACTAGGGAGGGTCAAGTCTGAGACGCTTTCTCAAATTACATTTCTGTCCCAGACTCAAATTTGTTTTATCTGACCATTGTCTTGGTGGTGGCTCTTCCTCCTGTTCCTCAAGGTTATTCTTTCACTTTACAAGCACCAAAGCAGTGAAGAAGGCATGAATTCAAGCCATTATCTTATGGCTTCCAGACTCAGAATGATCTTCAAGGAAGCCTTCCTGTGAATTCAGATAGTCCTATCAGCCTCAACGCTCTCATTCACACCATTATCTAATCTGTCTGACGTTCATATTCTATCATGACCACATCTTATTTAGTACATGATTCCTAATCAGATAGGATTAACTGGGAGCAGATAAAATATCCCAGAGAAGGGATCAGGAAAGAGAATAGTGGTTACAAGTAGCCACAAAAACAAATCAGCAACATAAAGAGAACAGGGAACAAGCATGTTAGCTCTAGATATGTGCTGGTTATCTTCAAGACTGTCTGAATTCTCCATGCTGCCTATGAAAATCCAAGTTGAACATGATATTGCCTTCTGCCCCTTTATTATCTGTGAGGGACAAGAGTTAGTATGTAGAGTTACATCCTAGTCAAAGAAAAATATATCCCAAGGTCCTATATATTCAGAATTTTTCCCAATTAGGAAAACCTAATTGATTTCACAGCTGTATCAATGTTGTGCCAAAATCTGATGTGCAATCTCATGTTTTCTTCCCCTGTGAAAGAAGCTCCTGTTTTTCTACTCATTCTCAGAGAACTAAAGAACTTTATTTCCACAAGAGCGCCCATGTGAAGTAAGTTGGGCTGAGAGAGAGTGATGGATCCGAAGGCTCCCAGTAAATTTCCATGGCTAAGAGTAAATTTGAATGTGGGTCTCCCAGTCCTAGTCCAACACTTTCATAGCTACACCACACCTGATCATAACTTCTGTAAAGGTCTAAAATTCAAGGCTCGCATGGTGGTGGTGGTGGTGAAAAAGAGAAAATAATTGATGGCATTATTTATGAATTTAGGCAATGCGTCTTCTGTTGCCAGCATTCTGCAGCATTAATAAGATTGGCCTAGAACACCAAAATTGCAAGAGCTTTCTGCATTCTAAATCAGAATGGTCAGTTAACAACAACAACATCACCGGAGCCAGACTGCAAAACTAATGATTTTATGGCATAAATCTCTAATTTGAGGCTGTGTACTCAGAGGAACTCAAATGGGACTAGCATTATGCCGACTTTTCAGAAGAAATTCAAAAGATCCAGGACATTAAAAGCTGCTTCGTTTAACACTTGTTTCATGAAAATTGGTGGAAAGCACTATTAAGGATAAAATCAGCAGGTTTACTAAAAGACAAGTTTAGCTGATGGCCACTGCAAAGTAGGTTCTGCCTCATCAACTCAATTGGGCTTTTTTTTTTGCAAAAGTGAATTAAGAATGGAAGGAACGTTGAGGTATAAAAGAATGGTACAGCATTTATGGGGTGCTATTAGACATCCTTCTTCCAGCACGTCTCTTACGTTTGGAAGAGAAAATTTCAGAAAAATGGCCAATTATTCTTGCAAACAAGATCTTTTAAACAAGATAGTATTATGCTTAACAGTACATTAGTCATAATCCACGTTTTAAAACAGTTGACCAAAGCTAAACAGTTTTCAAAATTAGAGAAGGATGTGCCATTATCAGCTAAACTAAAGAGACGTGCGTTTCAGAGTATATTAAAAAATATACTTCTTTGCCTCATGCATTTTGAATACAACATACACTTTTTTTCAAGAAAAGATTTCAAAAAGCATAATGAAACACCTTCATATAAACAGGAATTATAATCACCAGCATTTTTAAAAAATGAAGAATGCCTTTTTAATAATATATGTGTCATCTATCTTTTTAAGACACACAAGCTGGTTCACACAAGATGCTAAGGAGTAGATGCAGATTTTATAAAATTTAATTGCTATGTTCATATAACATAACAGGGCAAAACACACTTGATTTTCTGTTAATGTAATGGCCAGAGTCAGGCAACACATTAAGACAAAGATTGCATTCTTACAATGGGATGAACCTAAACTATCCAACTCCATTTTGGGCTAGTCTACCACAGTGTTTTTCAACCTTGACAACTGTGGATTTCAACCCCCAGAATTCCCCAGCCACTTAAATGTATTTGACAGACAACCCTACTTTAATAAATAAATAAATACTTTTGTGTAGGCTTTTTGGGGGAAGCTCAATCTGGTCTGAAGAACAAAGTTTCACCTGGTTTCCCAGCCAGAGTCATTGGGAGGTGGGCAGTTTAAATAATATCAACAACTACAACAGTTGTTAAAACACCCCAGACTTAACAATTGTTGATAAGAAAGACAAAGAAGTCTGGATAGTGGACATTGCCATCCCTGGAGACAGCAGAAGAGAAGAGAAAGAACTGGAGACAATCACAGAATAGAAAGACTTGCAAATAGAAGTAGAACGACTGTGGCCAAAGAAAACAGAGATATTCCCAAGAGTAATAGGCGCCTTGGGTGCAGTCCCAAAACATCTGGAGCATCCCTTGAAGACCCTCGGCATTGACAAAACCACCATCCGCCCATCGATTGATAACTTGGTCTTATGTCATGATCAAAAAGTTTGTTTCTTGTTTAATTTATCTGCAGCCCAGCTCCATCCAACTCTGCGTGGTGTGTATTACAAGACAATTAAAACTAGAAGAATACAAAGCTTCTAAAAAAATAAATGTACAGAAAAATAACAAACCACCACCAAAACACACATCCAAAAAAGGGTCCACTCACTACTCTAACCCAAAGTCAGGGAAAAGATTTAAGGGGTCATTGAAATAGGGTCAGGATTATGCTGTATAAGTTTGATGATAAGAAATAATATGGGTTAATAGAAATAATGGAAGCTATGTAGTAAATTTAGAGCAAGAGTTTGATGTATATTGTTACTTATATCTGTTGTGGGGTGGGTCAGAATTCAATTCTTTTTTGCTGTTGTTTTCATTTCTGTATTTTTGCTTTTGACTATTTTTCCTCTTTTTCTTTTTTCTTTTTAGTATTAGTTTTGGTTAGTGTTTATTGTTTATTTTTTAATTTAATAAAGTTGTTACAAAAAGAAAAAGAGCAATAGGGCCAGGATAAGGGCCATACAGATCCCTGGGGGACATCATTCCAGAGGACAGGCACTGTGACAGAGAGGGCACATCTCCTGGCTCTCAGAAGGTGACACCTAATCAATGGGACTCATATTCCAACTCTGGCTGATTGACAGGCAGATAGATAGTCCCTTAGACAAGCAGGGTCTCTTCCATGAAGGACTTCAAGGGTGAGAACCAGCATCTTCAACTGCATCCAGAAGCTCCTGGCAACCAGTGCAGTTCCAAGAACAGAGATGTTACAAGTTCAAGGTTCTACCACCAGCAAGCATCCCTACTCAGAAACTGAAGGGAAGGAATTTAAGATTAAAACAAATTTAATTAAAGGTAGATTAGAAATAGGACTCTCTAGAAGAGGCGTTCCTGTTGAATCCCACAGGTCCTCATCCTCTGAAAATGTGCTTCTCTTTGAGAATGCTGTATTTTTCCTGAGGCATCTCCATATCGCTCTTCACCCCAGGGCGAACTTTGAGTCAAAGAACACCTCTTTACTTTTGCCATATAAATAAAAGGTAGCAATAGTTTCCATGGAGAAGAAGTAATAAAAATTACTTCAAATGCAGTGTTAAGAACAATGTATCTGTGGAAACCCCTTCATGGATCACTGCCTTGTCGTGGCGAAGGGGCTTGTGTAACTCAGTGAAGCCATGAGCTATACCGTGCAGGGCCACCCAAGACGGACAGGTCATGACAGAGAGTTCTGACAAAATGTGGTCCACTGGAGAAGGAAATGGCAACCCACTCCAGTATCCTTGCCAAGAAAACCCCATGGACAATGTTAAAAGGCTAAAAGATATGACGCCGGAAGATGAGCCCCTCAGGTCGGAAGGTGTCCAATATGCTACTGGGGAAGAGCGGAGGGCAATTCCAAGTAGCTCCAGAAAGAGTGAAGCGGCTGGGCCAAAGCCGAAAGGACGTTCAGCTGTGGATGTATCTGGAAGCGAAAAGAAGGTCCGATGCTGTAAAGAACAATATTGTATAGGTACGTGGAATGTAAGATCCATGAACCAAGGCAAGCTGGATGTGGTCAAACATGAGATGACAAGATTGAACGTCGACATCTTGGGAATCAGCGAATTGAAATGGACGGGAATGGGTGAATTTAATTCAGGTGACCACTATATCTACTACTGTGGGCAAGAAACCCTTAGAAGAAATGGAGTTGCACTCATAGTCAATAAGAGAGTGGGAAAGGCAGTAATGGGGTACAACCTCAAAAACGACAGAATGATCTCAGTGCGTATCCAAGGAAAACCATTCAACATCACGGTAATCCAAGTCTATGCCCCAACCACTGATGCCGAAGAAGCTGAAGTTGACCAGTTCTATGAAGACCTACAAGACCTTCTAGAACTAGCACCAAAAAAAGATGTCCTTTTCATCATAGGGGATTGGAATGCTAAAGTAGGAAGTCAAGGAGTAATCGGAATAACAGGCAAGTTTGGCCTTGGAGTACAAAATGAAGCAGGGCAAAGGCTAATAGAGTTCTGTCAAGAGAACAAGCTAGTCATAGCAAACACCCTTTTCCAACAACACAAGAGACGACTCTACACATGGACATCACCAGATGGTCAATACCGAAACCAGATTGATTACATACTTTGCAGCCAAAGATGGAGAAGCTCTATACAGACGGCAAAAACAAGACCAGGAGCTGACTGTGGCTCAGATCATCAGCTTCTTACTGCAAAATTTAGGCTTAAATTGAAGAATGTAGGGAAAACCACTAGACCACTCAGGTATGACTTAGATCATATTCCATGTGAGTACACAGTGAAGGTGATGAATAGATTTAGAGGATTAGATTTGGTAGACAGAGTGCCTGAAGAACTATGGACGGAGGTCTGTAACATTGTACAAGAGGCAGCAACTAAAACCATCCCAAAGAAAAAGAAATGCAAGAAAGCAAAATGGCTGTCTGATGAGGCTTTACAAATAGCTGTGGAAAGAAGGAATGCGAAAAGCAAGGGTGAAAGGGAAAGATATAAGCAACTGAATGCAGATTTCCAGAGAATAGCAAGGAGAGATAAGAAGGCCTTCTTAAATGAACAATGCAAAGAAATTGAAGAAAACAATAGAATGGGGAAGACTAGAGATCTCTTCAAGAAAATTGGAGATATCAAAGGAACGTTTAGTGCAAAGATGGGCATGATAAAGGACAAAAAAGGCAGGGACCTAACAGAAGCAGAAGAGATTAAGAAGAGGTGGCAAGAATACACAGAAGAACTATACAAGAAAGATCTTAATGTCCCTGATGTCCATGCTGGTGTGGTCACTGACCCTGAGCCAGACATCCTAGAGAGTGAAGTCAAGTGGGCCTTAGGAAGCATTGCTAACAACAAAGCTAGTGGAGATGACAGTATTCCAGCTGAGTTATTTAAAATACTAAAAGACGATGCTGTTAAAGTGCTGCACTCAATATGCCAGCAAGTTTGGAAAACGCAACAGTGGCCACGGGATTGGAAAAGGTCAGTTTACGTTCCAATTCCAAAGAAGGGCAATGCCAAAGAATGCTCAAACTATCGCACAATTGCACTCATTTCACATGCTAGCAAGGTTATGCTCAAAATCCTACAAGCTAGGCTTCAGCAGTACGTGAACCGAGAACTACCGGATGTACAAGCTGGGTTTCGAAGAGGCAGAGGAACTAGAGATCAAATTGCCAACATTCGCTGGATCATGGAGAAAGCACGAGAGTTCCAGAAAAGCATCTACTTCTGCTTCATTGACTATGCAAAAGCCTTTGATTGTGTGGATCACAACAAACTGTGGCAAATTCTTAAAGAGATGGGGATACCAGACCACCTTACCTGTCTCCTGAGAAATCTGTATGCGGGCCAAGAAGCAACAGTTAGAACCGGTCATGGAACAACCGATTGGTTCAAAATAGGGAAAGGAGTACGACAAGGCTGTATACTGTCACCCTGCTTATTTAACCTATATGCAGAGTACATCATGAGAAATGCCAGGCTGGAAGAATCACAAGCCGGAATTAAGATTGCAGGGAGAAACATCAATAACCTCAGATATGCAGACGATACCACCCTAATGGCAGAAAGTGAAGAAGAACTAAAGAGCCTCTTGATGAGGGTGAAAGAGGAGAGTGCGAAAGCTGGCTTGAAGCTCAACATTAAAAAAACTAAGATCATGGCATCTGGACCCATCAATTCCTGGCAAATAGAAGGGGTAGAAATGGAAGCAGTAACAGACTTCATTTATTTGGGCTCCAAGATCACCGCAGACGGAGACTGCAGCCATGAAATTAAAAGACGCTTGCTCCTTGGGAGGAAAGCTATGGCAAACCTAGATAGCATATTAAAAAGCAGAGACGTCACCTTGCCGACAAAGATCCGCATAGTCAAAGCTATGGTTTTTCCAGTAGTAATGTATGGCTGTGAGAGCTGGACCATAAAGAAGGCTGAACGCCGAAGAATTGATGCCTTTGAACTGTGGTGCTGGAGAAGACTCTTAAGAGTCCCCTGGACTGCTAGGAGGTCAAACCAGTCAATCTTAAAGGAAATCAACTCTGATTGCTCATTGGAAGGATTGATAATGAAGCTCAAGCTCAGATACTTTGGTCACCTAATGCGAAGAGAGGACTCTTTGGAAAAGACCCTGATGCTGGGAAAGATGGAAGGCAAAAGGAGAAGAGGACGGCAGAGGATGAGATGGCTAGATAGCATCACTGAAGCAATGAGCATGAAATTGAGCAAACTCAGGGAGGCAGTGAAAGATAGGAAGGCCTGGCGCAATATGGTTCATGGGGTCACGAAGAGTCGGACACGACTTAACGACTAAACAACAAACAACAACAATCTGTGGAAAGAGAGGGGAAAAACAATGCTTTCCCTTTTTGAAACATATCCACATGGATGCATTGGTAATACATAAAATTTATGAGCCCTTTCGCTGAAAACGCATGAGAAAAAATGGGTTGCAAAGTTAACAAGCTGAGAAAGCTAAAGTGCCAACTGGGAAAACAAATAATATGTAAATGAAGTTGTTTAGGATGACATATTCTCTACAGATATTGCTCTAATGATTAATATGAAAAACTAAATCCTGTCATTCGGTTACTAGCATGTGGGATCAGTTTGTGACCTCAGTTCCTGGGGAAGAGATTTTAGATGTGGTTGGGGTGACCATAAATGCATGCTCCTCAAAAGGAGAAACCATCATTTGAAGTTTGTGGGCACAACATTTGTTTCAGCCCAAGGACCACCCTTGACATTTCTTGCATTCCCACCACTTATTTATTCAGCGAATTAAAGCATCTTCTAGGTTTACACCAGTGTTGTCCAAACTTGGCCTCTTTAAGATGAGTGGACTTCAACTCCCAGAATTCCCCAGCCAGCCATGCTGGCTAGGGAATTCTGGGAGTTGAAGTCCACTCATCTTAAAGTGGCCAAGTTTGGACAACACTGGTTTACACCATACAAGGATTTGTCAGTTTTTGACAGGTTGATTTGCACAATATATTAAACAAAGCAGAACAAAACCTAGCCAAATCTAACCAAACTTAGTGTCGATATAACTGCTAAGTCTTTGGTTGACCCAGCTGGACTCTCTCAGTCCACAACGTCAGGCTCAGGCAACAAGCTGGTTGGTCAATTCCTGTCACCACTAACAGATTAGTTAGGTTGATCCAAAAAAAAAAAAAAATGCTAGGAAGGAAAAAAAGGCTTTTGAAAAGGAAACATACCCCAACTGCAGAAGGTGTGCCATGGGGTCAGAAGAGAAATGCAAGTCAAAATAGGCAAGAAAGTGATGAGAAAACACTTGGTTGCTTTGAATAAATTTCATTCTCCTGGACCGAATGGGTAGAACCTTTCAGACAGAGATCCAAACTCAAAAGAAGGGGGAATTTCCTGATCATTAGATGTTCTCCAACAAAGGTTGGACAGTCTGAGGATTCCTGCCATAGGCAGGGGGTTGAACTAGAAGACTCCAAGATCTCTTCCAACCTTAGGATCTGGATGCCAACAGTAGGCAATTTAAGTCCCCAATCAATTATGATAGAAAGTTGGTAGTGCCAAGGCTGCAGCTCCTCAGAAACCTTCCTTAAATTTCTGCCTCAGAGCTTTCTGCACATTTTTAATTTATATATTTATTTATATTTCAAATTTAGATACTGCCCATCTCACGAGAAGTGGCTCTGGGTGGTTCACAATAAAACAACAATAAATATTAATTAAAATACAATAAAAACAATATAAAATACAGTAAAAATAGAATAAAACCAAACACATACGCAAATAATAATATCTTCCAAGATGTTGATGATCAGTAAGATGTTAACATATGGGAGCATCTTCAAGGGCTAGCCACCCCCAGGGTTGGTTGCCCCTTTTTTCGTCCCATGCCAGTGGCAGAGCCAGGCCTTGACTTTTTTTCCGGAAAGACAAGAGAGTTGGGGCCTGCTTCACCTCTGGGGGGAGAGAATTCCATAGGGCAGGTGTCACAGCAGAGAAGGTTCTCTTTCTGGACCTCACCAGTTGACATTCTTTTGTCAACGGGGTCTACAGCATACCCTCTCTGCCTGACCAGGTGGGACAGGTGGATATAATGAAGGTGAGACAGTCCCTCAGGTAACCCAGTCCCACACCATGTAGGGGTTTAAAGGTGATAACCAACACCTTGAATTGGACCCACAAACAAACTGGGACCCAGTGCAGTTCACACAGCAAAAATGTAACATGTGCCATCTTTGGGGCACCTAAAATTGCCCATGTGTCTGCATTTTGAACCAGCTGAAGTGTCCAGATACTACCATGTAGAGCGCATTGCAATAGTCTATACGGGAGATGACTACGGCATGAGTGACTGACTGGAGGGACTCCCAATCCAGGAAAGGGCATAAGTGGTGCATAACATGCAGTTGAACATAGGCCCTCCTGGCCACGACTGCCACCTGCTCTTTGAGCAGGAGTCATGAGTCCAGGAAGACCCCCAGATTATGCACCAGGTCTGTCTGGGGTAGTGCGATCCCATCCAGAACCAATTTTGGATCTTCTCTATGATTACTGTGTTACTCAGATGGCCCCCAAACTTCTGTTTGAGCAAAAGTCGAATAATTTTAATGCACCTCTCATCCATCATTGGCTTTGCGTCCTGGAATGTATTGCCTTGTCTCCTGGTGATAGAGTGGCTCTGAATATAGTTAATAGTGAAGAGCTTGTAGAGCAAAGTTTTGCAAGCTGTATGGATTTTCTGATCAAACCGAATGGCCTCCTTGAGTTGGTCTCTGCTGTAGCCACTGAACAGCTCTGATTCCTTGCAGGGTTGACCCACTGGCTTTTGTCCTTTAAAGGAGATGGCTTCCAGGTCTTGCACCTTCCATTTCAAGGAAAAAACTTCTTGCTGGAGGCCAAGTACCATACATTCCAGTTGCTCAATCTTCTCTCCCCTGGGAGTTAAAAAAAAAAAAAGAATGGATTGGCCTTGTACTCCAGCTGCTTTAATGGAGGATGATTAAGTTGACTCAGTAAGCATAATAAGTGGTTGATAATTCTGTCCTTGGAATTATCTCTCTCCTGCTATGTGAGTGCACTGAAAAATTATACCTTCTGCAGGAATTTTTGGTTAGGACTGTTGCTTTGCTTTAAGCCTTAAGGGAGTCCATGTCAGTTCTTCAGCTGGGTTTGAGTTTTTCTTTCTTTCTTCTTGGGTGAAATGTCCATTTCACCTAAACATAGATGGAAATGGATTTTCAAAGTGTGGTTTTGAAGACTGGCTGTCCCATTAGCTACCAACCATTGCCATGGTAGATATGGAAGATTTGGATCAGGAGACTGAGAACAAGGAACATTGAACAGACTGGTATCTATTGGCTATTGGTGCCAGATGGATGTTTAAACTTAAGATGAAAACTGTGCACGAGCATGCAATGCTCATTCATAGGAAATGCATGTGATCTGAACCCAAAGTTGCAGATGGCATGAAGCTTCCACATCTGACTGGTGCTCACTAGTAGGTTTTCCTTTTCTACACTTGACTGCCTGAAGTACAAGTAATAACATAAATGGGGGGTTACCTAAGTTCCTGAGGTGGATGTTGAACATCTTCAGATATCCTGATGACTCGTCAATACTTATTTTTCTCTCTTTTTCTCTTTCTGGAGTGATTAGAAAAAGGCATAATTCCTCCATAAATAAGAAAATGGGGCAAGTCTCCCTGCTAAGCTAGATCAACATGTTTTATGGAATACAAGGAAGGATCTTAAAACACATATAGTTTCTCAGTCTAACCCACCCCATAGCAGCAAGCATTCCAAAGAGCAACCAACTATGATTTTCCTTGGCCAGAAGTAACTGTTGGTGATGTCCTACGCCGTTGACTAGTTTTTTTTTTTTTAATCTTTTCTTGATTGGGATGACCAAAATGAGGAGGAACAGCAAGAGAACAGCCTTCAACTCTTTCCAGAAACAAAAGAGAGAAGGGCTGGTTAATAGCACAGGGCAGTGGAAGATGAAGATACTTTGGAGCAATTCTGAAAATGTCAACATCCATACAGCCTAAAGAGTATGAGATCAGCAAGAGAGAGAGACCTGCTCATCTTATCCCATCCAAAACCACGACTGTGGTGGGAGCCAGGTCAGAGTTCAAACCAACCTTCTGGTAGTCTTAGGGACAAAGTTGATTAGACAGGAACCAGTAGCTCCCAAAGTCAAGAGGCACATGAACATATTCCAGCTCCAGCAAAATATTTATAGATCCAGAAGGGTGGGAGGAAAAACCCTAGGTTCTAATCCCTGGAATGAATAGATTGTTAGACACATGGATGGATGGATGGATATAGACAACAGACAAGAAGAAGCTTTGCATGCTGTGAACAGCAGTAGGCAGATCTTCTCTTGTTCATTCTAGTCTCAGTCAAGTAACAAATCAAGCCAAGTTTCATCTGCCAGCCCTTTATCAAGTCAGCCAGCAATCACATAAGGAGTCAGTGTCTGGAGAGCCAAGATTTCCAGCCAGGCCTGGACAATTAGCCCAGAAGCTGGGGATTGGAGAACAGCTGTTGTAAATAAGCCCAAAACATGAGGAAAAAAAGGTGAAACTGCTCCCCCAGGGCTAAAACAGTTTCCTCTGGTGAATGAAGTTGTTTTCTGTTGTCACTCGAGTGCAGGCTAAATCCTTTGCTGCAGAGGAGGCCTGTATTGAACTGGGTGTAACCGAGTGGAAACACCTACACCAGAGGTGGTGAAGCTATGGTTCTCCAGAGGTTGCTAAACTGTACTTCTCAGCTGCAGCTCTAGAGAAATTTGGAGGTTCCCCGGTACAGATTCCTGCTACACATTGTAAAGAAGGTGCTAAAGATGTGACAGTGTAAATAATAATACTTCAGCCTCCCATGTTACAGTCTTTGTCTATTTCTCCTTCAGTTTTCATCTTTTAGAGAGGCTAGATTGACCTCTTTTAAAACACCATATATAAGGAACACCCTGCTGGTTTTCTAAAGACAGTTAAAAGCTGATGCAATGTCCCAGGCACTTGATAGCTTCTGCTGAACTTGGTAACTTGTCCTTTTGCAGCTTCCGTCTCTTGCTGTCTCTGCCCTCTTTTCTCCGAAACACTTTTAATGGTTCTTGTATGTGAAATTTGAAAGTGGTTCAACAGCCATGTATAAATTGTGTGGCATCCAGCAAACCCCCGATGAATAGGGTATGGTAAGGACAGCAAATGCCAAAGCATTGATGGAAGTTATTTTCAGTAGCAATCTCCGATTTTGAGACAGTAAAGGGTAGCTCTATTCTAATCGGAAGCAAGAGGAGACGTTTGGCAGAGGAAAATGGCTGGCAATTCCGAAATATTTCAGTGTTCAGCTGCACTCATTAATGCATCTTTGAGATGTTTCCAGTAAATCAAAGGAACTTCCAGCAAGGATCTATCCATCCATCAAAAAATCTGCCTGAGTTTGTGGACCTGACATTTGGTTTTCAGGTGGGTTTAATCAACATCTCATTATATTCTTGTAAGCTCTTGGAAATGCAGTTAGGGACAGATGGCCCCTTCTCTGCCAAAATTACCTTTCCATTCCAGAGTTGCCAAAGGTCTTCATTTCTATAGAACTATTGTTTTTTTAAATTTCACACAGGATTGTCCACTGAAAGACAGGAGTTTGTACACACATCCCTGACCTACCTCTGAGCAAAATAATTGCAAGAACCCCACATTTTTTTCCCAATAAAATTTGGAAACAAATCCTGTTTCATCAAATATAATGAGAACTGGTAGGAAGCAAAGTCCAGAAGAAAAAATGTTCACCATAGCCCTAAATATGAATTATTTTCCTTTGAGCAAACTAGCATGGCATATATGAGGGTCTAGATCAGGAATATGTAGTAATTTCTGGCTTATTTGACGACAATTCTACCCCATTGGAGCAGGTTTTTCTCCTGATATTCTCCTGATATCCTGGACTTCAACTCCTATTATCCCTCAACTAAAGGATCATAATTCTAACCCTTCTATTATTCAATAAGATACCCACCCACTGCCAGGTCCTTTTTTAACAGTAATGGTTAATTATTCAAAGCTTAGAACCATAGCCATTCTGGACAAACCATAATGATGGACAAACCACAGATCCTGACCTTTCCTCCTTCCACCCTAATGTTAGTTGCAAGCATGTAAATTATGAGGATTACACCGTGATATCATAATGCATATACCCCAAACATTGATGCACAGAGCTCCAACACTACTTAAAATAGAATCTATGCTTGCCAAACATCTCTTGGAAATCCTACCCTTCTTACAGTTCCCCACCCCCCATCCAAGCCTGATTTATGCTCTGCGGAAAAGACAGAGAAGTCAAAATGCAATTTTTTAGAGGATGCAAATCCATGAGGTTTAGAGGATGCAAATCCATTTTCCATTAGTAGGGCTGCTAACAAATTTTGCTTAAAAAGTGATTTCATGCCATTGACTTAGTACCTTAAAACAGGATAAACAACTTGGGTTCATCCCTGCCCTCCCAGCCACAGATTTGGGATCCACCAGATCTTGCAAAAAGCATTCTGCAGTGCAATTTTCTCCCTATTTTTCTGTTGTGTCAAAATAGCTGCAAAATAAGATACATTGAGCCTAAACACAGTTTAAAATAGTCATTTTGCTACTTAGCCTTCAAGATCTCCAATCCCAGAAAATGGCATGAACATATTGCCACTGTCCTCATCCAGGACATTCCTGCCTCCTTTCAAGCAACGTTGGTATCTAAAAGTGTCGTGAGTCCAGTCCCACAGAATCTCCAGCTGTTGCCATAGCCATTGAGATTCAGAGAGTGATTGGGTGAAGTGGAGGAGCTGAATCATCTGGCCTCCAGGTTCCACATCTGAGAAGATAGTTGTGTTGGTCAACTAGTCCTAGAATTATGAATCCTAGAGTTGGAAAAGGCCCTTGAAGCTGTAAAGTCCTACCCTTGCTCAGTGTAGGAATCCAAAGTAAAACTTTCCCAACAGATAGCTATCTAATCTTTCTGTGAAGACATCCAGCAAAGGGAGGTCCATCACATTCCTTGGTCATTGATTGCACTACCCTTTTATTGTTAGGATGTTTTTTCTAACATTCAATTCTAATCTTCCTTTTAATAGAAGGCTAAATCCATCGATCCATTAATTTCATGTTCTACACTCTGGAATGGTGGAGAACAGGTTCTATGTGATATTCTTTCAGGTCTTTGAAAAGTGTTATCATGTCTCTCTCAAGCTTCTTTTTACAAGGCTGAACGTATCCAGTTCCCACTGTTTATTTTCACAAAGCTTAGTTTTATGTTCCCTGATCCTACTTGTTGCTATTCAGTTTGGATTCCAGTTTCTCTTCATTCTGGTAACATCAACGTCAATAGCCTTAGCAAGTGGTGTGAAGTAGGCCATAATGTTACACCTTAATATTGCTCATGGAGGGTAGAACAGCAGGTAATATGAACATGGTATACTAACCCAGACACTGTCTGAACCCAGCCATTGAAAAGTCTAATTAAACATTGGTCATCCTCCTATAAATCCTAGTATTATTAATTAACACTAATCATAAGAGATCTTCAGACATGGACACCTAATCATTCTGTGTGCTTGAACTCATGAATTAATGGTTCATATGTTCTATCAAGAGTTCTTTGCCTTTAGATTTCATTTGCACAATTTGCAGTGGACTTCTCCCTTTTTGAAAGCAAGGTGATTTTTATGTCCTTCAAACAAATAACTTTTGTTTACTGGATTACCACACCACTGCATCTACTATTTTATATACTTTTAAAAAATAAACTTCAAACCAAGCCTTCCAGCTGAGAAGGCATACTAGCATACTAACTTAGTCTAAAAATCTTCTCAAATAGGATCGAAAAACCCACCCATATATCTAACTTTCATACCACCTAGTAAAGGAAAGAGACAATGTTATGGATGAGTTGGGAACCACCAGGAGGATATGTGGAAGGGAAAGACTGAACTGTAGTTTTTTGACCTGAGATTTCAGGTGGCACCTATTTGTGCTACAGCTTGAGCTTCTTCTCCTTCTTTGCAGAGTATTAAATGCCTCCGCTGTTTTGCTTCTGAGTTCGGATGCTCTGGAGCTCTGAATTTTCCATGCCAGGTAGCCTGGTTAAAAAAAAACCACATAAAAAACAAGCAGAGCTTTGATCATACCATTGTGGCCATCATCTTGACATTTTGAGCATTCTCGGTGGAGGCAAAGAATTCTCCTGAGGTTGTTTTGCAGGAAGTCTAAAAGGCAAATAATCTATCCAAGCAAAAATGTGTCTTCAGTGCTAGGTGAACTCAAGACTAAATGCCAATTCACTTTCCTAACAAAACTGAGAAAAGTGATGAAAAATATATCCATTAACATTTGCACCCCCCAAAATATTCCAAGACTCATTATTTGACAACTTTGGGCAAGGAAGAAAGCAAGGACTTTTTGAATCATTATAAGATGTGGGTGAAGCAGTAGAATTCAGTTCATAATTAGACTGTAACAAACCCTAATTTTAGTTGACCTGTTGGTTTTAGAATTTTCTCTGAGTTGTCTGAATGAACAGCTCTATTTCCTATCTCCCTCTAGTCATATCCTAGCCAGTGCCAGCATCCCCTGATATAATGGTTGTGCCATTCTTGCTCATTCTTGTCTACCTAGATAAAGACAGTTTCCTTTGAGCTGAGCTCAACTCTTGATGACTACATGGATACATTCGCACAGTTTTGTAAGCATGATACTTAAAGTGGGTGCTATTGCCTTCTTCCAAGATGTCTGATCAACTTCTACATCTAGCCTACAGATTGTGCCCTCAGATTCTCTGATGGACCCCCATCTAGATATTGACCAGGCCTGACACTAGTAAGCTTCTAATCCCAGACATGGTTGCCAGATTCCATCAATCAGGGCTTGTAACGATTGTCAAAATGAGAGTTCTTATTCTTATTACATGCCTGGTTGTCCACTGGCCAGAACAGAGATACCTGTCAATCAAGAGAATCTTCTTGAGCAACATAAAAAATTGAACAAAATAATCTTTGCCATTGTACAGATAGTCCTCAACTTACGGCCACAATTGGGACTGGAACCCCCATTGCTAAGTGATGCAGTCATTAAGTGAATCACACCCGATTTAAAACCTTTTTTGCTGTGGTCATTAAGTGAATCACATGGTGGTTAAGTAAATCCAGCTTCCTTCATTGATTTTGCTTGTCAAAAGCCCCCTGGGAAAGTCACAAATGGCAATCATGTGACCCCGAGACACTGCATCTGTCATAAATACATGCTGGTTGCCAAGTGCCTGAATTTTGATCATGTGACCACGGGGATGCTGTGATGGTTATAAGTGTGAGGACCAGTCATAACTTTTTTCAGAGCTGTTGTAACTTTGAATGGTTGTTAAACAAATGGTCATAAGTTGAGGACTACCTGTACCTGGTTGTTTCTAGTCATTCCTGACTTTTCCTGGAGTCCATACAAAATTGATGTGTGTATCTTTGTGTGTGTATTATTTTGAATGAATTTCTGAACAGCATTGCCATTTAAAAAAAAAAACAACATTTCTATGCACCTTCAATTACAAAGCATTCTAAATGTATTGTAATCCTAACAAAGATGAATGTTCCCAACTGAGAAATTCCACAGTTAGAGACAGGAAGCTAAGTTTTATTTCCCCAAATGCAAAGAGAGGGGAAGAGAGAGAGAGAGAGAGAGAGAGAGAGAGAACTTACAAAAAGTTTGGTTCCATTTTATCAAGTTCACTTGTAAGATGAAACTGAACTTGGTGATATCTCTGGATGACATCATACAGGCACTGTGACAAGATATAACCCTTCCTGAACACTATGCCACCACTTTCTAGCGTCTTCCACTTGTTTCTTCTCTCTTGACAAATATTTCTCTCCAGTCCCACTGGTTTGGCCAGTGTCACTGCTTTCTCCATTGCCAATGGTAGTATCAAGGAAAGAAGGAAGATACTCTAAACTGTGTGCTTCTCCAGTTCTCAACCAGACTTGCACAACCAGGGAAGACAATTATCCCAGTATTATAGACTGTGGAGAAATCACATTTCCTTTCCTAGTGCTCCTAACAGTTGGTCTGCCTGCCTGCTTGCCCGCCCATCCATCCATCCATCCATCCATCCATCCATCCATCCATCACTGTGAGACTTTGGTTGGCACACAACATTACAAACGATAGAAACCAAAATAAGAAAAGAACAATGTATGCCTGAGAAGGAGACATTCAACTAATATATACAATCCTAAAAGAAGGTTGCCACCCACTCAAATCCAAGGTCTGGGAAAAAAGTTAGGTTTTCAAAGATGTTTTAAAAATAGTCAAGGTGAGGGCCATGCAATTCCATGGGTAAGCACCATGACAGAGAAAGTCCATTTCATGAGTCCCATCATGTGACATTGTTTGATGGGACCTGGAGCATGCCATTTGTGTCTGATTGAACAGGGCAAGCAGAAACTATCTGAGATAGGTGGTTCCTTAGATAGCAAGGCCATATGCCATGAAGAGCTTTATGGGTGGTAATTCACACTATTTATTATGCTCTTAAGCAGCTCCAGATGCCCACCACTGCCACACTGGATCAGCTATAACTTTCAAGTGGTCTTCAGGGGCAGCCCCATGTAGATTATTGCAACAGTCCACATGTGAGGCAACTAGAGTATGAGAAACCATCTGAAAGTCCCTCTGATCCAGGAATGGGTGCAACTGTTACACAAGATGAATCTATGTGAAGGCCTTCTTGGCCGTAGTAACTACCTGTTATTCAGGTAGGAGGTGTGGGCTCAGGAAAAACCCCAAGCTGTACACCAGTCCTGAATGGGAAGTGCTATACTATCCAGGACTAAAGATGGGAAATTTCCAGAGCTGGGGGATCCAAATACCTAGAGCCATTCAGTCTTGCTAGGGTTGAGGGTTGAGTCTATTTCTCCCACAACCTTTAGACCCTGGAACAAAGCTCTGACAATATTACATGGATGGCCCTCTTTCAACTGGTACACTAATAACTGTAGACACATGTTGTTGAGAAAAGATTCATCACTTTCCTCTTTTCTCTCTAACTACTGATGTTGATGGACAGAGAAGGAGCACTTTCTCTCTTATGCAATGGTACAGAAAGGAGGCGAAAGGGAATAATCTTTTCTTTTCAGGCTAAGATTTTACTGAAAACCCGAGAACAACTTCTAGGACTGCAGTATTCTCATCATATTTTAAGGCAGGCAGAAGAATTGCTCAGCTTTTAAATTCCATGCTGGAAAATGCAAGTTTCAATAAGTTTGGGTATTTGGGAATTGACACTATTTGACTGAAGAATAGAAACTTCACTAACAAGATAGATATTTCCAAGAATCATACCCTTCTAAGAGACCTTGGGATTCACTTAATCCATCCTTCTGCTTGGAACAACTCTTGTCAGACACACATCCATTCTATTTCTGCAAAAAAGGCCTGCAGAGAAGAAACTGCCCGTCTGCCAAGAGAACTGGTTCCACATTGTTGAATAGCTCTTCCAATTAGGAGGTTGATGGACCTTCTGTTTAGCTGAAATATAATTCCAGCTAGTTCTGTTCATTGCTTCTGCTCCTCACCTGTGAAGCATAAGAGAACTTAATGCTCTTCATCATCTTCATGAAAAATAGCCAGGTAGATGATAGATAGATTAGATAGATGATAGATGATAGATGATAGATGATTGATAGATAGATAGATAGATAGATAGATAGATAGATAGATAGATAGATAGATAGATGCAGATGAACACAACCAGTACTTCACCTCTTCCTCCTAGGACCTAGTTTCCAGATTCCTCATCATCCTGAGAGTTCAAATTAAGAGGATACAATAAAATGTGGATTTTTCCTTAGCGTCTAACTGCAGTTATATTTTCCAAGACTACTTCCTCTTCCCCTTTGCTTTCTCTCTGGCCTGGCAATCTTACCAGGCTGGGAGAAACTTTGAATACCCAATTCAGTTAGAAGGAGACTCAACTGAATTGAATCAGTTGTCTCATTTAATCTGTCCTGATGATTATCACAAAATCTATATCAATAGGTTAGGATCTTTATCCATGACTTCTGTAATTTTTCCCCTTTGCCAGGGATATAAAGATCATGGAATGGTTCTTTTAAATCATGTAGTCATGTAGGCACTGAGACCATTGGTATCACACAATAATCTAGCTTATGGAGTCCTTGGTGCTCTCTGAGCTTGCTTGTTTGTTTGTAGATGTTTCATAACCTGACCAGGTAACATCACTGATGATGTTACCTACTTGGGTCATGAAACATCTGCAAGCAAACAGCCATGCTCAGAGAGCACCAAGGACTCCACAGTTCAACCCTGTGCTACATATATTCTCTTCAATTGGAATCTAGTTCTCCATCACTGCACCTCCAAACTAGGACAAACTGTTGCTGTCCATTTTCTGACCAAGCTGTCCTCCTGCAGAAGATTTACTTATTATTTTCCAATTGAGGGTAGAGGTGGGGACTTTCCCCTAATAATACAGGGAGAAGAAATTCTTCTTTCCCTTTTTCCTTCCAGCCTCTTCCACTCTTATGAAATGGTATTTATTGATGAAATGCTTTCAAAAGAGAAGAGAACGTCAACATTTTCCTAGGCAGAGTAAGATTTTTTTTGCACTTATTTCATTGCAAGGTAACCACAGAGTCCATGAATGACCCATCTTTTCTTCTATACCATCTGACCAGGGCCAGTACCATCCATGGCTTCACTTCAGTCCCAAGGGAAGACCTCAGGAGCATTCCCAAGTGGCTGTTCCATACTATTATTGTTCTCACTGCTTAGGTCAAGTTCTGCTCTTGAGAAAGTGCTGGAGACTTTCCCTTGCTATCTACCTGGAGAAGGTCAGAGAAATTATCCAGCCTATTTCTAGACTCACCACTTTTGTGAAGAAGTTGGAATGTAATTTCTGCCCAGCTGTTCCATAATCCAGCTGTAATAGTTATTGGAATGAACCCCCTTTTCTTCTTAGAGTCATAGATCGGCAGAGGCCATTAAGGCCCCTGAGTCCAATCCAATGCTCAGTGCAGAAATCCAGATTAAAGCACCCCTGACAGAAAGCTCCTTCTTGAACACATCAATGACTTTTTGAATTATTTGATCTCAATGTCAAACTGCCCTTACTGTTTAGAATTTTTTTTCTAATGTTCAGTTGGACTCTGCTTCCCTGTGACTAAAATCATTATTTCATATTTGGTTTCTTGTACAGTAAAGAACAGGTCTTGGCCTTCTGTGGGATAACTGTTTTTGTATTTCAAGAGTATATACACATTCCCCACCTCATTGCCACCCCAGTTCTCTTTTTCTAAAACTAAATCTTTTGAGTCACCTTGAGTAATGGATGGATAGATGATAGATAGATAGATAGATAGATAGATAGATAGATAGATAGATAGATGGATGGATGGATGGATGGATGGATGGATAGACAGAGATTCAGTTCATTCATTCTCTTCACAAGTTATGGTTTCTAATCCCCTGTTCATCCTTATTGTCCTTTTCTGAATCTGTTCCAGACTGTTTCCTTCTTAAAAAGTGGTGTCCAAAACTTGGACAAAACACAGAAGAAACCAGAAATGTTACAGGTTGTCCTTGCTTAATGACTACCCTGTTTAGCAACCTTTTGAAGTTATGACAGTACTGAAGAAGTAACTTTATGACTGGTCCTTTTACTTACAGTGTCCCTACGGTTACATGATCAAGATTTGGACACTTTGCAACTGACAGGCATTTACAACCATTGCAGCATCCCGCAGTCATGTGATCGCCATTTGTACACTTCACAGCTGGCTTCCAATAAACAGAGTCAATGGAGAAGCTACCAGTAAAATCGCAAGTCACAGTCACATGATGTCTTGCTAAATGATTATGGGTGATTCACTTAGCAACCGTGGCAGAAATGAGGTCGTAAGTCCATCGTGGTCATGTGATGTTTCGCTTAACTGCATCACTTAGCATGGAATTGCTGGTCCCAATCGTGGTCATTAAGTGAGGACTACCTGTAGTTATGATTTGAGAACTATTCTTCTACTCAATCTCATACCACATCTGCATTTTTTACTGCCATATATACAGTTTACAATCAACTCCTTCTCCAAGATCTTTTTCAGCAGTACTGTTACCAAGCCAGGTATCCTACTCCCAATATTTGTTCATCTGATTCTTTTTCCTAAGTGAATGACTTTGCATTTCTTTCTGTTAAATATCTTTCTATTATTTTCAGCTGATTTCCCTAACCTCTTGAGGTACTTTTGAATTTCTTTCCTGTCTTCTAGGATAATCCATCCAATTTGATGAGTCATCTGCCAATCTTGTCAACACTGTTAATTAACAATTAATGTTCATAAAAATGTTGAAAAGAACAAGGCTTAACCTAGCAGCAGCCCACTGAATATCTCACTCCAGTTTAAGGAGGAGACATTGAGGAGAAATATTTGAGTATGATGAAAATTATTGGTGAGTAGGGATCTTTGGCCAGTTGTTTGGTATTTCAAGATGCATCTGGAGGGTACTGAATTGGGAAAAATGAAAGACAGCTGTCCAGATTCACACTCACCAATAATTATATAGATTAAAAATAATTCCCACCCAGCAGGGCCTTCCTAGCTGCAGCCCTAGCATATCTTCAGTATGTCAGGTCAGGAAAAGCTGGTCTTCTGACTGCTGTTAGTTAACCCAAACCATGTTTTAAGGCAGTATATTCCTTATTACCATCTGCTATGGAGAAATACAGGTGGCCCTTGTTCAGTGACTGTTCAAACTTATGATGGCTCTGAATGAGTGGTAGTTACAACCGATCATCAAAGTTCTGGCCATCACAGCATCTCCACAATCACATGATTGTGATCCAGGTGCTCAGCACTTTGCACCCAACTCATGATTACGGCATTACAGTGAGCCGTGGTCACATAATCCCAGTTTCTGACATTCCCTGACAGCTTCCCACAAGCAAAGTCAATGGGGAAGCTGACAGGAAGTCGGAAGTCACAGTCACGTGAGATCCTCACTTAATGACCTGAACAGTCCTCAGTTAACGATTACAGCTATGACTCCTGGAACTGCCATCACTATGCGGCAAGGTCATGTGACATCACGCTTTATGACCACGTCACTTAGCAATGGCAATTCCGGTCCCAATTGCCATCATTTACTGAGGACTACCTGTATCAAAATAAGGGGAACTCTCCTCATTTTTAGACATTCTGGGAACTTCTGACTCGTCACTGTTTGGACCAGATAATCCTATTTAGCCAGGCTCTTATATTTTTCAGATTGTTCTCTCCAGAAGGGTTTTTACATTATTGTAACTGGATATGACTAGATACTTCTGCTGTTTTGTTGTTACTTTTAGACAATCTTGCTGGCCTTCCAGAGCTATGTGGAGAATCTTCCTGTTGTGGCATTTGATTGAGTGTGACTGGTTGAGTCACACAAAATGAACCCTTTGGGCAAACATGCTGAGCTATTCTAGTGACTGAACAGCTGAACAGCCTGAATGGACCATATCAAGGAATTGCACACAATTGCTCCCAAAATTAGGTTTGGGAGCAAGTCTTCCAAGACAGAAAGAATGAGTCTGAAACAACAGCCTGAGTTTGGTATCCCTCATTTCAGAAACCAAGCAGATTTTTCAACTGTGGATGGTAGCAAATGCCCCAGAAGTACCTTCCGATTTGGTCTGCGATCCAGCTTTCATTTCCTCCCTCCCCACCAGATATTTATTTTTAGAGCAGAAATGAAACAAACAAACTATGTACCAGTGCAAAGTAATTGGGGGGAGGAAAGGGGAAAAAAATGGGGGGAAGGCGAGGGGATAGAAACAAACTCCCATAACTGACAGAAAAAGAAAGGAGAAATTCTTAGAAATCTTGCCTGCTCCATTTTAGGGCCCTGGAAAATGTCCTCTATTCATCAACCAGAAGCTGAGCGTAGAAGAAAGGATTCTCTTGTCTTTCTTTTGATGTATTCTTTCCATCACCAGGTTTGTTTGGTGGGAGGGAGGGAGGGAGGGGGAGAAGAAAGGAGGGAGGGAGGCATATACCTTTACATATGGTTAGAACTAGACTTCTCTTCTCATAAATCTCCTCACAATTGCAAAAGGAGTTAATCTTTTCTCTAAAAGCAATATTGGGAACAAGAGCCTTGGGATCAAAATCCCTTCTTGCAGGAAGGGAAAACTGAAAAGAAATAGAAACAAGCAAACCAGCTAAAAAGGGAGGACAAAAATCTTGGTCGGCAAGGGGGTCAACTCCATCCCACCCATATTTATTTATTTATTTGTATATTTATTTATTTATTTATTTGGGGAGGGGTGGTGGTAGAGCAGGAATAGACCTTGTATTTCCATGAGCGATACATGAATAATTCATGGGGAGGAAGCGGATGATTAATTTAGGTTCATGAATTATTCAGGAAGAGTTCACAATTGTTTGTGGTTCATTCACATTTGCTGGGGGAACGGGTGCGTCAGGTTGCCGTGCCCTTTCCTTCCAGAGATGGAGAAAGAGAAAGAGGGGGCCCTTGTAACTTGCCTGAACCAAGAAATGTCTAGGGAAACTTTGGAAACACCCAAGTATGGAGAGGAGATGATTGATGGTGTTGGTGATGGTGATGGTGATGATACTTTTGAAAATCCTCCTGGGCTACCTGAAATCCTTGGGAAAAACGAATCCCCCACATTGAATAAAAAGGTGAGGAAATGAGAGATGGAGAAGTTGAGTGCAGGAAACAAACATCACGAAAAAGAACTCAGAAATCAGGCATTCTCAGAGCATGACACACTAAATACTGTTTGCAAAAAACAAAACAAAACTGGTTGGCAAACATTTTAATTAATTTCTTTGTTTGTTTCCCCACTTTCTTCTTCAGTGCTTCTTGCAGATAGTTGCTTGCCTTGTTCCCCCTTAATCACATCTCTTGTTCCCAGCTTGGATGCGTTACGTCATTCACACGATGCCCCAACTAGGAGCGGATCCTGAACCAGCCGCCATCAGTGCACCCAATCCATGTGCAGAAATCAGCTTGGTGGTGAGATCAGGCCTGCTATTATTCATGTAGGCTTCCCATCATGCCTCATCCTTGCTATTTCTAGCACAAAAAGAATGTAAGCCAGGATCACCTTAGGCAAAAACAGACTCAAGTGGAACACATGTATTATTAAATGAGAAAGGTGGGGAGATTTGGCCTTAATACTCTGAGAAGCTTTGAATGGGAATTCATAAACTAAGCCATCCTGATTTTAGTTTTGCATTTGAAATTGAATATCATAATCTCAGAAGGGTAGCATTATGTCCTTTATCAACTGCTGTTGTGTGAATGTTTCCTTTTTTTTCAATCCAATATTTAATGCAGGAGAAAGGAGGAAGAGAGAGAGAGAACTCCTCCCCTTTCATACTTAGAGTGTGAGATCACATGCATGTACAAAAGGGGTGAAGCTTGTACTGAGATGATGTGATCCTGCTTCCCTCATTTTCATAGAATCATAGGGTTGGAAGGAACTTGGGAAGTTCTAGTCCATCCCCCTGCCCAGTGCAGGAATCCTCATACCATTCTGGACAAATGCCTTTTCTTGAAAGCCTTCAGTGATAGAGCAGTGATGGAACTTCAGGAGGCAGGATGAATAGCAGAATCTTCCTCCTTAGTTCAGGTTTGGATCTCTCACTGTAAAGCTTCCACCCACTAGTTCTTGTCTTACCCAAAAGTCTTTATCATGTGGATCCTTCTGGAAAGTGGCTAGAGAAGGAGGAGGTGGGGGGGGGGGGGAGAAAGAGGTAGTTATCACTGTTGGTAAGGAGGAAGAAGAGAGAAAGTTGGGAGGAGCAGTTGGGGAAAGGAAGTTCCATGAACTAAATCTGGAAAAACCAAGTTAACAGAGAACAATGTAAAAGCAACATTTTCTCCACTCTGGATTCAGAAGCTAAGCAGGATTGGGCCTGGTTAGTGCTTGAATGAGACATCATGAAGAAACACCAAAGTTGTAGATTAACTTAAAAAAAAAAAAAGACTCAGAAGAAAATGCAGAGGACTTCCATATTGTTGCCAGGAAAAGTATATGGATATATCCTTGACATGAGCACGAGTCAAGCTAGACTTGAAGAAGACTTTAATTAATCTACAGAAAACCTTATTTTTTTTCTTACTGTTCCCAAACTGAAGCAGTCTCAGGAGAAAATTGCCACATAGCTTGAGAATTCTGGAATGTTTCCTCTGAAACAGAGAGACTGCTCTGCACACAGAAGTGGTATTTTGTTTATCAAGGGAGAATATCCAGAAGGGATATGAGTTCAACTGAGGATGAAAATAGAGTAACTGGGAAAGATACTTAGTAACCTGGTGCCATTAAGTAATATGCCCATTTCTTATCTCCTGCTTATTGGGTTCATCTTGTCTAATCTCACTTTACTACTAGCATTTATGGGAGCCAGATCCAACCTGACATTGGCCAGATGTGCTGAACATCAACTTCCATCATTTTAATTTTCAGCTAATGTGGCCATGCTAGCTAAGAGATTTTAGGAGTTGGATTCCACAAACCATGGAGGCATCCAGATGGCGAAAACTATCTTGGTGTTTTCAAAGATGAGCTGAAGTTTATAGCCAGATCTTCAGAATGCATTTAGGAGGACATCGGAGTGCATGTCATCCCTTGAAGAACTGAGAGAACCATTTTGGATAATAGTTAAAGATTCAGCTCTCTAATACTGGGAAAGGTGAAAGGAAAGAGAAGAAGAGGACAACCAGCAGCCAGGGGGATGGACTCAGTTACAGTGGCCATGTTTCTCCTCTTGGGAGACTTGAAAGAACGGGTTAAGGATATATTGTCATGGAGAAAATCTATCTATGTGGTTGCTAGGAGCCAAAAACAACTTGATGGCACATAATCAACCAATCAATCAGGAGCCAAATGAGGACCAGAATGGGGACCAGAAGTCCATTCTGAGCCACTGGGTCATTTTGAGTTAATTGTACCCTCTCAGCTCAACTTCACTCTTTGTTGTCAAGAAAAACTGGAAGAATGGAGTACTGAATATGCTACCTTGGGGTTCTGGAAGTAAAGCAGAATACAAAGTTGAGGAGGAACTAGAGAAATAAATAAATAAGCCAAATATTTCTAGCTGATTTCTAGCGAGAAGCAAAGGAAACATCCCAGGCAGAGCAGAGCAGAGCTGGGTGTTTAGGAAAGTAGATATTAAAAGGCCAAAGTAACTTGGACAGAAAATGTCTTCTGAGAAAATAACGTTCTGGAAATTGTCCAAAGCTGCCCACATTGTAACACCTACATGTGATTAGGAAGATAAACTCCCTGAGATGCTTGACTCCGAAAATACTCCTTTTTAACAGAGCACATCCCAATTAATCTGGATCTGGGGCCCAATTTTGGGGATTTACTGAGCTAGGGGAACCATCTGTTGAAGATCTCATTGCTGTCATAAATTTTTCAGAGTGTCCGAAGACAACACAGCAGCTCTTGAATAATCTTTGTGTTTGTGTTCTCCTGGACCTTTCAAATTAGCCAATAAGTTTCCTGCCTTCAGTGAAATTCTTAGGAATGCCTAGAAATATAACTGGGCCTTAGTAATCAGCAACAGAGAGCTGTGATCCAAGACTAAAAGCAGGTTTTCTACTCTCTGGAAGCTGGAATGGAATTTTGCAATAATGCAAGTATTAAAATAAGTCCACTTGCTCTGGGGGATGAAGAAAGAGATTGAATGGACGTGTTGAGTAGCTTATCCTGAGAAGGAGCACTTCTATTCACAAGGCATTGGGGAAATTTTGTAAGCCAGACTGAAGTGTTTGGTAGCTCCCCTTTTATAAAGATTTCTGCTCCCATCTTGAAACTTTTCAAAACTTAAAACTGTGTAATAGATGAAACTGAAGCTCTTCTGAAGAACACCCATTGGGCTTTGATGGAACAATTGAATGATAAGAATGAGAGACGGGTTAGGAAATTGAAGACAGATTACCACATAACTTGCAGAACAAGTTCGTCTTAACTTAAAAAAAAAAAAATCTGTCCCCTTCCAAAAAATTCTTTACAGCTTTTCTGCCCTGCTATAATTAACTTCCATCAGCCTGAACATGGCCAAAGGGTTGAGAGGATGGGAACTGTATTCCATAAATATATCTGGAGAGCCAGATACTCCTTCTCTGCTCCATGAAGTATTCAAGCCAGTTCACCTATGACCAAGATGGAAGCATACATCACATGTGTGCATAAGCATTTTTAAGAGCAGGGATTTGACCTGAGTAAGGATTAGTGAAGCAGGTTGTGTAACTGCAGCAAAAAGGATTTATATTATTTTCAGGAAATACATTATAGAGATTGGCAAAGCCTAGGACCTAGGTAACTACATCCCATCAGGAGGAGAGTCAAAGAACATGGACTTCGTATGTGTGGGCACGTGTGCGTGTGCCTGGAAGAAAGGCAGAAGGAAGTAACCTCAGATACCCATTTATAAAATGGGTAAGATCGATTTACATTTCACAGAAAGCACAAATAATTGTTGATGGAGATCAAGAGGAACAAAACAGGGATGCCCACTGTCTCCTCTCTTGTTTATTTTGGTTTTTGAAATACTGAATAGAGATATAAGACAAGATGAGACGATTATGGGAGTAAAGGTTAAAAAAGAAACTCATAAGTTAAGAGCTTTTGCAGATGACTTGGTGTTGGTTCTGGAAGATCCTTTAAAGGAAATTGAAATATTAATCGGCAAATTAAAAGAATTTGGTGCATTAGCAGGTTCAAGATTAATAAACAGAAGACAAAGATTCTAACAAAAAATATGAAAATAAAAGATCAAACACAATTGATGAATAAAATGGGTTTTAAGATTGAAAAGAAAGTAAATATCTGGATATCACTATGACAGATATGAATTGTAGGTTGTTTCAAAATAACGATGTTAAGACATGGAATGAAGTTAAAAAGGATATGTTAAGATAGGAGAAACCACAGCTGTCATTGCTGGGGAGAATTTCTGTGATAAAAATGAATGTTTGCCTAAAATGATGTTTTTGTTTCAGATAATACCTGTTTTGACAACTGATGCACCATTGAAATGGTGGCAGGGGGATATATCTAAATTTGTGTGGCAGGGGGAAAAACATGAGTTAAATAGAAGGTGTTGCAAGATGCAAAGGAAAGAGGAGGATCGAGTTTAACTGATTTGAAATTGTATTTTGCAGCTTGCTGTTTGGTTTGGGTGAAAGAGTGGGTGCTGCTGAGAAATAGAAGGCTCTCGGAGTTAGAAGGACACATCCTGAGATTTGGGTGGCATGGATATTTGTGGTATGACTAAGTGAAGGTTAATGTGGATTTTAAAAATCATTATGTTAGGCATGCCATATTGAGAATATGGAATAGATACAACCCAGGTTGAGCCCGAAAGCACCTTTGTGGGTCTCATCACAAGAAGCATTTTATAGACAAGAAATAATAGGCAAACACAAATGGCTAAATTATCATGAGATGCTAGAATTTTGACAAGGGGAATATAAATAAAATCAAAAGGACTGATGGCAGAGGGATATAGTTGTCAGTGGCTCTCTTATTTACAATTATTAGAAAGTTTTAAACAGACAAAATAATTTATGGTTTTGAACAGTGTAAGACTGAGTCTGAAATAGAATTGCATACAAAGGATGAACGAGTAATGGCTAAAATGTATAAACTTTTATTGAAATTTGAAACAGAAGAAGAACAAGTGAAAGAATGTAGGATAAAGTGGGCTAAAATTTTGGTTGTAATATACAGTTGAAACTATGGGAAAATACTATATATGGCTGAAAGGATTGAAATTTACATTATAATCTTAAAGAGAATTTTTATAAAATGATGGACCAATGGTATATATCACCAGAGAAATTGTCTAGAATGTATAAAGGCCCTTCAAATTTATGTTGAAAATGGGAACAACAAGAAGGAACATTTTATCATGTTTGGTGGATGTGAAAAAAGGCTAGAAAATCCTGGATTCAAATATATACGCTGATTCAGTGAATTTTAAAGATTAATATACAATTTAAATCAGAAGTTTTTCTTTTGGGATTGATGGATAAACAGTTGGAAAAAAGTCATGGAACTTTGTTTTTGGACATGATAACTGCAGTGAGATTATTGTATGCACAAAGATGCAAAACGTCTACCCACAATGGAGGAATGGTTGGTGAAGATGATGGCACTTGCTGGGATGACTCAATTGACTTCTTTGAACAGAGAAAAGACAATATCTATGTTTAATGCTGATAGACTTTTTGTGTGAAACAGAAAAAAATGAATTATGATTTATGGTTTTATTAACAATACTCCATTAACAATAATTTGTGCTTTCTGTGGAGTATCAATTGATTTTATCCAAGTTATAATTTGTGTCTCTTTTTTAATTTTTACTCCCACATGCCTCTTGTCCTGTCTTATGTTTCTGTTCAATATTTCAAGAACCGAAGTAAAGAGAAGAAGGGACAATGGACGGCTCTGTCTTATTCCTTTGTGTATCTCACATGATTTTGTTAGATCTCCATTAACAATAATTTGTGCTTTCTGTGAAGTATAAATTGATTTCACCCAAATATAAATTGATTTTGTTTCTTTTTGTATCTTTTTGTATCTCACAGGGTTTTGTTAGATCTCCATTGACAATAATTTGTGCTTTCTATGAAGTATACATTGATTTTACCCATTTTATAAAATTCTCTCCAAAATCCATGTCTCCTAAAACTTTAATTAAGAAAGTCCAGTTCAAACTGTCAAAGGTTTTCTCTGTATCTAAGAAAATCAATGCAGCTTGTTTTTCATCATGTTGTTCCAAATATTCCGGAATGTCCAACACAGTTCTGACATTGTCCTTTATTAGACAAGATAGATTATAGAAAGAAGAGAGTTATGTTGTAACTGCAGAGTAAGAGGTAAATTTATAATTATATGTACAACTGCTGTAAAGAAGATTGGAAGCTACATCTTTGTATCTCTTTTCTTTTCTTTTCTTTTCTTTTCTTCCTTCCTTGCACTTTTAGCTTTCTCTTTGATTTCTTTCTATTTCTTTTCTTTTTCTTTCTTTATATTCGTTTGCATTAGTTTTTATTTTCCTTTTGAAAATCTTTAATAACAATTATATAGAAAGAAAAGAATCAGGGCCACTGGTTTTACATCTCCAACATCCTATTCTTACTTTTTTGAAACACAAAAACTAGCAGTGATTGAGTTCTTTGCCCATTGCTAACTTGCCAGTCTTACAGAACATCTACAGGTGAGATGCGAATGTTTAATAAACTGAATCCATATACTGACCATACAGAAAAAGAATGGGGTGAGGTAGGCAATGCATGTCTCAGTCTCCAATGTCATGGAAATTGTCAGGTTTTCCATTTCTACTTTCCAGTAAAATGCTACAAAAACACAGCCACTGTCCATTTTGCTATAGCAAACTGTAATGGTATATGGGAGACAGGAAGGAGAGCCGTAGACTGGACAACTGGCATGTCAAAGGTATCTCAGCCCACAGAAGGAGGGAGGTTGTGGGAAATGTTTCAGAAAGGACCCTCTATAGTTTTCTGGAGTGTAAAAGGAAAGAAAGGGAGAAAGACTTTCAGTCTTGCAAGATTCTGTTCATGTAACCTACAATGAAGATAAAGCTAGTACTCCTGGTTGTGTTTCTTGTTTGGACTACCTCACAGGACTAACACAAACCTTATTGCTTCAAAGAGAATCAACGTTCATAATGTATTGTCTTATAGATATTCTTAAACAGCAGAAGCTTGTTTATGGTCACTATGGAAGTTCTTTATTCTGCAGTGTTGGATGGTATCTTCTCTGTCACTTGAACCTTTAGACTGGGCTTTGCAGCAAGGGAATGTGATTTCTTTCACTTATTGTTAGAAGAAACATAAATCCTGGGGGGTTACTGTGCTATAGAATCTGGTGAAGCAGAAAAGACGGAACGATCTAAAGGTGGATGTTGCTTCTCCAGAGTAATATTTCATTGTGGTACTTTTATTAGGATAAAAAAGTGGTCCAAAAGAGTGTTCAGGCTTCAAAGTTCAGAATTCTGAATTCGGCATCCAGGTTTTTTTAGCTTGGAGAAGAGTTGGGGAGACATGATAGAGGTCTCTGCACTCATAAATGCAGGGAATAATAGAATTAAAGGATAGTTTTTCTCCCATTTTCAAAATCATAGAAGTCAAGGGAATGGATCAAAGCAAAATGTGGGTAGATTTAGGATTAATGAAAGAAAGGACTTCTTCATACATCACTGTGTGAAAGCCAACACGCGCTGTCTACATTCACAGAATATGTTTCAACTGATGATGGAATTAACCTGTTTTCTGGTTTTCACACATTGTATCAAACCATAAACTAACCAAATGTTTTGGATTCAGCCAGTAAGCTAAACCATAAAAAAATGAATCACAGTTAATACTAACCAAGCTTTGAAGGTTGTGCATCCCCAGGGCTTTTACATGACTTGATATGCAAGTTGAGTGAACACAGTCACGAAGTTCATCATGAGTAAGGATCAAAATTCAGATCTTTATAACCAGTGTGTCCACTTAAGTGAAAAGGCCAACCACCTGCCCTTTTACCCTTCAGCATCTCAAGTTCTCTTCATCCTAGACTGCATCAACAGAGGTATAATGTCAAAATCAAGAGAAGGTGTCATTCTTCTCCATGCTGCATTGGTCAGACTACACCTAGAACATTATATCCAGTTCTAGGTGTTGCATTTTAGAAAGGACATGGATAAAGTAGACTCTGTCTAAAGGAGAGCAGGGTTTCTCAACCTTATCAACTTTAAGATGTGTGGACTTCAACTCCCAGAATTCCCCAGCCAGCATGGTGGCTGGGGAATTCTGGGAGTTGAAGTCCACACATCTTAAAGTTGCTGAGCTTGAGGAACTGTGATATACAGCAAAGAGCCAGTTTGGTTTAGTGGTGAAGGGACCGGGCTAGAAACAGGAGACAGTGAGTTCTAGTCCTGCCTTAGGCACGAAAGCCGGCTGGGTGACTTTGCTTAGCATCTTGTCTGAATGCTCCATAATGAAACCTGCATTTCCTTTGTTATGTGAAGATGATTTTGTAAAAAAAGAACACTGTTTCATTTCCTTTTTTCTCATTTTTTTTTTATATAGAAAAAAAAGTCAGCATTGCAGCTCCCTAACTGATGATCTTTGAAAATAATTCTTGGTTAGGCAAAGGCAGAATTGGATTTTTTTCCCCCCAAAAAGTCTCTGAAATGTTTTGATTTATATATATTAAAAAAAAAAACACTCTTGGCAGAAATGAATACATTTCAAGGGAAACGCTGTTCACAATAGAAGGATATGTGAATTTAATGGGCAGCTGGGTTCTGTTGGATTCAGAAACATGGGGAAAAATAGCACAGTGCAACTATCTGATACATATGCAATCAGGTTCTTATTTCTTCACCAAAATGCCCTGTAAATACTTAACCTGAATATATTAGTATGCTCTAGTGGGTATTTGCAATCTTCAAAGAATTCAGAAATATTAAAAGATACGTTTCTAGCAAATTTTTGCAGCTAAGTAGAAAATTGATGAAGATGTTGCACTGGGACCAGGAGACCAAATGTCACACCTACAGCTGACTATACAACTCACTTTCTTTCAACACAACTAATCCTTGTTGTTAGGATAAAATGAGGAAAGACTGCCAGTCATGCTGCCCTTATTGCCACTGATATTGTAGCATAGTGGCTAAGGACTTTGCCTAGTATGTAGAGGTGACTCATTTCAAAACCCAACTAAAGCTTCTATTTTTAATTTTAAAATTTCAAAAATTAAAAACTCTGGATCTCCTGTACACTGCCTGGAGAAATTTTCAGTGTGCAGTTCGGAGTGATTTATACAGACAAGTGTTTTTATGCTTAGAGTTGGGGTTTGGTGATGGTTGTTACACTACAGTAGCTTTTTCTGTGTGTTTATTTGTCTCTGTTTGTTTTACTGTTGCATTTTTTTAGCCTGTTGTGTATTTTTAACTCAGCTTTGAAACTTCTAATTGAAAAGGGAGTGATTAATCAAAGCTCACAAACAAAATCCATAAATGAAATAAATCAAACACAGTAATTCCAATGTGGCTGTGTCATCTATTTCTCTGAAGGCATTGCAGTGCAGGACTGGCAGATTTATTTTCAGTGCTTTGCCAATAAGTCCTAGCATAGCATTTTCCATTTTCCACTGCCACCACTTGCTGACTTGATGTTTTCACTAAGTAATCCATCCCAAATCCCAGCCTCTTGTCTGGTTCACATTTTTTGTAAACTTCTAGAAGCATCTAGCTGGCCTGCTCAAGGAACTGCAAATTGAGATGATTGATTTATGTGCCATCAAGTCATTTTCTACTCCTAGCAACCCCATAGATAGATGTTCTTCATGGTGATCTGCACCTAACCTGGTCCTTCAGATCTTCCAACAATGCCCCCTTTGCCCCTGTAACTGAGTCCATCCCCCTTGCTGCTGGTTGTCCTCTTCTTCTCTTTCGTTCCACTTTCTCCAACATTATGGACTTCTCAAAGGAACTTGGCCTCCACGTTGATTGATGATTGATTGATTGATCGATTATGTGCTATCAAGTCATGTTCTAATCCTCGCAACCAAATAGTTAGATGTTCTTCTCTTTCCTTCCACCTTTTCCAGCATCAGAACCTTCTCCAGAGAGCTAGATGGTTGCAGGTGGATGCTTCAGATGTGGGGCTAGGTGCAGCGTTAATAGAAACATATAAGGACACATTATGTGTCTTCACATAATGTGTCCGAAATAGGCTAATTTGAACCTGGTCATTTGTGCCTTGAGTGAGAACTCTGGGTTGATTTGTTTGATGATCTTGATGATCATCATCATCATGATATTGGTTTGCTTTCTTGACTGTCCACAATATTCTCAGGGGTTATTTGTATTTTGCAAGAGAAGGTGTGAAGCATGAATTATCTCCTCTGCCCTGGATATCTAGGGAGGGGAGTAAGTAATGACATTTGTATACTACCATAATCATGCAAATGCATGATCTCCATATTCTCATCAAGGCCATAACCACAGCATTTGCATGATGACATCACCATGTGCTTACCATAATTCTGGCAATGCCATGGTTCACGGTGGATCTCATGGCCAGGGCCATGTTCTTGCAAGAATGAAACTTCCCAGGAGTTGTTGCTTGCCTCTGAATTTATTCCAAAGATCTAACCTTGGATCAGCCCAGTTTTAAAGCCATAGGTTGCTTAGGTTTCTTTAATACTAAGCCAGCAAAGCTTTCTTAGGAACAGAGCTTAAATGAAAGAGCTTATTACAGCCAGTGGGTCTCCAAACCACCATTTTTTCAAGCAAACAAAACTATGTTCCTTGTAGATGTGCAATCAAAGGCTCCCCACCCCACCCCCAGCCCCCACCCAGGCAGCCAAGCTTTAAGGAGAAGCCTCTGCTTCATCAGATCAGGATCTAATGCAGTGTTTCTCAACCTTAGAAACTTGAAGATGGGTGGACTTCAAGTTGCTAAGGTTGAGAAACGCTGATCTAATGGATTCTATGCATGAACCACTGATTGCAGAGCAGCCCTGATTTGCCAAGCTGAAACAAGGTGGCATTCCCAGAGGACAAGCTGTGTTAGTCTTTTGCAGCAAAAGACGCTTTGAAGACAAACAAATCTGTCATCACAGAAGCTTTTCTGAGTCACAGTCTACTTCAATAGGTGCATAGTCCAGGCCTGCGAAAGAAGCATGACAAATAAACACACTATTCTCAAGTGCTTCCAGGCCCCTTCAGTCCTCTGACTCTTAAGTGTTGTACAGCAATGCTCTTTCATGAGCGATCTCACTTAAGACCAAATCAATAAAGCTATTACATCTTCAACAATATGCCTCATCTAAACCTGAATCAATAAAGCCACTTCACGATAAAGGTCCAGTCTTCTGTCCATCGGTCCATACTCATATTAATGGTGAGATAACTCATTGTCAGTAGGGGGAGGAGGAGAAAGAAAGCAAGACAGAGCAATAGAATTAACTGTAGATAATGCTTCATAATGAAGAAAGAGGTAGGTGCCTGTCATGGGCAGAACGGACAACCTTGAGGGACAGGAGGAAGAGCCACTACCGAAACAACAGCCAGATAAAAGAAACATGAGCCTCCGGCAGAACTGTAATCTGAGAAAGCGTCTCAGACAGCCCCTCCATAGTTTTCAGGAAGATAAAAGGAGGGAGGGGGAAGTGCATTCAGACTTGCAAGATTCTGTTACTAAAACTTTACAATAAAAGTAGTGCTGACCTACATGGCATTGATTTCCTAGTCTGGTCTACTTGAAGGGCTGAGAGTGGCATGTCTGAGCTGGTTAACTCTTATAGTTTGGGTGTACAATACAGGTAGTCCTTATTTAGCAACCACAATTGGGACCGGCAACTTAGTTGTTAAGCAAAGTGGTTGCTAAATGAAACATGATTTTACAATCTTACTTCAGCTTCCCTTTGCATTACAGATCTATGAAGGTTGTAAATACGAGGATTGGTCGTAAAGTTACTTTTTCATCACCATTGTAACAGTGAATGGTCGCTAAATGAGGCAGTTGTTAAATGAGGACTACCTGTACGCTAGACTAAACTGAAATTGGTTATCTTGTGGCTGAGTGGGCTATTAGAACCCGACATAACAATCTTAGCTGATAAATAATCAATTAACGATGATCATGTTTATTGTTATCCAGTCTTTCCTCCTTTCTGGGGTGCCTTAGAGGTCACAGATCTTATTTTTATTTTTATGAAAAAGACAGGAACCTTATCCCTTATAATGCCCCCACCACCACCACCAACCCCTATCAGTTCTACTGCATTCAGGAAGAGATTTCTGTTTCCTTTGTGCTAACATCTCTTTGGTAAAGATATCAAACAGAAACATCTCCGACAGCTGCAAAGGTAATCACATTTATTTCTACAAAAATGCAATGTTGACTTTCTTTTTTAAAAAACAGATTTTACAGAGATTTAGCTTGAAGCCCCCCTGCACCAACTTCTATTAAAAAAATCCTTCTAAAATTTCCTCCCGGCTGCCTCTGCTCACTGCTAAGCAGAGTTGGAGTTGGTCACTGCTTGGATGAGAGACCATCAGAACCGTGTAGGTTAGAGTGGAAAGTTTTTTAAAAAAATAGGAAGAAGGCAGGGTAAACCATGTCTGTAACTCTGCCAAAAAGATGCCACCACTAGATGTCAGCCTTGTCTCAAGGCCATATATATTTACCTTTTAGGGCCAAATCCAAGGAATGAGACTTGAAAACCAATGCTGTTGAGACGTTGGCAAGGAGAGGGGCAGAAAGAGCAACTGGCATGTAAAATGAAGATTCAGTTAAGCCACCTGCATGTAACATTAGGCACAACAGGGGTCTGGATTTACATCCACCTGCTTAGAGAAAGGTTTGTTCTTAAAAGGGCATCGAACATGCAATTATTGCAGATCATTCCAGGCACACAATGCCCAGACTTGTTTGGCAGTGCTAGAACCAGAGTAATGCCTGGTAGGCTCTGGAGAAATAGAACAAACTAACCCAGAGTCCTCACTAAGACGCACATTCACTCACATCTGACTCACCTCCCGATTGGACAGCTGCCATGTGCTCTACCTGGGGCTGTCCTTGACGACCCTCTGGAAGCTTCAGCTGCTCCAGAATGCAGCGGCAGGGCAGTTTTGGACATACCATGGCACCTTCACGCTACATTAGTTGCCCTAGATCCCAGTAGGCTTCCAGGTGCAGTCCAAGGTACTGTCTGTCACCTTTAAAGCCCTATATGGCATGGGACCAGGTACTTATAGAACTGCCTACCCTGTAGTTTCTGCCCAACCCAGCAGGACTGACAGAGTGGGCATGCTGCAGGTAGCATTGAAAAAAATGCCATCTGGTGGGTCCTTGGATGTATGCCTTCTCTGTTACGGCATCTGCCCCATGGCACAGCCTCCCTGCCGAAAGATGGACAGCCCCTATCCTCTTGGCTTTCCCCCAGGCATTGGGGTCAGATGGTTAGTATGTATGTATGTATGTATTTATTACATTTCTCCCCTGTCCATCTCCCCCCAATGGGGGACTCTGGGCAACTCACAGAAAACATTAAAACCATAAATATAGATAAATAAATAAAACATCAGCATTTAAAAAACATTACTAAAAAGGGGAAAGGAGAGTCCAATAAGATGAAGAATCTGGGGCTGAAGACAGCAGGCCTCTATGGGGCTAGCCATTCCCACGCTTGAAGTATTCCTGTGGAGTCCTTGGGATTCTCTGAGCTTGGTTCTTCTCTTGCAAACGTTTCATTACTCGGCTAGGTAACGTCTTCAGTGCTAAAATGGGATGGGGCTTGCTCTCTATTTATGTGCTGTGGCCTGCCTTGCCAGTGCTGGCAAGGGGGGGGGAGTTGTTTTGCTCCTCTGGTAGTTCTTTGATTGGCATATGTTTGCTGCTTGATTGCGTGCCTGGTGGTGACCTTTGCTTATCTGGGTGATGATTGCTGGAGATGATTGCTGGTGATTGATTGCTGGTGAGGCGATCTTCTCATCTTTTGTCTCTTTTGAATAGTATGTAGATGCTGTTAATCTCTATGTGTCTGTTAATTGCTGCCTTGTCTGAATGCCAGGCTTCTAAGAATTCTCTTGCATATTTGGATTTAGCTTGGTCTAAAATGCTGACAGTTTCCCAGTTAAAACTATGGTTGAGTCTGTCCATGTGTTGTGAGATTAAGGAATTTTCATCATGTCTTCTGACTGCTAGTTGGTGCTCGTGGATGCGCTCTGCTAGTCTTCTGCCTGTCTGTCCTATGTAGTGTTTGTTAGACACTTGCAGAACTGTACACCCCCAAAGACAGATCTATAAATATTTGTACTATATACAATTCATAAGTCTCCAATTGTGATCTTAAGGTAATATGAGATATTCTTTAGCTCAGGGTTCCTCAACCTTGGCGACTTGAAGATGTGTGGACTACAACTCCCAGAATTCCAGGAATCCTGGGAATTGAAGTCCACACTTCTTCAAGTCGCCAATGTTGAGGAACCCTGCTTTAGCTTGACTCATGGATACATCCATGTAGCTTTCTTGGCTGCAACCTGGAAGTAGGGTTTCAAATTTCAGACTAGAACATGAAGAAAGGGTGGTGCAGACATGGATTTTTGAAATCCTGTACCTTTGCGGGCAGAAAAATTTAGTCAATTTTCTGACTTTCTCAAAGGAAAGGATAAATATTTCCCACTGTTTCTCAAGGGGAGAATGGCCCTTTAACTGTGACAGAAGTGGTGACTTCGTTTCTACTTCCTGATGACCCTCATTGCTCATCTTTGAACTTTGTTGCCTGGATCCTTCACATAAAGCAGTGTTGTCCAAACTTGGCCACTTTAAGATGAGTGGACTTCAACTCCCTGAATTCCCCAGCCAGCATGGCTGGCTGGGGAATTCTGGGAGTTGAAGTCCACTCATCTTAAAGTGGCCAAGTTTAGACAACACTGACATAAAGGGTTATTCCCAAAACTGGGTACTGTATCTGAAGTGGTTATGAGCAATACTGTCCCAAATGGAAGTCTTACCCTACCACTTCACAGACATCATCCGAAATCACATTCCCTTTTCTGCAGCCCTGTCACATTACAGACTCGCATTCAGTTTAAAATCCATTACTATGTGGCACAAATACTTTTTCACAAGCACTATTCCAAAGCCCCTTCCCCCACCTGTGCACTTAATTCTGTTTCCTAAGATAAGTTCTTTGCATTTTTCCTTGGGAGCCCAAACAGCTAAATCAAGAGCATGGCATTAAAACAGCCCTGTTGGAATCAAGGTTTGTGGATTCCTAATGATGGGTTTGAATAATATTACCCAGGCTCCTAACTTTCTTGCTCTTGTTCACAGCTCAAGAAAGCTAGTTTATGAAGTGTGTGAAATCAGAATTTAGACTGGTAGCTTTCCCATTCAGTGGGAGAGAGTTTTAGTAGATATTTGGCCAAGAAAGAAAGGGATGGTGTGTTGAGGTGGTCATCACTGATGGGGCCTCTGATCAAGTATTGCTGTTTGATTGCCTTGGGCTGCCTGTGCAAATAAATTCTTGCAGATTTACTGGAGTTAATTCTTGTGGAAGTAAAAAGGCTTTTTAAAAAAGTAAAAAAGCAGAAAATCCTATTTGCTTTATTTAATTAGTAGAAAAGGCACAAGAAAGGGGATTATATTTTTTCATAGTGTGGAACTGAAAGTGGGATGTAACACCTCCCCCCTCAATTTGCATTCACTTTTCTTAAATTCTTCCTTTCCCGTCAACACAAATGAAGAAAATTAAAGAAAAACCAACAGTTTGGAACAGTAGTTTCCATAAATCCTCTCACCAACCCACTTATCGCTAGCTGGATTTTTCTGCTTGTGGCTCTAATTAATAGTTACTGTGCAGCACTTAAAATTCTCTATCAGCATCGCTGCAAAATAAATCATTAAGCAAAAACCTTCTGGTTTGCATTCACAGATGGCAGAAGACCTGAACTGCTTTGCTTATTGCCCATATATTACGTACTTGGTGATGAAGTCTTTATTGATACTGAAAGGTGAAGAGTGGGCAAGAACGCTGGTTTTCAGAACGGCTGTTTTGCCTGAACACAGAGCTTGCAGGCTTCGCCACGGTTCAAACTGGCCACTGCCTAGGTGGGATTTGCAATTAGCTACTTGGAGCAGAGAGGTGGGGAAGTGCCGGAAGTCTCCAGGGTGACCAAAACACTTGGCTTTGTTACAGCGTATGTCAGATAGCACAGGCCAGCTATTCACAATTCACAACAACACACATAGATTGGTTCCTCTCTCTTTCCATATTTGTCTGAGGTGTATGACAGAGGAGAGAGAGAATGTGAGGGGGAAGGGGAGGACAGGGGAAGGGAAAGGGAAAAGAAAGGGAAGGAAAAAAGAGGAGAAGGGGAAGGGGAGGAGGAGGAGAGGGAGAAGGAGAAGGAGGAGAAGGGGAAGGGGAAGGAGAAGGAGAAGGAGAAGGAGAAGGAGAAGGAGAAGGAGAAGGAGAAGGAAAGGAGAAGGAGAAGGAGGGGAAGGGGAAGGAGAAGGAGAAGGAGAAGGAGAAGGAGAAGGAGAAGGAGAAGGAGAAGGAGAAGGAGAAGGAGAAGGAGACAGAGAGGAAGAAGGAGAAGGAGAAAAATGAGAACAATGGGGTAGAGAGAGGATAGGAAAGAAAAGCTGGGGGTTGCTTTCCCTTAAGCATCCTCCACAAAAACCACATCTTTTTGTACACATTTTTACACAAGTTAAAAATGCATCATTTGAGGGCATGGAAATCTGAATCATAACTGGGTGGTATATCATACAGACAAGGGCAATCTGTCATGGAAAATACTGTTAATCTAGTCATCCATTATAGCCCAATGTGAGTGAACGTATCCCTTCACTGCAAGGTTTTTCCATGCTTTTTGTTGCTGTATCAGTTTTTCAGCCAGAGCAATTTGCCACACATTAAAGTGATACGATGAAAAATGTAGTTTGCGTTTCCAATGTTTTGCAGTAACCAATCTGGCAGCTAATTAAAGGAACACACTCCATTTCTTATCTTGCATTAATTTATGTACATTACGAAAATAAGCAATATACCTCCCACAGGAGTCCCTATGAAAGATGGGTGATGTTCCCGGATTCTTAAAAACCTTAAACTAAATGGAGTGACTAATAAGGCAAAGTCACCAGAGATAAGACAAAGGGCCCATTTTCTTACCATTCCTCCAACCCCATCCAGAAAGGGTTAGAAGGAATACGGGGCCAGCACCATCCCTAATTTCCAGTAACGGAGATATTTTGTGTCATATCGATTGTCACACTGTTGGAAAGAAATCTTCCCAAGTTCGTTTTCGAGCTGGGAATAAAATGCGCAGGCGGTTGCTTGAAACAGAGAGGAAGTTTATTTCCAAGAGTCCGAGAGTCCAACATTCAGAGTTGGCTGTTGGATGCAGCTGCAGTGAGCCCTCCCCTTTAAGCCCTTTATATACAGCAGTGTTTCTCAACCTTGGCAACTTGAAGATGCATGGACTTCAACTCCCAGAATTCCCTAGCCAGCGCTTGCCAAGGTTGAGACACAGTGATATACAGAAAGTGGGTGAAAGCGCATCCTTCAGAAATTCCGAGAAGATGCACTTAGCCAATGTTCTGAAAAGGAGCCCTCTGTAGTTAGGTGCCCTGCTGAGCTGCAGTTTTCTGTTTATTTGGTATTTGTTGATTGAAATGGTAAAGGTAGTCCTCACTTAATGACCACAATTGGGACTGGAATTTAGGTCACTAAGTGATGCAGTTGTTAAGCAAATCATCATGTGACCAGACCCGATTTTACAACTTTGTTTGCAGTGGTCATTAAGCAAATCAGGCAGTTGTTAAGTGAATCACATGGTCATTAAGCAAATCACACAGTCATTAGGTGAATCATGGTTTCCCATTGATTTTGCTTGACAGAATCTGGCTGGGAAGGTTGCAAATGGCAATCACAGGACCCTGTCGTAAGCACAAGCTGGTTGCCAAGTGCTCACATCATGATCATGTGACCATCGGGGTGCTGCAACAGTTGTAACATCAGGCACCAGTCGGAAGTCACTTTTTTAGTGCCATCGTAACTTCAAATGGTGGATAAACAAATGGTCGTTAAGCGAGAACTACCTGTAACCTCCTTGGGGAAGGATCCCTCCTGGTTTGATCAAAGAGATTGCCTGTTAAACCTCAGCTAGGAAGGAATGTTATTAGCTTAGCGTCTCTTGACACATTTTAATCTATGTACTGGGCCCATTCTAATTATAGTTTCTCACTTTTACTATGATCACACCAGGAAGGCTGCATGGCGGGGAGGGGGAGAAATTTCCTTCTCACAACACTATCCTTGAAAGGTTTCAGAAGGTGGGTATGAAAATCTTCTTCCACTCTCTCCCCCTTGAGTGACCCAAGTCCTGCTTCGATCCTTGGCCTTAACATGGACTCACTCCAGGTTGACCCATGAAGTTCTCCCAAGTCTTCAGAACAGGATGCAAGGTTGGCTTGTCAGGATGGAAAGGTATGGAGAAGCACAAGGAACAGTACAGCATAACCTGGATTTCGTTTTTGTTGCTTCTCTCATGCCTTTACCTTTTTTGGCATGCTGTTTCTTACTCCTTTACTGTGATCTACTTACTACTTACTTACTTACTTACTTACTTACTTTGTTGTTGTTGTTGTTCAGTCGTTAAGTCGTGTCCGACTCTTCGTGACCCCATGAACCATATTGCGCCAGGCCTTCCTATCTTTCATTGCCTCCCTGAGTTTGCTCAATTTCATGCTCATTGCTTCAGTGATGCTATCTAGCCATCTCATCCTCTGCCGTCCTCTTCTCCTTTTGCCTTCCATCTTTCCCAGCATCAGGGTCTTTTCCAAAGAGTCCTCTCTTCGCATTAGGTGACCAAAGTATCTGAGCTTGAGCTTCATTATCAATCCTTCCAATGAGCAATCAGAGTTGATTTCCTTTAAGATTGACTGGTTTGACCTCCTAGCAGTCCAGGGGACTCTTAAGAGTCTTCTCCAGCACCACAGTTCAAAGGCATCAATTCTTCGGCGTTCAGCCTTCTTTATGGTCCAGCTCTCACAGCCATACATTACTACTGGAAAAACCATAGCTTTGACTATGCGGATCTTTGTCGGCAAGGTGACGTCTCTGCTTTTTAATATGCTATCTAGGTTTGCCATAGCTTTCCTCCAAAGGAGCAAGCGTCTTTTAATTTCATGGCTGCAGTCTCCGTCTGCAGTGATCTTGGAGCCCAAATAAATGAAGTCTGTTACTGCTTCCATTTCTACCCCTTCTATTTGGCAGGGATTGATGGGTCCAGATGCCATGATCTTAGTTTTCTTAATGTTGAGTTTCAAGCCAACTTTCGTACTCTCCTCTTTCACCCTCATCAAGAGGCTCTTTAGTTCTTCTTCACTTTCTGCCATTAGGGTGGTATCGTCTGCATATCTGAGGTTATTGATGTTTCTCCCTGCAATCTTAATTCCGGCTTGTGATTCTTCCAGCCTGGCATTTCTCATGATGTACTCTGCATATAGGTTAAATAAGCAGGGTGACAGTATACAGCCTTGTCGTACTCCTTTCCCTATTTTGAACCAATCGGTTGTTCCATGACCGGTTCTAACTGTTGCTTCTTGGCCCGCATATAGATTTCTCAGGAGACAGGTAAGGTGGTCTGGTATCCCCATCTCTTTAAGAATTTGCCACAGTTTGTTGTGATCCACACAATCAAAGGCTTTTGCATAGTCAATGAAGCAGAAGTAGATGCTTTTCTGGAACTCTCGTGCTTTCTCCATGATCCAGCAAATGTTGGCAATTTGATCTCTAGTTCCTCTGCCTCTTCGAAACCCAGCTTGTACATCCGGTAGTTCTCGGTTCACGTACTGCTGAAGCCTAGCTTGTAGGATTTTGAGCATAACCTTGCTAGCATGTGAAATGAGTGCAATTGTGTGATAGTTTGAGCATTCTTTGGCATTGCCCTTCTTTGGAATTGGAACGTAAACTGACCTTTTCCAATCCCGTGGCCACTGTTGCGTTTTCCAAACTTGCTGGCATATTGAGTGCAGCACTTTAACAGCATCGTCTTTTAGTATTTTAAATAACTCAGCTGGAATACTGTCATCTCCACTAGCTTTGTTGTTAGCAATGCTTCCTAAGGCCCACTTGACTTCACTCTCTAGGATGTCTGGCTCAGGGTCAGTGACCACACCAGCATGGACATCAGGGACATTAAGATCTTTCTTGTATAGTTCTTCTGTGTATTCTTGCCACCTCTTCTTAATCTCTTCTGCTTCTGTTAGGTCCCTGCCTTTTTTGTCCTTTATCATGCCCATCTTTGCACTAAACGTTCCTTTGATATCTCCAATTTTCTTGAAGAGATCTCTAGTCTTCCCCATTCTATTGTTTTCTTCAATTTCTTTGCATTGTTCATTTAAGAAGGCCTTCTTATCTCTCCTTGTTATTCTCTGGAAATCTGCATTCAGTTGCTTATATCTTTCCCTTTCACCCTTGCTTTTCGCATTCCTTCTTTCCACAGCTCTTTGTAAAGCCTCATCAGACAGCCATTTTGCTTTCTTGCATTTCTTTTTCTTTGGGATGGTTTTAGTTGCTGCCTCTTGTACAATGTTACAGACCTCCGTCCATAGTTCTTCAGGCACTCTGTCTACCAAATCTAATCCTCTAAATCTATTCATCACCTTCACTGTGTACTCACATGGAATATGATCTAAGTCATACCTGAGTGGTCTAGTGGTTTTCCCTACATTCTTCAATTTAAGCCTAAATTTTGCAGTAAGAAGCTCATGATCTGAGCCACAGTCAGCTCCTGGTCTTGTTTTTGCTGTCTGTATAGAGCTTCTCCATCTTTGGCTGCAAAGTATGTAATCAATCTGGTTTCGGTATTGACCATCTGGTGATGTCATGTGTAGAGTCGTCTCTTGTGTTGTTGGAAAAGAGTGTTTGCTATGACTAGCTTGTTCTCTTGACAGAACTCTATTAGCCTTTGCCCTGCTTCATTTTGTACTCCAAGGCCAAACTTGCCTGTTATTCCGATTACTCCTTGACTTCCTACTTTCGCATTCTAATCCCCTATGATGAAAAGGACATCTTTTTTTGGTGCTAGTTCTAGAAGTGTTGTAGGTCTTCATAGAACCGGTCAACTTCAGCTTCTTCGGCATCAGTGGTTGGGGCATAGACTTGGATTACCGTGATGTTGAATGGTTTTCCTTGGATATGCACTGAGATCATTCTGTCGTTTTTGAGGTTGTACTCCATTACTGCCTTTCCCACTCTCTTATTGACTGTGAGTGCAACTCCATTTCTTCTAAGGGTTTCTTGCCCACAGTAGTAGATATAATGGTCACCTGAATTAAATTCACCCATTCCCGTCCATTTCAATTCGCTGATTCCCAAGATGTCGACGTTCAATCTTGTCATCTCATGTTTGACCACATCCAGTTTGCCTTGGTTCATGGATCTTACATTCCACGTACCTATGCAATATTGTTCTTTACAGCATCGGACCTTCTTTTCGCTTCCAGATACATCCACAGCTGAACGTCCTTTCGGCTTTGGCCCAGCCGCTTCACTCTTTCTGGAGCTACTTGGAATTGCCCTCCACTCTTCCCCAGTAGCATATTGGACACCTTCAGACCTGAGGGGCTCATCTTCCGGCGTCATATCTTTTAGCCTTTTAACATTGTCCATGGGGTTTTCTTGGCAAGGATACTGGAGTGGGTTGCCATTTCCTTCTCCAGTGGACCACATTTTGTCAGAACTCTCTGTCATGACCTGTCGGTCTTGGGTGGCCCTGCACGGTATAGCTCATGGCTTCACTGAGTTACACAAGCCCCTTCGCCACGACAAGGCAGTGATCCATGAAGGGGACTTACTTACTTACATTTATTTATTTATTTATTTATTTATTTATTTATTTATTTATTTATGTTTATATATCAAATTTGTCACTGCCCATCGCGTTGAATGACTCCAGGAGGTTTACAAAACAGTTAAAATCAATTAAAATTATGAAATGACAATAATAAATAGAAAATAAATAGATCCAAGAATAACTGGCAGTCACTCAGGAACAGTCATCAAAGCACTAGCCACCCCCAGGATTGGGTAAGGTTGTTATCCCCCCATGCACGCTGGCAGAGATAATGTTGGTTATCCCAGAGAGAAGACCATAATGAATATGCATATATGTATGTACCATATTTTTCCGTCTATAAGACGATACTTTTTTCTAAAATCGTTACACTAAAAATTGAAGGGCGTCTTATGCAAGGAAGTAAGCCGAGGAAAGAACCACGTGGTTGCAAAACTGCCCATACTTTGTCTTCTGCTTCTGTTAGGTCCCTGCCTTTTTTGTCCTTTATCATGCCCATCTTTGCACTAAACGTTCCTTTGATATCTCAAACAGGCTTCCTCCTATCACGAGCCTCCAATCACGAGTGAAATAGCTTGTCTCTGCAAACAGACTTCCTCCAATCATGAGCCTTATGTAACTGACATCAGCTGATGCTGAACAAACCGATTGGAGGAAGTCTGTTTGCAGAGACAAGCTATTGGCAGTTTCACTAGTGATTGAATGTAATCAGTTATGCAAAAGAGCCTGGAAATAGAGCTGCAGAGAGACAGTTTGGACCTCCTCCCACTGAGTGTATCAGGTAAATGTTACCTAATTACTAAATAAAAATGGGTTCTGCTTTATCTTTAAAATATTGATTTCTTAATTTTGGGTTGGAAAAGTGGGGGGGTGTCTTATACATGGGGGCATCTTATAGATGGAAAAATACGGTATGTCCTTCTTGACGAACTCACCCTGGTCCTTTCTCTCAGTCCTTCTCTTTTGCAGATAGTTCATCTTGGTGGATCACCCCGCCCCAAGTTAATCAGGATCAGTTCTGATTAGCAGGTTGATAGGAAACCAAGAGGGAATACCATGGCTGTTGGTTAGTGCAGGCGACAAATAATATTTTACCCTTTCCTTATGGTTCTGAAGTGCCTCAGAGTAGATGAGCGGAAACAGCTTGATGATCCTGGAGGGGAAAGATACAGATCACAGAAACAGATTGTTGCTTCTTTCTTGGTGTGAAAAGAGATACTAAGTGGGTACAGAAAAGGACATTATTTATATTAGAAGATGCTAGTAGAAGGGGTAGGCTTGGAGCCTTTGTTGGAAGGTGGAATTTAGAGCTGAACTGAACTGAACCTTTATATCTCATTGGTGCTACAAGCTGGAAACCAGGTAAGTACTTTATTCTTCAATCCTCCAATGCTTCATTCTTGGACTTCCCCACCTGAAGGCCTTCAGACATGCTTGGAGTTGAGGATCCTGAATTCCCAGCCGATAGGCCAAAGGGTTGAGTCTGTCCAAGGCAAAAACTTTGATTCTTGGAGTTGGTGAGAAAAAAGTCCCAATTAATGATATACTGTAAAGAATTTAGAAACCCTGGCATTTTTCTTAATTTTGCCATCATGGTTTATAATTCATCTTTGCACCTACAAGGGCTGGAAACATGACAGTTTGAAACCCACAAGGTTAAAAAGACCACAAGGATAACTTTCTACTCCTGAGAGAAAAAGGAGAGGTAGGGAATCCTGCAGAAATGTTCACTGTGTTTCAGTGATGAGAAAAGAAAGAATTAGAATAATTCTTTCTCTGGTTCCAGTATTTTTCGGCAGTCTGTCTTGTGGGTATTCTGTGCTCACTGAAAAAGTCAGTCTTTGGCTGCTTAAAATGAGGCACAGGCTTCAAATTTAGGGGAAAAAAGCAATAAATATTTCTTCCTGATTCAACGTGGTTTATACAGTTCTCTAACAGGGAAGGGAACATTCACCAAATCAGATCTGATGAGTCATTTTGATCATTTTAGGTAAAATGAGCTTGGGGTACTTAAATAGTAAATTGTACTGTTATATAGTGCAATTAATATCTGCAATGATGCCCTGTCTTTTGATTGCATGAGATGGGTAGTGTAGAAAGGGGGTAGAGAGCAGAGTAAATAAATATTCTCATTCTATTTTGTAAAAACTGCAAGCAGTTGACTGGTGGAGGAGGTCTTTTGGCTGGCAGTCGAGATCTTTTAATGGATGAGTGGAGTTTTTAAATGAGTGGCTGAAGTTCTTAAAGTGATGACTGAGTTCTTATAAATGGTAGCCAAAGCTTTTTAACTGATGATTGAGGTCTTTCGCCTGATGGCTGAGGTCTTTCAACCTGTCTGAAACACCCTTAATTTTTTCTTGTGATATAAAGCAGGGATTGCTAGCTGTTTGCATATCTAGGGAGCCATGGGGAGGACCTTGGAGAAGGCATCCAGAAGCTGCTAAAGACAATCACAGGTGCAGAAGCATGTTATGCCCAGTGGGGATGGAAAATAATAGGAAAAGTCTCAGACTGCCCCCCCCCCCCCCGCCAGATTCCCTGGGGTATAAGAGGGACAGAAGAGAAGCATGGGCTGACTTAAAAAATTATTCTATTATAGCCTATCTCAATAAAGTAGAGTTGTCTTCTTGTGAAGTTGGTTTCCGGGTCTGGCCTACCTCTGTAAGGCCAACATTGTAAAACACAGGTCATAGCCACTGAATGAGCCACTGGGGTTCACACAATTCATGACACCCCTGCCTAACTAAGCAGGCTGGATCCCCAGAATCCAAAAGTGTGCCCCAAAAATTAAAAGTTGCTGGTCCAGGTTGGCATCAACAAATGGTTCAGAAGAGTTCCTTTCAGGATAACCGCTTGTGTGCTGGTTTCTTACTACCTTTAAATCCCCTCTTTCTTTTCAGAGTTTGAGACCAGCACGTGGGGGAGGCCCCTCCCGTTTTTATCCTCACAACAACCCTGTGAGGTAGAGTGTGCTGCGGGACGCTGATGTCCTCAAAGTCAGCCAGAGAACTTCACAGTGAAATAGAGACTTGCTCAGGCATAGCCAAGAGGACGCAAACGTTTCCATCCCAATGCAGTCTGTGTGGGGCTCAGGGTATGGCTGTGTGTGGTTTATGGTATGAGATGATTTACAGAGATCTCAATGTCCTTTGTCTTTCTTTAAATTGATTTGACTGAATAACTATATTCTGTTTTTATCCTTGTTTGCGATCCAGAGTTCCTCTGGTAAATGGCAGCTATATACATGTGTTGAACAAACCTTGGCAGACCCTTTTGCATCCCAAATCTTTAGTAAGGTGAACAGTTGGGCACAATTACTACAAAGTCCCTGCTTCTTGGCACAGGGCTAGCAAATTAGTCTTTGACTCTTACTGGCATGTTTGAACTGCATCTGCTCTTGCCAACTTAGGTGGCCCCACTTGGCCAGCTTTGGCTGAATGCAGAAAAATTAAGCAAGTTCAGGACGGGTTAGCACCTGGATGGGAGACCACTAAGAAATCCCTGGGCTGGAAGTTGGAAGACTCTCCCAGAAGATGGTATCGGCAAACTGGGTCCACCCTGTTGCCAAGAAAACTGTGTGGATGATGTACCTGTGAAATCATCAAGAGTCAAACTTCATTTCAGGGAAACTTTCTCACTAGATCCGTCTTTTCATATGGAAAGTTGGGGTGAAGAGGAAAATACCAAAGTGGCAAAAATTAGTGTCTGAAGAGAATAATTGAGCATTTTAAAATTTTGCTCATTAAGCTATTCATTGGAGGCTCTTGGCTGGCAATCTGCTGGGGAAACAGATGTAATTGCTATGTACAAGCTGCACATTCAACCATTATGTCAGCTTATTAACATTCTAATAGCTTTGGATTCTGGTGCCAAAAACTTCAAGAGAGCATTTTAGAAAGTGTTATATCTTCGCATTCAGAGAAGCTGCTCTCTGCTAGGCAAATCAGTCTCACTCTGCCAGAACACGTTGTGCTTCAGAACAATAAACATTTGGTCAGTTTTATAACTCTGTGTGTGTGTGTGGGTGTGTATGTGTACAGGTAGTTCTTGCTTAATGACCACAATAGGGACCGGAAAATTGGTTGTTAAGTGGGGTGGCTCTTAAGCGAATTGGACCCAATTTTACAACTTTTTTGCAGTGGTCATTTAGCAAATCACTGTGGTCATTAAGCAAATCATGTGGTTGCTAAGCGAATCCAGCTTTCCCCATTGACTTTGCTTGTCAGAAGCCCCCTGGGAAGATCACAAATGGTGGTCATGTGACCCCAGGATGCTGCAACCGTCATAAGTGCAAGCTGGTTGCCAAGCACCCACATTGCAATCATATGATCATGGGGATGCTGTGATGGTCAAAAGTGTGAGGACCGATCGTAAGTCACTTGTTAGCACCATTGTAACTTCGAACAGGCACTAAATGAATGGTTGTTAAGAAAGGACTACTTGTGTGTGTGTATAAAATCCTTGCTTATTTTTTTTCAAAATAAATTCACTGAAATTCAACCCCGCAGTCCATTTGGCCTGCCTCTCAATTATTATTCTTAAGAAAAATCTTACACCATTTCTTTAAGTCATTAGCATTTTCCCATAGGAGCTCTGCCTATTTTGCTGACTGATTTTAACTGCTGGTGTCTGGTATTTTTTAATGTTAATCTTAATGGTATTTATTGCTTTTTAATGTGTCATTTTCTGTTGTTTGTTTTGATTTTTGGCAGGATTCAGATGGTTGCAAATCTTGAATGTTATTTTATACTGGTTGTTGATTTTGCAGTTCTTCTAACTGGCCTCAGGCCCAAAGGATTCTGGGCAGCATCTGTCAACATAAAAAGAAAACCAAAAATAGAATAAGAAATCATGAAATCAAAAAATAATCTCAAAAAGCCAAGAGAAGCCTTGAGCAATATCCAAGACACCCACCATCCAGTTAGTCAACTGAAAGCACATCAAAATAAAATTGCTTCATCCTGGTTCTGGAAATGCAGCAAGGGGGGAGCTGCCCATCTTTCTTGGGGAGAATGGTCCGTACAGGAAGGACCATTACAGAGAAGGTCTGCCTTATAAGAGCCCCATGGATCTCATTGTCAGGATTTTCTCATGGGAAGAAAGTCATCCCGTTATCTGTACAACAATATTGTTATGTCTACTGTATGTAGCTTAATGTAAACAAAGCATCTTGTGACCATGTTGTGCTATTTACTGCCACCTGTTGGCATGTGTATGCTAGTTATTCAGTGGGGGGGTACATGCTGGCAATATAATGGGAGGGCTAGATGCCTAGCCTGTCAGTCGTGTATAGCTTTATCCATCTTGTAGCTTTATAGGTTATGTAGTTGTAACTAATAACCAAGTAGTGTACCTCTTCTCTGAGAGTTTTTAGCTAGAGACTTTGTTGTGGATAAGTCTTGGAAGCTAAGAGGAGAAGAAGTCTTTGTTATATCCTATATTTTGTATGCAACTTGTATTTTATGGAGCTTTGCATTTTTATCAATAAAAACCAGTTAGTCTATATTTTCTGACTGGAATTTCTTTGGGGAGCAAAATATGGACATTGCATTTTGCAAGCTCTCATGCTGATGCGTGGTTTTCCTGAGAGCAGAGTTTTTGAGAGCTTTGCTGCGCTCTGCACAACACTCATAAGGGGAGGGAAGTTTCAACATCTCCCTCTCAATGGCCAAGCAAGCAGCTTGAATTCTGGTGAGAGGTTCCCTGTGATATTTTAGCTCTGACTGTTACTTTATTCTGTTGTTAGTTGGTGCAGACGACCATGTTTGCTTGGATCACAGGGCAGGTAGATGATCTCTTTGAATAGGTTAATATTGGTTAAGTGTGTTGCAAGAAGATGGTCTCAAGGAATGTTCCCCACTGCTGAGTTGATGGGCTTCCACCTATCCTTGAATCAGCAGAAGAATCTGATAGCATGAAATCTGACCCACCTTGAGGTAGAGGTGTCCAGAAGGTGTGGTTAAAAAGTCAAGGGTGCAATCAAATCTCAGCCATTTTTTTCACATTTTAAAAAAGGCAGAGCTTTCACTGCACTGTCATAGCCACCATCTTGACTTTTTTGACCACGCTCTGTGGATACACCTCCTTTGAAGCTACCTTTGGATTGTGGAGGAATAAGAGGGAAAGACTAACTTTGACACCAGCCTTTGAGAAATGGGAGGACTTCTGCTGCTTCTGAACAACTTCAGAGAATGCTTTCACTCAATTTCTCAACCCCAAAATTGGCGGGAGGTTTTATAAGTCTTCTTGTGCCCAACTCTGACCTGACATACCTCCTACACATTGGCATATAGCTGAGTGTGCTTCCATCCTGTTTACATCCAATTATTCCCCTTTGAGTTTACGAAGAATGGAGCAAGAGACTCCAGATCTTTCTGCAATGCTCAGCTGAAGTGTTCTCCACCCATCTGTGTGTGTAAAATTTGCTTCCTCCATTGCCAATTCCATCCAAGGTCATCAGAGACAAAGCCTTACAGATTTGGCACACTTTGAGGCTCCCTTGGACGATGTCAGAATAAGAGGAACCACTAGCTTAACCCCAATAAAGCTAAGGAGGACTTAAGTCTGTCTCACTCCTGGACTGGAAATGAGATGAGAAAAGCAACATCATAAAGACCAACAGACACGTTTGTACTATGGTTAGGGCCAGTGTGTAATGGTCAGTGAGAATAATCTTGGCAGGCAGACAATCATCATGCAAAAATATCTCAGACCACAGAAGGAAAGAGAGTGTGGGAAGCATCTAAGAAGGGACCCTCCCTAGTTTTCTGGAGAGTAAAAGCAAGGGAAGGCTGAAGTCCTTCAGACTTGCAAGATTCTGTTACTGTAACCTTACAATAAAGGTAGTGTTAGACCTCATGGCGTGTGCTTCTTGTCTAGACTACCTCGAAAGGCTAACGCAGTTAACCCTTTAAACTCTCAGCCCACAGTTAAAAACCCTTTAAATACTAAAAGAATGTTACACAGAAGAATGCCATGAACTGTTCAGGAAACTGGTCCTATATTATAACAAAGCATGGCTGATTTGATCTGAACTCAGAAAAAGACTTTCTAATGGCAAGAACAGGTCAAAAGGGCAACTGCTCGCTAAAGGTAATCTCGCTCTTTAAATAAATATTCAGAAGAGCCCGGATAACAACATTTGTGAATGCTTTACACTGAATTCTGGCATTAATTCAGGATTCTAATGGATGAGAAGCTCATCTGCCGGGTAACTGAAAAGCTTGTGCATCTAACAGGCCTTTTTTTTAAAGATACTGAAGATCTTCTGTCAGTCAAATGCAGACAATGAAAGGTTTGATGAACTAACAGGTCTGAGTCAATACAAGAGATATTTTTCTACATTCAGGGGGAAGACGCTGGAAAATTGCAGGCAAAAAAAAAAAAAAACCCTCTTCTTCTGTGAGCGTAAGAGTAAAGTCTTCAATTCACATTTGACACCTAGACACATCCATGTATTTTTCTTGATAAAATACAGAAAGCATTTTCCACTGCCTTCTTCCAGAATGTGTTTTGGAAATCACAGCCCTGATAAAATCCCCTGGTGGACTCCCCTCCGTGTCCTAACCTGTAGCGCTGAACAAAGGCTTCAAAAGAAGCACGGGGGAGTGGGTACAAAGCACCTCTTTTTGGATCATTAAAGCAGCTATGTCTTTTTCCAGCCTTAGGAAGCAGTTGCTTCCAGAGTTCAAAATGAAGTGTTGGTTTGTTTGTTTATAAGATTTATAAGGCTACCCAACTCAACCAGTTGAAAAAGCAACCTTCCAAAGATTTGCCCAACTTCTTAAACAGGGTCAATCTGTTTAGTTTCAGAGCGCAGACAAGGTCAGCCAGATGTTGTCATCTGCTGAGTCTTGGGGGGTGGGAAATCCTTCAGCATTTTTTGCAATCTTCCTTTGATCTAATCACCTTTACACCCTCTTACCATTCCCCCCAGCATCCACATTTCCTCTTTGGGTGCCATAAAACTCTATATTAACATTCCCATCGATGGGCGATAAATGTTTGGTTTCCAGTCTTGGCACAGCAATCTAACTAGATACCAATTCGTGTTTAGGTTGTTTTGCTTTCCACCCATCAAGCATTTTTTTTTTTTACTACAAGCAGATGTTGTCCCTCTAGAAAAGGGGCTGCCCTATGCAAGACAGCATGAAAATCCCATGAGAGGACAAAGTGGGCTTTTTTACATGACCCAAGGCTGAGGATACTGATGACATTTGCAAACGATCCACTTGTAATACAAAATTATCTCTATTTATTTATTACCCTGCAGGCCAGACAACTCTTATGTCATTGTGAAATGAAGTGGTGGCTGAAATTTGCCTTGCCATTTCTCTAAAGCAGGCTGGGGAATTCTGGGAATTCTCCAAAGCTGGCTGGGAAATTCTGGGAGTTGAAGTCCACACATCTTCAAGATGCCAAGGTTGAGAAACACTACTCTAAAGTTTTCATTTCCTGTGAAAGGGAAGTCTGCTTCTCTGGCCACTGAATGCTTGAGGATTTCTCTTCATGGAGTTTCTTTTATTTTGGGGGATATTGTTCCTGCTGATTCACTTCCATCTCTTCATGTGGCTCTGAAATCTCTCCAGCTACCAGTGGCAGAAATACAGAGAACGCCAGCCAGGGACCTGCTGGGGGCCTGGAGGTGGGGGATACACTGGGTGGTCTCTTGCTGCCCACTCCTTATTCCACAATTTCAACAAATGTGATCCCATTGGGAAGGGCCACCCCAGCTGCCAGGTTTAAGATTGATCAACAGAGGCAGCAAAGGGAGTTTTCTGTATCTCTCGGCTATTGTGTCTGGTGGTGGACCAGTTTTTTGCAGCCCAGAAGGGTAAGGCAAATACAGATCCATAGTGAAGGAAGCAGAGTTTTTTAAAAGGTCAAGTTGGTGGTGGTGATGTTGCAATTGAACTTCCACCTGTTTTTTATGTGTGATGCACCTCATGGCCACCATCATGACTGTGTTGACTTTACATTGAGGATACCCTGGAAGGAGGAGGAGAAGGAGAAGGAGAAGGAGAAGGAGAAGGAGAAGGAGAAGGAGAAGGAGAAGGAGAGGGAGGGAGGGAGGGAGGGAGGGAGGGAGGGAGGGAGGAAGGAAGGAAGGAAGGAAGGAAGGAAGGAAGGAAGGAAGGAAGGAAGGAAGGAAGGAAGGAAGGAAGGACTGCTGCTGGCACCTACTTGGCTGCTGTTCCTAAGTCAGCTGGTTGCCACAGCAGGAGCCACCTCCACTGGCATGAAGCCTTTGGAGCCCTAATGGCTTCTCTGGTGGTCACTATGGCAGAAGAGGTAGCCCTATTGCCCTCTTGGAGTTTTTAGCTTTTTATCTCTGTAAATTTCTAGTTTTATAATGTGTATAATTTTTTAAACTTTTTAAATTTAATTGTGATTTTAGTGATTGTAAGCCGCCCAGAGTCCCCCATTGTAGGGGAGATGGGCGGGGACAAGTCGAATGAATGAATGAATGAATGAATGAATGAATGAATGAATGAATAAATAAAGAGATTGGCAATATTTTCCCTGCAATATTTTCTATCAACTGGAGGTCTAGTGGATTGCATGATCTGCCCTGTGGAAAGGCCCTGAGTCCAGCATCCTACCCAATGCAGGAATCTAAACTCACAACTCCCAAAGACGTTTGATTTTTTTCCTAGGAGGCTTTGGGCAGCCCATTGAGGCTGGGCTGCAAAATGGACCGGAACTTAGAGAAGCTGCAGCCACAAGGCTTTGTGCACTGTGCTGCAAAAATGCGTCTCTGCCAAGACATTGAAAACAGGTTTGGAATTCTCACTCAATTCTCTTAGATCTGCACATTAGCTCCACTAAAGAGCTCCTCCGCAGTGGGACTCAGGTTGCAAATATGCAAGCACCAGATCGTTCTGTGGGTAGATGGTCTGTATTTCCCCTCCAATCATTTCTGGAGGAGAATGGCCCCTGCGCAGTTCAAGGTTGGGGATGGGAAGTGGGTCATGATTTTAAATTCATTGACCCTCTCTCATGCCATTTGAACATAGAAGCATGGTAGGAAGTGCACTCACAAATGTGGGTTACTCATTCAAACAAAGGGTGCAAATGGTTTGACTTATTTTCAATAGTTTGCTTTCATTCTCAGCAAGAGGGGAATAAATTGACTGGACTGACGGAGATTTTCTTGCTTTTCACCTGCCATGAACTTTAGCCATGGGTTTTGAGATTTGATTAGGCCTGATTTAATTTAGAGGTGCCAAAAGAAAAAAAGAAAACCTTTTAATCATGTCTCAAGGAAAGTGACATAAATCACCGCTGGGAAGAAAACAAGGTGGCATGCCTAAATGGTTACTGCTTTGTGCCCCATTTCATTAACTGTCTATTAATCTTTCCTTTATGATTGTACAGTTGAAACAAGCCTTCGCGCACCTGATCTACATCGGTCCGAATCATAAAACAGGCAAAATTCCTATTGCAAACATTACAGCTGCTATTGTTGTTTTTCAAAGCGTTTGTCCTGCTTGATCACAGGATCTGCTCATTTGCATGGTGCTTGCATAGTTCACATGGTGAAGCTATCAATGCATGACACAACAAGAGGTTTATTCTTCAGCCCAATGCTGTTTTGGGTTGAGAAGCAGTGACAGGTCACCCAGCTGGCTTCTGAGCCTAAGGCAGGACTGGAACCTGGGTCCCGCTGCTCGTAGTCCACCACATTTACCACCACATCATGCTCGTGTCCTGAGAAGGAGAGGCTGGCCTTAATCCCTTAGGGCTGAAGGAAGACTAGGACTTTGGTTTCCTCTCTCCTAGTCTAGCACCTTCACCACTACCTTCGCTGGTTCTTGGGCTGAGAGGGAGGGACAGGCCCAAGGTCACCCAGCTGGCTTCTGCCAGCCTTCCCAGGTAGACCAGACAGGAAACATGACCAGATGAGCTAATTCTACTTTATTGTAAGGCTACATTAACAGAGTCTTGCAAGTCTGAAAGTACAATTCTCCCTCTGTCTTCTTTACATCCTGAAAAATTAGGGAGGGTCTCTTCTGAACCTCTTTCTCTTTCCATTATGCAGCTGTGGGCTGTGCCCTCTCTTATCTGACTGTTCCCTAGGCAGCATCTCTTTGCCTCGTTTCTCAAGGTCTCTCACATACCATCACATCTTTCATATCTGGTCTAAGACCAGACTCTCCCCACTCCCAGCCCAGTACCTTCACTGCACACACACTGGCCGTCATAAAGTTCCTACTGCAAATGCAAAGTGAAAAGCAGAGTTTGTTTGTTTGCCACCCAGCAATCAAAACCCTGATCTATTGGAGCCCTCAAATGACTGGCCATGTTTGTCTGGAATTTTCCTTCAAAAAGAAACTTTACTGAAACTTGATATTACTTGGAACACCATACACTCTATAATTTGCTGCCTCTTTTCCAGTTTGCCATTATGTATGGGTACCCTCCTTGCCAAGAGAAAAATATGAAACAATAGTAAAATGTCACCTCTTTCCTGATAATAATCCATCTGCTAGAAATGCTTGAGACCACTTCATCTGAATTATTTCTCAGAATTTGACTACAGTCAGACCGATAGGGATAAAACAACAGAGCAGACAGGTCTGGAATTCAAGAGCTGTTCAGCTGGCTAAAACATGTTGCTCTCACCTTGATCCAGACCATCACCACACTATCATTAAAATGGCTATTTAAAGAAAAGAGGACATAAGAGGAAAAAAAGTGGAGTGATTTTTTTTAAAAAATCAACTAAATGTACTTCCAACTTTAAGATATATAATAATGAAGAAGGATATTAGATGCATATACCCCAAATCTCTCCAGACTAGTTTTGAGAGTCCTGTTCTTTCTTGCCACTGCTGAGACATTTTCTGTTGTCTAGCAAAATTTTAAAGGATCCCTTTTCCTTACTGCTGACGAACACATCACAAAGTAATGAGCTGTGAGAATAACCCTGAGGAACAGGAAGAAGACCCACAACCAAGACAACAGATGAGAGAAATCTGAGTCCAAAGCAGAAATGTGATTTGAAAAAACATCTCAGACTGGACCTTCCCTAATTCTCTTCAGCAGGGAGGGGAGAGGCACATTCAGACTTGCATACAGTAAGATTCTGTTACTGTAACCCTACAATAAAAGTAGCATTCGAATTCATAACTTTGGTTTCCTAGTTTGGTCTACTTTGACAGGCTGACATACCATGACATGATGCAGAAGTCTGGTGACCAGTCTTTCCTAGAGACATCTGCAAGGAGATGTCAACATGCCAGGTATAGGGTCCTAATTGAAAGCCTTGCCCCTTTTGTACCTGTGTGTCATGCCACCTTGCAGGATTTGACAATCCTGTAGGGTCACCTTGATTCTTGGAGACTTCTGAACGGTTTAGGCATTTGGGGTAAGTTAGGTCTATCTATGTGGTCAGTAAGAGTCAACACCAACTTGATGGCATATACTCAAATCAGTACACCACAGACTAGCACCTGGTAGGATAAAAATGAAGGCCTTGGAAAAGATATTCAGACACTGGAATGTGTATATAGCTAGAAAGTTCAGAAATGTGCAGGCAGTGGTTTTCCTTGTGCCACTCTGTGGAAGTGAAAGACTTTGAAAAAGGAAGATAGAAAGTATATTGATGATTTTGAAGTTTGGTGTTTGAGAAGTATCCTGAGAATACCATGGATGGCCAAAAAAATAAGCAAAAGGATTCTAGAACAAATTAATCCAAAGTTCACACTTAAGGCACAAATTATTAGGTTCAAATTATCATATTTTGGACACTATGCGAAGACTCAGATTCTTTGAGATGTCCATAACGCTGGGAAAGTTAGAAGGAAAGAGAAGAAGAGGACAACCAGCAGCAAGGGGGATACTGTAACTGGGTCGCAGTGGGGGCACCGTTGGGAGAAAAGAAGGACCAGGTTAAAGACAGATCCTCCTGGAGAAATTCCATCTATGTGGTCACTAAAAGTTGATGCCAACCTGATGGCACATAATCAATCAATCAAAATATGGTAGCCCTAGTTTCCAAGTTGAGATGTCCAGAGAAAGGACAAAGTACAGCAGACAATAAAGGGGGACAAAAGGTGAGTCACTTCTGTAGAGTTCTGCCTCTTGTTTGGGACTTCTGAGAATTTCTTTAAAAAATTAACAGGTTCCACAGTCTGAAAAGGTCTGAAAACCAGAGGATGGAAGTGAATGGAAGGTTGTCTGGCATAAAATATCTGGACTGTCTGGCATAATTCTGATGTCTGGCCATCCTAGGTCTTAGCCTGAAAGTCCCCATATTTTTGTTGATAGAATAGTAGAAACTATGCTTGTGCATAGAGGTAATACTGTTTGCTAATTAAGATGCACTGCATTGTTCCACACTCACCCCCAGCAGTTACCTTGGCCAGAAGAAAGGGTCCTCTTAGAAGCCAAGCCAAGCCAAGCCAAGCCATGCCAAGCTAAACCACTTTTAAAGTTAGGGAGGGTTTATCACTTTGTCAAGAAGCTGTGAAATGCAGCTTCTCAGAACCTTTGTCCAAGTAAAACATTTTGATCCAGGATAAGGTCCACCTTCACTGATTGACCTTGGCCCAGTCCTTCTGTCTCAGCCCAGCCTCCCACAGGGTTGTCCTGGAAGTGGGGTGGGGTGGAAATAGGAGGGAGGAATGGCCTGTAGGCTGCCTTGAGCTCTTGCAGGAAAAGCAGGATATAATTCTGGAATAAATGGAATAATATAATTCTGGAATAAATTCTGGAATAGAATGCAGGAATAACAATTAACAAGTATACACTGCTTGAGGCTGCAACTAAGGAGGTTCCTTAAACTGAGTCAGATGGTTGGTCTATCCTTTTTTTGGTATTAAAAATTATATTATACAGATAAAACTAATAAAATATACATAGTATAAAATATATATAAAAAAGAAAAAAAGAAAGTTTTTTTTAAAGACAAAAGTGCAGAAAAAGAAAAAAGAAGAAACATCCCCCTTCATCACCAGTAAGTTTACTATCTCTTAAAGTAAAACCAATTTTACTTTACCCCATTTTCTATAAGCCAATCTAAAATCTCATCTCTCCATATTAATCAGCAAAAGTCCATTAAGGGTTATCAGAAATAACAACATAACTATTACAAACTGTATCTACTAATCCTGATTTGAATCCTTCTTTTTATATTTATATCTCCTTTTTTATTTAAGCATATCCCCCCTATTTCCTCTCTTCAGATAAACAAAATCTTTAAATCCTCATCATCCAGTCTCAGTCAACAAACCCTTAAACAGTACTAGACCTCTCAACCCCTTTCTTTTCACCTTGAATAAATAAGCCCATGTTATATTCTTTCTTATTTCTCCCAACAATCTTTAGATCCCTCAAACAAAGTTCTAACATCGGCTTTCTCATACTCTCTTTGTCTCTTCTCTCAAGATCCTTAGTATCTTGATCAAGCCCCTTTTATAATTCCAGTAGAAAAAAGATATCCACATAGTTCTTCATATTCTCACTGTCTTTGACAGAAAATCTTTGACAGGCAATAAAAAGTTTGGGAAAGCATGTTAGGGTCGTAGTTAGTGGCAAATGGCCTAGTTACTGGAGGAACCGCCTATGTCCCATAGTATCTGTCTGGCCAACTCTATCCTGCACAGTTGGTGCATTCTGGGTTCCTTTGATTAAACAATGCCATCTATCAGGATCCCAGAAGTGCATCTTCTCTGCCATAGCACCTGCCCTCTGAAAAGAGGTTCCCCCTGAGATCTGGATGGCCCCCACCCTGCTGGTGTTTCAAAGGGCCTTGAGGACCTGGATCTTCACCCAGACATTTGGCAAGGTTGATTGAAGCTCCTTTCTGGACAATGGGTGCTCTACTGAGCCACCCAGAGTCACCCGCTGGGGGAGATGGGCAGCGTAGTAAATAAATAAATAAATAAATAAATAAATAAATAAATAAATAAATACTTCTTGCCGCTGCAATCTTTTTGCCATCTTTTCTCATCTTCTGTTCTTTGTTTTTATCATGGTATTCTTTTATTCTTCTTTGTGTTTTTATCAGTGTACCATCCAGGGGGTATAAACATTTAATAAATAAAATAAGGAAAAATGCTTTTCACTGCTTTTCTTCCAAGGAAAACTAAAATTCTACAAATTGAATAATGTGAAGCTCCATCGATGGAGCATCAGTTTCTCTTCCAAGCACCTATGCTGGCCCCCTTCTTTTCAGGGACAATACCATTATAACTTCCATTTTGTTTCTGGGGCTAAATTAGGGAATCACTTAATTTGGAATTAAATTACACGTTGTTCTGTGGGGTTTTTTTTTTTTTCTGGCTGAGCTGCTGAACAGGAGAATATGGCTTCAGGCACCCAGTGGGTGCTAGTTAAACATTATATACTGTAATATGGTGGTGATGGCTGCAGAATCTTAATTCTATTGCATTTTCAGATGACTAAGCTAGTTTCGGGCAATGGGGTTTTATTTTTCAGTACTCGAAAATGTGAGAGCCAGAGTGAAGATCTCAAAGTCAGTTCTGCGGTTTTATAATGTCAGTAGGGGTTTTCAGATTAAAGAAAGCTTTCATCCATGTCTATGTAAAGAATGTTCCTTTTTCACATTGGATTATTAGTTTAATTAATAACTAATGGCAACAATTAATATGTTTCATTATTTTAATGGTTAATTTTACATGTCTTAGTAGCTATTTTTCCTGTTTTTCAAATGTCTCTATTTTAATTGATTTTAAGTGTAACTCTCTAAAAATCTTGAGTAACCAGCAGTATCTTGGGTTAAATGAACAAAGGAAATATTATCTAGCATCTGTGTTCTTTCATGAATGCCTTTGAGGAACTTTGGGATATGACTGGATCGAAACTAGCTGGTCTTCCATCTTAGCTTTTAGGGATATTAATGGTTGTAAAAGAAAACAAAAACTATTTCTAGGAAGTAGCATTTTTGAATTGTCACGAAAACGTTGTTCCACTGAGCAGAATAAGGCACTTTTCGCTGAATCGAGTGTGGGAAGAGCCCGTACAAATCAATACTGTGTCAAGAATAATTTGCAGGAGTTTGGCAGGGATACAAGCTTAGCTTATAGAAAATTATTCAACAATATAAAATCAATCACAGATAAGGAAACTTTGCAGAGTTCAGTTCAGGACACACGAGTACTATTCAGCCTTTCTCCCTTTCGGTTATATACTTAGTCCGTTCCGAGCGAGATCTTTCAGATGCATTGAGGCCGCAACTTTTAGAATTCCCACACGATACAAACTTTGACTTGCAGAAGGTTGAATCGATGAACTGCAAAAAGATGGTTGCAAGGTTGGTGCATCCTTGTTTCTCACTTAAATTGGTAAACTCTTCAAGGGGCCTGCCGTCTTATAAATAAAAGGGTTGCCTGACCCACAAATAAAAGACAGAAAGGAGGAAATAGCCTAAAATAAGCTATTCACATTTAGAAACTATTAAACAGCAAAAAAACTCTCCATACAGTAATACCATTTTTAATGCTACAAGATTCCTCTATTATGAGCAAAACGTCTGCATCCAGAAAGATAGATCAAACGCTGCATGTCTGGGATCACTTCTTCCTGCTATAAATCCATAATCTCATTATGGTAAATGCAGTCCAAGTTCAAAACGACAAAGCGAGTTTATCAGGGAACCAGAATCTGAAGGAGTAAACAAGCAGAGTAACCCCCCAGACAAGCCAAAGTTAAATGCTGATGTCTTTGTAGCAAGTGGTAAGATGAGCTGGGATAAACAGGTCATTTCCCTGTAGTGATTTATAGTATCGTCTGGCATCATTTAGCCATTGCTGTGCTGATATAATGATAATGAGACTTTATATTGTCTTAACAATGGCTTGGAGACGCCATAAAAAGGCTATAATTCTCTGGTGAGGAAGAGCATGCAGATGGCCTTTACAACCCCACATTATTCCAGAAATGATACTATGCCAGAGAGCCCTCTGGAAACCAGAAGCCCTAAATCCCTCAAGTACAATTGGCCTTGATTAGCCTGATTTCCTTCAACAAGCTATACCCAAGTAGCCTTGCCTGGTTTAGCTACTTCTTGACTTAGTGCTGTACTTCTCTGTTTCTCAGACTTTGGACTCAACAGTATCTTGCAGATTAGGTGAAGAAGGCTTTTGGTCTGGATCAGACCCCGTTGGGTCCAGAAACGGTGGATCTGGTTGCTGGTTCATCATAGCTGTTGGGGCCTAGATGTACCAAACCTGACTTCTGAGATGTCTTTTTCTCCTGGTCCTCCTCATCTGAAGACTGTTGAGATAGATCTACTGACTGGCAAGATTTCAGGGCTATCAGAAACAGTGGATACATTTTGGTCAGAGGCCATAAAAAAGGGCTCATTGACAAATCCTGTGGACCCATCAAGAAGATGCCCCACTAACTGATAGACATGAGAGGGCAGCAAGAAATACATCTTTGCAGAATCTAGTGACCATTTGGAGCCCAAATCTGGTGTCCATAATAGTGGAGCTATCTCAGTTTTATTCCACATGTATTGCATAATATGATCTGTGTTCTACTGATTTATTATCAAAGTCTGAGATTTTGTTCATTTTTATGATTGATGTATTGGGTGAAATAAATGAAATGCACAAGGGCCAAACTGAAGAGAAAGTCCTTAGCTCTTACCCTGAATTCTGAAAGGGTGGAGAGACTAAACTCAACTCATTGCTTAGGAAACCCCCTCCGAAACACTCAAGGTCTCTGGAAATGCAGACCTCTTGAAGAAAGCTGTCCTATCAACCATGATGGCCAGATAAGTTCTTACTGAGACAGTTTCTTGGATAGCCTGCCCTTAATCTGTTCAGACCCTGGGTACTTTAGGTCTCCTTTAAACTACAGATATGCTGAAACAAGTTTGTCTAATGTCATGGCACCAGGGCTTCCCAGAAATAAGAAGCCACCTGCGAGGCCTCTTCAGTGTGTGCACCTCATGTTATGGACCCTTGAGAATGAAGCACCAAGACAGGAGCACGTTTAAGAGTCCATATAAGAGCATAAGCTGTGCCCTATTGGATCAGCCCCCTGGCCCATCTCATCCAGCACTCTGTTTTCCCAGTGGCCAACCAACTCCCCAAGGAAGCCCACTTCCTAGCATCCTGGCTGATGGCCTTCAGAGGCAGTCCCACCATCATCAGTGCTAATAGCCATGGATCCCCAGGACTTCCATGAATTGGCCCAACATTTTTTAGAAGCCAGCCAGGTTTATAGCCAGCACCACATATTGTGATAGAGAATTCCAAAGTTTAATTAAGCATTGTCTTAAAAAATTCCTTTTGTCTGTCCTGATTCTTGCATGAATCAATCTCATTGGGTGTCTAGTTTCTAGATGTAGCACCTCTAGAGCAGTGTTTCTCAACCTCAGCAACTTTAAGATGTGTGGACTTCAACTCCCAGCATGGCTGGCGGAGGAATTCTGGGAGTTGAAGTCCACACATCTTAAAGTTGCTGAGGTTGAGAAACACTGCTATAGACCACGCAGGAATGCTGCTGGCATATAAGCTGCAGAATTCTACTTAATACTCCTCCCTCCCATTTCCCCCCCCCCCCCATATTTAAAATATTGTATCTTTCTCAGTCTCTTTTTAGAGGTTATAACTGGCTTTCTACAGTGGCTTTTGCATTTTTTTTTTAAACTTGCAAGTGGCACCCCTCTTCACGTGGCACCCTTGGGTGGCGTACAATTTGTATGCCAGCTTGCAGTTGTCCTAATGGCATACGTTTATAGAGGGGCATGGAAATAGCCTTGAAGAAGGAATTGAGCGACTGTTATGCCAACATCAATTTAGCTCAGATAGCCTGGAGAGGGTGCGGAAAAAAATCAAGATTGCCCCGCCTTGATTCTCTTTAGTATAAGAAGAGAGAGAAAAAATATCTTCAGGCTTTCAAGATTCTGTTATTATATCCTATTACACAGAAGTAAAGTTCCAGTAATTCTTGCAGTATCTATTTCCTGCCTTGGTCTACCATGAAGGGCCGACATTGCCAGGCCCAATACTCTGAGGATGTCCACAGAGAGAGGCATTGTGGGTGAGATGGCAGCTTCAGCCACTTCATCATATCCTACTACGAATGAGACAATGCTTCCAGCCCCACCAGACTCTTTCGCTGCTTATTGAATTAGGCCTCTCCCTGGTTTTGCACAACACATTAAGATGTAAAGTAGTCAAATGGTGGCATTTGCACAACTCATTACGTCCCAGAAAATCTAACCAAGGAGAAGATCTTAGCCACAGAAACTCTTATGGAGGTGGAGATGTGGAAGCAGCCACAAGCCAGTTGGGTAGTGGGGACAGCTCATAATGACAGTGACATTCGTTCCATCCACCTCAGGTGGAGTGTGCTCTTGGTCATCCCCAGCATGTCACAGAGTCAGAAGAGGTGCTGTCAGAAAGAAAGAGCTGGCAAGGTTAAAAGATGGCTGAATACATGTGGAATCAAAGCTAGATTTTTAGAAGCTAAAGCTGGAACAGGGTTGGTAACCTTGTGAGGCTGGGTGAACTTTTCTGAGAGCATGTGGTGGGCACAATCACAGAATGGCTACCATGGTAGATAGGGCTAGTCACAACCTAGTCTGTTTATCCCAAAATGCTCTCTGCATATGATATGATTCCATGAGGCATGGTTGCTCTCATTCATTCTAGATAGGAGGACCGCCTCTCAACCCTTCATGTACTGGCAAGGAACAGAAAAGAATTAGAGTACAGTTTGAAAACATCTACATCTATGTCTATCTATATCTCTATTCCATTCCTTAGCACACGGTTGTTTTTGATGGTTGCTGTTGCTTAATAAATAAACTATCAAGCGATATTTTTTTACTTGCTGAATTTGGTAATGTGTGTGCTTGCTTTGATATGGATATAGAGATTGACTGGGATGATGCTAGATGCAAACCAACCTGGAAATTATCCACAGTAATTTTCTAGCAACACACAAATGGATCATCAAACAGATCAACCCAGAGTTCTCACCTGAGGCACAAATGACCAGATTCAAATAATTACACTTTGGACACATTATGCAAACACCAAGATCTCTGGAGAAGTCCATAATGCTGGGAAAGATGGAAGGAAAGGGAAGAAGAGGACGGCCAGAGGCAAGATGGATGGACTTCATTACAGCAGCAATGAGTGCACCTTTAGAAGACCTGAAAGACCAGATTGGGGACAGATCATCATGGAGAAAATCTATCTATGCAGTTGCTAAGGATCAACATTGACATGATGCCATATAATCAATTAAACCAATTCTCTAACACAGTGTTGTCCAAACTTGGCCACTTTAAGATGAGTGGACTTCAACTCCCAGAATTCCCCAGCCAGCCATGAGTTGAACTCCATTCATCTTAAAGTGGCCAAGTTTGGACAACACTGCTCTAAAAGTTTTAACTTGTTAAGCCCTACATCTAGATACTTGCAGGGCCATCTTTTCAAACTAGGTTTAACACACCTGACTTGTTTGTCCCAGGAGAACATGGTAGTGATTCTGCAGTGGGAAAGGGTTGGATGTCTACAGATGCCATTTTTTTGTTGGTGCACTTCTGATCTAGGGAAGCCTCCCTCTGTACATTCGATCAACCCCACCCTGTTGTCTTTCTATAAGCTGCTAAAAACTGAGATTTCAGACAGTCTTGAGGGTACTATCCATCTATCGGTTTTTATGTGTGTTGTGCTTTTATCAATTTAAAATTTTATCATGTTTTTGGTAGATGCATTGTAAACATTGTAGTGTGTATAAATGCAATAAATAAATCTCTGGATTTTATGGGGTTAGCCCCCTGCTTCCTGCACTGTGGAAAAGGAATGATACATTGGGTCCCACTTCTCTCCCTCTCAGAGAACATTAAAAGGAGAAAAAAAAGTATTTTCAAAGTCTGTCAAATCCTTTGTTCTAGCCTTAACCTTTTAATTGCAATAAATCTTTTATCCACAAAGTTATGGAGATGTTAATTAGATTAAGGGAGGCAACTGCCTGCTTAGAAAGGTCTTTCTTATTTTTTAAATTATTAATCAAAGGGATCTTGGTTGAAAGTTGGCTCACTTGGAGACCATTAGTGTTAATGATATAAGATGTCATCTTGCATAAGGAAGTCTGAATTCATGGAAAATATCCTGCTGGGATGTTTGTATAATCCTGACTATAATTTAGCTTCTACTGACATTTTGTACTGGGTTAAAACAAAGATGGTAGACTGGTCCACTCTGGAGATAGTGCTGCTTATACAGCTCTTATGATTGGAAATCTCTCCCATGTGATCCAAACATTTGAACTGATTCAGAAACTCAGCCAGATGGGATGGCTGAATTGATTTGGGTGAACCCCTGAACTGGACCCAATTCAATTAGATTCCACCTAATTCAGCCTCTTAATATGCACGTGTGGATGTATGAAGAGTGTCTCTGCTTACTTGAATCAGTCCAAAGCCATCTAGATATGGCCAGTTAAATTCAAATGTTCAAATTCATCAAATCTTAGAATATTAATGTAATAAAATGATTCATATAACAACTAATATAATATATAATATGATCAGTCAATTAAATATATTCATATTATTAATCTAATACAAATCGTAGAATCTAACATTTGGAAGGCGTCTTGGAAATCAGATTATCCAACCCTTGCCCACTACTACAGGAGTCCCAGCAGATGACAGAAGAAAGAAGAATCTTCCATCTCCCAAGAGATTCTGTTCCATTGTTACAAAACTCTTACCAGTAGGACATTTGGCCTATGTCCAGCTGAAATCTACTTCCTTATAATTTAAACCTATTTTTCTCTTGTTCTTTCCTTCAAAATGACTGAACAATTCTGCCTTGTTCTCTACATAACAGTTCTTCAGATACCTGAAGACAGCTATCATGTCAACTTTAAGCCTTTTCTTCCCTAGGATAAACTTACCTAGTGCCTCCAACAGTTCACTGTAGGCTTTTCCTTCCAGGTTCCTTATCAATGTGGTTTTTCCCTTCCAAATATATGTTCCAAAACTGTGTGCAATATTCTAGGTGTGGTCTGACTAATGCAGAATAGAGGAGAATAATTACTTTCCTTGACTGCAACACTTTCATTTCATCACTCTGCTGGCTTATGTTCACCTTGTGATCCCCTAAGGCACCCAGATAATTTTTGCATATATTGCTACCCAAGATGATTTCCACCATCATCCTAAATCCATGCCTTTGATTTCTTCTTCCCAAATGTAGGACTTTCCATTTTTCCCTGTTGAAATTCATCTTGCTGATGTCTGCTTTTTGTTTCAGTTTGTGAAGAAGTTCCTCCTTAATCTTGTTATTGTTTTTTGAGAAGCTTGCCATCCTTCCTTTCTTTGTGTAATTTGCAAATTTGATCAGCATATATTCTAACTCCTCTTCTAAGACATTTATGAATATGTTGAACAGCACAGGACCTAGAATGGAGTCCTCTGGGTATGCTGCTCAATGTTTCCCTCCAGTGTGAGGCACAGCTTTTGATGTACACTTGGTAGGCATGACTGTTCAACCAGCTTCTGTCTAATGACAGCATAGTCCAGCCTACATCTGATAATCTTCTCTACTAGAATATCATGGAGAGTTTGTTAAATGTTTTGATGAAGTCAATGTTCATAAGGTCTACCACATTCCTGATCTTCATCAAATCAGTACCAATGTTTGAATATTCATTCACCCACATCTGGTAATACAGGAGCAAGTAGAGGTTCATTCACTTCCAAACTGTAATGTTCAGCTAGCCCCCACTGAATTGGCTGAGTGGATCTTGAACTTATGAAGGCATATTCCCACTGAGCCCCCCCAAAGATCACTGCACAAAGTGGGATTAGCTCACAAATGACCAATCTGTGTCCTGAAGGTGGTGGCATGAAGTTCCTGGAGCCAACCAAGATTATATCAGACTCTGCCTGCATAGTTTTCATTAAAGGTCCATGGTAAAGAAGTGAAATTTACATTTAAATTCTGGGAAGAAACTGCAGTATGCCTCTGTGAGGAAGCAGACCCCTGGCAGGCTGCAAATCTGTGGGATGTTGTTATATAAGGTCCATTTATGGTCTGGCATGATACAACCTCAACACAAAATTGTCACCTTTGACTAGGCATTATTCTTCCCTTAAATTTACCAAATTTAATGATAAAGTCTAAACCCTGTAGCATATGTGGGATGGCTAAGAAAGTCATCTTGCTCATCAGTCAGACTTGAAATTGAATATAAAATAAATAACTATCTGGTAAACTTTAAATTTGGTGTTTCCTTTCTCCTCACATGTTATTCTGACAAGCTAATTATCACTACTTAATCTGCTTAATTGCAAGCATGCTTGAGTGAGCATTTAATGGATGATTTCCTAATGGTTGATCAAATTCTCTGATTATGTTCCTGTTCAAGCCTGAGAAAAAGAAATATGTCTTACTTAAGTAATTGTAATGGGAAGAAGGAGTAACCTTGAGGAACAGGGGGAAGAGCTGCTACCAGAACAACAGCCAGATAAAAGAAACATGAGTCAGGGCCAGAAATGTAACCGGAAAAAGCATCTCAGGCAAGCCTTCCCTAGTTCTCACAGAAATAAAGGGAGAGAGGGGGGAAGTGCATTCAGACTCTGTTACTGTAACCTTATAATAAAAGTTGTGTTAGTGTGCATGACTTTGGTTTCCTAGTCTGATCTACCCTGAAGGGCTGACAGTAATACGCTTGATCATCAGGCTACTGGGAAGACACTCCCACCCTCTACTACTGTCACCAGCTGAGCTGGTCCCCTCTTTCTAATTTGCAATCCCCTGAAGCTATCTGCCAAGGAGAAGGCCAGTTCACCTAGGCCCCCAGACAGCTCCTTGCCATGCCAAACTAGCCATTATGAAAACTACAATCTGGCACCTCCATTTTTTTGTTTTGTTTTTCCCTCCCATGTTTATTTTTATTTATTTATTTATTTTTAAATTTATTATTACATTTATACACCACCCATCTCCCCCAGAGGGTGACTCTGGGCAGCCTACAATTAAAATGTTTCCTTCCTTGTGTGTCATCTTGACTTTTAGACTGTAAACTGAAGGGGAAATATGGGGTTCAGTTATTCTGTAAAGTGCTCTGCAAATCTTTTAAGGGAAGATCCATAACAAAATATTATTTATCTGTGTTTATATACTGCCATGATCTACATCTCAAGGTTGCATATTCTTAGGCTGCAAAACAGCTGTCCTAGAAAATGTGTGCCACTGTTCTGAACAGACATGGGATAACAGTTTTATTTCATCTTCTAATGTTAAAACAGGCCAGAATAGTGTGGGATTGAAATGTTGGATTTAAATTTGACCCACGTTCAAATCCTTACTTGAACTCAGAGCGTACAGACCGGTAGTATGGGCCAGTCACTGTCTTTCAGCCCATCCTACCTCACCAGGTTGTGCTATAGGGATAAAATTAGAAGAGGTCCCCAATGAAGCAGCCTTGAGCTCTTATAGTAAGGCAAGATGGAAGGGAGGGAGGGAGGGAGGGAGGAAGGAAGGAAGGAAGGAAGGAAGGAAGAGAATTGCTTCTTGATGTCAGATATACAGGGTCTGCAAAGGTGGGTTTGTTCCATGAAGGTCCAAAGAGTATTTGGTGGACAGTATGAAGTAGATGATCTGATAAGTCATTTGGGCCCAAACCACATAAGTCTTCATACCTCATACTGAGTACTTTGACCTGACCCAGAAATCAGTTGGTGATCCATGTAGATCTTTCAACTTTCCTGCAAATTGAGAGAGAATCCTTGTTTTCGCAGAAGCTGTTCCTTCTTTTGGGATGGTCCAATTTAATTTCCAAACTGGCGAATGGGCCCTTGACCATCCTTATTTCTTATTTCAGGGAATGCTTGAACACTGGGGAGACCAGCCCCACAGAGTATTCTTCAAGGGAGCTCATTAAATTGGCAAGCCTGGTTGCCAATCAATATTTTTGGTTGATGGTGTTCGTTCCAGAACAGAAACCTGAAAAAGGAAGAGTAAATACGTACATATATACATATATATGTTCAGGAGTGGGAGGGAAATGTTTAAATGTTTAAAACAAGGTAATCTAGTTTGAGTGGGCTTTGAGAGAAGCACAGGTACCAACTTGTTTCTTTCCCACAAATGTAGAACAAAATTACTTCCTGCTGGTGCCATTTCAGGATTTCCTATCATTAAAAGGTGTTTCATTTATCAGGCAAAGAGAGGAAACTTCCCTGCTCCCAAAGGCAAATGCAAAGACGACTGAGCTCCCAAGCTTTTCATCAATTTTGTAATTTTAGAGAGCAGCAAGGATTTTGAAGAGGCAGTAGAAACAGGAAGCCGTGCAATTATTTCATTTCTACTCTCATTTGAAATTAAACCAATAAAACATGAGCCCTTCGTGATCTGCTGTAGATTTTGATTTCTGAATTGTGCTCCTTCTTGGGGCTTGCGTACATATGCTTGTGGGTCATGAGAAATTGTATATTTTTATCCTTCTTTTGCTCAAAGGGGCTCTAAATTTGATGGAGTATCTGCCTGCACCTCAAAGCCACTCTTGATCCAAGACTTGTTGCTACTTGAAGCAAAAAACTAAGACTATATTCAACACGAAGCAGGGAATATGGAATGAACAGAATGTTCTGCTCTTAGTCTTTTAACTACACCATTGCAAAGAGGGTTTAAAAAATTTAGCTCCCTAAGTGGGAACTAGGAAAGGATAGGAGGGCAACGAGGGTCAAGCTACATGTTACATTCATCTACAGCAGTGTTCCTCAATCTCAGCAGCTTTAAGATGGGTGGACTTCAACTCCCAGAATTCCCCCAACCAGGATGCTGGTTGAGGGAATTCTGGGAGTTGAAGTCCACCCATCTTAAAGTTGCTGAGGTTGAGATTAACTGATCTACAGTAATCCAGGGATCTATAATCTATAGTAATACAGGGATTCAGTTTGATTAAAAAATTGGATTTTTTTTTCCCACAGGAAAAGAAGGTGAAGTGCTCCTAGTAGTATGCTAGGAAATTGATCGCCATTGGGTTTGGATTTTTTTTCTTCTTATTCTTTTCATTCTTTTTTACTTTTGTATTATTGTTAAATTGGTCAGAGCCTTTTTAAAATTCATCATTCAGCATATAAATGGCAGAAATAAACAAAATGAAGGCAAGGAGTATGGTGACCTAAATAGTGACAAGGTGGCCAAGGTGTGGATATGTGGACATCCTGTCTTTCCTTGGACAATTCTCTCTCCAGTAGTGTGTCCCTCCCTGGCTTCTCACACTTCTATTCAAATCTCCAGGGAAGAGATTATGAAGAAACACCTCCTGGGGGGCTTTTTCAGGCGGGGAAAGTTTAGGCAGCCAAAGTGATGAAAAAGTGTGTAACAAAAAACTGGATACTCTGTCACCCCCAGCAAGAAAGTTGGTTTTAAAGACACCACGAAGAGCCATTCAAAACCAATGTCCAGCACCCTTAGGATAAGAGACCAAAACCGAAGTCCCTTTCACAAGGGGAGAAAACATCTACAAAACTGCAGGGCTGTAATGGTATGTGGGAATGACCAAGGGGGAAGAGCCACAGCCAGGGGAATGGTCGGATAAGAGGCAGCTGAGCCTGCAGAAGGAATGGGGGCCTGGCAAACGTCTCGGAAGGGACCCTCCCTAGTTTCTTGGACTGAAAAGGTGAGGGGGCAGAGATGTCCTTTCAGACTTGCAGGATTCTGTTAATGTCACCTTACCATAAAGTAGAATTAGTCCTTCTGATCATGCTTCCTGTCTGGACTACCTCACAAGGATGACAAGGGTAGATATCAACACAGCATTATTACGGGACTGATGTGTTGGCTGGATATGTCTGGAATTCTAGACCCAACACTGGCCAATTTAGTGCGGCTGTATTATTTAATTCATCACTTGGACCTGCATGCTTCAACTATCTCATTTTAGCTTAAAGAAAAAGCAAGTTGGAATTCTTTGTCTGGAATATTCCCTTTATCTGCACTGGGTTCTTGGCTTTCTTTCTTACAGCCACCATCTCCTTCTGGCTGCTAGTTGCCCCTAAAAGTGCAGTTTCTTGTAAACATCAGGAACAAATTACAATCAGGCCGGTGAGATTTTGACCCAACATTAGGGTCATTTATTTGTATACTAAAAGTTGAAGGTACTGTAATACTAGTCAAAGAGTCTGGGCAACTCATGGTTGCATAAATCTAGCACCTTAAAGGGTTGCTGGAAGACCACTGTCTTAACCCAATTCCAAAAGATCTTTAAGGTATCTAGGGCAGACTATCCAAATGGATCTCATCCCTCTTTAGAGATTGGTGATGCCAACAAGCCTCATGGTCTCCAGAAAGTGATCTGTTCTTGGCAGAGGACTGGTGGTAGTGTCCTCCATCCTCAGATCATGTTCCAATTAGATCAACTGTATGATCCTCATTCATGAGTTGGATCTGAGATTATCTTGGAAAAGCCTGCTGTTTTCATGGCAGCCATGAGATCCAACCCAATGTTTGACCACCCCCAAGGCATGGAGGTTGAAATCCCATAACATCATAAGCTGGGGAGAATCCATCATCAGCCCAATGATGAGGTCAAACACCTCAAGTAGGGATATTGCTGGGCAGTCTACTCACAGTACCTCCAGCTAGGATCTGGAGTCCAATTTCACATGCAAAGCCTCATATCTAGATACCAGCAAAAAAGGGCATCTGGTCACCATTGAGTTTTCCCAGAAGACCATCTCCTCACCCCCTCCTTGACCATGGAGTTGTGGTTGCTGATTTCATTCAGAGCTGAGCCATTGTTGTTTCCTTCACTATAAAATTGGCCAGTTTCAGCATGTGTAAAAAAAAAGTATGAATATCCCAACACATAATGTGCCACCAAGAGGGAGTATTGACTAAGAATTTCATTCTTTTCTTCCAGAGAACTTTATGACACAGAGTGCCTCATTTGTGAAGAAATCCATTTAAAAGATGGGCTGCCCACCTTCTCTGTTATCTAAGGAAAGCAGTAATCATCTACCTCTTGCCTCAAACAGGCTCAAATTGATCTCCACCATCCAAGTTCAGCAGCCCACTGTAGGACGTATGGTTTTAAATGAGTTTGTAAGCATAATCATTTAGTTATTGAATTCTCCAAACTGCAGGGAAGAAATCTTGGGGAGAAGAGGAGCAGGAAAGAAGAATAACTGCCTTCAAGCCATCCTTTCACCTTTTTGGGGAGAATGCCTGAGAAAACTGTAGGTTTCCTCTTGTCCATGTAAATGGTTTCTTTAAAGGGAAGAGTCCAAAAGTCCAATGAAGGAGAGGTATACAGTGGGAGTAAGTTTAAACCTCCTTTTGCTCAGCTTAATTGAATGAATTTATGAGACACATCACGCCTACTAAATGTAGGGAATTATTCTCTGAAATGCTACTCTTGGTATGGCCATATTAAGCACAACCCTGGGCCTGCGTTTAGAAGGATACCATGATGTTCAAGCTAAGAAGCTCATGACAAATTTTACTGATGGAAGTTTTTTTTTTTAAGTTTTTTTTTTAATCCTGCCTTTATTAGTTTCATAAATAAGTTAAGGTGGCGAACGTGCCTAATACTCTTTCTTCCTCCTATTTTCCCCACAACACCAACCCTGTGAGGTGAGTTGGGCTAAGAGGGAGGGACTGGCCCAAAGTCACCCAGCCGGCTTTCGTGCCTAAGGTGGGACTAGAGCTCACTGTCTCCTGGTTTCTAGCCTGGGGCCTTCACCACTAGACCAAACTGGCTGTTTTCGGTTTTCAGTTCAGTCTTGCTGAACTGGAGAATTCTGGGAGTTGAAGTCCACACAATTTAAACTTGCTGAGGTTGAGAAAGACTGAACTAGAGTACCACACCAAGGGGTGGTTGTGATGGTGATGGTGATGGTGATGTTGGTAGATATAAAATTGGAGGAAAAAGAACAGTGCCTTCAGCCTTTGGTCTTGAGAAAAGAAAAACAGACTCTATACATGTACAGCCTACTCAATAAATGATCATCTTAGCATCTGGAAGGTTGCTAAAGGAATTGAATACCGGCCTTGGCTTAGATCCAGTGCAGTCCCATCCATTTAATTTAAGGTGAAGATAGAGGTCACAAATACATACGCCCTACAACAGCATTTTCATGGCTAATACAACTTACTGCAATGTGTGTTTTTTAATTAAAGAATCATAGAAACTTAGAATCCTACAGCTGAAAGGGCCCAAATTCTTGTTCAGTGCAGGAATCCATATTAAAGCATCTCAGATAGATGACCGTCCAGCCTCTGCTTGGGACCTTCCAATGAAAGGGATCTCCATCACCCCTTTGGGTCATTGGTTCCCCTACTAATAAGAAAGGAGTTTGGGTTTTTTGTTTTAAATTCACTTGCAATCTGTCTTCTTATAACTTAAGGCTATCTTTCTATGACCTGCTTTCTGGAATGATTGAGGACACAATTTGATCTTTCCAGGTATGACTGTGATAGAAGGCATGAGTGAGGAGGATTCTGGAATGGAGCTTCAAGGTTACAGGGCGGGGGGGGGGACATTCCAGGGGAAGCACCTCCTCAGCCCCCAGCTGGAATGTGTGAAAGTCAAGAGGAAGAGGCTGGCCCCTCCCTAAGGGCATGATGGTTATAGTTGCTGTCCTTGGGGGATTAGAGTTAGTCTGGTGAGATTCTGTCTATTGGGTGCAAGCTAATAAAGAAGCTGAGCTGGTTTCCGGACTCTCTCGTGTGATTCTTGAGCTGAACCTGACAATGACATCCTCTTCATTGGATCCAGCTTCTAGGCCCCTGATCACCCTTGCTGCCCTTCTCTGAAGATTTTCCACTGTTTGAAGCCTGATTAAAGGGCGATGCCCAGAAATGGCACCAAACTGGAGATGGAGTCCAATGCAGATGCAAGTAGAAATACCACTTCCATAATCTGGAAAATTCTACTTCTGTTCAAGACCAAGATTGCGTTTGCATTTTTTTGCAGCCGCATCACACTCCCTACTCATTTTAGTTTTGCAATCCATTACTTTTCCAAGTACAAATCCTGGTTGTGGGGTACTTGTCTGACCTGGGCTCCTTGTCAGTGTCCCTCTCCCCTCCCCCTTTCTACTCAGTTCCTCCCAAGATGCCTTTTGATCCAGGTCAGTGTTTCTCAACCTTGGGAACTTTAAGAAGTGTGGACTTCAACTCCCAGAATTCGCCAGCCAGCATGAGAAACACTGATCCAGGTAGGGTGACCTTGGGTTGCTAGAACCTCTGGTGAAGTCAGAGTGGTTAAAGGTTTCCACTATCAAAGTCTTCCTGGAGTTAGAAAGTTTTTTGTAAGATTAAATTAAAATAGTCCTGCTGTAAAGTAAATCCATTATTCCACCTCCTGTACTTGGAATGAGAGAAAAACAACTCTCCTCTCTCTCTTCCTCTCTCTCTCTCTCATTTTTAACTTAGTAATTTTCAAAAGCAAAGTCTGTTCTTAAAATTAATTAGAACTGGGAGGGGAAAAAAATACCTTTTTTTGCATCCATTTAAGCTAATTTTCTTGATCTATTTCTCCAGTTCCATACCCTGCAGACATCTGGGGATCACAGTTCCCCAAACACCTATGTTTGAGTGTGATAACACCAGCCAACCTTAATAATGTTCATGAGGAAAATAGTCACAGTATCTTCACCAATCTCTGTGAAAGAATTCTCATTCTATAAAGAGAAATATGTGGAAGCGACTGGCTAATGAAACTTCTCGGAAGATCTTCAATCCCTGACACTCATATATTTAGCTCTTAGACTCCCTCTGCAATCATCCAAATGCTGTCATACTTAAGAAAGTCATATTTATCTATTTCTTGAATTTATAGCTGTCCTTGTTCCACAGTATGGGTCATACAGTGTATACTCATTTTCTTTATTATGTTTAGTAGTCTACCAGGCAACCAAAGTATTCATAAATTATACCTAGCACAACAGAACTAAGAAGCTAGTTTCAAGGCAGCTATGAATTCTTGGTTTTTTGTTAAATAACAGCTGTATGCTATTCCTGCATTGCTGTAATTCTTCTGAAACTGTGTGATAGTCCTACATTAGGAAACATTAGAAGGGGAGAAGTGAGGATATCAGAGGTTTAAAGACAAAAGCAAAATATAGAAATACTGGTGTCTCACATTCTTCTTAGATGTCAGATGAACTTCCCTCCCTCCCTCCCTCCCTCCTTCCTTCCTTCCTTCCTTCCATTCCTAACAACATCATTTGCACAACATGTCTCGCAAATAACTCTGGGCTGCTAACAACAATAAAACCGGCCAAGAAACACAGCATCCTGGCTCTATGCCTGACAGAAGAGCCAAATCTTCACAGTCTTTCTAAAGCCCAGGGGGGTCAGAACCATCCAGATCTCAGATAGGATGCTACTTCATAGGGCAGGCACTGTGATGAAGAAAGCATACTTCCTGGGTCCTGCCAGATGGCCCTGTTTAAAAGATGGGACCTGGAGTGTGCCAGCCCTCTTTGATCTTCTTGGGTTGGTAGAGATAAAAAGAGATAGAGGGTCCCTCAAGTATCATGGCCCTGGGCCATGGAGGATCTTATAGGTGTTAACTAGTGCCTTGAGTTGCACATGGAAGCCTACCAGTGATCAGTGCATCAAAGTGGAAGAGAGCTGAAAGGTGGAAAAAAAAAAAAAGAAAGGAGAATTACTACCCTCTGTGTTATTAGGAGAAAGTAAGGGAAGCGCTGGGTCTTCTAGAACTTCTGAGATGTGGAGCAGAAAATCAGACCAGGGCAGTAAGCTCTGGACAGAAGGTTAGACTGGATAATCTCAATCTCCCTTTCTGATTCTTGAATTCTGTGGTTGGCAGAGCCAAGAGCCTTCTCCACTGGGCACATAAGCATTGTTCCCAAATAGTATGGATTGCAGAATTGTAGCACTGTAATTGTTCACATTTTGGACCACATTAAGTGTTTCTGACCTATCCCAGAGTGCATTTCTTAAACAGCAAACCTCTAAAAAGTGACTGAAAGTTATTTTTAAAAATATTGAGAGAAAAGGAATGCACAGAAAAATCAGTTTTTGTGGTTTTGCTTTTGCCTACTTGAATCTCCAGAATGTATGTGTGTATATAGGTATATATATATATATACATACATACATACATACATCAACCAAAGTGTGTGACATGAGAATATTTTATGATATGGGAAAGAAGATAATGCTGTCTCAAGCTTCTATCCATGATTATCTGTCAGAGATGATAAATGAAATAATTAGGTTAGAGAAAAGTATAAAAAGGAAATTGCACAAAATCCGTTTCAGCTACATTGAAAAAACAGCTTATTTCTTTCTTACTTGTTCAGCACAGAAGGACTTTCAACCAGTCATCTTAGAAGCTTTGTTGCACAAATAGGTTAGAAATCTGATCAGGTAACATATGCTAATCTAGCCTCCCTTTGTAACCTTTGGATCTTCTTTTAACACAGCTACTTTCTAATGCACTTGTATTTTATTAAATAGAAATATGCCCTTTGCTCCCATTCAGACAACACCATTAACTTGGTTACGGAAATTGCCCACTGCCTGGCTTCACACAATGCATTCAACCTTAAACTAATGGGGTTGAGCTTGCACCCCAGGTTAAATCACAAAACACCAAACCATGGTTAAGGCACTCACCAAGCTTTAAGATGTGGTGCAACCGCGGCTGTTAAGTCTTTAACTGAGTTGTGTTCCAACACAGCCTGCCTGAGAGATGATCAAAGGATAAATCCTGTGCAGGAGAAACATGTTGCAGAGAAATTTGACTGCATACTTTAAAAGCTAAAAATATCTCCAATAACAGAGAAATTAGGGGCTTAGCTAACGAGGTTCATATTAAGATATTTGTCAGTATAGAACAAGTCCTCTCACCTCAGAGGCATAACTACATGAAGTGCATCTTCTTTTCGAAAATAGTTGCCTATCCTTATTCTAAATCATGCCCTGTGGCTTTCCAAAACCTCATTCGCAGCCCTCAAATCCCACCCGGTGGGTACGGTTGAAATGTTCAGCAAAATATTTGCATGTTTATCTAGGAAACGAGTTATTGGCTGCAATTAGTGCCTTAAGCCCACCCATTTAAAAATCAAGCCATTTCTCCTGGTTTTGAAGGGGGAGTAAAGGATGGGAGGAGGAATCTGGATATTGTAGGAATTATATGCGGGTTTCTCTATAGTATAAGTTTTCCATGAGTTGCTTACTAAACAACTGAACATAAAACTTGGTAAGTTATATGCCTGTAAATGGTTTGTTAATTGTGGTGCATCGTTCAAAGGATTTATCCTCTTTGTGAGAAATGCCACACTCAAGGATGTGTAGTGGTTACTTCATAGAATCATTGAATCTTAGGATTGGAAGCAATCTCCTGGCTTCTGGTTAATTTATGGCCATTGTGTTAGAATACAGGTAGCATCCTGGAATCTCCTGTACCTCAAAGTTGCTATGAAATACTTCAAAGGAGGTTACTGTAGAGCAGTGTTGCTCAATCTCAGCAACTTTAAGATGGGTGGACTTCAACTCCCAGAATTCCTCAGCCAACCATGCTGGCTGGGGCATTCTGGGAGTTGAAGTCCACCCATCTTCAAGTTACTGAGGTTGAGCAACCCTGCTGTAGAGTCTTCACATTAAATAATGTGTTCCTTATGACACAGTAGTTTGCAATTGTAAAGTAATTTTCTTTGGAATGAAGGTCTGTGCATGCTTGAACCATCTGATCAATATTCTGTTTAGAAACTAACATAGTCTTGAGGCTGTTGTCCTTAGCTCATTCAGTTGCAAGAGACTAGTACTCACTATAACCTGTTAGCTTTGGATGTAAACAATCATTTGGAGCCTGTCCGGTTTCTGGCCTTTTGGGGGAGTCAGGTTTTCCACAGAAAGCCAGTTTGTTGTAGTGGTTAAAGGCAGTAGACTAGAAATGGAAGCCAGCTGGGTGACTTTGGGCCAGTCCCTCTCAGTCCCAGGAAGGAGACAAGGGCAAACCACTTCTGAAAATGTTGCCAAGAAAACCAGAAGGACTTGTCCAGGTAGACATCAGAAGACTGAGTTGAAGGCACAACATTTATTTTCTTTTTTCATCACAGGGGCAACACAGATGCCTTAAGCCTTAAAGTGCACATTCTACCCTGGAACTGTCACATCCCCTAGGGTGGGCTAGGCATGGCGAGGTCTCTGCCATACATCCAAGTATATAACCAAGGTTTCAAGGCCTTACAAAGGCCAAGATGTTTGAGGCTAATCTGATTTATGGGGGGGATGATGTTCCAGAGAAAAGGCTCCCTTCCTGGGTCCTTCCGGATGGCACTTTTCACCCCAAATGCACCATCTGACGTATTCACAGCCTCCTCCATTCACACCTTATCTGCATGGCAAGCCATCAAATCGTCTATGTTTCAGGATCCAGAGTAATGTAGCTCCCTGTGATTTCTGGTTGCATCCAAACAAGAAGGGATTCTAAATCAGCTTGCTTTTTGATAGGGACGCTGGCTTGTACATGTGTTGTATTTTCCCCCCTGTTGTGAACGTCTCTTTGAAAAATGTACCATTTTATTCAATTGCCACAGGTGCAGGGAAAAAGAAAAAAGAAATCTAAAGCCATCGGTAAAAACGAAGCAGAGAGCATTATGAATCAGATCTCTGCCTGTCAGCACTTTTAGCAGCCTGCCTTCCAAAAGGCATTGCCCCCGTTCTCATAAGCATAATTCTCATGCTTTTCCTATACCATGATATCCCCCCGGTGTCCCACATGCTATTAAACTGCACGTTGGAGTCCCTTTCCTGCAATTACCAGCTCCACCAGAACTTCATTAGAAAAGTGCCGTCTCCTTAGATTATATTTACAGCATCTGTTGTGTGGCCCTATGTGCTAAATCAAAGGTGCCTTAAGGAAGTGTATGACTTTATTAAACATTCAACAAGATAATCCTGCACACCGCAACGAACGATAGGAACATATGTTACTGTTGTCTGGCAGCCTGTCCTATGTGGGTGAGTCTGTGCTTTAGATATATGTGTGTTCCTCAATGTGGTATGTGTCTTCTTCAGTCTCAGGTCCTACACACACACACACACACACACACACACACACACATTGCCAAGTGTTTGGCAACACTTGTGTGTGCTTCTGTGTGTGCGTGTGTGCGTGTGTAAGTATGCATATGTGTACATACAAAATTGGAGGAGGAAACATCAATAGCCTGCACTATGCTATTGACATTACCCTGATAGCCGAAATGGAAAGGATCTGCGAGCCCTAGTATTAAAAGAGAAAGAGCACAGTGAAAAAATGGGACTAAAATGAAATATAAAGAAGAGCAAACTAATGACAACAGGTAGAAAAATCAGCCTTAGAACTGGCAGTGAAGATATTGAAGTGGTGGACAGCTTCTGCCTTTTAGGATCAGCCATCAATAGAAAAGGAACAAGTATTCAAGAAATACACTGCAGGCTTGGTAGAGCACCCATGAAGGCCTTGGAAAAGATATGCCAATGCCCGGATGTCTCCATACCTACAAAAATCAGAATCGTACAAGCCATGGTCTTCCCTATGACACTCTACAGAAGCAAAAGTTGGACTTTGAAGAAGCAGGATAAGAGGAGCATCGATGCCTTTGAATTTTGGTGTTGGAGAAGATTCCTGAGCATACGATGGACAGCCAAAAAAATAGACCAATAAGTCATTGGAACAAAGCAACCCAGAGTTCTCCCTCAAGGCACAAATGACCAGGCTCAAATTATCCTACTTTGGACACATTATGTGAAGACCTAACTCCCTAGAGAAGTCCATAATGATGGGAAAGGTGGAAGGAAAGAGAAGAGGATGACCAGCAGCAAGGTGGATGGACTTAGTTACAGTGGCGATGAGTGCACTGTTGGGAGACTTGAAAGAACAGGTTAGGGATAGATTGTCACAAAGAAGATCTCTCTATGTAGTCACGAGGAGTTGAAAATGGCTTGATGACACATAATCAATCAATCAGTCAATATCTATACACACAGAGGGAGAAGGACACACAAGTCTTAGTAACTACAAGACAATAACCAGGGGCAAAGATCATCTTATTTACTATTGCCTTTTTAGAATCCCAGTTGTGCAGACTGCCTGTCTCCCTATTCAATAGTCAGACACAAAATTATATATAATATTGTGTGCTGAACTGTTGAAAAAGCAGACAGACAGTCTCAAAAGTGGGGTGGGGTTGGGGGAGAAAGAGAAGAATAGGAATATGGCATTCTAGCCACTGAATGGTTTCTGTCTTCCAGCTACAGTCCTGTTGCTCATTATCAACTAAATAATTTACAGGAGTTAATCAGAGCATCTTTTTCACCTTCATGCTGGGAGTCAGATGTTAAGGCTGACAATCAAATTAACCCATTTTTATTGCCTCTTAAAGTCTGTCTGAAAGGATTTTGCATGTACATTTTGACAAATTGCATACGGGAAATACATATGACATCCTCATATCGGAAGAGATGGAACAAACAGGAGAAATCCGGAGATTTCATTAAGAGAAAGGCAGGTTTTACAGCAAAAAGCACATTTCAACATTGCGTTATACAATCAAAGGTTGACCTCCAAACCTGCAATTTGCATCCCACAATTGAGACAGGAGAGCAATAATCAACATGTGCTTATTTTAATGGTCCAGAAATTTAATTAGATCTATCTGGAAGAAGTACCAGCAGTGGCATCTGCAGTTGGGGGGGGGGGGATGTGGGGGGAAGAAAAGTCAAAAGGGTATGTACAATCGCACAAATAAAGCTCTGTTCCATTTTTATCCGTGTTGCGGCCTGCATACAAAAGAGGGGCAGGTTTAGTCGCATGGTGGTGGCCGCCATCTTGAATATTTAAAAAAATATTCCTCCTTGTGAACACCCCTGAGTCCCAATGATCACACTGGGATTTCCTCCAGAGTGTATGCAATTTATTTATTTAAAACATTTATCAAGCCGCCCCTCTTACAACAACTCTGGGTGGCTTACAACCAATGAAGCAATAGAAAACAATTGAAAACAGTGTAAAACCAACAATAATAAAATGAGAAATAGATAAACCTGGCGCTGAGCCCCCCTTCTCTAATGCACCCACATTCTCATCTCACTCTGGCCTTGCTCTATCCTGGGGGAATGTCTGGGGTAAAAGCCAGGTTTGAGGTGCTCTCTGGAAGGATAAAAGGGTGGGGGGCTGCCGGATCTCAGGGGGAGAGTGTTCGATAGAGCAGGGGCTGCAGTGGAAAAGGCATGCTTCCGAGGCCCCACAAGATGGCCATATTGCAGGATGCCTACCCTATCTGTCCTGCTGGGATGGACAGATGTCCTCAGGAGAGGTGGTCCTGCAGATAACCTGGTCCCATGCCATGTAGGGCTTTAAGGGTAATAACCAGCACATTGCATTGCACCTGGAAGAGAACTGGGAGCCATTGCAACTCACAAACAGGGGTGTATTATGGGCAAACTTAGAGACGCCCAGCACTGCATGCATTCTGGACCATTTGTAGCTTCCCAGTAATCTTCAAGGGCAACCCCATGTAGAGCGTGTTGCAGAGTCCAAACAGGAGGTGACCAAGGCATGAGTGACTCTGAGCAGGGCCTCCCGGTCCAGGAAAGGCTGCAGTTAGTGCAATGTACTGTAATGAAGAATAGTGCTGTTGGTTACATTCTCTTGCAAGTAGCAACCCCCCTCACTATGGGGAAGGACCCATTCGATTGGTCCACCCCAGGTACCTAATGGATTCTATGAGCTTCCGGAGGGTTCCTGGGGAGTTTCCCAAGGTTTGGTGGACAGTCAACTGAAATAGTCACTGGAATAAGAGATGATCCAGGGCTTTGTCCTAGAGACGCCTCTCTTGTATGCAGATCCACAACTGCTCCTTGGTTTTCTGAGGACCCCAAGAAGAGGAAGTGGCAGATGAGACACCTAGATACCCCTGGAAAAAATCCTGTTTTGACCGGACTCCAGTATGAGTTCATGTTTGAGCCTCCACAGTGGCGATTCAGTGAAGAAATAAATATTTTGCCTCCTTTATGGAGGTGGCTGATAGCCGTCCAGCAGCCCTTGTTAAGGTGGCCCATTCCCATTTTGTCACAAAGACCACTGTGAGGAATTCATGGCATTTAGTGGGCAATGCCATCCAGATTCAGGAACATACATATGCACAACACATGCGTGTCTCCAACAGCTGCAAAAGCTGTCAAATATTCACCACTTTTAGGATATTACAAAATACGTGCTACCTGCGAGTTGCAAATCCTACCCGTTACTTGTCTGCTCCAAATCTTGGTTGCCCACATGAAATGAAAAGTGATTCGCCTTCTGGAAAATGGACGTAATCTATCTTGGTGCTTTGCTTTCAGCCCTGGAGGCAGTGTGATCTCTTCGTGCTCAAAGTGAAGGGTGGAAGGTGATGTGCTCCATCTTGTGAGCCACTTCACTTCAAGGCCAGGGACTTCTGGGCATGTGCAGAAGATCGCTCCGGGGCCCGAGAAATAGCCAAAGTGGGTAGGGATCCTGCACCAATTTGTAGATCTGCTGCAATGGGGTGATTCGGTATAATCCCTTTCCAGTCAGATCCCCCCCTAAAAGCCTTGCGCAGTTCTTTTTCGTTACGGGATCACGTTAAAACAATTCAGATTGAATGAATAGATACGGGCGGCTGAATTCTAAGGGGAAAGGAAATGCATTTCAATGTCTCCAGTAATGTGTTTATTTGCATTCTTATTACCAAGCTATAAATTTAAGCTGCAATTTTGTCAAGTGCTGACAAAAAATAGGAACTTTTTGGCTTACTGATTATCCACAGAAAACAGGAACTGCATTTATTCCTCTGGATAAAGGTAGAGTTAAGGTTTGTATTCTTTCCACTGATGTAGATCATTTTTGCATTTAATGCTGGGTTTCACCAAATTGTTTCTGCACTGAGGAGGGTAGTAGTTCTTCTTGGATGAATAATGAAATTGTCCTTCTCTGAAGTTCCAGAAGATCCATGACCTCCCTTAATTTTTGTCTGTCTGTCTGTTTTCCTCTCTCTCGCTCTCTTTTGTTTTTTAATTTGCACTCAGTTTGATTAAGAGGAATATATATTTTAGAAATGCTTTTGGGGAGAAGAGGATTTCAGTTCCATTTCCCTTAGTTCTTTCACTATTTTAGATGCAAGGTGACCACGAGAAATACACAATTGTCCTCATCTTTCCCCATGCACATCTGTCCAGAATCTGTAGCTTCCCTATGCTTCAATTCTGACCCGAGGGAAGACCTCAGAAGGTAAACCCTCCCAAGGGCTGTTTCATATTGACATTGTGGTAACTCCAAAAGAGAAGTCCTGTGCTTGAGAAATTGTTGGATAAATTTTCCATCCTGTCCATGTGGAGAAGTTCAGAGAGATCGAGCAATCTTTTCCTAGGCACATCTTTGGGTAAAACCTTGAAAACATAATTTTCATCCAGTTTTTCTATAACGTGGCTATAGCAACTGTTAGAAAGAACAATCCCGTCTTCTTAAAGTCAGAGTTGGAAAGAGCCACTGAGACCATTAAATCCAACCCCCTTCTTAGTGCAGAAAGCCAAATTAAAGCATTAATTTTAAATCATTAATAATTAGAGAGCCAGTTGGGTATAGTGTTAAGGTTCTGGCCTAGGAATAGAATAGAATAGAATAGAATAGAATAGAATAGAATAGAATAGAATAGAATAGAATAGAATAGAATAGAATAGAATAGAATAGAATAGAATAGAAACCAGGAGACTGTGAGTTCTAGGCCTCCCTTAGACATGAAAGCTGGATGGGTGACTTTCGACCAGTCACTCTCTCTCTTAGCCCAACCTACATCACAGGGTTGTTATTGTGGGGAAAATAGGAGGCAGGAGTATTCGGTATGTTCACTGCCTTGAGATAGATAGATAGGTAGGTAGGTAGGTAGGTAGGTAGATAGATAGATAGATAGATAGATAGATAGATTTAAAAAGGCAGGAAAGGAGAAGGAGAAAGAAAGAAGGAGAAAGAAGGAGAAAGAAGGAGGAGGGGGAGGAGGAGGGGGAGGAGGAGACAGTTAGTTAACCAACTGCTTGAACCACTCACCACCCTCCATCTGGATCTCTCTTACTATTAGGAAGGTTTCTCTAATATTCAAGCAGAATCTGACTTCCTACAACTTAAGATCATCATTTTGCAGTGGTAGAGAACCGATCTTGGCTTTCTGCGTGACCTCCTTTCACACAGTACTTGAAGAAGGTTCTCATGTCGT